>JALMGJ010000001.1:156447866-157047866 GCA_023362775.1 Charina bottae | reverse complement strand
TGCAGATTACCTTATTTAAAAAAAATAAGGATTGATGGTTTGATTAAGAGTATAACATGCTTTTGTACTGATCATTTGGTTTGGGAATGGCAGAATTGTCACATTTCTTTTGCACAGCACTGGAACGTAAAATAACTTTTGAACAAAGCAATACATTTTGTTGATTCTCCCTTTATAGGTACTGTTATTGCAGAAAACAATGACTCAGAAGAAATAGAAAGCTTAGGAGATGCTCAGTTGTCTGAGGAGATGCTAGCATTAGTGGATGAATTTGAAAACTCTTGGCCCCTTGAAGCTTTTGAAGGGGCACTGGAAGTAAAAGGCCATCGGATGGACTTGCAAGGAATCCGTGTTCTCAAGAAAGGTTCTCAAGATGGACTTGCCAGCTCCTGTTTGGGAGATTGTGGAGATGATGATGGTGATGATGGTGAAACTGAATGGGTAAGGACTCTCAACAGAATTATCATAATTGAATTCTGATATATGTACAGTATATTGTATCTGAATTGCCTATGGTCTGAGTCAGGGTTACTTGATATTCAAACTGTAGCTTGAATCATGTCAACTGGATTTCTATTTTCTCAGTGGAAACGTTTCACTCCTTATCCAAGGAGCTTCTTCAGTCTGAGCAAAGTTAGTAAGGGAATCCTTAAATATGTTTCTAGGTGGCTGTGTGACCTTGCACCTGGGGCTAGGTCATGGTTATTTTGAGATGTTATTTCTAAGTCCCTTTATCATCTAAAGGAGGATCGTTAAGATCACCATGCTGCTGTTGAGCTTGTGAAATGGTCTTAATCTTCCTAGGCACAGAAGACAAAGCAGGAAGGAAAATAGGGGAAAGATTCTGCCTGAGGCCCCCACCTCTATTCAAGGAAGGATTTTCCAAGTTGGCATAAATGGATTTCTTGACCCCTCTCTCAAACCACCTATCTTCTCTGTCTAAAATGTGAACATTAATGTCCTCATTTTAGACATGTTCACATTTTAGACAGAGAAGATAGGTGGTTTGAGAGAGGGGTCAAGGAATCCATTTATGCCAACTTGAAAAATCCTTCCTTCCTTGTTCTTATACAAGATAACTGCAGCAAGATTATGCACAAAGATGGAAATATTTGGCACTACCCACAATGGAGGAATGGTTACTGAAGATGATGGAACTTGTTGAGATGGCTAAATTGACTTCTTTGATTAGAGAAAAGACAATATCTATGTTTATTGCTGACTGGAAACCTCTTAATGGACTTTTTGCATAAAACAGAAAAACATGAACTTATGATTTATGGTTTTGATGATTAGACTATAGATTATAGAAAGAAGAGTTACGTTGCAACCATAGAGTAAGAGATAAATTTATAATTCTACTTAATAACTGCTGTAAAGAAGATCGGAAGCTACTTCTTTGTATCTTTGTATATTTTTTCTTTTCTATATTTCTTTTACTTTTTTTTCCTTTCTTGCACTTTTAGCTTTCTCTTTGATTTCTTTCTCTTTCTTTTCTTTTTCTTACTTTGTATTAGTTTTTATCTTCCTTTTAAAAAATCTTTAATAAAAATTATATCAAAAAAAGTAAACATAGAGGTGGGCAATTCAAATAATTTTCAAGGGTGCTGTATTTTTTTAAAAATTACACAAAAGTTAGATTGTTTTATGAACTACAAAGAAATACTTCATTTTAACTTTTTTTCCCCTCTTTTAGCCACCACGGTTCACCATCACAAGTCTCTGTCCGACCCCTTCCACTGTTTCCCTCTTTTTTCCTCTTTCTCCACTTTCTGCCTCTCTCTACTTAGAGACACCCTTATTTCGTTTGCCCATAGCACCTTTTGCTCGGGACCTCTAATTTTCCTATTTTTCTGATTATTATTTTTTCATCCCATAGATCTTTCTGTATGCCTATTTGTCTACTTTAACTTCCCCATTTACTTTGCTCCTCTCCACTTTCCACTTACATTTCTTCTCTGTAATTTAGCTTATCAGTGCCACTTTATTTGAAATAGTTTGTCATAACTCTTGGCACTGGATGACTCTTGGTGAAAAAGTGAATATAAATCATCACAATCACCATCATACAGTATATATTCATTTTCTTTGGAAAAATTATTGTTATTTTCCAGTTTTAACAAGCTATCATAATGTAAATGTCAAATTGAAATTTGTTCTCTTGGCCAGACCATAAATACGGATTATTAAACACAAAACAGACCATAATGAGCAAGTCTTTTCCACCATCTTACAATAACCTCAGAAATTGCCCTTCCCCAAAAAAAATCTGTTCAAAATTATCTTCTTGTATGGGACTAAATTGGACCATGTCTCATCTCTTCTCTGATGTGTTCCTTCTCGTATCTCCATGCTCAGGAACCACACATTGTGGATAGGCATGTGCCTACTCCTCCTTCAAAGTGTGCCTTTTGCAAATGCCTATTGCCAGCATAGAGGCAGTAGGGCACACAGAAGCAAAGCCAGGAGGCTTCCCCTACACATTAGCTGTTGGCTCTGAAGATAATGGGATTTTGGCAACTTCTAGTAGTCTAGCCTATTTATTTTAATAGTACAGGATCATTGCCTGCCAACTTTCATACTATTAAAAAAACTTTTCTGAGGGGCCTTCAGTTCTGAATGTGTTATCCAATTCTGAGCTAAACAAATTATTGTTATATGCTTATGTTTGTACATTTGATGTATTAAGGTATGAGCAGAATAAGAGTGGCTAGAGTTACCAAGAAAAAGGAAGCTGTCTGGAAATTGTCCTTGAAAATCAACTTAGTCTGAAAGGAATCAGCTGAGCTCTTCATTCTTATCAGCATGCCCGATATATTTAGTCCTGTTACCTTCACCCTTTTTTTTATTTGACAGATCACATTTCAAGTAAAACGTGTAAAGAAACACAAACCAGAAAATATAGACCCACAAGAACCTGCTGGAAGAAATGGAGAGGAAGGAGTAACTGGAGAAAATGAAAACCTTTACCAAATGGCATTGGAAATCAGTGGGCCAAAAATACCTTCCCCTGGGCCACCTGGTAATATGCTTTTCTTTTAAGAACAACTGATACTTTTTCAGAACATTAGGATACACTTGATTCACACATTAAATAAGTTGTGATAAAAGCATACTGTATACATTATGCAGTGAAATTCTGTGCATGTTCATTCAAAGATATGTCCCAGAACACCCAAAAGGGCTTATTGCCAACTACGTGTGTCTAGCTTTGCAACCTTGGCCTCTTTGACAAAGGGAAACAAGCAAAATCCTGTCCTGGGAGGAAACTGTAGCATTTCATTATAGTTGGTAAAATAGTATTCGTTTTTGTGTGGCATGGTAGAAATTTTTCAGATAGCCAAAATAATGTCCATAAAACTAGCCGCAATGAAAGTATAATTGAGGTTCTTCAGCTTTAACAGATAACTGTGCAGTTAATTGAAAAAAAGACAGCTTCAGAGCTTTGATATAACTCTGGGTTGTTTCAGACATTTGTTAAGACTCGCTGCACTTTAGATTCTTGACAGAACACTAAATTTCACTGCAAGTACTGTGAATGAAAGCTTCCCATTTCACCCTTGTGGCTATGCTGGTGGAAGAGGAGGGAGAGTGTACAAGAAAAAGGACATACAAAGCTAAGCATAGGTACAAACACCCACCCACCCACACACACACACACACACACACACTGGAGAGCCATTGTGGTACAGTGGTGAAGATGTTTGACTAGAACTATGGAGACCCAGTTTCAGATCACCCTCAGCCATTGAAGCCCACTGGATGACTTAGAGCCAGTCACGTTCTCTAGGTCAAAACCTTCCTCAGAGGCTTGTTGTGGGGTAAAATTAGAAGAGGAAATTATTATTATTAGTTATTAATATTATTATTATTATTGCTATGTATGCCACCTTGAGCCTCTAGAGAAAAAGTGAGATATAAATCTAACAAATAAATACTCATCATAATATTCCCTTTCAGAGTAAGCAACATTAGGAGTAAGAAATAAGACAAAGAAAAAAAGAAGCACAGCTAAACTAGTTCAAATTAAACTAGTACAAACCAGCATCGTTCACTATACCTCTTCACACCTTTCTGTCCCTGAAAACCATACTTATTTCTATCATGTTCATATACCAGTTCACATATTGCCTTTTTCCCTTCTCCATTCCCACTGTTTCCGTCTTAGCCTTCTCCCTTCTCTTGATTCATTCATTCTTCCTTCATGTATTTACTTTTTAATTCCGCCCTCATTCATTCTCTCTACATGACCCAACCACCTCAAAGTGCTTCTTTCATACTGGTCACTTGCTTTTATACTCAGTAGATTTTCATTCAGCACCCATTTCCTCTTGACCCTATCTCTTCTTGTACTACCATACATACTTATTAAATACCCCATTCCCACTGTGTCCAACTTACTTTTATGTTTCTCTTGAAATACCCAACTCTCACTTCAGCATAATGAAGTGGGTGAAAGCATGCTCTTTGCAGCCATTTTCATTTCTCTTGACAAACATTCCTCATAACAGGCCACATATTTGCGCACATGTGCCTGGAGGGCCATTGGAGGAAGGCAAAGAGTGGATATGACTGAAGATGAGTAAGATCCCATATTCAGGCCTACATCATGGTGATAAACGTGGTGAAATGTTATTTCTCTGCCCTTACTGCATCCTCCAATAGCCACCCTGCGGCCCCGTTTAGGGAGACCTATTCCCTGTTTGGGAGGGAGGGATCATAGGACTATCTACGGGACTGTGGGGAGGAGTATTCATGCTCCCTGGAGGACAAAATCACTCATATTCACTTGAAGTTGGACCCTGACCAGGCAGATCCAGGTGGGTTGCATGGGGCACATCCTTCAGATGTTATCTGGATTGAGCTTGATTCTGTGACTCCTGATGAAATGGACAAGGTCCTCTGTACTGTAAGTTCAGTCACCTGTCCTGTTAGACCCAGGCTGCTCCTGGTTATTAAGGAGGCCCAGGAGATGGCCTATGGGTGGGTCCATGCAATGGTATCAGCCCCTTTAAAGGAGGAGGTGATTCCCCCCAGCCTTGAAGGAGGTGCTGGTCATCCCCTTCTCAAGAGGCTGTCACTGGACCCCTTCATCCTGGAAAGTTATTGTCCAATCTCCAACCTTCCCTTTGTGGGGAAGGTTGTTGAGAAGATGGTTAGGCAGCAATTGCAGAGGGTCTCAGAGGAAACAAATTATCTGATCTGTTCCAGTAGGGTTTCAGGCCAAGTATAGCATAGAGACAGCATTGGTCATGCATGTTAATGACCTGTGGCACAGCCAGGATGGGGGTGGTGCATCCATTCTTTCGCTCATTTCAATAGCTATTTTTGCAATATTGTCAACCACGGTATCTGCAAGGGTTGGGAGTGGGGGGCATGGTGTTGCAGTGCTTTGCTTCATTCCTCAGTGGTTGGTTCCAGTCAGTGTTGAGAGGTGGGAGAGATCATGTCCATGGCCCATAGCTATGGGATGCCTTAGGGTTTGATGCTCTCAGCCCTCCTATTTAATATCTACATGAAATCACTGAGGTCATCTATTAGTTCGGGATTCGGTGTCATCAGTACAGGTAGTCCTCAGTTAACTACCACTTGTTCAGCGACCATTTGAAGTACATCCAGTCCTCAAAGTTCTAGCCATCCCAGCCCCCCCTGCAGTCACGTGATCACAATCTGGATGCTTGGCAAACGGCTCACACTTAGATGGTTGCAGCGTTCCACGGTCATGTGATCATGATTTGTGACCTTCCCTGCTGGCTTCCTACAAGCAAAGTCAATGGGGAAGCCAGCAGGGAAGGTTGCAAGTTGCTCGGGTAAGCCTCCCCCACTCGCACACCCTCGCCCAGCCCTTCTGCGCTCATGCCGTGCCTCACCAGCCACCCACACACCCTTACGCACCCTCCCTGAGCCTCGCTGCGCTCACACCATGTCTCCCCGGCCACTTGCACGCCCTCCCAGAGCCTTGCTCAGATCGCACCACACCTTCCCAGCCACCCGCACACCCCCTCACTCCCTCTCCCATCCAGCAGCAGCCACTTGCCTGCCTGCCAGCCTGCTTGCAAGCCACCTGGGACTTGCAGCTTCCTGCCAGCTTCTCCACTGACTTTGGTTGTTGGAAGCCGGTAGGAAGTTGCAAGGAGGTGCTCACTTAACGACCCACAATCCTCCCTTAACAACGACAACAGGGACTGCAGGGATGTCTGTTGCTAAGCGATGCGGTCACATGACATGCTTTATGACCACATTGCTCAGTGATGGAAATTCCAGTCCCAATTGCTGTCATAACTCGAGGACTACCTGTATGACATGTGGCTGTGAGGAGATAGGGCAAGTATGCTGGGTAGGTACAGGAAGCAGCAAAATGGTCATTCAGAAGGAAGATGTGCTTCTGCAGAGAGGGAGGTCAGGTCCATTGGGTGGGTGTGGGACAGCAGCATAGAGGTAGAGCAGCAAGGGGGAAGAAAGCACTGGAAAGATTGGCAAGGAAGCTGGTGCATAGACCTTACTGAGGAAGGGAAAGGGGGATGAAGAACGCCATCCTTGTCATATCCTTTTTGCTGATTAACACTAGTACATAGTTGCTTTAACTAATTATTTGGGTGCCATTTTGGAGGACCAAGTCCTAGCCAGAATGGTCCAGAGACATTTTTGAGGCACAAGATGTTTGCTTTTAGTATAGAGCAAAGCACATGTTTTGTTTCTTGCACATCCATAAAATGCAGCCTTTTAAAATGCTTTTTGATTTCAAAGTCAATACCTATGCTTTTGCTCCTGATATGGAATCAGATAATCATGAACTCTAGCTGTGCTTTTTAGCCTGTAGTGTTCCAATAGTTGAACTTCGCAGTATAGAAAAAGAATTAAGAAAATTGAAATGATTCTTCTTTTTCAAAAGACTTGCTTGCTTCTTTGCAGGAAGAAAGAAAGACTATCGCAGCTTGGGCTGGCCAAGTCCCGATGAGTGTATTAAGTTCCGCAGAATGGATCTTACTACAGTAGCCAGCACATGGCTAGCTGTTTCTGCTAAAAATATTGAGTGAGTATTTTTGCTATAAACAAAATTAGGTCAGTACATAACTAGGACAGATATATATGGCTTAAAATATTCATCCTAATGGGCTGGTACACCAAGCTGTGACTGTACTGTAGTCTTTCACTTACTTTGACAATGCTATTATTGGAGCTAATAATACAATCCATAGAAGCCTGAGCTGCTGTGAGTGTCTGTGTTCTAATGTCAGACATGTCATCTCCAGCATTATGTACTATCCTGCAGAACATCATGACTTATTACTTAATGGCTTCGGAAATGAGCGGAAGTTAAGGGTGAGCAGTGATTTAATCAAGTTATGTCCAAAACAAACTCTGAAGGGTTCCAAGAATATCTCTCCAAGTGAGACAAAAAATATCAAGTGAGATTGTAAAATGTGCAAAGTGATGCACATGGGAAGCAGGGGGAATTGTAATTTCACATCTATTTTGAATTGGTTGTGACAACCTAAGAAAATATAGTTTAGGATTGTGTTTGATGCTGCATTAAACCTCACTGTCAGGTATCAGTAAAATGATAGATAGACCTGGAAAACCCTAGGATACTGTCTGTAATAAAACCATGATTACTTTATCAAGCTGTGATTGATTCACAACTTGATTTGGGCTAAGATTAACATATTACCCATCGTTGTCTGGTGCCTCAGAGTTGACACACTCCTTCTATTTTAACATGAAGCCACTGGGGCAAGTCATCTGTCTTCATGAAACCAGGTATTATCAGTATGCTGATGTCACTCAGTTATACTGTACATCTCAGCTTCAGAGGAAACAGGAGATGTGTTGAGAGTCTCAACAGGTTGAATCTCAAACCTAACAATACAGAGAGGTTCTTCGATATGAAGGCCTGCTAATTTTAGAGATATTTCATATTTGACTCTGCACTGGCTCATGTTTCCCTGTGCAGAGTTGGTCCATAATTTAGCAGCCATAGGGAGGAGGGCCTTTGTACAGCTTTACCCACTTTTTGGAATGTTGCCCTCAGTCCAAAAACTGTGTGCATTCCTCTTTTAGTCTGTAGCTTGAATCATGTCAACTGGATTTCTATTTTCTCAGTGGAAACGTTTCGCTCCTTATCCAAGGAGCTTCTTCAGTCTGAGCAAAGTTAGTAAGGGAATCCTTAAATATGTTGCTGTGTGACCTTACACCTGGGGCTAGGTCATGGTTATTTTGAGATGTTATTTCTAAGTCCCTTTATCATCTAAAGAAGGATCGTTAAGATCACCATGCTGCTGTTGAGCTTGCGAAACAGACAATTCCACCTGGATGACTGAGAACCTTCATAGACATTCCTCTTTTAGCTTTATCTACTGGGGGGATGGATTAAAGTTCAACTCAAAACTAACATTTATTGTTTGTTTTCTTAATTTGTTTTATTCTCAAGTAAGCACTTGTATATATTCTCATTAACGTTGATGGGTATATGCAAAAATGACATTCCCTAGATGGCATCTTTAGAACCATTTTATGAAGCTGCCTTCTATGGAATGCAGTTTTTAAATCAGGTGTGTTCGTCTATTAAAAATGTGCTTGATATTTATGGAGTAAACATCAATGCCTAGTAAATATAATGCAGTAATAAGTGAGCAGCAAGGATGTCATTCCCCAGCAGAATGTATTCAGTCTGGAACTTGTTGCTCACCCACTTGATAGATTTTGAAATGCATCCTACTCTAGAAGGCAGAGCCTTATGCTGAAAAGCATAATGTTCTTGGATTCAGACATTGCTCTTAATAATCCATCCGTTTTTGTAGCAACACTTAGCCGGCCTTAGCTAAGCAGCCAGCATTCAACCTACTTGGTCTTTGAAGGGGAAATTAATCTACCAGAAAAGCCCAAGGCTGTAGGCCAGCTTAGGAAGTTGAAACAATGTCTCAGAAGAAAGCCAAGCAAACCACTTCTCTGGGGCTGCAAAGAATACAGAATCCAACTCATCTGAAGGAGTCTTTCCCTTCCCCTTAACAATTCACATGTAGGAAAACCTCTGATTACTTTCTTCCTCTGGTATAATTTTGGAATGATGTAAGGAAAGACAGTACTGGAGTTGATCACCTGCTGTTCACATAAACTTTTTTTTGTAAGGGAATGTTCCAATAGCTGATAGAAGCATTAGAAAATCTTCTGCAAAATGTCAGTCAGGGGTGCAGCTTCTGAAATAAATCTCTCTTAGAATTGGTTTCAGTTTTGATATGTTTGTTTCCTTTAATATCTTAACGATCCTCTGTCTTTTGTAGCATCACAGAGCACATTGATTTTGCCACTCCCCTGCAGGAGCCCGCCATGGAGCCTCTCTGCAATGCCAACCTGCCTGCCAGCATGCATACATTGGATCATCTCCATGGTGTTGCCAGTCGAGCCAGTCTTCATTACATGGGAGAGAGTCAACTGAAAGAGGTAGGGTTGTGCTCTCGTATGGGCTTGGGGTTGATCGAAACTTAGCCTGCTTAGAACAGACTCACTTGAAATCAGTATGCTGATTTATTCATGAGTTAATGATTTCAGTACGTCCATACGAACCCTGGCTGATAGGAAGCTACAAGTCTTTTTCTAGGGAAATGTTCACTATGGTTAACAATTTCTCAATTCTGTGCCACTAGTTGCGCAGCAGCATGTACAGACTTGATGCTAATAAACTGCTTACTGATGGACTTAAGCTATATAATTATATAATCTCAAGAAATTTCCTGTGAATCTGTTGATACTTGAGCATGAAATCAGATGTACAGAAAAGGAGTATGTACTATAAGAACACTGCACACTTACTGCTACCCATTGGATATTTATTTAGCATGATTAGAGTGCTAGCTCATGATGTTACATTGTAATGGTAGGGTACCCATACAGAACCTTGACAAGCAAGCTAACCATATGTGAGGATCAGATGTTCTGACTGAATGAACCATGTTCCAATACCACTCTAACAAAATCATGCAGAAGTGTTCATACAGGAAAAAGCAGAAATTTCAGTTATAGAACATGCTTATCTACATTCTTGCCACTTCCATAAAACAATGGCAAACAGCTTTGTCTTGCTATTTCCCTACTATGCAGCTTAACTGCATTGGATACTTTCATGTTATCTTCACAGATACTTTTCAGTGTTCTATATTATCTGGCATTCAGGAGGCAATAGTATTTACATTTCTGTTCATGTTTAGAAAATCAGATTATATCAGATTTCATTAAACAAATAATTGTATTCATTTAACTTTCCTATTTTCAGGCATGAAATCTATGATTTTGGAGAATATAGTTTGCAAAGAATAAGACTACACTGGGCAGGTGGGGAAAGAATAAAATTATTTGTGAATAACAGATCCATAGGAAAAATGGGTACCCAGTCTTAGTCAAAGATGTATTATCTAATTTCTGGAAAACTCACCATGGTTACTTGATTTTATCATGGGATGTGCTCGTGAGTTTTTTAAACTTTTCTAATTTGAGGATTCCAGGCTTGTAAATCTTAATCATTGAACTAAAACATTCTTAAAGCTTTTTATATGCACAGATTTGGAAGTAGTAATTTTTTAACCATGTGCATTAATTGCAGAATAGGAATCTGCAAGAATACTGGGCTCAGCCTTTCAGAAGAGAAGAGACTGTATCTTCAGAAGAATCTGCCAGACCAATTTGATGGCAATTATATCAGAATGTCTGTTTTTTTCTCTTGGTTCACAGGTATTGCAGAATCTTGGAAAAGACCGTTATCCACCACAGTCTTTAGAACAAGTTGGTACTCGAATAGCCAAAGTACTCGAAAAGGTAGCTGCTTGCATTCAAAAGAACATAAGTTTACATTCTTCTAGTTTTGGTTGATGATAGCTGTGGTTGTGATCTGTAGGGCTCCCTAAACACCAGCCATCCCCAAAGCAGTACATTCCAAGCATGTTGCAATTGCAATTCCTAGAATTGCCAACATGAGGGCCAGGTTGCAAACCCACACATCTAAAGAGAGGAAGGTTGGGAAAGGCTGATTTCTGCAGACCAAGTTAGTACTGATCCCTCTTCCTGCTATTTGCTATTTAGAAAAGGAATAGGTATCTGAGAAGATCAAAACCAACGCACCATCTTTGAGGCATTTATCATACCTCTCATCTCAAGAAAATTACTTGTCTATACTACAGCCATATAGAGGGCGCGGTGGCTCAGCAGTTAAGACGCCAGGCTTGTCGATCGGAAGGTTGCAAGTTTAGAGGTTCGAGACCCTAGCCCCGCGTGATGGAGTGAGCTCCCACACTACTCCCAGCTCTTGCCCACCTAGCAATTCGAAAGCATGCAAATGCAAGTAGATGAATAGGTACCACTTCGGTGGGAAGGTAACAGCGTTCCACGCGCATCATGCCGGCCACATGACCACGGAAGCGTCTTCGGACAACGCTGGCTCTTCGGCTAACAAACGGAGATGAGCACCGGCCGCTAGAGTTGGACACGACTGTGCAGGGGAACCTTTACCTTTACTATAGCCATAGCACAGATCAGTTCTTCATCATACTTGATAAAGACACTCTAGCACCAGCCTCCTTACTGGAATGGTTATGCTGGAGTGGATAGTGTCCAAATAATAAGGAAATAGAGATCAGTAATGCCATCATGGAGTAACTTGGCATCTAATAGAGTTTGTTTTTTTCCATTCCACATTTTAGCATAATGTGTAAATCCATTCTCAATATGAGAGGGCAGCCCATTTAAAGAAAACTATGTTATTTTGTTACTATATTAAAATGTCATTAATGTTCTAAAGATCCCTGCAGAGCAACAAGCTCTTAAAACAATATAATAACAACATCACATAATACTTACCCTCTTCTTGGTGCTGAGAATATAATATTTTGATTATATCAAGTGTGTTCCGATGGATAGTTGTTCCTTCGGAAATAATTAGATTGGGGTATTCTTAATATTGGCTAGTAATTCAGGAAGTTGCTATCTCAATCCATCTTGAAGAGCACAGAATTGCCGGTGCTCAGGAGAAGACCACTTTTGTACCAAAAGTGTTTCAAAACTAAATTATGATTTAAAGTGTTGCCTTTTTGTGATGATGGAGAAATCCATAATCAAGATCAGACTTCCCCATCCAGGTATGCTGGACTGTAATTCCCATAACTTCAAACAAGCATAACTTGTATTTGGATTGATTGAGGAATGATGGGAATTGTAGACCAATAAACGTGGGCTTTGGACTTGGCCCCAGGTTGGAGACATCTGGGTGGGACTATATATTTTCTGTCTAGAAAATCTTTCTGTATTCTATATGTACATGTGAGTTGGTTCACAACAGCTCTTACAGACATAAACCGTAAAATCTATCAAAAACTGAAACTAATACAAATATATTTACTTACTTACTTACCTGCTTACTTACTTAGCTTGTATGCCATCCATTCCTGCAAGATTCTAGGCAGTTAACAATATAAACACATAAAACAATATAAACATATAAAAATACCCCAAAATGCCCATATACACATAAACATTAAAAAATGCCATGCACCTGCAACCCCACCTTTAAGTCACAGAAAGTCCCCAGGTTTTCAAAGTTTTCCTGAAGTTTAGGAAAACCATTGGTGAGATTGGAAATTGGAAGCCTTCAGTGAAAACTTTCTTTCCTGCTATCAAAATGCCTTCTTGACACTAGGTTTTACAACCCTACTTAAATTCTCAAAGCAACTTGCTACTATAATATGTTCTGGGAGCAAATATAACCATTTCAGTAGTGGCTGAAAATGCCCTGTTTTTGCAGCAGTGGAATATGGAATGGAAGTGGTGAGCTAGCGCATAGGAGGAATGAATGCTTTGAAAACTTTAAAGTAAGACTGGGACCTTCAGCTGTGTCGAATGCTTATCACAGTGGTTAAAAACCCCATCTCCTTATACTTTCAGGAAGATGGGCTGTAATATTCTCTACCAGGTGAAGTTTCTGAGTCATGTTCAAGGACTTAAAGCTTATTGCAGTAGTCCATCCAAATGGTACAAATAGATAAAAATAGTTTCTCTCTGTTCTCTTAAGGAAAACGGTCTCCCTATTAGATGTCACCTATAAAAGATACTTCTGATCACTACTCTAGTTTGTGTCTTTATGTACAAAGGTAGATAATCCAGAAGTACACATAAGGCTGCAAAATGTTTTGAAAAATTAACCACAATTTTGTCACTGACATAATGGAGTTGTTCTTTCCATAAATGACTTTGCCAATAGCATAGCTCTGTTTTATCTATATTCAGGCTGATTTTGTTCAGCTCTTGATTGCATAATGAAATGAATGAAATATATAGTTAGGTATCATCTTTTACACTTCTCTCCTGATCTACAGAGCATTATATAGATGTTAAAGAAACAGTCTCTTCATGTCTCCACCAAATAAGAATAGAATCTCTGATGTGTCTGCATACTTCTAGCCAGATAAAAAGTGATTAATGGAATAATTCTTCTAATTGTGAAAACGGGGGTTGATTATTGGCTAATAGAATATCAGGAAGCTAGTAGGAGCAGGGCAGGTCTAGTGGGAGAAGGCTGGGGAATTCTGGGAGTTGAAGTCCACACATCTTAAAGTTCCCAAAGTTGAGAATCCCTGGGTTAGAGATAGTTAAAAGTAGACAGAATGTGAGAGAATCAGTTAAGGATATACTAGTTACTTTAGATAAGTTTATTGCTATTTTTAAATTCTTTGCTATTGGGAAGTTACAGTCCGTGGGCTGTAATGTAATGCTGTTTTCCCTATCTGTGTATTGTGTTTCTTTTTCAGGCAGGTTGCCGAATGCAAACATGTGCACAGTGCATGTGCATTACAGATAGCGTTGCTACACTTTTGAGCCTCCAGGTTGCCAAATGCAAAAACTATATTACTGTGTTAGTTGAGCTTTGCAGGCAGATTGCCAAATGCAAAAAAATATGCACTGTGCATGTACATTAGGAAAAGCCTCAAGCCATTAGCTTGAGATGTGATTATGCTGCTGTTACATTGTTCATAGTGTGTGTTGAAGTGAGTTCATTATTGTTGCTTCTTTGCTGGGCTTGGTGCTGTGGCTATGCAGGCAAATTGCATATAGCATGTTTAACTGTTGATTCCATTGTTATATGAGGGCATTATATTTTTAAATATACAAAATGTATGTACCAAAAGTCAGGCTCCATAGACTAATCACAGTATGTTTTATTAATTAATATTTTTTCAGAGAAAATGTTACTAAGGAATGTTCAAAGGTCATACATCAAATGAGTAAGGAATTGTTTAGAAGAAATGACAACCCATTCAAACATTTAATATAATTTATATAATATGTTGTCTATGGGTCCTGGCTTTTGGTACACCCCATATATCAATAATTTCTTAAATCAGTTTTTCTGTAAGTTGGATGGTAGGGAGCATATATTAAAAACTGCTTCCCCATTTATTTCTGAGTCCCTATGACAAAACCAATGAGGGATCAAGTTTGTTTTTCCTAATTCCCATTGTTGCCTATGACAGAACATCCAAAACATTTTCAGTTTTGTTCAGTTTAAACACAGGTGTTGCTCAAACATACTGCACATTTTGTGGTTTTTTTCCTTAAATTCCCAGCAAAAGGCAATTAGAAGTTCCTTCTTGAGTTTTTGTTTAAATGTCTTACATACCTTGGCTCAGAGTTTGCATCAAATCGGTTTAATATTATTTTCACAATAAAACACACCAAGATTATTATTATTATTATTATTATTATTATTATTATTATTATTCCTCATACATGGAATCTTCCCTCTCCCTCTCCCTCCCTGCCCAAAAGACCCTGAGAATGTCTCAAAAGATTCCCAATGGATGTACTGAATTAACTTATAAAAGAACTTCTGTAGTTGGCAGAGTAGCTGAGAACTCCAGTCAGGTTACCTAACTATTCACCTACACAATTTGGATGGTGTATCCAAATTGATACTCTCTGATCAATGAGGAAACATGAGAGGAAGCTAGTTCCTTGTTAAGTAAAAGAAGTGATAAAGCAAATGAAAAACAATAGAATTACATTAAAGATTATATTAAATAGAATTACATTAAAATGGTATATAATTCTCCAAAGGACACTATTCTGTGCTGCCAGTTACACATACATAGCCAGCTTCTGATAACAAACTCGATATTTTTTGCAGTCATAAATCTTTCCCCAAAGTAATACAAAGCACGCTACAAACTCAAAACTTTCTGGGTAGAAAATAGGCACAACAGCTTACTTTAGCAAAGGATTTTGGAGAGACCAATCTCAAGTTCAGGAAGATCAAGGTTTCAGTTCAAGGTTTCAGGTAATCCAACAATAGCATACAGAGTCATGGGTACAAATTTAGACTGTTGGTTGCCACAAAGAGCCAATCACTAAAACCATCTCTTAGCTTGATTGATTGGCTGAGTCATGCTTCTTTTTTTCAAGTTGATGGCTTGCTCTTCCTTTGTTCGTAATTTTCAAAATGTTGCTGGATTTGGGACCTTGCCTAACTTAGGTTGAAAAGCCGAAAAGTTTAACCAGTCTAAGCGTCAGCCTGCACCTGTGTCTCCTCAGGTATGCTTTCTTCAGCCAATTCGTGTGGTGCAGGCTGATGCTCAAACTGGTCTGAATCTGAAGGCTCAGATGGATCCCTAACACTATTCCTCTGTTCAACACCTGCCCCCCACTGCACATACTGAGGTTTTAGGCTTCAGGGAGTATTATAGGTGAAATCAATAACTAACTTGGGTTGTTCAGGTCCATATCCCTTCCAGTTAATGAAGTAATTTCCCTGTGTTTCTAAGAGTCTAGGGCAGGCTTGCACAACTTGTAGAGGGGAAAGGGCCACACTGATAAATTAAAAATCATTGTGGGTCGTAAAAGAATACCTGGAGCGCCAGTCAGCTGTTTGGTGGCTTGCAGAGCGGCAGCAGCAATGGAGCTGACAATAGTGGTGAGGCTTGGAGGTGCTTGGCAGCATGGCTTTCAGAGTGGCTATGAATTTACTTTTTACAAAATGCCAATGGGCTGCATAAGGCTGCTTGGCGGGCCACGTGCTAGACCCAAGTGTTGATATTGTGATTGTCAGACTATGGATAGTAAGCTAATAGATCTTGACATCTAGTCCTTTAAATAGAAACCACCAAAAACATGTGGATTGGGGTCCACAGTCTAAATTAAAATACTTGGGCAACCCATGAAACTTGAAAATGTGGTCCAAGAACAGGTGAACTATCATTGGCTATCAGCAGGGGTGAGCAACATATAAAGTGAATCATTTTAGAAAAATCACAACAACTGAAAGGGTGTCAGCACCTTCTGATTTTTGTAACTCAGGAATAAAATCCAAAGAAACTGGTTTCCAAAGCCAGGTGTTTTGGGCAGAAGTAATAAAAGGCTTGTGGGTTAAGTCACTGGAGAATACACAAAGGAGTATAGAGATGACATTGAGGAAAGAATTCAACAACCATTCTGTAAACATCAGCTTTGCCCAAATAGAATGTGGTAAGGGAAAAACTCAATATTGCTCCACCTTGACTCTCTTTAGTATAAGCGGGGAGAGAAAGAATCTGTGAGGCTTTCAAGATGCTGTTATAATATCCCATCACAATAAAGTACAGTTCTAACAGTTCATGTAGTTTCAGTTTCCTGACCTAGTCTACCTTGAACTGACAGTATATAGCAGCAGCCCAAATAATGAAGAAGATCTTGATTTCATGACCATGGTGAAAACTGGTCAGAAGGAGTATTCTGCAGTTCTTATATATGCTCCTGTGCATGTGGGTCCCCACGCAACTGCTGCTTACCCTGATTTATTAATGGGACAGAGGATGTCAGGGTGGTAAAATTCTTAGGAGCACTGTCAAGGGTAGTGGTGAGTCCACTTTCCCTTTATATTCCAGTTTCTGGGATAGAGCAATAACTCTTGTTCTGAGTGCTTCGAATATAAATCGCTCTAAAATTGAACCAGAAGAAAAAAAATAACCACTGGATTTGCTGTTGAGTCAGCTTCTGAGGTGATCGCAGGTATTTCAGGTTATGATACAGGTAGTCCTCGGTTAATGACAGTAATTGGTACTGGAATTTCTGTCGCTAAGCAGTGGGGTCATAAAGCCTGATGTCATGTGATTGCATTGCTTAGCAACAGCAATCCCAGCAGTCCTCATTGCTGGCGTTAAGTGAGGATTGCAGGTCATTAAGCGAGGACCTCTTCTTCCTGCTGGCTTCCAACAAGCAAAGTCAATGGGGAAGCTGGCAGGAAGTCACGAGTCCCGAGCAGCTTGCAAGCCAGCAGATGGGTAAATGGCTGCTGCAGCATGGCACAAGCACAGGTGGGCCAGGGGTGGCTATTGCCGGGGACAAGTGGGCGCACAAGCCACCTGCACTCCGCCATACCTGCTGCTCCCAGCTGACCTGTGCCGCCATCTTCTTCTCCCTGCTGCTGACAGGGCGTGCCCGGCCTGGTCCTTTGCAAGGCAGCTGCTGGCTGCACACGGCCTCGTCACAAGGCTTTAGAAAGCCACACACAGCCTTGGGAAGAAGGCCTTGTGAGGCCAGCAGCTGCCTCGCAAAGGGCCAGGCCGGGCGCACCTTGTCAGCAGCAGGGGGAAGGCAGAGTGCAGGGCGGCCAAAAAGACAGAGATGGTGGGGAGATAAGTGGGTGGGGGGAGTTTATTTATTTATTAATCGAACTTCTATCACCGCCCATCTCCCTCCTCCAGAGGGACTCTGGGCGGTTTACAATAAGATAATAAAAACAAGAAACATAAAATATACATACAATATAAAAATACTAAATTGTAAAACAAGATTAAAGTTGAAGCACCCCTGCGGTTGTAAATGCAGGCAGGCTGCCAAGCACCCAAATTTTTATCGTGTGACCGTGGGGGCACTGCAACAGCTGCAGCTTAGAGGACCAGGCATAAGTACCATTCATTCAGCGCCATCGTAACTTTGAACAGTCACTGGTCATTAAGCGAGGACTACCTCTACTCAGTTGGAACTTCCACAGGATTTTGAGCTTCTTCCAGTAAATGCCTCCAAGTTTCAAAGGGTACCTTAATTAGATGAATTAGAAACAATATTTCCTTGTCTCAGATAGTATAGTGCTGCTCTGGTGCGTTTCACTTTCTTAAGTATTTAGCACAAAGAAGCAAGATCTGTATTTTCACTACAGCTTGTAGCAAAATAGCCCCCACTACAATGTCAAAGCTATCAATTTCTACTACCAGTTGTCTAGTAGTGTCAGGATATTGGAGGATGGGCCCAGGAGAGGAAGCCGCCTTTAGTTTTTCAAAAGCTTTCTGGATTGGGACATCCCATCTGAACAGTATACCTTTTTGAAGCAGGAGCTGTGAGTTTTACAGAAATCAGGATAAAGATGTAATAATAGTTTGCAAAAACGTTTAACCTCTGAACATCATTAGCCCCCATTGGAGTTTGTCAGGACAAGATAGCTACCACTTTGGCAGGATCCATCTGTATCCCTTTGGCAGAGATGCAGTGTCCCAGAAAATCAATAGTTACGACTTTGAACTCTCATTTTTCAAGCTCTGCATACAAGTGATGTTCTCTGAGAGGTTATAGGACCACTCTTACATGGTGTTTGTGTTGCTGAAGGAAAGACAAATAAATCAGGATGTCATCTAAGTTGATGATAAGAAACTGGTCCATGAAATCTCCCCAATATCATTTATCAGGTGTCGGAATGAGGTGGTGATGTTGCATGACCCAAATGGATTTACCATATATTCAGAATGGCTGCACCAAGTACAAAAAGCAGTTTACCTTGCTTTCTCAGAACCATATCAAGTTGTAGATTCCTCTTGAGTTTTGTTTTTTTGTTTTTTTTTTAATTTGGGGGTTCCTTTATATCAGGCCTGCACATCTTGTAAAAGGCCACATTGATAAATTGGAAATAATTGTGGGCCGCAAAGGAATATCTGGCATGCTGATCAGCTGTTTAGTGGCGAGCAGAGTGATGGCAGTGCTGGAGCTACTGGTGTTGGTGAGGACTGGAGACGTTGGAGGGACTCAGCAACCTGTCTTTCAAGGCAGCAGCAGCAGTGAATTTATTGGGTTTTTAAAAACATCAGGAGTCCTGAGATGCAGAGAATACCAATTCAGATAGTGAACTTGCTGAGGGTCCAGTAGTCATTGCAGAGCCTCAATTCTCCTGATTTTTTCTTGACAAATATAGGAATGTCTAAGAGTGAAGTGGAAGGATGAATGAACTCCATCTGGAATTTTTTTTCTTTTTTGCTGTGAAATTTTGCAGAGTTGTAAGTTCAGATTCTGAAAATGGGTATATCCACCCCACTGAGATCTTGACTCCTGGAACCAGATCAATAGGACAGTCATGGGGTTGATGTAGTGGTAGCTAATCAATTTCCTGATATCAAACTGAAAACATTACTGAAGTGTGCATATTTAACTGGAAGTCTGATCATATTTTCATTTCTATTTTGGTTGCTAGGACCACTGGATTGGACAGGAATTGCCTCTCAAAGTTGTATGAACTGAAACATACCATTCCTTTTGACTAGATCAAGGGTCGGAAATGGCGGCCCGCGAGCCAAATGCGGCTCTTTGGCCCCTTGAGTGTGGCTCTTCCGCAGGCAGGCGTGGCAGGCGTGGCGCGGCAGCGAGTGTGGCGGGGCAGGCGCGGCAGCGGGCATGGTGTGCGTTGCTGTGGGCATACCCCTGGCAACCTGGCAGCCGTCTCCGGCAGCCATCTTGACGACGGGCAGGGCTTTCCAAACTGTGTGTCGCGTGACAAGCCGGAAGCGCTGAAGGGAGTGGAAGTTCTCTGCGCCAATCAGCTGTGCGTCGGGAAGCCCGGCAGCCTGCCCGCGCGATTTTTGCCTCCCTGCCGGAACCGAGGGCATTTTCGGGGTCCCCGGAGCCTGCCCTTTCGAAGGGGCACTGCTGCCCGAGCTGCAGTGCTGCCCCTTCGAAAGGGCAGGCTCCGGGGACCCCGAAAATGCCCTCAGTTTAGGCAGGGAGGCTGCGCGCAAGCTGCCTCAGCTGTTCTGTAGTAAGACCTGACCTATTGATGCCATCATATTGATGGATGCCTTGAACATTGAGGCTGGTGCTCTCCAGACCTCATTTGGATACAACCTCCCTTTAGACCCCAAATGGAGGGACCTCCAACCACATCCCTTAGAGCCAATGCAAACAGGAGCCAATCTCATTTATCTACAGAAGAAAAGGGGGCCAAGGATATTGGGCCACTACACACACCATATGCCAGGAAACAGGCTGCATCTAGTCTAGAGGTGTTCCCAGACTGGGGAACCACAACTGCTCAGCTAGACCCAACCCCAAGTGCAATATTTAGCCAGCACTTGATTTTTCTTATAAAGATCCAAATGCCTGGTTGTCCAGCTCTACAGGCCATGACTGATTCTGGAACCACCGGTACTTTCATGGACATTTGTGGAGGCTCATGGGATTTTGGAACATTCCACCCAGCCTTCTGTATCTATGAAAACAATTGATGGTAGATGCCTGCTACTAGGACTAGTAGTCTGGGCAGTACTGCATAGCTCCATAAACATGACCCTCAAATCATCTAGTCCAGGGGTCGGCAAACTTTTTTTGCCGGGAGCCATTTTGACATGCTCGTGCACATTTTGAAGTGCTCGAGAGCCAGGGGGCGGGGTTTGCGGGCGCGGGCCAATCGCGTGGAAGGGGGCGGGGTTTGCGGGCGGGAGCCAATCGCGTGGAAGGGGGCGGGGGAGGTTTGGAAGAAGAAGGGAAAGAGAGGCTCGACTGCTTCGGCGGCGGCGCTTCCAGGTTGTCGCTGCGGCGGCAACGGCTGCCCCTTCGAAAGGGCAGGCTCCGGGGACCCCGAAAATGCCCTCAGTTTAGGCAGGGAGGCTGCGCCAAGCTGCCTCAGCTGTTCTGCGGGGAGAATTTCCACCCCAGGGCAGCGTGTGCATGTGGAGAGGGGAGGTTTCTGCCTCCCTGCCGGAACCGAGGGCATTTTCGGGGTCCCCGGAGCCTGCCCTTTCGAAGGGGCACTGCTGCCCGAGCTGCAGTGCTGCCCCTTCGAAAGGGCAGGCTCCGGGGACCCCGAAAATGCCCTCAGTTTAGGCAGGGAGGCTGCGCCAAGCTGCCTCAGCTGTTCTGCGGGGAGAATTGCCACCCCAGGGCAGCGTGTGCATGTGGAGAGGGGAGGTTTCTGCCTCCCTGCCGGAACCGAGGGAACCGAGGAACTGAGGGCACCTCCCCTCTCCACATGCACACGCTGCCCTGGGGTGGCAATTCTCCCCGCAGAACAGCTGAGGCAGCTTGCGCGCAGCCTCCCTGCCGGAACCGAGGGCATTTTCGGGGTCCCCGGAGCCTGCCGTTTCGAAGGGGCAGCACTGCAGCTCGGGCAGCAGTGCCCCTTCGAAAGGGCAGGCTCCGGGGACCCCGAAAATGCCCTCGGTTCCGGCAGGGAGGCAGAAACCTCCCCTCTCCACATGCACACGCTGCCCTGGGGTGGCAATTCTCCCCGCAGAACAGCTGAGGCAGCTTGGCGCAGCCTCCCTGCCTAAACTGAGGGCATTTTCGGGGTCCCCGGAGCCTGCCCTTTCGAAGGGGCAGCACTGCAGCTCGGGCAGCAGTGCCCCTTCGAAAGGGCAGGCTCCGGGGACCCCGAAAATGCCCTCGGTTCCGGCAGGGAGGCAGAAACCTCCCCTCTCCACATGCACACGCTGCCCTGGGGTGGAAATTCTCCCCGCAGAACAGCTGAGGCAGCTTGGCGCAGCCTCCCTGCCTAAACTGAGGGCATTTTCGGGGTCCCCGGAGCCTGCCCTTTCGAAGGGGCAGCCGTTGCCGCCGCAGCGACAACCTGGAAGCGCCGCCGCCGAAGCAGTCGAGCCTCTCTTTCCCTTCTTCTTCCAAACCTCCCCCGCCCCCTTCCACGCGATTGGCTCCCGCCCGCAAACCCCGCCCCCTTCCACGCGATTGGCCCGCGCCCGCAAACCCCGCCCCCTGGCTCTCGAGCACTTCAAAATGTGCACGAGCATGTCAAAATGGCTCCCGGCAAAAAAAGTTTGCCGACCCCTGGACTAGATGATTTGAGGGTCATGTTTATGGAGCTATGCAGTACTGCCCAGACTACTAGTCCTAGTAGCAGGCATCTACCATCAATTGTTTTCATAGATACAGAAGGCTGGGTGGAATGTTCCAAAATCCCATGAGCCTCCACAAATGTCCATGAAAGTACCGGTGGTTCCAGAATCAGTCATGGCCTGTAGAGCTGGACAACCAGGCATTTGGATCTTTATAAGAAAAATCAAGTGCTGGCTAAATATTGCACTTGGGGTTGGGTCTAGCTGAGCAGTTGTGGTTCCCCAGTCTGGGAACACCTCTAGACTAGATGCAGCCTGTTTCCTGGCATATGGTGTGTGTAGTGGCCCAATATCCTTGGCCCCCTTTTCTTCTGTAGATAAATGAGATTGGCTCCTGTTTGCATTGGCTCTAAGGGATGTGGTTGGAGGTCCCTCCATTTGGGGTCTAAAGGGAGGTTGTATCCAAATGAGGTCTGGAGAGCACCAGCCTCAATGTTCAAGGCATCCATCAATATGATGGCATCAATAGGTCAGGTCTTACAGGGAAGAAAGGCATTCCACTCAGGTCAACTCATAAAGGATCCCATCTGCAAGTCCTTTCTGGGAATAATCCATCAGAGCCACTTCATTCCACTACAGTTCTTGTGCCAAGAGCCTGATGTCACTTACATAATCAGCTATTGACTGGCTTCCCTTATGTTCTGATCTATATGTCTCTAATACTCCATTTGCTGTGACTGATTTAGTTGGGTCTTCAAACATCAACTTGAAATGCTTGACAGATTTGTCATAATTAAACAGTAACGGTCTCTGTTGGAATAGCAGAGGAGTAGCCCATTTTGCAGCTCAGCAGGGAATAAGGTGATAACAAAACCAGCGTTAGCCTGGTCTGTGGGAAAGATTTCAGGACGTTTATGTCACGGTGCTGGAGGCACTCATAAATTGTGTGCACTTTGCATGGTCAGTCAGAGAAGCTGTACATTCAGTAGTTGAATTTCAACTTGTAATTCCTCAGTTTCAATGACTGCAGTTAAAGGAGTCAACTCCTTTGATGTGTGGGTGGCAAACAGTCTGTTCTGTGCTGTCAGTTACGCACACATAACTAGCTTCTGATAACAAACTCAAGGTATTTATTGCAATCATAAATCTTTCACCAGAGTAACACAAAGTACACTGCAGACTTAAAGCTTTCTGCATAGAAAACAGGCTCAAATGCTTGCTTTAGCGAGGGAGTACAGAGGAACAAATCTCAAGTTCAGGAAGATGCAACGATGGGCTTTTTTCAGTCCAAGGTTCTAGGTAATCCAACAACAATATACAGAGAGTCATGGATAGGAAATTTGAACATTGTTTGCCACAAAGAGCCAGTCATCAAAGCCATCTCTCATATAAAGTCCTTACTACCAGGTTGACTAACTGGTTGAGTCACACTTCTTTCTTTTAGGTAGATGGGTTGAGTTCCTTTGATCTTCTGTTCATAATTTGCAGTGTGTTGCTGGGCTCAGGACCTTGCCTAGCTCTGGCTGTGGGTCCAGTGACTTAGCCTGTACCTGTATCTCCTCACCTGGTGCAGGCTGATGCTCAGTCTGGTCAAGTTCTTCAGCTTCTGAATCTGAAGATTCAGACTGGTCTCTAACAGACACCTTTTCATTTCCTTTATGGAGTGTACCAGCGTCTCAGAGCAATTCAAACAACCATGCATTTTTTTAGGGAGACTACCGGTTCTTTATCCTCAAAAGAATAGTCACCTGCCAGTGTCCATCCCAAGCTCCCTACCTGCCTCCCATCCCCATCATCATCTTACTGCTTCAAGGCACTTAATTGGAGAACAGCTCTCAGAACACTTGGATCCCTGACCTCCCCTAGAGTCTTCAGGATTTCCTACTTTTATTTATCAGTCTATCTATCTACTATGTAATTATTATTCTTCAAAACAAAGCACCACTCTCCAACGCTGTCACTATTTTTTTCCAAGAAACATCATTAAAAAATAAAAACAGGTGATTTCTTTGTTGTGAAATGCGTAAAAAAATACACCAGCAGGGGATAGGTGGAGAACATCCTATAGCATAGCTTTCCAAAGTGTGTGTCGCGACACACTACTGTGTCGCCTGCGGTATCCTGGTGTGTCGCGCAAAAACCCGGAAGCGCTGATGGGAACTGAAAGAAGCGACACCCCTGCCAATCAGCGCTGCCGCTGCTAGTATAATGGCGGCACTAATTGGCGGAGGTGCCGCTTCTTTCAGTTCCCCCCATCAGCGCTTCCGGGTTTTTTGCGCGACACACCGGGACACCGCAGGCCGTGCTGCCGCCGCCGTTGGTGTGTGTCGCCAAAGTGAAAAGTTTAGAAAGCTCTGTCCTATAGACTAGATGGGAATGGCAGACTATACACTAGAGTACTGTGTGTGGCTGTACTTCCTGAATGGTTAGTGCCCCACTTTTGTCAAACCCCTTGAATTACAGCTGAAAGTCCTGACTTCGCTCCCATCTGGGTGTGTTTCCTTTCAACTTCAATGTGGTGGTGTACAGAGGCCAACTGCCAAAACAGTTATCCTTGTTCCAATACTTCTGGTCCTGACTGTATCTGTGTGGGTTTGTGAAACAAGGTGCTGGTTTGTTGATTCTAGTGTGTAATCTGCTTTGTGCTTCGGTTTTTCTGTGTGAGCAGCATGCACGTCTCGCCTTTCCTTTTCTTGTGAAAGTGTGGGGTGGCTGAACGTTTTGCCTCAATATGTGTATTTCTCTGAGTATCACCTGCTTGCCTTTTGTGAAACGGTATTTTGTTATGTTTTGTGCAGGTAAAATATGTGTTTTGGCTATTTGGGCTCAGACTCCACCTTTGCTTTGTATTGAAGTCCTTGGAGAAATTACTTTATCTTTACCTGTTTGCATTTTAGTATATGAGTGTTTTATGCTTTCCCACTTTGGTAATCATTGATTGAATGGACAATCTCTAACACTTCAAGAACCATTCTGTGAGAGTGGCCCCACTATGGTTTCAAAATTCCAAATGCGCCCACTAGTTCAAAAACAGATTCTTAAGGAATTGTTTTAAATCACCACAAAGTGGCAGTATTTCTCTACTAAGCAAAAATCAAAGTTTTGATCTTGAAATAAAAATTAAACGTACTTGTATTAAAGTTTGACATACAGTACATCCTCTTGACAGTATGGCTCCCTATACAAAGTGTACCTTACTAAGAGGTTTCTAAGTTGCTAGATCTTTGAATAAGCATGAAATGGTAGGGAAAAATAGTAAAAGCGTGAAACAAATGTAATCAACATAAGGTGACATTTTCCTTCTTTCTTGTATTTTATGCCAGAATCAAACTTCATGGATCCTTTCCAGCATGGCAGCCCTTTACTGGAGGGTAAAAGGTCAAGGGAAGAAAGCAATTGACTGCCTGCGGCAAGCCTTACATCACACACCATATTACATGAAGGTGGGTGTAATAAACAACACTGGGTGCGATATGTCTATGATTATGGCTTTCATTTTATATTTAGCAGTGTATATGCTTTCACTGATTCTAAGGATTCTGGAATGGCGTTCATATGAATAAATTATGGAATACTCTATATGGGCTGCCATCAACACTTTGGTAAAATATATACTGTAAATGAGGATGGTTGCTTTCTGTGACTGCACCAAATAAAAAGTAGCCACAGGAATTCAGAGAACAAACGAGCTGAATGCATTGCAGTGGGGAGGGGGCAGACCAGTGCAAGTGAATGTCCAGTCTTATTCCTGTGTTTTAGGTTTACAGTAGACCAGTTTTTCTCAACCTTGGCAACTTTAAGATGTGTGGACTTCATGGCTGGCTGGGGAATTCTGGGAGTTGAAGTCCACACATCTTAAAGTTGCCAGGGTTGAGAAACCCTGCAGTAGACAGAAGAAGAAATTTTGAATGACTATAATCCTGTTTCCCTAACAAGATGGAACAAGTTTCAGATCTACCCATTAATGTAAAAATAAACTGATTTTTCAAGAGTGCCATTTTAAAAAATGTGTCCTCTCATCTTCATTGATTTAGATGATTGATATTAATTGCAGAAATCCTTCTGTTGACACTTTGTTGGTTAAATGAGGCAGGAGAACTTCTGCACTGGAACAGTTGACTTTTTTCCCTTATTGATTAAAATCTGTGTATCAGGAACAAGAAATGGAAGCTGACATTAATAAGTGCTGATTCTTTCAATAACCATTATTTTAAACACCCTGATTTTTAAAAGTAACATGTTCCTCATGCTGGATTTTTTCCACTTTTCTTCTTTTCAGGATGTGCCTCTCATAAGTTTAGCAAATATATTCCACAATGCAAAGCTTTGGAATGATGCTATCATTGTGGCTACAATGGCAGTAGAAATTGCCCCACACTTTGTCGTCAATCATTTCACCTTGGCTAATGTTTATGTAGCAATGGTGAGTAAACAATTGCTAAATTTTGATCCATTTCTTTTTATAGCCTTCGGAGTCTCAATGATAGAGAAGTTTAAAAACAGGAGACAGCAGTCCACACCTACAGCACATAACAGCAGTTTGTAAAATAAAAGAATCTTTTCCTTTTATTATTTTTCCATTCTGAAAGCTTTCTGTACATTTAACTCCACCCCACCTCTCAATGTATCATTTGGATGTGACAGAACTTTCTGAACTGTGCTTTGGGGTGCTCACCCATATTTTAGTTTGGGGAGTGGATGAGCTTTGCTCAGCATCCATGTGGTCGTCTTTCCTGGAGTTGAATTCTGGATCTTCATCTGTCCCCTAGGCTGTTCTTTTTGAGCCTGAAGCCTAACTGTTTAAATCCATCTTAAGTCATACAAACTCTCAACTTGCAGGGAAACCCCGTAAGATATGCAGTCTCTTAGAACAGGTATCATATTACTGGCAATTTTAACCATGCTTCTCTTGATGGGTTGTGTTTGGTTGAGGCACAATCCTGGCAACCCTGACTGTTCTGCAACCCCTGGAGCCATGGTAGGCTCTTCTCCTTTATACCTAGTTGTATAAATATATATAGCACTTATGTGAAAACTGCCCACAGAACTCTTCTAATAGTGAATTTACATAAGATGCAAAGGATGCATCTACCAATGTGTTGCTTGAATGTAACACAAACATGCTGCCTGCAAGAGCAAAACACATACTTTTTTTCATTAAATCACAGCAGCCCTACAAGTGTAAATACAAATGAAAAAGTTCTTATGATCAAATTGGTAGAGATTGGTCTAATGATTGGCTGCATAACATTAAAGGTAGAGATAATTGCTAATCATCCACCATACTTTTCTTTGTAAATCGCATTGTAAAGATAGGTTCTTTGTCTACATTATCTAATAATGGGATAATGACCAACTTCATTCAAAAAGTTGGAGGTTAGAAGTAACTTGTGGGGAGGAATTGTGATAACCAGTCACTTGTCATCCCCTTCTACCAAATCTAATGTTTGATAAAAGTATCAAGTTTTGGCATTAGGAAGACTAGTAATCTGGTGAATTAACACATGAAACAAGGAAACATATTGACATGAGAATATCAGCAAGTAAGAAGTAATCTCTTTTGGTATAGAAGTGAAAGAGGTGAGGATCCCATGAAATCCTGTTTTCATAGGATTTCATAGGATAGTTTTTTAGGGTGATGTAATTAATTTTATTCTTTCTGCCATGTGGTTCATTTCTTCTTAACAGAATCCACTATTGTATGCCGTATCTCATATCTTTCATTCAGAAAGTATAAGGCTTTTCAGAATGCTTTAAAAAGCCATACCAAGCAGCAGCTTATTTCCATTGCAGAAAAAAAGTGATAAGCTGGGAATAAGTTGTGTTGTCAATGAGCCATAATTTTATTTATAATAGTAAAATAAATAATAACATAATAATTTTAGCCATAAGATAAAAATGAAAACATAATCTTAATTCATTTTGATGAATTTTTTGATTTAATGAAATTATATCTGTTCCCTTCCAATGATCTCTAAATTATTTTTAGATGTTTCTGGATTAAGTAATTATTGTGACTTCTGTGTGATAGCCATCCATTTTCTCCCCAGTCATTACATACTGATCTAGGAAATTAATCTGGTTTATATGGTATTTTTATGACATTATAGTTAACAAAGGGGAAAATGCATAGTTTTACATTGAATGTGGTTTATATATCGTATGCAGCTCTGGTTTGATTGAAATGACACAGTGTGCCTACACTAAATTAGTTTAAGCATATAACTGTTTATGTGGGAAATGTGTATGTACTTCCATTTTTATGAAGTTCTCCATAACACGGGTAACGTGAGTTGAGCACAAGATCTCATACTTTATACTTAGGTTCAGAAGTAATGCAAAGTTATGTTTTAGAGACACATGAACCAGAATAAATTAATCTTGCTCAGGCTCTCTCCTCCCATATCTGCAAAACAGTGATTGGAAGCAGATAGTTGCAGTTAACTGCAAGCCTGAGAAGGACAAATAGTAATTATTATAACAACAGAAAAGTGGTATATAAATTCTGTACTAAAGAAAGAGCTATGTCTACTGAAACATGCCAAGATCAAACATTGATCATTATCTCACCCAAACCCTTTTACCATGTGAATTAAAACAAAATGCCCACTAGTGTCTAGAACAGTGTTTTTCAACCTTGGCTGTTTTAAGATGTGTGGACTTCAACTCCCAGGATTCCCCAGCCAGCCCCACCTATTCTTAGTGGTGGCCTCTGAATCAACATGGATTCCACACTTTTTTAATGGGAGTCCCACACCGTCCCTTATATAGCTGGCTAGAGGTTTCCCTTTCCCCCCTGTTCTTTTTCAGCCATAAAGCAGTATTCTAGAAATATCTTCCACAGATTCAATCTCCATAGAACTTGGGTTTCCTCTTTTGTATCATTCCTTTGTATTTTATTATATAGCATTATAACGAGTTGACATTTCATAATATCAGTCGAGTGGCAGTAAGATACTACTGCCAGATGGTTACTCCCTGTACCTGATGGAGGGCCATAAAATAGAAGATTACCTCCAGCTATGAGGGAGAAGTATTCTTTCCACCATTGGGTACTGTTGTGGGTGGCCAATTCAATAGTTCAGGATGTTCCTGGCCCAATTTAAATAGTCTCACTCTGCCCATTGAACGTTCTTACAGTGGAACTTATGTCAGGGATACATGATTTGGTGGGGTGCAAAAAACTAAACAGGAGAAGACACTGTACACCCTGCCCCCCATCTTTGGTCCCATTCTGATTAGTAACACCAGACCAGTCCAACCAGTAGCCTCCAGCTGAGTCAAATGATTCCAGATGTCAAAAGAAAAAGGACAGGATTAGCATTTAACACAGATTGAACCATCTATGACCTTGAAGTAAATTTGCTACCTGCAGTTCCATTTGCACTACTACCTGGGGAACCCATTGCTCATACCACCAGCACCTGTGTTCCTTTCACCAATAAGATAGACGAGGCAATCAAAAGACAAATAATCCTACCTGCCTGACACAACCAAAGATTCCATCATGAAGGGTGACATTAAAAAGCATTTACCCAGACTTTTATTCAGATTTCATAAATTCCATTTGGTCACTGCACTGAGGCCAATAGGCCTCTCTCTGAGTTCCAGGGTTTAGAGGCTTCTAATATCATCTTTGTTGCCTCACAAGCCTGACTGATATCAGTAAGTATCAACCTGGAATTTGAAGCTAGGAATGCCTTAGAACTGTGAACTTCGAAGCTTTACTCCTTACCATGCCTTTCTTTAAAGTACTGTAATCCACATTAGAACCAATCTTTCTAACAATACAAGGACGGACATATAACTTCCTTCAGAGAGGGACATGCCATTGCTAAAGGACAATGATTACGGGGCATATTATTTCCTAGATGTAGAAGACTCCTCCTGGGCTTGCACAGTTGCCATCTGAGTCTGGACAAATACATATTTGAGATTAAGGAGGCACTGACAGGGTGTGGCAAGGTGATTCAGGGTAGGTCTGGGCATGCACTTTTAACTCACATATTTTCTTGGAATTACGTGGCTATTATCCAATCCCAGGAAAAGATGCAAATCCTTTAAGGAGGCACTGACAGGTGCAGCATGTGCACCGTCCTCTTCAAAACACCTTTTTAGTTTTGGATACAAAACGCAGCACAACCCTAGGTGTCACTTGTTGAGGTAGGCAGCTATATAAATCAAATAAATAAATAAATAAAATAGGTGTCACCTCTTGTCTCATTCAAATATAACCAACAATATGTCTGTGGTTTTCAGCAAACAAGACCACCTTCATCTTACCCCTTGGTTTTGAAACTAGTACATTTTTGCAATGAATTTATTTCATCATAGTTCATATGTCAGGCCAGAACAATGTCCTGACAAACTCCCTTTGTTGATCACTCCAGGTCTCCTGTGAATGGAGAATCAAGCATATTGTCCTCACCTCCCTTTTTAGGGGGTGGAAATATCACATACCAGATCTATTTGCATCTCAGAGCAACTGTCAGTGCAGCAGATAATGCAGCAGAATGAGATTGGAGCAGGGATCTCCAGGAGATATTTCTATTTTTCTGGATGAGACAACTATTCTACTTCTTTCCCCAATATTATTACTAGTCAGGGTCATAGCGAAGATTCAACAGCAGTGAGTACATATTAATTGCCCAATTTTTGCTTAGCAGACAGGTTTTTTTATTGCCCTATCAGTGAGAAGAAACTAGTGAGTTAGCAGCCTTATGATTACACCATCGCTGTTAGATTTTCCTCTGCCCCAATCCATCCTTTTTGTCCAAAACAGTTTTGGACTTTCATCTGAATCAGAACATGCTCTTGCCTGGTTTTTTTTGCAAACATCTCTCTGCCTTTTCACACTCTAGATTTGCGTAGGGTCATAACCTTCTGCCTTCATCAAACAGCATTGTTCCAAAAGGATATGTGCCTCTTCCTTTGCTATAGGGAATCTGGGAAAGAAATGCCAGTTTCAACCCTGGCTAGTATCAGACTATGATACATACTGGCTAATATGCATGACCAGGGAGTATTGAAGGCTACTCCACCTCTGTCGTGCTCACCTCAATACCCTGAGGCACATTCCCACTTCAAGAGCTTTGCAGGGCAGCCTCAATGGATACAGCCTTCTCCATTCATAAAGCCCTAGATATTGGTTCTCGGAGGCAGGCAGCAGAATAGTCTTGGCATCATTGGCTTCATTCATAGAGAACATAATGAAGAAGAAATAGCTACTTATTGTAACTGAGGTTCTTTCGGTGGTCATCTGTGGATTCACACAACCTATCCCCTCACGGTCTTAGATAATTGCTTTTCATTTCCTTGTTTTTGTCATTGCTATGTCGAAATGGAGAGGAAGAGGGATCCATACCTGGCTGTATAAATGTGTGGCAATAGGACTCCCACCAAAAAGTGCTTTAGCTGTGGAATATTCCAGTAGCACTAAGGTGCAGGTACAGAACCCCTTATGTGTAAATTCACAGGTGACTACTCAAACTAGGTATAGGTAAGTAACTATTTCTTCCCAGTTTTGGCATAATAATAAATAGGGTTTAATTTAATTGAGGAAGTGGAAGATTTTTCTTAACAGTGGAAGTGTATGCAGTTTGGGTTTTGGCCAAGGAAAAGGAGGAGGAAATACTTAAGCCCAAGATTTAAACAAGTTCATTTACTAGCATTAAGTTATATTGTAATGGCTAATTAGGCATACTGAGCTCCTGGAGGAAAGGCAGAATATAAATCTAATAAATAATGAGTATTAGTACTTACACAATTGTGGCCTAAAAGCTTCAGGAACAATATTGTGTACTGCACTTGAAACTTTATTGTATTCTGCGCTAAGTATTACAGAATAATTCTACAGGAAAATCCACATAATCTTCTACCGTGACTGAGAAAAACATTCTATTAAAAGAAAGCCCTGTTTCTTATGTTCATTTGGCTGTCCTTATTAATATCCCAATGCTTGAAGATATTTACTTTGAGATTCAGCACTCTATCCCTAATAGGTTAACAATACCATAATAAGATATAAGTTATTTTGAATGCTGATCATTTTGGATCTGTGATTCCTGCAGGAGGAGTTTGAGAAGGCGATGAGGTGGTACGAATCTACACTGAAGCTTCAGCCTGAATTTGCACCAGCAAAGAATCGAATTCGTGCCATTCAGTGTCATTTACTCATGAAAAATGAAAGACATTCTCCTTAAATATTACAATCTTCTTCCCTTTTTTTTCCAAGACAGCAAAATCATTGTTCATTAATAGGCTTGAAATGAGGTGAGCTAATAGAAATTGGAAAACACTGCTTCTAGTAAGAATTGGAGGTTGGTTGTATTATTCAGAAGCAAGAATATCTTTGGAGAAACTATAGTAAAGATGTTATTTCAGACAAGTGTACAAATAAATATTGAGCCCAGAGAACTTCCACATGCCTGTGACCCAAACATCATTAGAGTTTCCACAATACTTGATCAGATGCCAGCATAAAATTTAACCTGCTTCTTGTCTTAGCACATCTATGAAAATGCAAAGCACATCATTGCACCAGACACCGTATGTAAGAGGAAGGCATAATTAGCTTCTCATCCGTCAGGAGCTCATGTTCTACCACTTCATCCAGTCCATACTGCAGCATTACCAGCTCAGAGAAAGATTGTGAGATAATGCAGGAGATTGCAAATCATTTTAATACATTTTAAGAACAAACAGCCTTCTACCTATTGTTGCTTTTATTGGGGGGTGGGGGGCAATAGTGAAAACAACATTGTGTGAAATCATTTATATTATGGTTTACAAAAAGAAGAAGAAACAAGTAAGAAAGAAATGTAATTTCAAAGGTTTTTTTTAATCCATATATATTAGAAGCCCTTTGCAGCCTTTAGCCTGTCTTTACTAACTATTTGTTTTACCCAACTGAGTGTAAACTGCAAGTGTTAAAGGCATATGCACACATGCTCTTTCTCTGTGTGTCTAAAAGCTTAAGCGAGAGAGAGCATGTTAGCAAATAGGACAAGTGGTCTGTTTCTAAATCAGCATCCAGTTTGGTCAGTGAAAGGACCAAATTGCAGATTTCATTGTTGAATCAACAAGGGCACAAAACTTGAAGCAAGAATAAACAATTATGTAATAAACAGAATATCGATGCCTCTCTTTTTTTACAGTGAAATGTGTGTTACATGATACACCAATACCTTAGCCCAAAATTCCACATTCCATGTCCCTTATTAATATACACATATTATGGGGTAGGAAGAGGGTTTTTGCTTATGCATGTAGAATCATCCCTTGATTTTAACTCCATATTTTTTACAAGATTAAATATCTAAAATTCATTCAAAAGAAGTAGGCAGTTACAGTGTGATTTCAAGCAGAAAAGTAGTTGGTAGAGTTTCAGCTTTGCTATTACAGTTGATTTGCTCTACAAAAAAGAGCCATGGCGCTGGTTACTAAACACATCAAGATGGTTTGTTTAGTTCTGGCTGAACACAAGGCATGAATCCAGCCAGTTGTGATTTATATAATAAATCATGGTTAAGCCACAGTTTAGCACAATATGTGAATCCAGGAAGATATTCTCTTAACCCACCAACAACAGTCCCATTGCTTTCCCATTTCTAGACATTTCAGTAACATGCAACTTGGCTAAAATCAGTGAACTCTGCCAAATTCATAGAAAGGTTTTCTATAATATCTAAGACTCAGTTGTAAGGAAAAGCTATGTATTTCTCATACAGCCAGTTTCTATTTCATTGGTAAAATTTGAAAGCTAAATTTGGTACTCCTTTTTTCACTCGAATTGAATTAAATTGAATTAGTTTAAATCCAGAGCCAGTTTGGTGTAGTGGTTAAGGCACCAGGCTAGAAACTGGGAGACCATGAGTTCTAGTCCCGCCTTGGGCACAAAGCCAGCTGGGTGACCTTGGGCCAGTCACTTTCTCTCAGCCCTAAGAAGTAGGGAATGGCAAACCACATCTGAAAAACCTTGCCAAGAAAACTGCAGGGACTTGTCCAGGCAGTTTCCAAGAATCGGACACAATTAAACTGCCGGGGGGGGGAATAAAATCCAGTGTTTGCTTTTTGCTTAGTCCTAGATTTCTCAATGGAAGTGATTCAAATACAGCTTGATGAGGACCTACTAAAAATCCTAACTGAGATAGCCCAATACCTGGCATACCATGGCTTCTTTAGCAGTTGTTGCAATCAAGTTTAAAATACTGATATTCTTTTCTGTCAATGATACAGTTCAGACCTCTTTTAAAATGTCAGAAATCTGGAAAGATGGTGGCATTGCATAGTCCATCATATAGATGTTATGTTTCATCTTTGGAGTCTAGAGCAGGAAAATTAACTCTCAGTTTTAAATAAAATGTGAGAAGACCTGTAAGTAAAATGTGGGGAAAGCACTGCACTTAATGCAAGACATAACAAAAGATGAAGTATGGGGGGGGGGTTATTAGATGTAATAAGTAACTCACATACATGAGTGGAATATACTCGTGCACTCCATTTTGCATAGGAGAAACCAGTGTTCTTACTGATGTGTGTGTGTATATACAGTACACACACACACACAGTAATACAGAGCTTTCCAAACTGTTGTCGCGACACAAAAGTGTGTCACCACACACAGTCTGGTGTGTTGCCACACAACCCGGAAGCGCTGATCATCATCAGCGCTTCCGGGTTTTCCCGCGGCGACACACCAACGGTGGCGCGCAAAAACCGAAAGCAGCAGCAGCGCTTCCGGGTTTTTGCGCGCTGCCGCAACGGCGGCACTTCCGGGTTTTCCCGCGGCGACACACCAACAGTGGTTGGTGTGTCGCCGCGGGAAAACTTTGGAAAGCCCTGCAGTAATACATTAGTGTTGCCCAATGCCTATCTTTATGAAAAAATTATACTGCAAATCTGCAGCCGTTCCTTGGAATCTTCCTAATGTGCCTCCTTTAAAACAGTGAAAAATTGAGGCATCAAGATACAAAAACCAAATTAGCAGCATAAAACATAAAATCAGAAATTAACATTATAAAAATATAAATTTCATGTGTCATGGAGCTAACTTCTGTTCAGCAATCTAGATACTGCACTTTGTATCGACTTACATGTCCAGACATTTTTTAAGGCCAGCTGTGTGTAAAGGAGATCTTGGACAGAGGCAGAAAGAAACAAAAGATTTAACTGAAGTTTGGGAGGCAACTTGAAGTGCCCTTTAAGGAATATAATGATGGGCAACTAATAGTTATTTATAAAAGTAACTGTTCTATTTGTCTCCATCTGTGCCCCACTTGAATATGTAATACAAACCATGTATTAGAGAAACACTGTAAGACTCCAGTATCCTTTTTCCAGAAAGAACTTAATTCTTAAGTTCCCTTTCATGAGTAATGTGAGGTTCCTAGAAAACTAGATGAACCTGACAATGCCGTAACACAGAGACATATACTTACCATCTTCATAAATCAGTTTCTTGCTAATACGGTGACAAACCAAGATTTTCAGAAAACATGAATGCGCGCTCGCTCTCCGAATTACTCTCCCTACTACTCTCCCTCCAATCAGTTAAACTGTTGAACAACAGATTGTAATGAAAATAGCTGCCAACACATCTGGAATCCTCCAGGTGGCAGCTTGAACCCATATTTAGCACCACTGGTTTTAAAAAAAAGGCCCTAAAAATAGACATTCCTGCATAAAACAGGATGGGCAGTTCCCTTACCTCAAATAGCTAAATATAGGAGGACGCTTCTACTTCTTGCTTGAATGAAAACCAGAAAAAGGTATCTCTATTTCATTTCCATACGTATATTTGCACCATTTTGTGACTATTTACATTTATTTATTTTCATTTTTAAGCAGGGCTGAGCTGAGTTTCTCAGGGCTGAAATAGATGGAGAGAGCTGTTTTCTTCCTGCCAAATACCTCTTTTGTCTCTGTCTTTCTGACACTCCATGCAGCAGGCAGTGGGAAATGGGACAGGTATCTCTTATTAAAAATCTAAACTTAGCCCTCAGAGGACTTTTGAAAGTAGGCCATGGACTGCCTGCAGCCTTAGAATCACAGGTTGCCCGTTCCACATCTTTGCTTCACTAATGCATTCTGAATTTACAAACACAAGTGCAAACCCAGAATATCTTAATGAGTTTTGGCATAATTAATTTGGGATATGCATGGAATCTTCCTTAAGTACACAAGATGTACCTTGTGAGGTCCCAAGTATCTCATGATCCACTAGAAGCTAGCCAGTGATCCTTAATCGGACTGGTCATTCCTTTTGCTCCTCCACTTTAGATGTGAGTTTCCTTGCTATACTATTCAATTGTAGGCATGTTTAATATTTAACTAACCAAAAAGGGTATGCCAGCATGTCCACCTTCTCTGGCATCCAAACCTTTTCCTTGATAAATTTAAACAGACTTTTTAGAGAGATGTTTCAGAGTTTTAGTGCAATTAGTTGATCCACAAATTAAGCCAAATATAGCTTTAAGAATAAAGTATGTCAGCCTTTTTAAAGGGATTGATCTAGTCCTATTTGAAAAGAAGACACTAATAAATTGGAGAAAGAACAGTCCAGTGAATATTAAGCTCATTATTTCTCATGCACCTAAGATAAAGCAGATGGTTGCAAAGAAATCTGAGATACAAAAATTTGGAGTTTTTTTTTTAAATCAGCCAGTGAAGAAGCTCCAATGTTAATAAATGGATTGTTGTAGAAAGAACTGCAAATCCGCTGAATCATACCATTTCATAGTGGAAACGTTACTAGAAAAGAATTGCCTAATGCATATCCTTGCAAGCTTTGTCCAAATTTGAATAGATTTCATCCATGTTCATAGCTAATGGCAAGGAACTAAGGGAGCTGTAGTCTAAAGTACTAGGTTATCTACCCTCAAAGATTGTCATGCAGATATTTTTAAATCATTAGATGCATATTAAATTTTTAGATATGTTCCTTAATGACATCTGAGTCTTTTACATCACTATTTGTCTGAAGTCTGCTCTAGTCAATTAAATAGACTAAAATTGATGTCTGGGATCCTAAAATCATCACAGGGGGCTAAACATTTATATGGTGTGTTCATTAAAAGCATATTTATTATTCTCCTTTGAATTAAACATCGTAACTGCCCCCCCAGTGGTATTTTCCAAGCTTTGATAAAAACTTGATAAACATGGACACTGGAAGACTAAAGATAATGGTGACTTGTCTCCCTAGTGTATGTTATCAGGGGGTCTTATAAAAAGAGGGAGAGCTGCCAACTGCAAAGAAATCTTAACAACAAAAAATGAACAAGAATTTCCAATCCAAGCTAAGTGCTGCACAGGCATAAACCTTGCTCTGACGTACATGAAAACCCTCCCGGGATTAACTCTTCCATGCCCATGAAAGCCAGGCTCCTCACAGTATTTGTCTTGCCATGAGTTTCATATTCCTTCTGTTAGAGCACATGCACCTTTATTTAATCCTGCTAACTAGTCAAATTCTGAGAGTGCCTTGGACTGCAAGAAGATCAAACCAGTCCATACTCCAGGAAATAAAGCCAGACTGCTCCCTTGAGGGAATGATATTAAAGGCAAAACTGAAGTACTTTGGCCACATCATGAGAAGACAGGATACCCTGGAGAAGATGCTGATGCTGGGGAAAGTGGAAGGCAAAAGGAAGAGGGGCCGACCAAGGGCAAGATGGATGGATGATATTCTGGAGGTGACAGACTCGACCGTGGGGGAGCTGGGGGTGGCGACGGCCGACAGGAAGCTCTGGCGTGGGCTGGTCCATGAAGTCACGAAGAGTCGGAAGCGACTGAACAAATAAACAACAACAAAACTAGTCACATGACATGTAGATATTGGAGGTGAACATTTGTACACAGCATTGATGGGTGTGTTAGAAAATCATTCTCCACCCATTGATTCTTTTTGCATGTATATAAAGGTAAAGGTTCCCCCTGCACATTGTGCACAGTTGTGCAGTCGTGTCCGACTCTAGGGGCCAGTGATCATCTCCGTTTGTTAGCCGAAGAGCCAGCGTTGTCCGAAGACGCTTCTGCGGTCATGTGGCCGGCATGACGCACGCAGAACGCTGTTACCTACCCACCGAAGTACCTATTCATCTACTTGCATTTGCATGCTTTCGAATTGCTAGGTTGGCAAGAGCTGGGGCGAGTGCGGGAGCTCACTCCGTCATGCGGGACTAGGGATTCAAACCTCTGAACTTGCGATCTTCCAATCGACAAGCCTGGCATCTTACCCGCTGAGCCACCATGCCCCTATGTGCTATATAGATGTCCATTAATTACAAAACGGGGGACAGAGATTTCCTTTCTGAAATTGATATCCTCAGTAGCAACTATTTTTCTTATCTCTTTTCTCTGGCAGCTGGAACAAGCGTAGGGCACTTTGTCAGTGGCATCTTTCATTCAAAAATTTTGAAGCAACTGATAAAGTTGCAGTTAAGGGAGACTTGCATCATCTCAAAGTTTTTTATTTTCCAAATAAGATGTAGCAGGATGAAAAGCTCTTTGCAGATGGGACAGCTGCATGCCATTAACAGAATACAGAGGCTAGAATCTCTATCAGATGTACTAGTTGCCTCCCTCCTACAAAACTGCAGTACAGCTATCCTAAAAGATTTCCAGAATTCTCTCTGTGATAACATTTAAAAGAAGCAGACAGGAATAGGAGAACATGAATGATGCTTAAACTGCCTTCCACAGGATCCTACATGTAATTCTCCAGGATAGCTTCAAATATGGGAACTCGTTCTTTGGGCTGCATAAAATAAACATCTGTTGGACTAAAGATGCCCTGTCTTCTGCAGTCATTTTCCAACATAGTGCCATCCAGGTGAATTGGAATTGTATCACCTAGAACTTTAGGCCAGCATGCTAGCCAAGGATTCTAGCGGTAGTCCCAACAAGTCCAGAAAACACCAGTTGGGGAAGACTGCTTGATTTGACTGCCCAGTTATTTGACCACGCTCCTGAATAGCTCCCATTTTCTTTAAATGAAATGTACAGAAAATAATTATGTTCTGACTAGCAGTCTTCACTGCATTATCCAGAGACAAGCAGAAATAACATTATTTCCTACGTCACCCATTTGGTGCATCTGATGTTACAAAAGCAAACGCAGAGGGATGGCATACTGAACCGTATCTCAGGCCAACTGCATGATGTACAGTATGATTCTATTTTTTAGAGCCAGTTTGGTCTAGTGGTTAAGGTGCTGGGCTAGAAACCAAGAGTCTGTGAGTTCTAGTCCCGCCTTAGGTATGAAAGCCAGCTGGGTGACCTTGGGCCAGTCCCTGTCTCTCAGACCTAGGAAGGAGCCAATGGCAAACCAGGAGTCTGTGAGTTCTACTCCCGCCTTAGGCATGAAAGCCGGCGGGTTAGCTTGGGCCAGTCCCTGTCTCTCAGACCTAGGAAGGAGCCAATGGCAAACCAGGAGTCTGTGAGTTCTAGTCCCGCCTTAGGCATGAAAGCCAGCTGGGTGACCTTGGGCCATAGTCTCACCCATTAGCCAGGTTCCCTGTGCTGCTCCCAAAGAGTTCCTCCTCCAACCTCGAAAGATTGACACCCTGTCCCCATCCTATGGGTTTGTTTAAAATTAGGATTGTGGTTATTGACTTACACTAGCACAGGCTTCTTATTCGAATCTAGGCTGGACTGTAGGCTTAAATATTCACAACACAACTGAAAGTGTAGTTTTTAAAACTCTTCACACTGCACCAAGTTATTGAATGACGTAGCTTATTTGCCAGAAGTCCCTCAGCAGAAGACCTGAGCCAAGAAGCTTCAAACCCCATTTTCCTAAACTATAATCCTTGTACTGCTGCCATGACCACGATATCAGAGGTTCTCCTTAACTGATTACCTCCAACACTAATCATCTTCCTGCCTCCATTTGTTAATTGTGAATATGAAAAATTTGATACCTGGTAACCTAATGCCAAAACCTTGCAACTCTCTAGTTTACAAAAAGCCCATCGTACACTCAGCAGCCTAATTAAATTGTAGCAGATGACGTTTACCAATGCCACCAACACCTGCAAACTAATCCTGTGTGTCCAGTAACATGACTCATTTTGTATCTTTGTGAAAATAGTGAAATGTGAATAGAAATCCAATTTAGTTCTACTGGATACAAGAACTACTTATGGTCAAAACTAAGGGCATCTCATGGACATTTGTAGGACTCCTAAATGTCTGCTATTGGCCTTATGGAGAAATACAACACCTCAGTTATCAGGAATTGCATCCTCATAATTTGCTAGTTCTCCCCAGTATTGCATGTTTACTTCATCTGTGTTTTACCTGTTTAGAAATTATCTGAGTTGGCAGTGATTATTTGTGGACAAGCATCAAATTATTCTGGTGGCTAAATGAAATAGGGCAGCAAAGAGCTCAGGGCCAGCTGCCCAGCAGGGTGGCAGGGCAAGCGGAGCGCAGGGCGGCAGGGGTGGTGGGGGCTTTGCACCGGGGCGCCGGGGTGGCTGGTCATGGTGTGGGGCTTGAGGCAGCACTCCTCGGCGGTGGTCCTGAAGCTGAAGTAGAGGCCCGGGGGGGGGTGGCCAGCTGAGACTGCTGAAGGCCCCAGGACTCTACTTCAGCCCCAGCACCACCACCGCCGCCTCCAGGAAATGCTGCTGTTCAGGGCAGCCAAAATGGCAGAGATGGGGGGAGTGATCGGGGGAGGGGGGAGTTGAAGTGCCTCTGCGGTTGTAAGTGCAGCCAGGCTGCCAAGCGCCCAAATTTTGATCACGTGACCACGGGGGCACTGCAATGGCTGTAACATTGGGGACCAGACGTAAGTACCATTCGTTCGGCGCCACCATAACTTTGAATGGTTGCTGAACAAATGGTCGTAACTCAAGGACTACCTGTAAAGAGCTTTCTGATAAACTGAGAAACAAAAATAAGTTTTAAAAATGGAAAGAAGGATATATAACAAAAGCAGAGTATTGAGGAATAGCCCAAATCTATAACAATGAGGGACAGGGTGGTTAAAGGTAAGACTGAACAGAAGCTTGCAATGAATATCAAAAAATAACAAAAAAAAGCACTTTGGATATTTATAGAACAAAAGAAAAGTCAAGGAAGTGGTCAGTCTGCTGGTTGCAGAAGATGGCAAGATAGCGATGGGCAACAGGGAGAAGGCTGAAGGGTTTAATTCTTGTTTTGTACCTGTCTTTTCACAAAAGGCCCAACTTGTCAGAAGACACACCGTGGGGAACAGAAGAAAAATGCAGGTCAAAATGGGTAAGAAATTGGGAACATAACATCTAGCTGCTTTGATTTAATTCAAGTTTCTTGGACTGGATGGATTACATCCCAGGGTGTTAAAGGAACTGGTAGATGTGATCTTTGAAATACAGGGAAAGATTGGAGAACAGCTAATGTTGTTTCAATCTTTTAAAAGGGGGGGGGGGAATAGACCCAGGATGACAGACAGAGACCTATTAGTTTGACATCGATACCTGGGAAAATCCCAGAAAAGATCATCAAGCATTGGGACTGCAAGCATTATAGGAAGGAACAAGGTGATTTCTAGCAACCAGCATGGGTTTCTTAAAAATGACTGTACCAGACAAATCCTACTGCTATTTTTTTACAGTGCCCAGATTACTAGACGAAAGGAATGCTGTGGGTGGAGTGTAGTTAGACTTAGTAATTTGATAAAGTTGACCATAGCCTCCTACTTGATAAAATGGAACAATGTGGGATGGATGGTCCCACTACCAGATGGATTTGCAGTTTGTTTAAGAACCATACCCCACACAGGGTCCTTAATGAATCTATGCCTACATGGAGGGAAGGTTTGCAGTGGGGTACCCCGGATTTCTGTGCTGGTCCCAATGATCGTCAACATTTTCATAAATGACTGAGATGAGATAGAAGGGATGCTCGTCAAATCAGCAGAAAACAATGCTGACAGCAGCTGTTCCAGGCCTTTGAAATGCCCCATCAAGAAAAGTCAGGGTTTACTCCTTCTCTGGTATCCTTCTGTTATTAGATTAACTTTTTTTAAAATGTAATCAGATGTATTATCTGATCGCAGATACAGAACACAAAACTGCCAGATTCCTTCCTGAGTTCTGGGGTATCTTGATGTAATAGTCTGCCAAGATGAAAGAGCTCTATATGGGGTAGTAGATGAGCTGCCACCCGGGCGTCTACTGGAGGAACTGAAAAAGTCAAGATGGCTATTGCGACCATGCAATCAAAGCCCCACCCCCTTTTATGTGCATGCAATATATGAAAAAAATGCAGGTTTTGACTGCATGCTTATAACTGCAATCTTGACCTTTTTGACAGACATTCCCCCCACAACACATGCTTCTGGCTGCCACCACCTGCTCCTGAGTGGGGAGATGTTTCTCTGAAGTCTGGATGGGGCAAAATAAGAGATTGCCCCTTCCCATGACTGCATTTTTAAATAAATAATTTCAGTTTTCTCTCTGTTAACCAGGGTAATCCGTCCAAAGAGGTTTTGGAATACAGTGTGCTATTACAAATATGTCCCTGGAGTAATCACGAGTAAAGGATCTTTATTTTAAGAAATACAATAAAATGAGTACTTGAAAGTAAGATAGATAAACCAAGATATAGAGGCCTAGATCTACACCTAAGAGTTATATATCATTAACAGAAAACAAACTAAGAAATAGAGGAACAGAAACTGTAAACAAAGGTAAAAGTACCCAATTGAGCAAAGCAACACTGAAAAGAAATAAAATTTCCCAACATATCTGCCTATTATTTTCCCTGCCAATGTTTCCCTATCAGTTCCAGTTCTCCCCACCCGTTAGGAAATCCTTGTTATTCTCAGAGGTTGCAGTCAACTGACAGAGGAAAGAGTCCTTTCATTGGAAGAAGATGTTTTCTAAAATCTATAGAATCCCAGTCGTCAACCAGCATGCAAGCTCCTTTATCCACTACACTATGGCATGTAAATGGATTCGGGTTGCTGGGGATGGGCAAGTTGTCTGTTTTCCTTATGTGTTCCTAATGGTGTTTTCATGAGAAAACTTTGTTCTAAAGTGCAACTACATTATTAGAATTCTATTATTCATTTTTATTGTTACTGTCAGCTGCCCTGAATATCATTTGACAAAATGATAATGTGTCCAAAGTATGATAATTTGAACCTGGTCATCTGTGCTTCAGGTGAGACCTCTAGGTTGATTTCTTCGATGAATCATTTGTTTTCTTGGCTATCCAATCCTATTTCAGCAATCAGAGTAGCGTCATCAACCTAGTGCAGGCTATTGATATTTCTTCCTCCACTTTTAAAACCACGCTCATCTTTTTCCAATCCAGCTTCCCTCAATTTATACACAAGTATTTGATCTCACTTTAATTTAACCTAGTTGAGATCAAGGATTCTGAAACAAAACAGTTCAAGAGGAGCAGAACACAAGCATCTAGAATCCATGCCTTCCTCAGAAAAATGTCTTGCTCAATGTACATATGAGTGAAGCTCTTTAGAGTTAGCTTTTAAGGAACAGGAGACATGGTTTGTAGTATGGAGCAAAGTAAGCAAGCACCGAATGGCTACTAGATAGCACTCACATTTCCAAGCTCTGTCTTGATGGGCAGAATGACTATTGAGGATTTGGTCAGCATGCTTCAGAAAATACAGTTTCTTCTGCTTTTTACGATTATTTCAGATGTAAGAATCTGTAGTTAAGTTCATGCCTCCAATTGAGGACCAAAAAAGAACTCATAAGCCTATGCAAGATCATTTTAGCAAAGGAGTCAGGCTGAGTGAATGATGATACATTTAAGATCTCTGCATTTGATGTTACCCATATTTTCAGAGTTCATGAAATTGATCGATATTCTGCCATAGTACAGTAGCCTTGACAATGTTTGCCACTTTGTTGCTCAAAGCCTAAGCATCCCACACTTGAACAATATATGGGGTGGGAATATTTCTAAAATCACAAGATGGGCAACATAGGAACGTCGTAAGCTTTTGATCACCAAATGCATCAATGGCAATAGCTGGTAGTTCGTGACACTTGTACACCCACATATGTACTCTATGTCATCAAGAAAAGCAATGGATGCACTTGGAGAAAGAACTTAATTTTCCCAGATTATATACTGAAGCTTGATCTCAGGGAAACTAAGATATCTGCAGCAGAAAAACTACAGCATGCAAAGGCATCTTGGGAAAAGACTTATTTGCAATGGAGCAGCAGCTGCAGACTTTAATTCACAAACCAGACATCCTCTCCCACCTTGAAAAGTGGGAAGTATATCCTGTTGATGTCATGTTTCATTCTAGGCATAATTCCCCCTGCCCTCACCCCTAAACTGAATATATTTACTAAAAATCAAAGCAACCTTTCCATATGTACTTCAGGGTGTATAATTTGCTTCTTTATCTCCTTATCTTAAGCAGACTTCTGGTGACTTAGCATATAATATACCAAAAGAGCACGGGGTGTGTGTACCCACAGCTACGCATATAAAGCACCTATTTCTCAAAGCATACTTAAGGATGTGTCTTTTAAAAGCTTCCATAAATTCCCTTGAAACAAATTGGATTCGCTTCCAAATGAATTAAGATATTCCCTTCCAAATGCAGCCTGAGTTTATATATATGAAATACATGAAGCCTCACAACTGCAAAGTTGAAGGTAGGTACTCTCCAGGTTTCAAAATATTTGTTCTCTCTCCAGCCTTGTCTTTTATCTCTCGGGCTTCTACACGTCACTACAGCAACATCCATGGCTCCAGCTGGGGCTGCCTCCCTGAATGTGCTCTGTTGTTATTAATGGAAGTAAGCACTGTTACACCTTCTTCTAAATATAGGCAATCTCTGTGTGCCTAATGACTACAATGTGAGAACTGAGGGGAACCAAAATATTGACATCCACTAGGTGTACATAATTTGTTTTGGTTCCTGCTCTCTTCCAAGGTATTATCCACACCTTCATGGAAAATCTGTTATTATTTCACAGGAGGAATGTGCAAACCATTATTTAGATGTGAACTTGTTAGATGGAGTTTCCTCTGTTTGTTTTTCCATGCTCTAGCCAAGCCGTGTCAATGAGAAAGCATTTGCTGAGCTATTTTTAACCTCTCCCTTCCCCCCCTCCCTCCCCCCCCCCTCTCTCTCTCTCTCTCTCTGCAAGGGGCTGCACTTCTTCATCAACACTACAGGAAAATGGCGTCATGAGCCCAGGGCTGGGGGAGTCTTCTGGGGACACAGTTGGCCTGGTGTGCAGTATGGGAAGAGACGAGAGGGGCTGAGGAATGACTCTTTCTCCCTGAGAAAGAAGAAGGGAGCAGCAGGTCTCTTACTATAGGCAAGAGAAAGAATAAAGAATCAGGGGAGAGAGAAAATCTGGGCAAGAAAGACAACAGCAGAAGGAAATGACTGGTATTAAAGGGAAAATGCAAGCGCAAGGGGCAAGTCCATGTTCATTCAAATATTATCTTGAATGACAATGTGTCTCTTTCACTGCTACCTCTCCACTTTCTTCTTCCTCCACCTGTATGGCTCTCTGTGACCTCGATCCCATTAACACCCAGTCAGCCAACAACCCTCCTCTACTAGTGATACTGGCAGGGCGCAGTCACACTAAGTCAGTCATCCTTTTAGGAATACAAAGTTCCCTCCCATTTTCTCCAGGAACAGCCAAGTATCCCCTAAGCCCTTGTAGCAGGAGAATACTGATAGGACTTCAATAGGAGGTAGCAAAGCGGATGAAGACAGAACGACATGTGTGCCATCACATCAGGATGCAATGAAGTACCTAAGTCTCAACATTTGTCTATCATTACACGTGTCATCCTTTCCCCCTCTTGCTTCCCCTCCCTTGTAGCATGCAGCACTTTAACCCAAATGAAGCATGTCATGGGAATATGACGACTTGTGTCTCCCAGAAAAAGATATATTCTGAAGTTAGATCATATTTCACCCTTTACAACAAGTTCTGGTCCACTCTCCCTTTAATAACGGCCTTCTTCCCAGTTTGTAATTGTAATTACAAATTCCCTGTGGTCTGATTATGTACATGGTATATGTAGTGGAAAGGGAGGATCTACTGTATATCAGAGTTGTGCTTGTGCTAGTACCATTATTTTCGGATTCATTCAGGTTATGTGTTTTTTTTAATAAACAAAGGACAACTTGTCTCTGTAGATTTACCAGGGAAAATCTTTACTGCAATCTGCAAAGATCAAGGTGATAAACACAAAAATATAATCTGCATGTGCCCCATCTATTCTGTGTTTTTTGTTTTTGTTGTTGTTGTTGTTCAGTCATTTAGTCGTGTCCGACTCTTCGTGACCTCATGGACCATAGCACGCCAGGGCTTCCTGTCCTCCACTGTCTCCCGGAGTTTACTCAAATTCATGTTCATTACATCGATGATGCTATCTAACCATCTCATCCTCTGCCGTCCCCTTCTCCTTTTGCCTTCAGTCTTTCCCAGCATCAGGGTCTTTTCTAGTGAGTCCTTTCTTCTCATTAGGTGGCCAAAGTATTTGAGCTTCAGCTTCAGAATCTGTCCTTCCAATGAGCAGTCAGGGTTGATTTCCTTTAGGATTGACTGGTTTGACCTCCTTGCAGTCCAAGGGACTCTCAAGAGTCTTCTCCAGCACCACAGTTCGAAAGCATCAATTCTTCGGTGCTCAGCCTTCCTTATGGTCCAACTCTCACAGCCATACATTACTACTGGGAAAATCATAGCTTTAACTATACGGACCTTTGTCGGCAAGGTGATGTCTCTGCTTTTTAATATGCTGTCTAGGTTTGCCATAGCTTTCCTCCCAAGGAGCAAGCGTCTTTTAATTTCATGGCTGCAGTCACCGTCTGCGGTGATCTTGGAGCCCAAGAAAATAAAATCTGTCACTGCTTCCATTTCTTCCCCTTCTATTTGCCAGGAGGTGATGGGACCAGATGCCATGATCTGAGTTTTTTTAATGTTGAGTTTCAAGCCAGCTTTTGCACTCTCCTCTTTCACCCTCATCAAGAGGCTCTCTAGTTCCTCTTCACTTTCTGCCATTAGGGTGGTATCGTCTGCATATCTGAGGTTGTTGATATTTCTCCCGGCAATCTTAACTCCGGCTTGTGATTCATCCAGCCCAGCATTTCTCATGATGTACTCTGCATATAAGTTAAATAAACAACTTTACATACTAGGAATAAAAAGAAAGACATCCCAATTAGGCACAGAGTTCTGATACAAGATTGTCCCTAACCCCCAAAATCAATCAATTTGTAAGGTAACTGACGCCAGAAATTGTAAGGTAACTGACTCACACTTTCTACCCAAGTTTCTGAGATAGTTAAAAAGAGACTTGAGTCGAGGCTTGGAAGTTTGTTTATTTATTTATTTATTTATTTATTTTTGTTAATCATATTTATACCCAGCCTATCCCCTCCCTATCGGAGGACTCTAGGCGGCTTACAACAACATTGCAAATTCATATTATACAGCCATATTATTACCGCGCGCTAAGGGGGAGGGGTAAGGGAACCGACTCTTCTTCCGTAGGTATTGGACTACATGTCCCAGAATACCTCGCTTCTGAGTCGGCTGCTGACGTCCTGGATGTTGATTTATGTTTTATATTTTTTAGATATCTTCTATTTTGTATGTTTTTAAATTTTGATTATTGTAGCCCGCCCAGAGTCCCTTCCATGGGAGATGGGCGGGGAATAAATTGAAATAATAATAATGTTGCCGATCGGGTTCTGTCATCCTCTGCCGCCATTCACGGGATTCCTGGGATCTTCTTTCCGCTCCGAGGGCGACCCCCGACTGAAAGGACGCCGGCAAATTCTCCCACTTTAACGTGGTACCCATTTATCTACTTGCATTTAGCTTTCTAACTGCTGGGTTGACAGGAGCTGGGGCAAGTGACGAGAGCTCACTTCGCCACGCGGAGATTTGAACTGCCGACCATTAGATCAGGCAGTCTTACAGCTCAGCGGTTTAACCCACTGAGCTACCGCGCCCCCAAGTTAATGTAGCAGCGTTTATTTGGCCAAGCAAAGCTGGGTGGAATCCCTACGGACACTGTGGCAATGAGTGTCTTGGCAGAGATCCACACCCCCACATCAGGCGTACCAAGTTTTTATACATTTCATATCAGGAACAAGGCAATAAGAAAACAAAGGACCATACATTGCTCATCTGCTTATCTCTTCTTTTCCTGTGTGCTGTTACATTTACTGCTAAATGGTGTTATATTCCTTTCTATATGGTTATCTCTGTTTACTAAATGGTGTTACATACATTGCTCATTACATGGTTATCTCTGATTTCCTGTATACGTGCTGTATATTTCCTGTATACGTGCTGTTACATCCCTTGCTAAATGACAGTTCCTAGCGTAAACGTGTTACAGAAGCAAAATGGCTCAGGTTATGCTAGTCCCTTCATTCCTCCCTTTATTTTATGGGGAGTGAAATGCTTTTCACTCGATTAATGGAGCGTATTCTTTAGGAATACACTTGAGAACCATCACCTTGGGTGCTGGGGAGGGTTGGGCAGCTGGATAGGAGGGAGAAGCTACCATGGTTAAGCCATTAATGGAGGACACTATTAGGCTGCGAATGAGTGGAATTAAGCATGGGAGGATGAGGAGCCCTCCAAAGGCCAGGAGGACCAGAAATCCTATGTGCTTCCAATCCATAAAGATGTCACTGAACCACCCAAGGTTAATGCCACTGTTCCAGGTTTGAACGGGGACATGAACAACTTTATGCCAGTGATCTCTTCTATAGGTCTATAGAAGGTCTATATGGTCAGTGATCTCTTCTATAGCTTTTCCCTGATCATCAATACGCAGACAGCAGTTAGTTAAGTAAAATTTACCACAAACCCCTCCCTCCTGGGCTAGCAGGTAGTCCAGGGCTAGGCGATTTTAGAAAACTGCAGTGCGAAGTTGGGTATTTTGTTTAGCAAGTAGGTTGAAAGCAGTTGCCGTTTCGTTAGTAATGATTTCTAACATAGCCTGTAAGCGAATAATGCGATTGAGCATATATATAGGAGTACGATATCCCCAGGTACCGTCCTCTGCCCAGGTGGCAGGACCATAATAGTGGATGATTCATTCTGGAGGCCACTCATTGTCCTTCCAGTTGCCTATCTGGAGGGATCTTTCGACTCTTTTGCCCAGATCCTCATATATGGGGATGCCCAACTTCTCTCCGGTTTCAATGGGGAGGAGGAAGAAGCTGGGTTTAATGGTGCCCAACACACAAGCTCCTGACCAATTGTGTGGCAAGGTGTCATAAGCATATTTTCCACAAATCCAAGAGAGTCCATCTGGGGCTTTCCAAGATCTTGTGGGATCCTCAAGGGAGATCCAGAGATCTCTGAGGTTGGTCGTATTGGCAAAGGGGTTATTTGGTTGCGATGCATTGATACCACTCCACCACACAGTGTGGGAACCATTAAAGGTCAAAGACTGGGTACAAACCAAATTTCCAAGATGGATTGACGTGTTTGTTGCTGGGTGTCTGGAGAGGCAAAGATGTCCAATTATGCTAGTTTGTAAGACCCACCGGAGTGGACTTTCAGAAGCAGTTCAATTGAAGGTAAAGTTACCAAGATTCTCATAATCCAGCTCACTTGCCTCCCAGGGCCAGTGCTCACCCATGTTAGTACCTCCACAAACAAAACAGTTAGTCACATTAAGGTTCCCAGCGATGCGTTCAGCCAAATCAATAAACAGATTTTTGGTAATGGCTGGAATTTCAAGTTTAGTTTCTAGCTCCTCATAAAATGAATGGAATAATATGTGTGTTCTGTGATTTTTGTTTGTGGTCTCTATTTATATTTTAATAGCAGTTAATGGGTCTTTTCTGGTTCCATCAATTCCTAAACCAAATTCAAATCCTGCCTTTTTTATTCTTGTCTCATTGGTGTATTTAGCTAAATTGTGAAAAGTTAGGACTAAGGGGTTACACTGGGAGCAGTTGCAAGTAGACAAAGCTACCCCCTTTTGCACAGTTAAGAGCTCACAAAATCTTTGCTTGGTTTCCCCATTAGTGTTCCAGGATACCGTGTTCCAGCCCACACAGTAGGGCCATGAAGTTTTAGGGTGTCTGGCCAGACATAGATATTTATAATTATGTGTATATGCTCTTATCCAGCTCAGACTTCCACAGCTGTATATACCTCCTAAATTTACATTGATATTTTGATCGATAGCCTGGCAGACATCAAATTGAATGGTAACCTTTTGATTTAGCGTAACTAGGATAGTCTGATTCAAAATTGTATTTTTTGCACTTAAAATTTTAAGTCTATATTCTTGAGGTTTTTTCCTGGGGTCAAAACAAGTAATTTGAGCACCCTTAGTACAGGTGGAATAAACTGTCTCGTTGAAAGTACATGTGCCAACACTGCCTTGGAATTCATAAAAGGAGTGATATATTAGGGTCCGGGTTATCTTATTTCCGTGTTGGTTGATTGTGATACATGAAGAACAGTTAGAGGTTTTACTTGGGACAGCTCTTCGTCTTCTGGGTGGAAGCACAGAGACCATGCATTTTCCTCCCCATCCGGAGACCAAGGATATTAACGACCTAATTGGAGAAGGGTCTCTTCCGCATTGTATTGGGATGGGGCAAGGTTTGGGGAAAAGTCCTCGGGGACAAATACCTTGTCTCCGCGTATGGATGATTTCCAAGCAGTTGGTATGCCGTTCTTTAAGGAAGAACTCACACCTTTGCTGGAAAAACTGCTCAAACTGGTTAAAGGCTGATGGATAACAAGGGTCCATGTGGGGTTTTGAACTATAGGTCTTTGCCCACAGGACAGGGTCAGTGACTAGACTGAAGTCACACCTATCTTGGTACCTTCCCACATGCCACATCCACGTAATAGCTGATTCAGAGCCCTTAGGATGGTATTGGGGGTTCCACATCCCCTGGTTTTGGAAACAAATCGTTTTGCTTGCATGGGCAAGGAGTATTTGACTCCCAAAGGCTACTAACCAGATCATTAAGACTTTGGTCCACATGATTTTGAAAGAAAAGCCTCGTAACCTCCACACTCCAAATTACACACCAAAAGACACTGCGGGGGCACAGTCTGAACAATGGAAGCAGCAGCAACACTGGCACCAACATTTACAGTCACAAAATCAGCACATTAAGATGAGCTCTACAGGTGTTGTAGTTGAGCTAGGTCCGATGGAGAAGCCAGGGTCCGGGAAAGGTTCAGCTTTAATCCATCCAGGGACATGCTCTGCCAAACCTCAGGAGGCTCTTCAACCTTCTTGATCCTGGATCCGTGCACCCACGCCTTGATTCCCTCGACCTTGACTGCCGTCGGGGTGCTCAGGAGAACTTGTCGGGGTTTGGACCACTTTGGATCAGTACAGGACGGGAGCACTTCTTTCACTCTGACCCACTGGCCAGGTTCAGCAAGTGGGGGCAGGTTTGAAACAGGAGGGAGAGCATCTTGGACCTGTAGAGAAATAGAGGACAGGACATGCGCCAGACTTTGCAGGTATTGGGTAATGTTTCCTTCTCCGGTGTAACAATCTTGAATGGGCCTGGTAACAAATGGGCACCCGTAAATCATTTCGAAGGGGGAGAGTCCTAGGCTTCCCCCTGGCATGGCCCTAACTCGAGTAAGGGCTAGTGGTAGAACGTTGGGCCATGGGAGTTGAGTTTCTTGACAAAGTTTGGCAAGTTGTGTCTTTAAGGTGCGGTTCATGCGCTCTACCTTAGCAGATGCCTGTGGCCTATAACTGGAATGCAGATGCCAAGGGATGTCCAAATACTTGATCACTTGTTGGGTGACCTCTGAGGTGAAATGCCGGCTATTATCAGATTCTAGACCTCTTGGAAGGCTGAAGCGAGGAATGATGGTTTCAATGAGTGTCTTGACTCCGAGGCTTTCTGGGAGGCAGTAGGGATGGCCTCGGGCCATCCCGAAAATAGGTCTATGAACACAAGCAAATTGTTTTTTACACCCTTCTTTGGTAGCTCGGTGAAGTCTATTTGCCACGCTTCTCCAGGATAACGGGCTGTACGGAGGCGGCCAGACGGTGTAGGCTTCCCTCCTTTGGGGTTGTTTCGCTGGCAAACCTCGCATTCGGCAACAGCGAGCTTGCTCAGGTGTCGGAGGTTGGGGTTACTATACAGTGATGACAGTCATTTGCACAAGGGGCGGGGTCCACTGTGAGACATCCAGTGGCCCCTCTTGATGACCATCCATAGGAGTTGATGGGGGAGTTGGACTTGCTCCCCTACTTTCCACCACCCACCCTCCCATTGTCCCTTAGGATCAAGCTGGTCACGTTTATCATAGAGTGGGGGCATAGAGTCACTTAAGTCAGTTGGAATGAGGGCAACGAGGTGGGAGCTAGTATTAAAGTCCATTTCTCCTTCCTTTGCGGCTTTCTTAGCCCAATAGTCGGCTGTCCTATTCCCTCGGGAGACTTCACTCCGGTCAGTTTGGTGGCCTTGGCAATGAACAATGGCTACCTCGGCTGGCTCTCGAACAGTTTCGACAAGTTCCTCTAAAAGGGGTTTCATTTTCAGGGCTTTCCCATCTGCTCCTACATATCCCCGGGCTTTCCATAGGGCAGAGTGGGTGTGGGCAGCCAAAAATGCATATCTACTGTCAGTGAAAATATTGGCTTTCCGACCCTTGGCTAAGTGGCAGGCTTCAATCAGGGCTAATAGTTCCACCGCTTGCGCTGACCAGTGAGAAGGGAGTTTGCGGAGCAACAAGGGTCCATCCATGGTGATGACAGCCAGTCCGGTAAACCGCTGGCCATTTTCAATGAACGAAGAACCATCGGTCCAAAGATGGACGTCAGCGTTCTCCAAAGGCTCAGTTCGTAGGTCGGCATGGATGCCCACTATTGATTCTAAAACTCCCATAAAATCATGTTGTTCAGTCTCATCAGGCGGGCAGGGCAGCAAGGTGGCTGGGTTCAATTTTTCACATCGATGGAGTTTTACAGAGTCGTTTTCAAGAATTTGACTTGCATATTTAGAAAGACGTGATGCTGTTGCCCATGCTGGCATTTTTTGTTCCAGCAGGGTTTGGACAGCATGTGGGGTATAAACCTGAACTGGGGCTCCCAGAGTGATTTTTGAAGCTTCCTGTATTAGGAGGGCTGTAGCTGCTACTGGTCGAAGGCACGTTGGCCATCCTTTAGCCACAGGGTCCAGTCCTTTGGACAGGTAAGCCACTGGGATTTTTTCAGGCCCCAGTCTCTGGAGTAGAACACCAATTGAACATCCGTTCCTTTCAGTGACAAAAAGTTCAAACCCCTTTAGTTGATCAGGAAGGGCTAAAGTGGTGGCTGTGGTGAGAGAGTCTTTAAGAGTTTTCCAGGCTCTTTGATGCTCCCCCGTCCATTCCCAAGCCATATCTTTCTGTGTGAGTTGATAAAGAGCCTTAGCTATTACGGAGTAGGACGGGATCCATAAACGGACATAGCCTGTGATGCCGAGGAAAGTCTGCAGTTGTTTAACGTTGCAGCGAACCGGGAGGGCGGCAATGGCGCTCAGGCGGCTTTGATGAAGGAGTCGCCGACCTTCTTTTAAGACGAAGCCGAGGTATTGGACTTCTTGGGTAGCCCACTGGACCTTCTTTCTAGAAACAGTGTATCACTTTTTGGCCAGGAGATTCAACAGGGAAACAGAGGCAGACACAACTGCCTGTCAGGTGGTTCCCGCCAACAATAAGTCATCCACATATTGTAAAAGGGAGGTTTGGTCAGAATCAAAATTTCTAAGGTCCTGGGCCAAAGCCGCAGCAAAAGCAGTTGGGCTATTCCGGTATCCCTGGGGCAGCCTAGTCCATGTAAGTTGGCATTTACTTCCACTAATGGGGTCTTCCCATTCAAAGGCAAAATAGGGCTGACACTCCCTGGCAAGGGGAATACAGAAAAATGCATCTTTAAGATCTATGACAGTGTACCAGGTTTGGTCACTGGACAGGGTAGTCAAAAGTGTGTAAGGGTTGGCAACAACAGGGTGAAGTGGCCGGATTCTGGAGTTAACCTCTCGGAGATCTTGAACAAACCTCCACGTCCCATCTGGCTTGGGGACTGGAAAAATAGGTGTGGACCAATATGATTGAATGGGGATTAGAAGGCCAGTTTCTAAAAACAGACTAATCTGATCCCTAATGCCAAGGTGAGCCTCCCTTTTGATAGAGTACTGCCGAATAGCAATGGGTTGGGCTTCTGGGAGTAGTTGAGCCATGTGGGGTGCGGCAAAAAGAGCCAAGCCGGGTTTCCCTTGGTACCACACTCGGGGGTTAATCTGATCCCCCTCCATGGGTGCGGGGAAATCAGGGTCCATCAGGAAGCAAATATATGCATGATCGGGGGAGAACTGAAGGGTCAACCCCTCTCGGCTGCACTCTATAGATGCTCCTAACTTTCCCAACAAATCCTGACCCAAGAGATTAACCGGGCATTGAGGCATTACCCAAAAGGAGTGTTCTAATTTTGGGCCATTAGGGACATCCACCGGTAAGCCGCAACTAATAGGGACCCTTTCCTCCTTTCCAGTAGCTCCAATTACTGAAGTGGAAAGAGTGGTCAAACGGGGGATAGTTTTATCGTTTAAAACACTATAGGTGGCCCCAGTGTCAATTAAAAAGGACAGGTTCTGGTCTCCCACTTTTAACTCTATCAGGGGATCGGGGGAGGAAAAAATTCCCCTGGAGCCCCGTCAATATTCTTCAGGAAAAAACTCTGGGGCATGAACATTCATGACTGGTAAGGGCGGTTGGCCCCTTGGTGGAGGAAAAGGTTGACTCGGGGGTCTCTGGTTTCCTTGCATTCTCTCTCGGCTATGTCTTTGTACACCAGAGTTTTGTGGGCATTCATTTCTCCAGTGGCCGAAATGTTTGCAGCGGGCACACTGGTTTCGCTGGAGTCGATTCTGGGGGTTGGGGGCCCTCCCTTTATTTTGGGGATTTAAGGCGAGTGGTAGGAGAGAGGCTTGCTTTCTTATTTTCTGATCCTCTTTCTTTTCTTCCTCCTCATCCCATTGGGAAAAAACTGTGAACGCAGTTTGCAAGAGAGCTTCTATGCTCAAGGTGGTTGGGGCTTCAAGCTTTTGCAGTTTCTTTCTGATGTCTGGGGCACTTTGACCCACAAAAGTCATTTTTAGGAGGACCTCATTAGCAGGGCTCTCAGGGTCTAGATCTGTAAACCTTCGGAAGCCATCCTTTAAGCGTGCCAAAAAGTCAGTGGGGGATTCTTTTTGTTCTTGGATAATTTGATGAACACGATGGAAGTTAACAGTCTTAGGCACTCCTTGTTTAAGACCTTGAAGGATGACTTCCCTGGCCCGGCCCAAAACTAATGTACCGTTTGGTGAGTTGGGGTCAATTTCATAAGTGGGCATCAAGACGGTATCAGGGTCAGGCCAACTAGTGGCATCATCTCCGTCTTGGATGCCCTGCGCTCTGGCTGCCGCATACGATGTGTGTGCAATTTTTAAAACCTGTCTCTGTTCCTCGGTGGACAAGAAAGCTGACAGGAGGGTAGAGATCAGGTACCGTGGGCTTGTGAGTGGCAATTATTTGTTGAACCAAGTCCACATATTGCTGAGGGGACTCCCTATAGGGAGGCAAACCCCCTCTCCAATTAAAAAGGTCGCTGCTGGTAAAAGGTGTATGAACATAGGTGAGGCAGGCTCCCATCAGGACTTGTCGCAGCGGTGCCAAGAGGCGGGTTGATGGGTCAAGTTCCTGGCCGTATGGTAGTCCCGTTCGTGTATGGGCTGGACTTAATGGGTCGCCTCCCTTATGGCACACAGATTCCACCCATGAATACAGCGACTCTTGTGTTTCTTTAATGGGGGGGGGGGCTGTGGGCGATCGGCTGGTTTCTGCGGCTGAAGGCTGAGGCACGGCAGGTGGCTGGCCAACTTGACTGTCATAGGGTGGGGGAAACACTTCTTCTTCCTCTTCTAGGGTTTTTTTTAGTCAATCCAGATTTTCCCTCTGGTTGGCTCCTGAGAGGGCATATTTTACTAGGAATCTTATCCAGACCACAGAGTCTCTTTATGTCGGATCAGAGATAGAGGTTGAAGAAGAATCTAACATACAGCTCCTCCTCTGTTCGGCCGGTGGCCACTAGGAAGTTCATGAAAGTGTTAATAAAAACACCATCAATGGTGCCTTCTGGCGGCCAAAATCCTATTTCGGGGCCAATAGAATAGGTAGACCATATGGTGCTACAGAGGGTCTCTAACTTTTTCTTTTTAAAAGAGATTTTTTTCTGCCACTTGAGGTTTCAGTGCCTCCCAATGTGTCAAAACACATGCTAAGGAAGTGCACAGTTTACATGCTTCTCCGGCTCTTCCCATACTTAGCCGACTATTGTTGTTGCCCATGGTCCCTAGGGATTTCTCGGGTCTTTCCTTCGACTCGGGGTGTGATCAGTCACCCTCCCGTCACAGGGAACCAACCTACTTCCTTTTGTTATTCCAGCAATCACTCTGTTCTCACATGCACGACCCTTGCTGGCCAATCTCCTCGCGGAGGTATGGAACTGCAGCGCCGGTCTCTCACACACTCGCTTCGCGGCAAACTCCTAGTGAGAATTTCTGTGTCTCTCTCGCACACACAAGGCAACACTCCCCACCTAAAAAAGACTATATTCAACAGTCCTTAAGTTCCTTTGTGCACTTTCTAATTTATTAAAATACTCGAAGCCTGTACCAAGGGCGTTCAGGTTCAGCTGGAAGCAGAGTCTGCCATCTTGGACCCGATCAAGGTCACCGGGAAATCACCAGGAGCGCTCTCAACGTTGAGGGGGGTCTGCGTCGGTTTCCTCTGTCTGCTGTCGTGAAGGCCGTGACTCACAAAGGGAGTCACACCGTGGGGAGGCCAGGGATGGCCGACCCAAAGGAACAAAGCCTTCTTGCCCCACGTTGGGCGCCAAAATGTAAGGTAACTGACACCAGAAATTGTAAGGTAACTGACTCACACTTTCTACCCAAGTTTCTGAGATCGCTAAAAAGAGACTTGAGTTGAGGCTTGGAAGTTAAAGCAGCAGCGTTTATTTGGCCAAGCAAAGCTGGGTGGAATCCCTACGGACACTGTGGCAATGAGTGTCTTGGCAGAGATCCACACACCCACATCAGGAGTACCAAGTTTTTATACATTTCATATCAGGAACAAGGTAATAAGAAAACAAAGGACCATACATTGCTCATCTGCTTATCTCTTCTTTTCCTGTGTGCTGTTACATTTACTGCTAATGGTGTTACATTCCTTTCTATATGGTTATCTCTGTTTACTAAATGGTGTTACATACATTGCTCATTACATGGTTATCTCTGATTTCCTGTATACGTGCTGTTACATCCCTTGCTAAATGACAGTTCCTAGCGTAAGCATGTTACAGAAGCAAAATGGCTCAGGTTATGCTAGTCCCTTCACATTTACAAATTAAGCAATTGATCACGATGGCCACAGCAACTCACCATTTGCAAATAAAACCCATGGATGCCCTGCAGCCAAGACTAACTCAATGTAGATGCATTTAGCTGTAGCATGGCGGATAAGTGTTGCTTATTCACTATCCCACCCACCAAAACATTGGCTTTTGGTCAGTGTTTTGCCTAGCTGGTTTGCCTGGCAGATGAGATTAGCTACATCGGTTGACTGGTACCCATTTTTTCTCAGCATCATGAAAACATCACCCTCCTGAGTTACACTGATGCAAATCACACCCGGCCCCTAGGGTTAAGCCATTGAGAATTCTAAGCTGAGAAATAGTAAGTGGTTAGTTGGCACAGGTTACCCATGGGATATCCATGGACAGCCCAAGGCATTTTCCTGCCTGAGCAAAGGACTAGATGGTGCACAAATGCTCCTTCCCCATGTAAAAGTCAACTGAACTGGCAACTGAATCTACTTCGGATCTGACAGCTGGACAGCATTCTGTATTGCATCTGTGGGCAACAGACTACCTTAGAAGTACAGGCCATGTGGCACAGAAAACTGTTGCCATTACCCCACTGCTCATTCCTACTATCAGCGTCTGCTGCCCGAAGCTCTACCTAATGGAAGGGCCAGTCCTCGCTATTTTTCACATGGAAGAGAAAAGTATAGGAGATCACTGTTGTTCGCATAATACTGTCTCACAGAGCCAGACTGGCTTTGCACTCTTTGATTTGCCAGGTTTGAAAATCCATGATGGCCTCCATAGGCTTCCAAAAGCAGATTATCAGATGGAAGGTCCTTTCAGCAGCTGGTTTCAATGATCTGTCAGGCACAGGGACACATCCAGTAATGGGGGCAAAAGGGAGTAGTTAGGCAGCATCAGTGCAGCAGACCCTTCTTAAAGCAGTCATAAGCCTCTTACAGAAGATGGCTAATTATGTTAGTTAAAAATCCAGATCACCACTAGATGGCAGCAAAGAGAGCTTTCTGTATCTCTCCTATCATCCCATGGACCTTTGCATTTTTGCAGCCCATATCTGGTAGTTTCTCAACCTCAGCAACTTTAAGATGTGTGGACTTCAACTCCCAGAATTCCCCAGCCAACCAGCCAGGGGAAGTCTGGGAGTTGAAGTCCACCCATTTTAATGTTGCTGAGGTTGAGAAACACTGCTATAGACCACATGCAAAGCCACAGCCCACCATCACTTGAATAAGTCTGTTCAAAGCACAAGACACTTTAGAAGCTGGAAGACACTGAAAATTTAAATGCACAGGTAATTGTAAATGGTTCTTGCAACAAAATGTCTGAAGATGAACTAACTTTATTCAAGTTCCTAACAACTAGTCATGCTTTCTTTCAGGATACTCCGTTCCATTCAGCATCCTATTTTCTTGAACCTTCTTCCATACACTGTGACTGCATTAACAAAACAGAGAATGTGTTTTGTTCGATTTTGGTTTACCTTCTTGAAACCATGATTTATATTTTAGCATGTTCCATAAAATCAATTGTGGCTTACTCAGTAAGCCAAGCACATCATAGCTTAGCATGCTGGGTGAACACAGCCATTCAGCCAAGTGTGTTTAGTCTTCACTGAGCTGCATTTCAATATGGTATTTTTATTTGTTGTGTTCTTATATCTAAGTGCAGTACAAGCCTTCGTTTGTTTCCACTATAACCCAGTGAGTTAAGTTGGCCCGAAAGAGAGTGACTAGCCCAAAGTCACCCAGTGAGTTTCCATGGCTGAGGGTAGACTAAAAACTAGGCCAACATCTTAAACCACTACATCATATTAGAAGGTCCCTTTGTCTGTCACTTCTCTATTTCTTTTCCTTTTAGGAGGCGTTTTCATTATTTTTTTTGAAATGTTCCCCAGGGTGCTGTTAGTTCCCTCTTGTTTCACAGAGACCCACAGCATTCATTTATGATTTGAAATTGGTATTTTAGACTAGTGTTTCTCAACCTTGGCAACTTTAAGATGTGTAGACATCGACCCCCAGAATGCCTCAGCCAGCAGACCATTACATTGCCTGTTTCCTGCCCTTCCCCATTCAATGAACGCAGAATTTGAACATCTGGGCGCTCTATGGACAGAGAGCCTGTGACCATTTCTCCACTAGTGACTTTCAGCATCTTCACAGCATCACTCAGCCATCACTGAAGTGACCTAAAGCCTGTCCTCATTGCTGTTACATTGGCACAAGGATGGTTGGATGACCCTAGAAGCTGTATCTTGCTTAAGGCTGATCAATATCATAGTCTGAACAGAGATGCAGCCCCAATTTCTCAGTTCTAATATATGTATTTTGTGCGCTCTGTCATACAACACGACTCTCAGAAAAGAAAAAAAGATGAAGGAATCACAGACAGACACCCCAGCGTTTTTCAGTCCTTATCAGAGTTATTCAGGAACTGGTTATTGTGAGATAAAATACTGTAGTTAAGAAACATGAATACTATTTTCTCTTTTTAAGTGTGGTTTTAGAAGGACGGTTTCTTTGTTTCCGCAATTACAACGGATTCGATCCCCAAGGAGGTTTCTAGACTTGATTCTCTCCTCCCCCAATACGGAAACGTGAAAGGGCACCGTCTGCACTGACACATGGTTTCCTATTCGACAGGGTGAGCGGTTTATTCAGGTGATGGTTTCTGGACACTGCAGTGAAGCGGAGAAGTTGGCGGAGGACCCATCTTGCTGCTGCCACCGCCGGCGGGCAAGGGATTCTGCCGGGCACCGCGCTGCCGGCTGGCTCGAGCTGGCACCGAGCGGAGGGAGGCGGCCAGATGGAAGGCTGAGGGGAGGGGCAGCGCTGGAGGCAGCCGCGGGAGGGAGCGAGACACCTACGCAACTAGCGAGCGAGAGGAGATCCTTGGATGCAAACACAGGCGTCCTCCTCACCGCCCCCCCCCCGCTCCGCTGCTCACATGCCCGCGATTCATTTCCACATGCCATACACGTGACATGCTAATTCAGGGCTACTACACAATTCCAAGGCGGCAGGAGGAGAAGAGATACGCGAAGCAGCGGCGGGGAAAAGCGAGCCGCGCATTGCAAGGAAAGGGAGAGAGCTGAAGATTGGCATGGAAAAAGGAGGTGGGGGGAGTCTGGAAAACGGATAAAGCAGGAAAACAGGGTACATTTAAGAGCGCCCACAGCATCCCACCCTCCTTTCCCTTCGTCCCCCTCCTTTTCGCCTGAGCGTCTCCACCGCCGCCCTCCCCGCTCACCCTTCCTGGGGACACGGGGTGACGGCAGACCTAGGCGCCGCTCGCCTACACTTCCCAGCAGCCGCAGGAGGGGCTGCAGAGGGCGGGGCTAGCTGCTGCCCGCCTCTGTCCTTCTCCGAAGTTAGGAGCTGAGGATGGGCTGGGGCTATATTTAAACACAAACAAACGCACGATCTTATTCGCCGGGGACAGAGCGCGGGGAGCGAGGTTAACTACGCAAACTACGTTTACTGTCTTCCCTTCCCCCCCCCCCAAAGCCTAGCGGGGACTGCAATCCTCTGCACGCTTCCTTTGAAGTCAGCTCCTTGTAGCTCAGTGGGACTGCCTCCGGAGTAAACACGCATGGAATCGGACTGAAAGGATAGAAACCAGTGTGCCTTCGGTTGCGTGCGCCATTTTAACCATGAGTCTGAAAAGGGAACTCCCTCAATGGAAGAAGCCGCAGTCAACCCGAGTGACTGGCTTTGTTGTTCTTGCAAAACTTGATCCGCAAGTTTCGCGGATGGTGTTGGTGCGTGGGGATGGAACAAAGAGCTAGAAGTTAGGGGGCTTGCCACATAGGGAATATAGATGTATATTTGAGGGTTGATTCACAATCCATCTCACAGCTGATAACTGCAAAATCCTGTGAGAAAAAGCCTTCGTTAAGGTAGCCACTTGGAAGACCATTCACACATTACAAGTGTTGTGTTTTTCGGTGGGTTCTGTGCATACGTGTAACTTGCCAGTACATCAGGTGGGTTCATGCATGTTGAACCATGGTTTGACTATGTTTTCTTAAACCAGAGTTGGTTGATTTACAAATCAAGATGACTGTTCACCTAACATGCTAAATCAAAACCAGGCAAACCACATTAGATGTAACTATGTTTCCCACCCACATACTTCTGCAGTGTGCTTTCTTAGTGTAATTTGACTATTCTGTGATACTTACAGCTTTTTATTTTGTGACTGTAGATGTGGTAAGGACTGTAGATGTAGTATGTCTATGAAGGTTCTCAGTCATCCAGGTGGAATTGTCTGTAGCTTGAATCATGTCAACTGGAAAATAGAAATCCAGTTGACATGATTCAAGCTACAGACTGTAGATGTAGAACTTTCTTAGCATTAATTCCAAATGAAAGTAACAAGACCACTTTAGAATAAATGGGGTGGTTTTCCTAAATTTACCCCTGCCCTTTTCAAGAGAAGAATTATTCTTTCCCCAAATAATTCTGAATACTTGCTAATAGCCATTGCTGATACATTCTAGTGGGATGATTTATCAAATTCCTGGGAGTGCTAGTTGAACACCCCCCTTTTTTTTCTTCTCTGGCTAAAGCTAGTTAGCAGAAAGATATCACATTAGGGTACCTTTCATCAAAGCCATGGTTTTCCCAATTGTAACATATGGCTGAAAGCTGGAGCTTCAGAAAGGCTGAATAGAGAAAAATAGGTTCTTTTGGATTGTCATGCTGAAGAAGAATAAATCTTTCCATATTAGATGAAGTAAGAGCAGACTGCAAGCAGTAATAATAAACAATTATAATAATGAAGTTAAAATTTAAATGTGGAGTCCTTGGTGTTCTCTGAGCCTTGTTTTCTTGTAGACCAGGGCTTTCCAAAGTTTCCCCGTGGTGACACATCAACCACCGTTGGTGTGTCACCGCGGGAAAACCCGGAAGTGCCGCCGTTGCGGCAGCGCACAAAAACCCGGAAGCACTGCTGCCGCTTTTGGTTTTTGCGTGCCGCCGTTGGTGTGTCGCCGCGGGAAAACCCGGAGGCACTTATGATGATCAGCGCTTCTGGGTTGTGTGGCGACACACCAGACTGTGTGTGGCGACACACTTTTGTGTCGCGACACACAGTTTGGAAAGCTCTGTTGTAGACGTTTCATTGCCAGACTAGGAAACATCTTTAGTGCGAAAAGGGAGTGGGACTTGCTCTCTGTTTATATACCATGGCTTGTCCTGCTTGTGTTGGTCGAAGTGTTGTTCTCTCCTTGGTAGTTCCTTGATTGGGCTGTTGTTTGCTGCTTGGTTGACTGACTGAGTTAATAGATCCTTGATTAGGGTATATTGTGCTGTTTGATTGTTCCTCTGGTGCTAATCCTGGTGTTAATCTTTGCATATCTGGTTGTTGATTGCTGGCAAGGAGGTGTTATGGTCTTTTGGCTTTTCTATTGTCTCTTATGAATGGTATGTACATGTTGTTTACCTCTATGTGTCTGTTGATGGCTGCTTTGTCTGAGTGCCAAGCTTCCAGGAATTCTCCAGCATTTTTGGATTTGGCTTGGTTTAAGATGCACACAGTTTTCCAGTTGAAAGTATGGTTGAGTCTGTCCATGTGTTATGAGATTAACGAGTTTTCATTGTGTCTTCTGACTGCTAGTTGGTGTTCATGGATACGCTCTGCTAGTCTTCTACCCATCTGTCCTACATAGTGGCTGCTTCAATCCTTACGCTATATGTTGTAGATAACTCCTGTTTTTTCTTCTTGGGCTACTGGGTCTTTTGGGTTACTTAAGATGTTCTGAAGGGTTTTGGTTGGTTTATGTGCTACGGTGATGCCATGTGGTTTTAACAGTCTGTTGGTAGTTTCTGAGATGTTTCTGATGTATGGCTGTGTAATCCTTTTCATAGCCTCTGTTGGTTTTGCTGTGTTGGGTTGAGTGGTCAGGCACTTTTTGATAAAGTTGCGTGGGTATCCATTTTGCTGGAAGATGCTATATAAGTGGTCTGTTTCCTTTTTCTGGTGTTCTGGGTTGCTGCAGTGCATTTGTGCTCATCTGAATAGTGTTCTTACACAGCTCCTCTTGTGGGAGGTTAGGTAATTGCTTTGGTAGTGGAGCACTTGGTTAGTGTGGGTAGATTTCCGGTAGACTTGTGTTTCTAGAATGCCATCATTTCCTCTACTGATGAGGATGTCCAAGAAGGGTAGTGTGTTGTTGTTTTCTTCTTCCCTTGTGAATTTTATTCCTTGAAGATGTTGATTGTTTCATGTGTTTTCTCCAGTTCCTTTTTTATTATGACGAAGGTGTCATCTACATACCGGATCCATACTTTGGGTTGTGTGCGTGGGAGTGCTATCCTTTCTAGATGTTGCATTACTATCTCTGCTATGAGTCCTGAGAGTGGTGATCCCATAGGTGTTCCTTTGATTTGTTGGTATATTTGTCCATCAAACTGAAAGTAGGTAGTGAGGCAGAGGTTGATGAGGTCCATGATTCTGGGTATTTTGATCTTAGTGTCTCTTGTTAGGTCAGGTGTGTTGCGTAGAACTGCTGCCATGGATTCAATCACTAGTGCTGGGTCTATGGATGTAAAGAGTGCAGTGACATCAAATGACACCATAATTTCATCTTCATCTATTTTTAGGTCTTTGATTTTCTGGAGGCACTGTAATGGGGAGTTGATAAGTATTCGCTCTCCTCTGTGAGATGCCCAAGTTTTCTTGTAAGTTCTGTAGCTATGTTGTATGTGGGGGTCCCTGGTAACGATACAATTGGGCGGAGCGGTATATCGGGCTTGTGTATTTTGGAGCATCCGTAGAAGCGTGGGATGATGGGTCCGCTGCTTTTCATCCACCTCTGTTCTTCTTTTGTGATTTGACCTTTCTTGGTTAGGTCGTTGAGGATTCTTTTGACCTGATTGTCCAGTTTCTGTATGGGATTGGTGTTTACTGGGGTGTAGGTTTCTTTGTCCTCAAGTAAGGCTTTTTGCATATATTGCGATCTGTCCATAATGACGGTGGTGCAGCCTTTGTCTACTGGGAGGATGATGATAGTTTGGTCCATCTTTAGGTTTTTGAGGTCTGCTCTGTCCTCTGCTTTCATTTGGTTCTGTTTCCATGTCCTTCTGGTTTGTGGTATGATTATCTGTCTTACATTCTCTTGGGTTTCTGTAGTAAGTCCTGTAGTTTTCAATGCTGCTTCGAAAGCTGCAAAGAATTCTAATTTATTCGCATCCTCTGTGTTGTAATTGAGGCCTCTCTGCAAGATACTGTGTTCTGTAGCGGATAATGGGCGGCTGGACACGTTGACCACCCAGTCCGGTTCTGGTACTTCTTTGTTTCTGGGGTTTAATTTAAGTAGTTTAGTTTGGAGTTTAACTTTCCTTTTTTCTGCTTGTCTCAGTGATGTGGTCTTGATGGTAGTAGTCAGCATGTTGATTTGTTCAGGGGTCATAGTCTGTTCTAGGTGTTCCTTGAGGCTGTCTATTGTATGTTGATATTTGTTTAATCTGAGGTGGGCGTCCATGATCATTAACCGTATCATTTTTCGCCCACTTTGTTGCGCTATATTCCATCCAGCTGTGCAGTTTATTGGAGGTTTGTATCTGACACTGGCGGACAGGGCATGCTGTCGTAGGCATTCATGCAGAAAGAACAGCTGTTCTTTGGTGGAGATTTGCCTACCTGCAAATTTCTCCCATTTCCGTGCTATCTGGAGCGTTTGCCGCCCATATGTTTAAACTTTTAAATGTTATGGACAAGTTTAAAATGATACGTTTAAATAAGTTTAAATTTAAACATTTAAATAAGTTTAAATGTTATGGACACCTAATGGGAAAGCAAGAGTCACTGGAGAAGAACCTGATGCTTGGAAAAATCAAAGGCAATCAAAAAAAGAGATAAGGTGGATAGATACCATCAGTAGGACACAAGAATAGATACCATCACTAGTTTACAAGAACTCAAGCAGTTATGGGCAGACAGTCCTGGCAAACAGATGTCCATTGCATCATGAAGAGTCAGACATGATTGAATGTTTGAACAACAATATTTGTCAGCCATGACTTTTCTTTAGAAAATTAATATTGTACAGTCCACCTAGAACTATAGCAGTCAGCAAAAAAAAAGTAGTTAAAACCAATATCAAACTTTCTCTTCCTAATACACAGCTGTAGTACCTGAGCTTACAGACTGAAGAAATTGCCCATTCACCTCAAAGGTTCCATGAGTTTTGAGAAAAATAATTGATGTAAATTTTAAAAATCACAGTGGTTTTCACACCCACCCACCCTCAGCATATAATTGCATTTCAGACAAGATAAAGGACAAAGTCAACTGAGGATTACAAAAAAACTTTTCTGTGGGCGTTTCCATGCTGAGCTGAACGGCTAACGGCCTATCCTGGAGTTAGAAGAAAACTACCAGCATAACATTTGCTGTCCCCATTGTTGATCCCTATCCTGCCTTGATTGCATCTGTTCCCAGTCAGCTGACTTTCTTCCAAGGCAGTGTTTCTCAACCTTGGCAACTTTAAGATATGTGGACTTCAACTCCCAGAATTCCCCAGCCAGCATGTTATATCAGATGTTATAAAACTTGAGGTTTGGCCTTGGATAATATTGGAATAAAGGGGAAACACCAGTTTGATACCAGAGTGCACAAGGATAGCTTAAACCTGTCTAATTCATGGTCTGGGGAAAAGATGAGGGCAACAATATAGAATGGCAACCTTGTATTTGTCCAACCTTGGACAACTGGAGAACATCTAGTCCAGCCTCTGTTCAGTACAAGATGCACTGATGCATCTCTGACAGATGATCATCCAGTTTTCAGAGGCTACCTTGTATTCTTCTTTGTTCCCCTCCTTCTATTTCATCTTTCTCTTTAGTATTATAGAGAGCTTTATTGTATTCATGCTGGCCTCTTTAGATTTCTCCCATTTTTTCTTTGAGTAGGAATTGTTTCAATTGTACCTTCAGTGTCCCATTTCATAGGATTTCCCACCCTTCAGGATTTCAAGCTATTTTATTCCCCCTGCACAGTTGTGTCCAACTCTAGGGGCTGGTGCTCATCTCCGTTTCTTAGCCGAAGAGCCAGCGTTGTCCAAAGACGCTTCCATGGTCATGTGGCCAGCATGACACGCGTGGAACGCTGTTACCATCCCACCGGAGTGGTACCTATTTATCGACTTGCATTTGCATGCTTTCGAATTGCTAGGTTGGCAAGAGCTGGGGCGAGTGCGATAGCTCACTCTGTCACGCGGCGCTCGGGTCTCAAACCGCCGACCTTCCGATCGACAAGCCTGGCGTCTTAACCACTGAGCCATCGCGCCCCTTCAAGCTATTGGATCTGACCAATTCCTCCCTGTTGGTGAGGATTAGATTTAGGATAGCCCTTGTTCTTCTGATTCCTGACAAATGAAACTGTCAGTGAGAAGGGAGAAGAATTTGTTGGATTCCTGACTCTTGGCAGAGTTAGATTCCCAGTAGATGTCAGGATAACTGAAATCTCCCATTATCACTATTGCATGACTCCGATTCAGAAAGACCTTATCAGTATCTTTTGCCTACCCAGATGGTCTAAAATAAAGTCCCACACTTTTGTTTCTCTCTCCTTTTATTTTTGCCCAGTTTCAACAGGCCTTCCATTCTCTTGGTCCTGTCATCCTGCTTCTTCCTTTGTGCTCCACTCTCTTAGCTGCAACCCTTGGGTAAATATTTGGTTCTGGGTTTTAGCCGCCTTCCTCTTTTTATTCCAGTTTAACGTGTCAAACACCTCTTCCCTTGTCTTCATGCATTGTAGCTCATCTCTTCCCAGGAATCCTTTGTGAAGGAAGCATAGAACCTTTTTCTTAGAAATCAAAACTCTTCTTTCTGAAACCATGTATGTATGTAGTGAGCTGTTGCCTTCAGGATCCTGTTTGTCTTCTTGCACTGTGACTCTTAACTGGAAGGACTGATGTAAAAGCTAATTGTGCTCCCAATTCCTTCATCTTCCTGCCCAAGGCCTTTCAAAATCACTGCCAATCATATTATTTCTCTCCACATGAATATCTCTATTGAATATTTATTTGTTTAATTTATATGATCTCCCCCCATGGGGAACTCTGTGCGGTCCATAAAGATACAGAGACTTATCTGAATATTGATGAGTCTCTGTATCTTTATCTTGTAGATACAGCCACCTGGAAGGGAACACATCTCCCATGATACCAGATGACATCTCATGCTTATATGTAAGGGCAAGTAAGTTTTCATTCAAATCTGCGTGGATCTGCCATGGCTCCTCTCAGCCATCATCACCACACTCTTCTTTCTCAAGGTGGCTCTTGGGTTTCTTTCATCCATGGGGCTAAAGTGGCCTCCACAGTGCTCCAGGGCAAGGTGTGCTCAGACAGCTATGGATCGTCCTCTTGAGGGAGAGACTGGTACCAATTCCTGAGCTCCATTGGCACTGAATCCCTCTTAATCCTTTGCTTCTTTGGATCCCATGCTTCCAGTCTTTGCCTCTGCCAGAGGGAGTTTTTCCTGAATACTTGTGTTCACTTCTCTTCCATCTTCTTAAGAACTTCAGCTATCCTGTCCAGGAAATTCTCATCCTCCCTGTTGTGTTACAGTGTGGAAATTCTCTCCTCAAGATCCTTTATTTTCTCTTGATTGTTTGTCTGAGTTGGTAGTTACTTGATTGGGCTGCTGTTTACTGCTTGATTGTTTGAGTTGGTAGTTCCTTGATTAGGGTATTGTTTACTGCTTGATTGTTTATCTGGTGTTGATCCTGGTGTTAAACCATACAAACAATATACTAGTAAACAATACTCTAATCAGTTACCAACTCAGACAAACAATCAAACAGTAAACAACAGCCTAATCAAGGAACTACCAGGAGAAAACAATCTTCTTCTTCTTGGCGATCACTCGTAGCCGAGTAAGATTGTCTTCCAAGGGTAAATTCTTAACAGTGGATCCGTAAGTGGCTGTAAAGGCCAATTCTGGATCCGCACAACCTCCCACAATGTGGGCATAGATTTCCGGGTGGAAGACGGTCACAATGAGGGTTTGCTTGACATGCCTTCCTCTTAGCTCGTTTCTCCCTTTTGCCCTGTATTCTTCAAAGTCCGTAGTGCCTTTAATAAAGGCAGACCTCCAATTGAAACGCTCATGAATTAGGGCTTCCCAGTTCTCAATGCTGATATTACATTTTTTAAAATTAGCTTTGAGAGTATCTTTGAATCTCTTTTGCTGTCCACCAATATTCCGTTTTCCATTCTTAAGTTGGGAGTAAAGTAGCTGCTTTGGAAGACAATGGTCAGGCATTCGAACAACATGGCCGGTCCAGTGAAGTTGATGTTGGATGATCATTGTTTCAATGCTGGTGGTTTTCGCTTCTTCTAATACGCTAACATTAGTCTGCCTATCTTCCCAAGTAATTTGCAGAATTTTTCGGAGGCAGCGTTGATGGAATCTTTCAAGAAGTTGGAGGTGGCGTTTGTAGAGGGTCCATGTTTCACAGATGTCGGCTTTTGTAGATAGATGGCTGCCAAGATAAGAAAAGTGGTCGACATTTTCTAGTGACACACCTTTAAGCTGGATTGATGGCGCTGCAGAGGGATTGGTTCGAACTTGCTGGTAAAGCACTTTGGTTTTTTTAATGTTAATCGAGAGGCCGAGCTTTTCATATGCTTCTGCAAAGATGTTTAGGATAGTTTGAAGATCTTCCTCTGAGTGTGCACAGACTACGTTATCATCAGCATATTGAAGTTCTATAACAGAAGTTGTAATTACCTTATTTTTTGCTTTCAGCCTACTAAGATTAAAAAGCTTTCCATCTGTTCGATATATAATTTCTACACCAGTAGGAAGTTTCTCTTCAACAAGGTGTATAATCATAGCGATGAAGATAGCGAATAAGGTTGGAGCAATAACACATCCCTGTTTAATGCCGGATTCCACTTTAAATGGATCGCTTTGAGAGCCATTGTTATTCAGGATTGTTGCCATCATGTCGTCATGGAGTAGCCACAAAATGTTCACAAATTTATCAGGGCATCCGATTTTCAGAGGGATGGTCCAGAGAGCAGTACGATTTACAGTATCAAAAGCTTTAGTCAGATCAATAAATGCCATGTACAGACGGCAGTTTTGCTCCTTGCATTTTTCTTGAAGCTGTCGTGCATACTTACATACGTAATACCCCCACCAACACTGACAGAGCAAGCTACTGTATATAAACAAAGAGTACACCCCACTCCCTTCTAGGACTGAAGATGTTACCTAGTCAGGAAACAGGAAAACAACCAAGCTCAGAGAACACCAAGGACTCCGCAGTTCAACCCTGAGCTACATATATTCTATTGAGACTGAAGTGTGAATCGTATTCTATTTAATAGATGGTGAATCCATAACACAGGTTAGCTGCCATTCAGATGAAGGCCATGCAATTCTAAAACCAACACTCAAAACACAGAACTGGTTTACACATGCCTAACCAGCATTTTGTGGCGTGGTGGCTCAGCGGGTAAGACGCCAGGCTTGTCGATCGGAAGATCGCAAGTTCGGAGGTTCAAATCCCTAGCCCTGCGTGCGGAGTGAGCTCCCACACTAGCTCCAGCTCTTGCCAACCTAGCAATTCGAAAGCATGTAAATGCAAGTAGATGAATAGGTACCACTTCGGTGGGAAGGTAACAGCGCTCCGCGTGCGTCATGCCGGCCACATGACCGTGGAAGCGTCTTCGGACAACGCTGGCTCTTTGGCTAACAAACGGAGATGAGCAGCGGCCCCTAGAGTCGGACACGACTGCACAAATGTGCGGGGGGAACCTTTACCTTTTTTTAAACCAGCATTTGCTCACAAAGAGCAGCAGAAAGTGTATGAACTGTTGATTCCATTGGAAAGCACAGTTTGAAATGATATGGGATGGCATTAAAAAACACTTCTAGTGAGTTCTGGAATGGCTCACTTGATGCTCTGTGAAGTGTACCTCTTGAATAAAGATTGGATAAGGTGGGTGCTCACACAAATCAGTGGAAATAGAGTAATTTCTAATGAAGGAGATACAATGCTGCAGTTGAAGTTTGCATGTTTTTACCTAATCTCTATTGTGTGAGCTCTGACGGGGGTCAATCAAGGGTGAGCAGGAAAGAAAGAGGATTACCAATTTTTTTAACAGCTACTATCAGGAATTGCAGAAGGGATGTTAGATACAAATCATCCTCAATCTCATCCTCAACAGTTTAAGTCTCATGTTAATGGATTGCCTAGCCAGAATTATTTTAGCTGATGTGTTTCTCTCCCAGTGTTGGGAGTCTTACTTTTCACATGCTCAAAGGCATCCCTTTAAATACTGCAGGAAAGGCTGAGCCTACAAGTCAAAATCAATTCTGGGACTGGGACTGACAATTCTGAGAGCTTTGGTTGCAACAAGAAAGGGGAGGAAAGGAAAAGGAAAAAATTCTTCCCCTGAATTTCAGATGAAAAAATCTGGATGACTGGGGACACCAAGCAGATCCCACGCAAGTTAATAAAGGCTTCCACAGCAATGCAGAATTGTTGGAAGAGTATATGGGGAGAATCTTAACTTTCCCAGTATATTAGAAATCAAGCTGGGGAAATGGTAGGCTTTATCACTCACCTACCCTTTAAGCCAGGGTTTCTCAACCTTGGCAACTTCAAGATGGGTGGACTTCAACTCCCAGAATCCCCCAGCCCCCATGCTGGCTGGGGAATTCTGGGAGTTGAAGTCCACCCATCTTAAAGTTGCCAAGGCTGAGAAACACTGCTTTTAGTGCTAGTTGATGACGTGAGCATCCCAATCTGCATTAGCACTTGTGAACGCAGCCAGGGCAGTAACTAATTGGAGTTAATTAACACGCCTGACAGCATGCACATAGACCGAAAATGATTTCCCTTCCTTTCCCTCCTCCACTAACAGTGGCTATCAGCTCCTGTCTTCCTAGGAATGCTGCCTTTCAGCTCTTGTGCCCTTTGATTGGAGCGGGTCATTTGCCTAAAATGGCCACTTTGTTCCAGCAAAAACTGCCCTGTTTTTTAAAGCACAGGCAGTGCCTGGAGAGCTGGAGCATTTCCTTCATGGTTTCAGCCGCTCTCGGTGCAGAAGGAGCTCTCCTGATAGCAAAGGGAGCCAATGACAGCCACAAGAGGGCATGCGCTGTTCTAATTCATAAAATGTGCATTCATTGACAAAAAAGCCGTGGAACTCTTGGTGAATGGCGAGTGCCTAAGTTAATGCTGCAGGAGTCTAGACACTCACAAATGCTGGGAGGGCTGGCTGCAAAGGAAGAGAAGAAGGCTGATCTGGAGCTGAAATTCCAAAGTGCAGATCTAAGATGTAGATTTGCAGGCCATTTTTGGCTTGACGGTTGAGGCATTACTCTGGTAGTAGCCACCACATTTCCAAAGGGCACATTTTGCATTACTTTCACAGCTGCACAAAAGGACGCAGCATCATTTTTCAACATAGTTAAACTGAACTCTGATGACACACAATGCATAATTCTTGTGTATATATGATTAATGTTTATGAGATATGTGTGTACATGCATATGATACATGAATACATGCTTGCTAAGAAACAGCTTCATATGAGATCATTTAGGCTCTGCGGGGGTGTATAACACTGCAGCTTAGACTCCAAAACCCTAAGGGACTCTCCGGAGAAGGGTCAAGATCTTATTAATGATTGGAAGATGGCCTCAGCTATACACTATTTATTTATTTATTTATTTATTTATTTTTCCAACTTATATCACTGCCCATCTCCCCCCACAAGGGGACTCTGGGCGGTTTACAATCAAGTTAGTGATTAAAAGCATATAAAATACATTATACAATATAAATTAAATATTAAATATATAAAATCCAAGAGGCTGTTATGTAATGTTTGCGAGAACTCTACGGCGCAAGCCATCCCCAAGAAGAGCTATTACTCTTCCCATCCCAAGTGAGGTGGCAGAGCCAGGTCTTCACTTGCTTTCGGAAGGTCAGGAGTGTGGGGGCTAGCCTCACCTCCAGGGGCAGAATGTTCCAGAGGGCGGGTGCCACTGCAGAGAAGGCCCGCCTCCTGGACCCCGCCAGATGAAATTCTTTTATAGATGGGGTCCGTAGCAAGCCCTCTCTGCATAACCGGGTGGGGCGGGTCGATGCTCTGGGAATGAGGCGGTCCCTAAGGTAACCTGGTCCCATGCCATGTAGGGCTTTAAAGGTAACAACCAACACCTTGAATTGGACCCGGAAGCAAACTGGCAACCAGTGCAGCTCACGCAGCAGAGGTGTCATATGTGCCGATCTTGGGGCACCCATAACCGCACGCGCAGCTGCATTCTGGACCAGTTGAAGCTTCCAGATACTCTTCAAGGGTAGCCCCATGTAGAGTGCATTGCAATAGTCTATATGGGAGATGACCAGGGCATGAGTGACTGTACGGAGGGCATCTCGGTCCAGGAAAGGGCGTAGCTGGCGTACAACTCGAAGTTGCACAAATGCCCTTCTGGCCACAACTGCCACCTGCTCTTCAAGCAGGAGTCGTGAGTCCAGAAGGACACCCAGGTTCCGCACTGAGTCTGAACGGGGTAGTGCCACCCCGTCCAGATCTAAAGATGACAACTCCTTGGATCCCGAGGCGCCATCAATCCACAGCCACTCCGTCTTACCAGGGTTCAGCTGAAGCCTGTTGTTCCCCATCCAGGCCCCCCCAGCCTTCAGGCACTGAGAAAGGGCAGCCACTGCATCACTTACCTGGGATGGAGATATATAATTGAGTATCATCAGCATATTGATGATACCTCATCCCATGTTGGCGGATGATCTCACCCAGTGGTTTCATGTAGATATTAAATAGGAGATGGGAGAGAACCGAACCCTGCGGCACCCCACAAAGTAGGGGCCGAGGGTCTGACCTCTCATCTCCTATTACCACCAATTGGGACCGGTCTCGGAGGAAGGAGGCGAACCAGCGCAAAACTACGCCGCCCACCCCCAACTCTCCGAGCCGCCCCAAAAGGATACCATGGTCGATGGTATCGAAAGCCGCTGAGAGGTCAAGAAGAGCCAGGATGGATGTACTGCCTCCATCCTGCTCCCGCCAGAGATCATCCGTAAGTGCGACCAATGCAGTCTCCACCCCATATCCCGGCCTGAATCCTGACTGGAAGGGTTCTAGATAATCCGTATCATCCAGAATCCTCTGGAGCTGTAACGCCACTACTTTCTCAACCACCTTCCCCAAAAAGGGGAGGTGGGAGACGGGACGAAAATTGTCCAACACTGTAGGGTCCAGCGATGGCTTCTTGAGGAGGGGGTGCACCAGCGCTTCCTTGAAAGCAGCCAGAAACACTCCCTCTCCCAAGGATGTAACAACCATCGCATGGACCCAACCACATGTCACTTCCCTGGCTGCTTTCACTAGCCAGGAAGGGCATGGGTCAGGATGACACGTAGTGGCCCTTACAGTCCGGAGGATCCTGTCCACTTCCTTAGGCTCAACAGGATCAAACTGTTCCCAGATAACCGGGCACAGATGTTCCCTTGGCATCTCCCCAGACCATGCACCACGCTTGGAGTCCAGCTTAGAACGAATCCAAGTGATTTTATCCATCAGATGCTCCGAAAATTCCTCCGCACGGCCCTGAAGGTGGGTCACTGGGCCCACCTTACCTAGGAGAGATCGAGTAATCCTAAACAGGGCCGATGGGCGGCATTCTGCAGATGCAATAAGAGTGGAGAAATATTGGCGTTTCGCCACTCTTACCGCCACAAGGTAGGCCTTAACCGCGGCTCTAGCTAGTGTTCGGTCGGATTCGGTCTTTGTCTTCCTCCAGCGGCACTCTAGACGTCTCTTAACCCTCTTCAGAACCCTCAATCCCTCCGTGAACCACAGGGAATATCGGGTCGGATGGGGCAAGAGAGGCCGCATAGGCGCGATCCTGTCCAAGGCCCCGGCCGCTTCCTTGTTTCAGGCTGCGGCCAGGACCTCCGCTGGACCGTGCAGTAGATCCTTGGGTATAACCCCCAGCTCTCTCTGAAACCTTATCGGGTCCATTAGTCGCCGGGGGCGGACCAATCGAATAGGTCCAGCCTCCCTGCGGAGTGGGGCAGCATATGAGAATCTCAGGGCCACCAGGGCATGATCTGACCATGACAATGGGGAGAGATGTAACTTTCCCCCCAGATCACCTTGCCACTGCTCCGACAAGAACACCAAGTCCGGAGTGAGGCCACTGTCTCGAGTCGGATCCCGAATAATCTGAACCAGGCCCATGGCTGCCATGGTAGCCATGAACTCCCGAGCTGCCTCCGAGGCACGTCCCAGGGACGGCAGATTGAAATCCCCCAGAACTCCACTGCCAGCCCCGAGACGGCCTCCAGCAGCTCGGGCAGGGAGGTTGCTACGCAGCAGGGAGGCTGGTACAGCAGCAACACTCCCAACTGCTCTCGGGAACCCAACTTGAAAAACAGGGTCTCACATCCGGCCACTTGTGAAGCAGCGCCCCTGAAGGCTACCATAGACTCTTTGATGACAACTGCCACCCCTCCTCCCCTACCCCGATGTCTCGGCTGGTGCCATACTTGTTTGTTTCTGTTTGTGCTCTTTTAAGAAATGCCTGAAAGAAGACAAATTTGGGGAATGTTAGAAACTTTTCTTGCCAGTAAAGTTCATGTTCATAAGGCAGATTTCTTTAGAATCCCTTAAAATAGATTCTTCCAAGTGCTTCCATCCAGATGTGTTGGAAAACAGCTTTCTCTTTGTTGGCTGAGAAAGGTGGGTGCTGTGGTTCATTCCATCTGAAAAGCAGCAGTTTGGGGAAGCTACTTTAGAGGCAACCAGGTCACTGAGTTTTAGCTGTTCTGGGATGGTTAATTGGCAGATTCCTAGCAGCCTTACTCAACTTAGTGCCTGCTGGGAAAACTGGGAGTTGTAGTCTCATGGGAGCTGCAAAACACCCAGATTGAAGTCTTAAACTTTTGCTGATTTGTTCAGAACTGAAAACAGCAACAGAATCATGTATTCATTCTGGTTTCCATTCCATTGGCCCAGGTAACATTGAAGATCTGAGCCAAAGCTGTAAGCAAAAAAACACCCCAAATCCTGATGGAAATTGTCAGGCCATCTGTGGGTTGTCCATAGCAGTGAAGAAGAACATAGCATGATAGGCAGGTGCGAGATGTATGAAGAGTCCATGAAAGCCAGCTGGGTGACCTTGGGCCAGTCACACACTCTCAGCCCAACTCACCTCACAGGGTTTTTGTTGCGGGGAAAATAGGAGGAGGAAGGAGTATTAGGTATGTTCGCCGCCTTGAGTTATTTATAAAAATAATAAAGGCGGGATAGAAAATAAATAAATACTAAATACAGGCATCCATAGCGAAATTTCATGTTAGAGCAGGGGTGAGGAACCTTTTTTCTGCCAAGGGCCATTTGGATATTTATAACATTCATGGACCGGGAGGTGGGGTTTGCGGGCGGGAGCCAATTGCGTGCACTGGGGGGCGGGTTTTTTGGGCGGGAGCCAATCGCGCGCACTGGGGGGTGGGTTTTTTGGGCGGGAGCCAATCGTGCGCACTGGGGGGCGGGGTTTGCGGGTGGGAGCCAATCACAAGCACCGGGGCGTGGGGTTTGTGGGCGGGAGCTCCTAGATTTATTGAATTTCGAGTCCCGCCTGTGGTTGCCTTGGCAGGGCCAGACCAAATGATTTCGCAGGCCTTATAAGGCCCGCAGGCCAGACGTTCCCCACCCCTGTGTTAGAGGGAGTGATTAAAGCCAACATTTATCTTTGATGTTCAAGGCAAGAGACTGTATTCTAGTTTGGCTCCAGGACAGCTAGAGACATATGGACAAAGATGCCAGGGATGAGTACTACTGCTACGAAAGCTACCATTGCTATTTTTGGGACATGTACCTTACTCATTTATGACCATCATTTGTTGACTGACTGTGATATCAGGTCAGGGCTTGAATGTTTGAGTGAACCATTACTTGTCACCAAACTTTTCCATGCAGTCAGTTTTCAGAAATACTGTACATAGTGAACAAATGGACAGATGATGAATAAGCATGCACTTTGTGCACTGCCAAACCCATTGTGTGTGGTCTTGCTAAAGGCGTTTAGGCCTTTTTTTCACTGTAGCTTGGCATATGCCCTGTCAGTACCGATGTTCCCACTTATTCACTTGACATTGCTTCATCTCACTCAGCCTGTGAGTGAAAATTCTTAACTTATCATTAGGTGTGCTTATGTGCAAATAAAAATAGCCCCTTTATTGTTCCACTAAGGTACGTAAAATCCATACTGCTATGTTGCATTATCTCGGAGGTGAGGCAGCTGACCTGCTGTGAGTGTGATCTGAGATGTGTTCTGGACCTCCACACCTGGGATCTCTTAGATAGAACTAAGCCATTTCCAAGCATCTATCTTCACTGACCCATTCCTTAAGGAGCATGATTTATGGTTGTTTTTCTTGCTGGTAGTCACTCAGGGGAAATGAGAACAAAGCTGGAGGAATCCACCAATAGCTTTCATTAATTCCCACGTTAAAATGGTGAGGACGACGACATTCACCAGCCTCATTATGGAGGCAGAATAGGGCTTGGGAATAAGGGTAGCACAATTTATGCCGGCATACTTTTCTGCTGGATTAGAGGATAGCATTGTAACATGGCCATCTGGCTGTCCATGAAATGTATCTTTATGATGCTGATTTCTCATATTGTGGTGTCCAGAAATAATAAGGGATTTTGAACTGGGCTTTCCCTTGTCAGTTTCTCTTACTTCCCCTTGTCCTCTCTCACCCCCACTCCCATTCCCAGCCACATAAGAGACTGGTAGCCCAGCAGCTGGTCGGTTTCAGTTCTTCTACTCTACAGGACCTAGCTAGTAGTAGGATCATGGCAGGAACTACCTCCATCATATCTGGAGCAATTTCTGTCCTAGTATGTGTCTTTATTTCACACATTTTTTAAAACTTGAGGTATACCCAAAAGGGTCTGGAACGACAAGGCAACAACCATCCTATGAACCTCAGATAAGAGTCCTGAAGACAGACCTACCCCATTTGTTCTGATGTGTCCCGACCGGTGGATGTTTTCCTTCCTGGCTGTTCACATGCTGAAGAGCAGCAGCAGCAAAGCCAGAGGAGAATCCCAATCACTTTACTTATAATGACTGGCACACTCACAAGTTAGTACAAAACCACTTGGCAGTTATTCAGAACAGATGCAATAGAGGCAGAATAAGGATTGGCAGTGGGGACAGCAAATTTTATAACAACATTGTTTTGTGCTGATTCAAGAATGGATGGGTAGCATTTTAACTCAATAGTAGGGAAAGGACCCCTGAAAGAAATTCTCAAATATTGTCAGACCATGTTTGATAGATGAGACACAGAATGGGAGTGGAATGGAATGGGGCTGTCTACAACAGAAGGTGAAGTAGCACCAACCAGATCTTCTTTACTTGCCATTTTGACTATAATTTCATTCCCAATCTTAAATGTCATTGAAGACTAGATGAAGAGAAGTTGTTTTAATCTCATATTTTGTGCTTAATATAATTTGTGGTCTATTTTAAATATTGCTTGGGACAGAAGATGGAGTGCATACAGGGAGCCACTTGGATTTATGAATGGAAAATCAAAGAAAGGGAATCCCATTTGACAGAAACTCAGCAGGTATGTTAAATTTCTGTGGGGGAAAGTAGGAAGTTTAGTTTGGTGTGTGTGTGTGTGTGTGTGTGTGTGTGTGTGTGTGTGTGTGTTGTAAATGGAAACAGCCTTTTCCACACTGATGTGAGAAATTGGCCATGGAGATAATGATACAGGCTTAGCTTCCTCATGAAATCTTGCAAAAAACGTAGTGACTGCTTGTTTTGAACATTACATCACAATATACTGTAATCCCCTCCCTCTAATACCTCTTATTTTCTCCAATCTCTCTCTCACACACAAAGATACACACCAATCAATGCCCACTGCATTTCAGTGGATTTGAACAGCACCTCCAACATCTACTAGCTATGTTCTTCAAGACATGACACAGCTTTTGTACTTCTGGATCTAAACAACGCAATAGCTAGCGAGAGCCCTGCTTCTTCTTCATCTTATTGTTCCACTGAATGCCTTAAAGTAGAAAATCAAAACCTGCCTTAGGTTTTCGCAAGTTTTTTCCATCAAGAACAGGAAAAATGGCAATACTTCACAAATGGACCCACACAATTAGTCAAGGAGTTTGTGGGTCATACTTGTGGGAAGAAAGAAATCGGAAAGAATGAAGTGTCCTAAGAGTGCTTATGCACAAGAGCCAAGGAAGATCACATAGGAATCAAATGATAACTGGACCAGCAGTTGTACAAATACAGACAGCATGTTGAAAGGGTTTCTTGGGCCAAGCATGCAGCAGATTAGAACCACAGTCTTATATAGACAAGTACTAGTGTGTTTCCTTGGGAAAATGAGATTAAATAAAACAGGCATAGGATCAGCCTCCACAGTGATGACACCCTTAACTGTAGCTACAGTATCTTCCATCCAGCTAAAAGACGGGGTTCATTATAATGTGGTTTGGTTGTTTGTTTTGAGTTAGCATGTTGTTTGACCCCAGCAATTGTGGTCTGTAAACTACTGTACAGTTTGTGACTTAACGTTATCAGCCACTTTGGCTTTTCCCACCAATTATGGCTTAAAACTGTGGCTTAGTGCAATGTTAGTCCAGTGGATAGGATTTAACTCTAAATTAGTATTTCTCAGCATCAGCAATTTTAAGACTGTTCTAAATCATCGTGCTTATGATTGCATGAAGGAGGAAGAAAGATAAGAGAGACACAGAAGAGATTTAAATATTTGTGTATCTTGGGGGTGGGGGGTGGAATGGAGAATCTACCCAATCCTCCCAATTTAGGACAAGATTCCATTTAACAATGAGAAAAATTGTCTGAACTAGAAACATAACTGTGCCATAAAACCGAATTGTATAATTTGTTTTCATGAAGGTTGCCAAAGAAAAACCTAACAGCTCTTGGATTTGCTAGGAATATAAGATTTCAGCTGCCGAAATGGTGTTGCCTATGGGAAGATTTATTCATAGGAGCCTTCCACTTCTCTGCTTCAAAGAAGAAATTAATACTGAGATGGTAATAATTCTTTGAGGATGTAGTTGAGTATCCTTCCAAGGCTGGAGAATGACTAGGTTAGACTTGCATTAAGCCATGGTTTGATGAATTGTGGTTTATTGAACAAGCTGTATGCTAGGTTCACACATAATGCTAAGCTTCCATGTAGTTTTCTTGGTTTGCTATTGACTTCTTCCAGGATGTTTTTTCAACTTCTCCATCTAACTTACGTCCCTAGGATTTCTGGTTGGTCTCCCACCTAAATACTAACTGAATCTGACCCTGTTTAGTTTTCTGAAGGTCACCAAGATCAGCTAGGTACAGCCACTGCTGTGACAAAACCAAGCACAGCCAGCCTCCTTTCAGTCTCTATTACTGCTACTCCTTTTTTGCAATTTTCCTCTCCTAAATGTTCTCCCTGGTCAATAGGTTACCTGGAGGAAGCAGATCAGTTTTGCAATAGGTTTGAACTGATCCTTTAGGGTGGATTGTAATTTAACCAAAGAACATATGACATTAGGCCAGGCCTGCCTGCCTGCCTGCCTTCCTTCCTTCCTTCCTTCCTTCCTTCCTTCCTTCCTTCCTTCCTTCCTTCCTTCCTTCCTTCCTTCCTTCCTTCCTTCCTTCCTTCCTTCCTTCCCCACCCACTCTAATAGACTCTGGGCAGCTTAAAAAATATGAAACAATTAAAATCATGCAACAACATGGGCAGCCCGGACTAAAACAATCATAACAATAACAAACCACACCAGGGGCCCCACAAAGACATTATCCCCAGGTCTGAGACAGGCCTTAAGGGTCTTGAGGGTCTTATGAATAAAGCAAGGTCTTAAGGGCTTTTCGGAACCCCAGGAGAAAGGGCACTGCCCATATCTCAGCGGCGGGGGGGGGGGATGCTGTTCCAGAGGGTGGGCCAGTGACGGAGAAGGCATGCTTCCTCTGTCCCATAAGATCACACTGTTTAATAGAAATGACCTGGAGCATACCCATTCTGTTGGAACATACCAGGTGGGCAGAAAGAATTGGAGATAATAGACAATCTATGACTGCAGGTCACCAATCTCTGGGATATATATCTCATTTACCTTGCAAAGGTTCTTTTTTTCTCCTGTCTCCCAGATGGTGTATCATTTGGAAAATTATTTGATGTTTAGCACAGATTTTTGCAGCGCAGATATGATAAGCCTAGAATAGTTACATGGCTAAAGGCTGTTGATGGAACCATGCAGCAAAACCTCTATCAGATCTTCTAAATTGATGTCTACATAAGCAACAGAATGAGATGTAGAATCTTAATATTGTATGATGAACATTGGGCAATAAGTTGTCTGTCTATAGTTAGAAAATAACATTTTTATACTTTTGCAGATAAAAAAATACTTGAAACTAAATGAGGAAACAACAGTAGAGAGAGAATATTTCTGTCATCTATTTTTGTGCTAATTTTTCACATTTCTGTCCACTTTCTTTTTTTATAACAATGCAGCACAGAATTTAAAATGTGCTACATATATTTTCCAGTGCTTATGCTCCAGCACCGATTACTTCTGTGGCACATATATAGTATATATACGTATATATATATATATATATATATATATATATATATATAATTATTATAATTATTATTATAATTATTTAATAATTATAATTATTATAATTATTATAAATATAATTATAATAATATAATTGCCAATATCCGCTGGATAATGGAGAAAGCCAGGGAATTTCAGAAAAACATCTATTTCTGTTTTATTGACTATTCTAAAGCCTTTGACTGTGTGGATCATAACAAATTGTGGCAAGTTCTTGGTGGTATGGGGATACCAAGTCATCTTGTCTGCCTCCTGAGGAATCTGTATAACGACCAAGTAGCAACGGTAAGAACAGAGCACGGAACAACGGACTGGTTTAAGATTGGGAAAGGAGTACGGCAGGGTTGTATACTCTCACCCTACCTATTCAACCTGTACGCAGAACACATCATGCGACATGCTGGGCTTGATGAATCCAAGGCTGGAGTTAAAATCGCTGGAAGAAACATTAACAATCTCAGATATGCAGATGATACCACTTTGATGGCTGAAAGCGAGGAGGAGTTGAGGAGCCTTATGACGAAGGTGAAAGAAGAAAGTGCAAAAGCTGGGTTGCAGTTAAACCTCAAAAAAACCAAGATTATGGCAACGAGCTTGATTGATGACTGGCAAATAGAGGGAGAAAAAGTGGAGGCAGTGACAGACATTGTATTTCTAGGCGCAAAGATTACTGCAGACGCTGACTGCAGCCAGGAAATCAGAAGACGTCTACTTCTTGGGAGGAGAGCAATGGCAAATCTTGATAAAATAGTTAAGAGCAGAGACATCACACTGACAACAAAGGTCCGCATAGTTAAAGCAATGGTATTCCCTGTAGTAACCTATGGCTGCGAGAGCTGGACCATAAGGAAGGCTGAGCGAAGGAAGATAGATGCTTTTGAACTGTGGTGTTGGAGGAAAATTCTGAGAGTGCCTTGGACTGCAAGAAGATCAAACCAGTCCATCCTCCAGGAAATAAAGCCAGACTGCTCACTTGAGGGAATGATCTTAAAGGCAAAACTGAAGTACTTTGGCCACATAATGAGAAGACAGGATACCCTGGAGAAGAAGCTGATGCTAGGGAAAGTGGAAGGCAAAAGGAAGAGGGGCCGACCAAGGGCAAGATGGATGGATGGTATTCTGGAGGTGATGGACTCAACCATTGGGGAGCTGGGGATGGTGACGGCCGACAGAAAGCTCTGGCGTGGACTGGTCCATGAAGTCACGAAGAGTCGGAAACGACTGAACGAATAAACAACAACACGTATATATATATATAGAGAGAGAGAGAGCCAGTTTGGTCTAGTGGTTAAGGTGCTGGGCTAGAAACCAGGAGTCTGTGAGTTCTAGTCCTGCCTTAGGCATGAAAGCCGGCTGGGTGACCTTGGGCCAGTTGCTCTCTCTCAGCCCAACTCACCTCACAGGGTTGTTGTTGTGGGGAACTTCTCCATACTGTAGCTCTGGAATGTTCTCTCAGCTGATGACTGTCTGGCATGCACCACTACCTTCGGGGTACTGGGCTAAGGGTTTTCCATTCTTCCAGAAAACCCTAATCCTACCATCTACTTACTCCTGATGGTACCTTGAGATCTGCATTTATACTGTTTGTGGATTTGTTTTTATTGGAAACTTGTACAATGCAGATGGAAAGTCCACTAAAGTTGGTATGGGTTTCAAAAGACAGATAGATTTTTGTTTGTGGGTGTGTGGGTGTGTTAGATTTATATCCAGCCTTAACTCCAGGAGATCAAGGCAGCATACATATCATTCCCTTCTCCAACTTTTTTCCACAACCACAAAGGTTTGTGGTAGGCTGTGCTGAGAGACAGGAACTGTCCCAAAATCACCCAGTGAGTTTCCATGGTTGATGATGGACCTGGATCTCCCTGATCCTAGTCCTATACCTCTATCCCTGTGCCGCACTGGCTATATCGTCAGCCTACAGTATAATAAAACTGATTCATACGTGTATGTCCATAACATAGTGCATCAATAACGACTCATGGATAATGTCCATAATCTCTCTGTGTTTTCTGGCCAAATGACCCCATTAAAACTGAGGATAATGATGAAGGCAGCCAATGCACCATACCTAGAGAAATTATTTATGGGGCATTTAATAAATCAGGTAGATAATAAATGCAATCAAATCTTCTTTTAAGGATTATCAGTCTCTGACTTTACTTGGAATATGCCCTGTGAGTTATTTTAAGTATTTTGTTTTAGTTATTAAAACATTTATTTTTGTGTTTATTTATTATGAATGTTTTAGGCCATTTCAGTAATCAGACACTGATTCTTTAGCATTTATTTAAATAAAAAGGTATAGAAATGATTAATATGTAGTGAGATATTAAATATATTTCCTATGTAAAAGAATCGTTGCTCAAGGTCAGTTCTGATCAAAATTAAAGAACAACACCTGAAAATTAAAGGTCAAAAGATAGAAGATTCATAGATAAAATAACATAGATTCATAATTTGTTGTTGTTGTTTATTCGTTCAGTCGCTTCCGACTCTTCGTGACTTCATGGACCAGCCCACGCCAGAGCTTCCTGTCGGCCGTCATCATCCCCAGCTCCCCCATGGTTGAGTCTGTCACCTCCAGAATATCATCCATCCATCTTGCCCTTGGTCGGCCCCTCTTCCTTTTGCCTTCCACTTTCCCTAGCATCAGCTTCTTCTCCAGGGTATCCTGTCTTCTCATTATGTGGCCAAAGTACTTCAGTTTTGCCTTTAATATCATTCCCTCAAGTGAGCAGTCTGGCTTTATTTCCTGGAGTATGGACTGGTTTGATCTTCTTGCAGTCCAAGGCACTCTCAGAATTTTCCTCCAACACCACAGTTCAAAAGCATCTATCTTCCTTCGCTCAGCCTTCCTTATGGTCCAGCTCTCACAGCCATAGGTTACAACAGGGAATACCATTGCTTTGACTATGCGGACCTTTGTTGTCAGTGTGATGTCTCTGCTCTTAACTATTTTATCAAGATTTGCCATTGCTCTCCTCCCAAGAAGTAGACGTCTTCTGATTTCCTGGCTGCAGTCAGCATCTGCAGTAATCTTTGCGCCTAGAAATACAAAGTCTGTCACTGCCTCCACTTTTTCTCCCTCTATTTGCCAGTATTCAATCAAGCTGGTTGCCATAATCTTGGTTTTTTTGAGGTTTAACTGCAACCCAGCTTTTGCACTTTCTTCTTTCACCTTCCTCAACTCCTCAACTCCTCCTCGCTTTCAGCCATCAAAGTGGTATCATCTGCATATCTAAGATTGTTAATGTTTCTTCCAGCGATTTTAACTCCAGCCTTGGATTCCTCAAGCCCAGCACGTCGCATGATGTGTTCTGCGTACAGGTTGAATAGGTAGGGTGAGAGTATACAGCCCTGCCGTACTCCTTTCCCAATCTTAAACCAGTCCGTTGTTCCGTGCTCTGTTCTTACCGTTGCTACTTGGTCGTCATACAGTTTCCTCAGGAGGCAGATAAGATGACTTGGTATCCCCATACCACCAAGAACTTGCCACAATTTGTTATGATCCACACAGTCAAAGGCTTTAGAATAGTCAATAAAAGAAAAATAGATGTTTTTCTGAAACTCCCTGGTTTTCTCCATTATCCAGCGGATATTGGCAATTTGGTCTCTAGTTCCTCTGCCTTTTCTAAACCCAGCTTGTACATCTGGCAATTCTCGCTCCATGAATTGCTGGAGTCTACCTTGCAAGATCTTGAGCATTACCTTACTGGCATGTGAAATAAATGCCACTGTTCGATAGTTTGAACATTCTTTAGTGCTTCCCTCTTTTGGTATGGGGATATAAGTTGATTTTTTCCAATCTGATGGCCATTCTTGTGTTTTCCAAATTTGCTGGCATATGGCATGCATCACCTTGACAGCATCATCTTGCAAGATTTTAAACAGTTCAGCTGGGATACCATCATCTCCTGCTGCCTTGTTATTAGCAATGCTTCTTAAGGCCCATTCAACCTCACTCTTCAGGATGTCTGGCTCTAACTCACTGACCACACCGTCAAAGCTATCTCCAATATTATTATCCTTCCTATACAGATCTTCCGTATATTCTTGCCACCTTTTCTTGATCTCTTCTGCTTCTGTTAGGTCCTTACCATCTTTGTTTTTGATCATACCCATTTTTGCCTGGAATTTACCTCCAATGTTTCTAATTTTCTGGAAGAGGTCTCTTGCCCTTCCTATTCTATTGTCTTCTTCCACTTCCGCACATTGCTTGTTTAAAAATAATTCCTTATGTCTTCTGTATAACCTCTGGAATTTTGCATTTAATTGGGCATATCTCCCCCTATCACTATTGCCTTTTGCTTTCCTTCTTTCTTGGGCTACTTCCAGTGTCTCAGCAGACAGCCATCTTGCCTTCTTGGTTTTCTTTTTCTTTGGGACGTTTTTTGTTGCCGCCTCCTGAACAATGTTGCGAACTTCTGTCCATAGTTCTTCCGGGACCCTATCTACTAAATCTAGTCCCTTAAATCTATTCTTCACCTCCACTGCATATTCCTTAGGAATATTAGTGAGCTCATATCTAACTGATCTGTGGGTCTTCCCTATTCTCTTTAGTCTGATTCTAAATTTTGCAATAAGAAGTTTGTGATCTGAACTACAGTCAGCTCCAGGTCTTGTTTTTACCGACTGTATAGATGTCCGCCACCTTTGGCTGCAAAGGATGTAGTCAATCTGATTTCGGTGTCGACCATCTGGTGAAGTCCATGTATAAAGTCGTCTTTTAGGTTGTTGGAAGAGACTGTTTGTTATGCACAGTGAGTTGTCTTGGCAAAATTCTATCAGCCTATGTCCTGCTTCATTTTGTTCTCCCAGACCATGCTTGCCTGTAGTTCCAGGTGTCGTCTGACTACCCACCTTAGCATTCCAGTCTCCTGTAATGAAAATAACATCTCTTTTTGGTGTATTATCCAGTAGGTGCTGCAGATCCTCATAGAACTGATCTACTTCTGCTTCTTCAGCATCTGTGGTTGGGGCATATATTTGGATCACTGTGATGTTAAATGGCTTACCCTGAATTCAAATTGAGATCATTCTATCGTTTTTTGGATTGTATCCAAGCACTGCTTTAGCCACTTTATTATTAATTATGAAGGCTACTCCATTTCTTCTGTGGTCCTCTTGTCCACAGTAGTAGATCTGGTGGTTATCTGATGTGAAGTGGCCCATTCCAGTCCATTTCAGTTCACTGACACCTAAAATGTCTATATTTAATCTTGACATCTCACCAATAACCACATCCAATTTGCCCTGGCTCATAGATCTTACATTCCAGGTTCCTATGGTGTGTTGATCTTTAGAACATCGGATTCGTCGTTCACCACCAGCACCGTCGGCCGCTAGCCGTCCTTTCGGCTTTGAGCTAGCTGCGTCATCACATCTGGGGCTAGTTGAACATATCCTCTGTTCCTCCCCAGTAGCATTTTGACCATCTTCCGACCTGGGAGTCCCATCTTCCGATGGTATACCGACATATCTTTGGTTGTACTGATCCATTTAGTTTTCACGGCAAGAATACTGGGGTGGGTTGCCATTACCTTCCCCAGGGATCGTATTTAGTCTGACCTCTCTGCCACGACCTTCCCGTCTTGGGTGTCCCTTCACGGTTTAGCTCATGGTTTCATTGAGGTGCTCAAGCTCCAGCACCACGACAAGGTAACGATCTCCTTTGCTGGAGTAGATTCATAATCCAGGGAGTTAATTAAAATACTGAGTTTCAGCAGATCAAAAACATTCCCCCCTCCTCCAGTTTATGTGAAGAATTGTAAGCCTTTGTGAGATTGTGGGAAATGGGAAATATTAGAGAAAGGGTAAGATGACCGACCCTACATAAGGTTCCAAAATTTAGGTAATGCAAGAATTCAATAAATAAATGATATTACCTAGTCAGGCATGGTCTGTTTGTTCCATTTAGATTTCCACCTGATTATTTTCATCTTCCTAAATCTCACAGCACAGGCGTCCTGTAAATGTTGTTGCCAAGGAAGCACATCCCTTTGTGATTTTGAGTTCCCTCCTGTGCAAATGTCTTTCTTACACACAGTCTGTAATGCAGTCAAGTCATCCAGGCACACCCACTGTGATGTGTGCCACTTCCCTATGACTTGGTTGGAACTCTTGTGTTAATAAGAAATCATACTCAAGATTCATTCAGGTATTTTCACTATCACTATTGCCACTCCCTGTTTATCAGACACTTGTAGTCAGTTCAGGAACATCCCTATTCCTATACAGCATCATTAAACCTGCTTAGCATACAGAATGAAGAATTTGTGTCAGGGGAAGCCTGTGAATCCCTAAGAATCCCTAAGATCATGCCATCAAATTTGCCAAAAAGCACAAATGAGAGTTATTTATTTGTAATTGGAAGGTCATGGCTTACAGACTGAAACAAAAATCAAGATCCTACATATCAAAGGACAGGGTTCTGGGTTGGGGGACTTACTGTAATCCTGAGTATTATAATAGTTAGGATCTTATGATTAATGAATGATACCTATAGGCTGTATTTAACCAAAACAAAGAGAACCCTGAATTTAAGATGGTTTCTGGCCCCACCCCACCCCCAAAAAGGAAGCTCAGATACAAGAACTCATTTGACTCTTTTACTGCAATTTAAGATGATCCTTCCATTTTAAGTGTAAATTATTAGGGGGGAAAACCTAGTAAAACCTTTCAAGTAAATCTTGAGTGTATGGGTGAGTGAGATTGAGAGAAAGAGAAGACTAGCTTCTCTCCCTCCGACAGGCCAATTGCCAATACTTTACAATTCTTAACCCCTTACTCATCTTTATTTATTTGTTGGTTGGCTTTATTAGAGAACTCTGAGTCATCCAGTGCAACCAAATACTGTAGTGGGATATTCAGAACAGATAGGAAGAAGTATTTACTCCCACAGCACATGGGAATTTATGTAGACAATTTGCAATGGCAAGATATCATGATACCCACCAATTTGGATGACTTTTAAAGGGAATTAGACAGATTAATGCACCACAAGGCTATCAATGGCTACAAGTCACACTGCCTTTATGTTACCTCAGAATCAGAGGAAGCATTCTCGTGAATACTAGTTGCTAGGGAACCCAAGCAGGAAGGTACTACTGCACTCATGACCTGCTGTGAGTTTCCTGTAGACATCTGGTTTGCCACGATGGGAGCAGAAAGCTAGACTAGACGGGGCTGATTCAGCACCACTCTTATGTTCCTACCTCCTTGCTTCACTTTAGAGTGAAGGTTGTGGCTTCTTTGATGAGCAAGGAAAGTCTTGCCCTTCCGATTTTGCTAAAATGCTATGATTTGTTCCATTTGAGAAAATCCAAGGAGGAGTCATACCATCATGGGGTATGGGGAATGAAGAAAATCTGTAAATCACGACTTATCTCCATAATCTTTCCCCTTTTCAGTTATGATTTGCCATTTAAGTTCTGGGGTTTTGCATTTAATTTATTCCTGTGGCCCAGTTCCAAGTTTTGTCCTGGGTTCACAGTGGGGCCTTTAAGCACAGTAGAAATACCTCCCTTTTATGTCATTGGCTTTCTGGCATTCCAATCATGCATATTTCACCCAATCTATTTCTTCCATCTTCTCTCTTTCAAGCAGCCATCCATATCTCCATTGATCAAGTTATTCATATTCTAGTCCAGTGTTTCTCAACCTTAGCAACTTTAAGATTCTGGACTTCAACTCCCAGAATTCCCCAGCCCCTTTGGCATCTTGTTCCTACTCCATTTCTGTCTCTATCTCCCCCCGCCCCCCAGCAGCATCCAGGGGAGATGCAGACCGAGCATTGCAGTCTAAGCCCTATGTGGAATGTGCATGTGGAATCAATGCAAGTACAAAAGGAGCAGGACTTGCATCACAACACTGTCTGCCATCTTGCCAATTTGGGGACACACACACACACACTATGGATGCTGCTTCATGCCCCTTACATCATTTTATCATTTGGATGTACAGTATTGTTCCAACTCACCCTTCTGAAACATGCAAGCAAGGCCTTTTGCCATGGTGCCTGGGAATTATGGGATTCACAGCCCAAACACTTCTTGATTTACAGCCCAAACACTTGTATAGCTTAACCAAGATCAGCAGTGCCATCTGAATGCTACACAATATTTTTTTCATCTGTCCATCAATTAAAATAATGGATGCTATCATTCAAGGACACTACCACTAGATGATTATGCCTTCCTCTTTCAGACCTAGTTGCACCAAATCCTGATGCTGCAGGCCATGACTATTAGTCAAGAACCTTTACAGCAGAGCTTTCCAAACTTTTCATGTTGGTGACACACTTTTTAGACATGCATCATTTTGTGACACACTCTTACAGCAGGGCATCATTTCGTGACACACACTTACAGCAGGGCACAAGGCAGGCACTAGGACCTGTGTGGAATCACAGCAGGTTTGGAGGCAGCAAGGCACAAGGCAGGCACTAGGACCTGCGCAGAATCACAGCAGGTTTGGAGGCAGCAAGGCACAAGGCAGGCACTAGGACCTGTGCGGAATCCTGGCAGGGCTCGGAGGCAGCAGCAGCTGAGACACACCCAGACACTGCAGCCGACACACTAACGTGTCCCGACACACAGTTTGGAAAGCTCTGCTTTACAGGAATAATTGAGTACTTGTATAATGAATATACCCATGTACAAGGGGATAAGTGGCAACATTGCTTACTCAAATATAAGCCCCATTGAATACAATAAAAAAATCTCAGGTAAGTGAGTATAGGATTAAAGCCTGCATGTTACACTGGCCTTTTAAGAAATGGCAAGCCCTTGATCATATGACACTGACCTTATTTTGCCCCCAGCCCAATATTTAAACAGTCTTATGCAGCTCCTTTATGTACTGTAAAAAAGCAGTCTTTCCTGCTCAGAGTTGACACAGACCCATAGTATGCTCATCTGTCCTTTTTTTGGTGGCAGAGGAAGTATGTTCAGAGGACCAGACAAGCTTTGTTCATTCATTGGTAGATTCCTGGGAATTTACCTGTATCTTAGGAGGAATTATACCGTAGGTAAAACATACCACTGAATGTTCATCAGCCAATTAGTACCCTCTAAATATTCTCCCAAAACACCCCCTGAACTATGTGGCAAATACATTATAGTATCCATCAGGACAACAGATTTCTATCCTGGCAAACTATGATTTTTGATACAACAAGGACTGAGTTATACTAAGGATCCCTAGTGAGGAAAAGCTCCCAGAATTCCCAGTCAGCTTGACCACATCTGGAGAACATCAGTCTTGAGAAAACAGAGCTACAGTATGCCTAAGAAGTCAATTGAACTATTTGTCTTATATGCACCAATAAATAAATCCAAAAATTATTTTCTGATTAATCACACCAGGCTAGGTTCCTTTAGGATTTCTATAAAGGTTGGAAGATTTTTTTGTACTTGTTTTGCTCTAATGTACATCCATTTACTTACCTTAAATTCCATTTGCCTTTTTATTACTTTTTGTTTGTTTCAGTCACATCCATTAGCTTTATATCATCAACAAACTGTTTCTCTGATGGGTGGTCTTGAGTGTGATATTTAGGATCCAAACCTTATTTTTGTTGAATCCACCAAAGTGTGAGGGTTTAATCATAACATCAGTCATTCTAATTGATTTCCACAAAAAACTGGAATTATGCTGTGAAAAAGAAGTTATTCGTTTTAACAAAACATTTTAAAACTTTGCAAAACTTCTGCAAGGTGTGTTATGAATAAAAAATCAAAACGTTCAGGCAATCTAAGGAAGACATGGAGAAGTATTGCCTTCTGGTTCACAGTTAATACAGTTATGTGAGGTCTGAATTGATTAAATACATTAATTAATGGGTAGATTGTGGGAGATCATAGAATACAGTTTACAGAGACCTAGCCTGTTGAAATCTTTTGCACATCTTAGGTAGCATCAAGTTAATACTACCTGGCATGATATTAAATATTAGGTAACATCATATTTAGCATAAATATTATACTTTAGGGGGACAGGTTATTGAAGGATCACTGTTTCCTATATTTATTTATCTGGATTGTAAGATATTTTATGATACTTTTTTAAGATATCCAAGCAAAATAATGTATTGTGGGTGGCTGATTACCAGAGAAAGGGTCTTCAGTGTGGTGCCCCGGTATGATGCCCTATTTTGTTGTTGTTCAGTCGTTTAGTCGTGTCCGACTCTTCATGACCTCATGGACCACAGCACGCCAGGCCTTCCTGTCCTCCACTGTCTCCCGGAGTTTACTCAAATTCATGTTCATTGCATCGGTGATGCTATCTAACCATCTCATCCTCTGCCGTCCCCTTCTCCTTTTGCCTTCCGTCTTTCCCAGCATCAGGGTCTTTTCCAGTGAGTCCTCTCTTCGCATTAGGTGGCCAAAGTATTTGAGCTTCAGCTTCAGCATCTGTCCTTCCAATGAGCAGTCAGGGTTGATTTCCTTTAGGATTGACTGATTTGACCTCCTTGCAGTCCAAGGGACTCTCAAGAGTCTTCTCCAGCACCACAGTTTGAAAGCATCAATTCTTCAGCGCTCAGCCTTCCTTATGGTCCAACTCTCACTTTCTATATAGGATGAATTTCTGGTGGTTATGGTCTGCCTTTTGTTATGAGTTATTTTTATTAGATTTTGGTTTTTATATTCAGACTTCATCCATCCCGCTACCTCCTCCCTGGCCAGGCCCAGCAAGTCCCCTTTGGCAGACGAGGCTCTGCCATCCTGCTGCACTCACCGTGGGCACCCTGGGGCTCCTGGATCCTTGGCCAGCAACAGGAGGAAGAAGACAGCAAAGGTCAGCTGGGGGGGGGGGGTGGCAGGCGTAGGTGGAGGAGTGCAGGCTGGCCAAAAGGGCAGAGCTGGGGCAGGGAGATAGGCAGGTGGGGGGAGTTGAAGTAGAAGCAGTTTGCACAGGGCAGGAGAAGCGTGAGGTCCTCGCCTAACGACCGCAATCAGAACTGCCGTCACTAAGTGGCACAGTCATGTGGTGGTTTGCTGAATGACCGCTTTGCTTAGCGATGGAAATCCTGGTCCCAATTAGGGTCGTAACTGTAACTCGAGGATTACCTGTACTTCAGTACCTGTACTTCAGGAAAGGCCAAGTGTAAGGTAGTTACATTCTCTATGTGTCTGGTTTCAGGCACCACCCAGTTAGCCATGCATACAATTAATTTCTGTTGTAAACCATGGAACAGATTTTTCTTCAACATGAAGCCAAAAAAGATAATTAGGAAATAGTACGCTGGAAAAAAAGCAGTGAGACATTATACATAGTGGTGAGACATTATACATTCTGCATAATATGGGTAGCATGCATAATAGTAATTCCCCATCTTGAGAATGGTGCTTTTTAAAAAAAAAATCCCTGTCTCCCTTTTTTCTTAGCCAGGCTGACCCCAACATCTTTTGGCAACACATATGAGTTAAATTTCCCACCACCCTCCATGGTTTCTTATCTGCTATTGGGAACGACTGCCCTATTGACGGGGAAATGCATTTAAATTAGTCTCAGTGTGTGAATTTTAAAAAGCAGTATTAAAAAAAAAGCAGGAAGGGGAGCTGAAAGATCCTATCTCTGCTGTCCCCCTCCTCTGTTTTTCCTGCTTAAGATTAATTCAACGGAAGATTCGATGAGCCGCTGTAGATTTTAAAATCTGCCCCCTCCCTCCCTCCCGCTTCCCAAATTCCTCCGGGCCAGGGTGTCCTTTCAATGAAATCCACCTGCCTGAAAGAGGCGGCGTTGCTGTTTGTGAATGTACCGTCTCTGCACATTACCTACGCTCTGTTGCATTGTATTTGTATGAATGGGGGGTGACATGTGCTTGCCCACACGTCCACGTGAGACAGGAGACCGGGGCAGGAATTGTATATCCCTTTCTCTCGGGGTGTGTTTTCTACAAAGGAGCTGAATGGAGGTGGGGGGCGGTTGAAAAATCTGAACGCTCTCTTAAAATGCCCCTTTCCTCCCGTGCCCCCGGCCCCCACCCCGGGCGAGATGCCCCTCTCCAGCAGCTCCGGGGGCAGCGCCCTTCATTGGCCCTGCGGTGGGGGGGGGGGCGCTTGTGCCTCGGCTCCTGCGAGCACCCTTCAATGGCTCAGGCGAAGGCTAAAAACAGAAAGATGCAACACAAAAGATTCCGCAGTCAGCTCTAGCAAGGGAGCTATTTTTAGATCAGGAAAGGAGAGGAGGAGGGGGAGAGAGGTAGAGCGCGAGAAGGGGGAGGGCTGGTCTGGGGCGTGCAATCTCATTTGATTCTCTTCCCCCCTTGATTTCTATCAAGAGTATTTTTATGCAATTTTATTCTTTTTTCTCTATCTTTTTTCTCTCTCTCCCTCCCCCCCCCCCGACTCCTAGGGAGGGGAGGTTTGTAGGGCGGGGGAGGAAACACGGCAAAGCTAAGCTGAAGATTCTGGAGTTTTATAGCTCATTCCAGCTAGTGGCCTCTCTCTGCCAGTTGAATTAATTTGATACTATTTTTGAAAGTCAGTGTTTCTAAGGGAGACCTAATGACGCAATGACGTCAATGCAGGTCAATAGCACACACTGGAGGAACTGACTGTGCTACCGGGAGGGAAGAGCTGGGAGCATTTCCAACCAAAAAAAAAAAAAGCAGCGCTCTTGCACACACACGCACGCACGCACACACACCCCAATGAAAGAGCCCTTTGCAAAAATGACCCCCCCCCCAGTAATACGCTCACCAATATGAATGTTTCGACCCCCCCTTTCCAAATCCTCCAGAAGATTCCCCCATTATAAAAAAAACGACGCGTGCTATTTGCACGCACATGCACCTACAAAAATATCTTTTTTAAAAAAAACTCTGATCAGACGCACTGCAGTGTAAAAAAACCCACCCTTTTGCCTGTCAAAGTAGCTTTATTGATACACACACACAGGCGCGCGCGCGCACACACACACGTTGTGAATGCAACACACGCTCAGCATTAGGAGCCTATAAATAGAGCTAGCGAAGGTGCGTGCATTGGCAATTTACTCCCCAAGCGGGGAGGGGGAAGGGGAGGGGGGGAGGGAGGGGGGGAGGGAGGGCGGGCGAGCGAGCGACAGGCTTGCGAACGTGGGTGATGAGTTATTCTGCACCGCTCAGTTACTCAGGAGGTGCCCGTATTGGTGGTGTGGGGGTGGATGCGTGGGTGGGAGGGTGAGTGGGAGGGGGGTTTGCTTCTCTCTGTCTCCAAGTCAGGCAGAGAACGCGAACTGGGTTTTTTAAATGATTTTTCCTTTCTTCCCCCCGCCCCTCCTTCCTGGAAATGTTCAGACATACATTACGCGAAATTCTCACAGCCTTTTCCTTGGGTGCCCAGCATCATATGCTGGAGTTGTACTTATGTAAACCCCCCCCCTTTTTTTTTCCCCCTTCCTTTGCGGTCCTCGCCAAAATTCCCTAGAAACCCAGCTATGAGACTCGTGCGGAGGAAGTTCATGTGGGCTCCCTGCCTCCCGCCCCCGCTTTTGATTTTGTTTTGGTTTGCCGTTGTTTTGTGAACTCCCCCCCTCCGCCCCGTGCACATAAGTGAAGAAGATGTGGCAAGGTAGGTTTCTGTGCACTGTCTCGTCTTGCCTGTGTCTGTTCTGTGAGTGTGCGTTGTGGTTTTTGCTTTCGACAAAGTTTTCTGATTTCAGTGGCTGAATGCTTTTCGTAAAGCGCAGACTTCGCTGTTGCTGCCTGCTTTGGGAAAGCTGCACGAAGCATTGGCCAGCAAACCCTCCCTTTCAGGAAAAGGGGGAAAAGTTCCAGACTATCGCGGGCTGTATTTTCAGTGTATTTAAGGGGGTTTGCTCGGGGGAAAACAATGCAAAAGGTGGAAAATACACGCCACCTTTGGAAGTTAAGAACGATCGATCTTTCAAAACCAAACTCCAAATTGGGGAGTGGATGGGTGTGTGCGTGTATTAAGTTGTGCAATAGACTTTGCTAATAGTTGTACTTTGCCACACGTTGGAACCAAGAGAAAACTTATTTGACTAAGGATCATGCGTATGCAATGCAGATTGCATAAAAAAGATGGGCAGTTTGCTGATGAATCCAGGCACAGGTAAGCAAGAAAAAGGGACTGATTTTCTGGTACTGTATAAAGAACTCTGTGGTAAACACAAGGGTAGGCACAAGATGAATGGGGAGAAGAAACGAAGATTGAAATAATCCTCTCTTATGGAAGAAGAAGCAGAAGATGCTGCCACGGCCTTCAACCACCTGTAGAGGGAGATCTTTATACACCAAAATTCCCCCTCCCCTATAAATTGTGTCTGGAAGAAAATGAAAGAGAATTTCCCATTCTAAACTTTACGAGGCAGCAAGGACATCATGCAAATGCCAGATTTAGGCTAAGATATCTGTCAATGGCCCTGGCTTTTTGGAATCTCTTTTATTTGAATGAGTCTAATGGAAATGGGAAACAGCCCTCGGATCTTTTGACAGACATTTCTCATCACCTTTCTAGTGCTGCCTTCCTGGTAGAAGTCTACTGTATCAACAGGTGCTTTGCTCGTGAAGTTTCCATTCATGGTTCATTTGAAGGAGCTTTCACAATGGAGACAAAAAGAGTTGAGGGGCACACTGCACTCCTGCTAGAATGTGTGGGGCGAGGTGGTCCATTAACCCTTCTTTACCCATGAAGAATTTGATTCAACCGACTGGAGAAACATTCTTGCCATTATCAGTCATATGTTCATAGCACGTCATGTTTCGACTCTTTAGCTACCGTGACCCTGATTCTTACAGTTGTGTCTACACTGGAAACTGCTTCATTGAAATCTGATCTGCTACAAATGTCAGATTCAGGGACAAGAACTGAAGTGTATTAGAGACAGGAGAACTAGCATAGCTTAATCACGGGCTCTAACCTGAATAGATGCAGTAGTGCCATTTATTATCCTAACATGGAATCAAGAGACTTGGGAACCCTAAAGTTAACTGGATGTGAAAGCACCAACAGTGTTACCTATGGTGGTAAATGAATCATTGCAATGGAAAGACTGGTGCCTCAGTCATGATCTGATACAAAAGAATTAATATTTCTAGCTTTAGCAAAGGCTTTACGTCCTCTATTAAGTCTTGCTGCTGTGGTCAATTACATATTATTTTTAACTTACAAGGACATGTGAGTGCACTCCATTTTATAAGCCACCAAACGCACCCTAGACTGCAGTATTAATATATTTTGCTAGCTTACCAAGACTGCAATCCTGTGTCCATTTACTTTGAAGGAACACAAACTGAACTGAATGGGAAGTAAGAAGACATGGATAGGATTGTGCAATAGGTGTCCTTCGGCAGACACTGCACACACAGATGTTCACCCATTTAAGCAATCAATTAAATGGAAGACATAGCAAAGGTTAAGAAACAGTATCCCTGATTTTAACAATTGGATCCACTATAGTATCATTTAAGAGATCTGCAGTGTTATCTCTGTCTGCTTTCTATCGCTTAATGAAGAATGATAAGGGTAGAGAACAAAACTTAATTTCTATCTTTTTTTCCCCATCGCTACATACAGTAGTTGCACCAAGTGAGTTCAGTTATTACCATAAAGCTTCTACTGAAGGAGATCCATCGATGGTTAGATTTTTAGACAGTTGTCTCTCAAATGGATCAGTTCGTATGCTTCTTTGGAATAAAATTGAATGAAACAGTGAGACACCAAAAGCATAACATTTTTAGATCGGTAAGTCCAAACTGATAAGTCTGCTTGGAACAACTAACAATTTATGGCTTTTCAAATGGCTTCAATTTTTTTTTAAGAAATACTTATGCCTCTTTAAGTCCCATTGTCCTCAGGTGGGTATATGTACATCCTATTCTGCAGAATTACAACCCTAAAAGGATAACTTTGATCCAAGTTAATTATCATAAAGTAATTTATTTTTAGTTACAGGGTAAAGACAAAATGAAAATTGAATGATAAAACAATTTATTTTTCAGTAAATGTGGAAACTTCTATTACTGTGGCATAAAAGTACCAAAATGGATGGCATTCAATCTGACAATTAAAAACTAGACTGAAAGTTATTAAGTAGCAGAGTGCTGGGATTACTTGCTGTGTTATAAAAGAGAAAAAATGAAGTAACACTGGCTGTTACTGGACATTTCACACACTTTAAGAATAATTATGTTCAGCCAACATTGCATCTAATGGAAAGACCAAGTGGAAACCAATATTTTGATGCTCGGCATAGACTCTCCTGTATCATTTCACAAATGTGATTCTTGTTGCACAACACTTCCATTATATAGAGGAATAATAGCAGTCTTTTTATTTTATGACATGGAATATAGTATCAAAACAAGAGCATTAATAGTTTTTTTTTTAAAAAAAGAGCATCATTTCAAATCTTATCCTTTACACCTAAAATATAAATCAATCCCAAATAAATAGATGTTACAATATGAAGTAAATGATACAGTAAAATTTTGTTAAAGCCTAAAGTAATAACGTCATGTATTTATTTAATATATGACTCCGTTCTTGGTACTAGAAGTACACACTAAAAATATTTAATTTAGACATATGTTCTTTCTCCATGAACTTATGTCCACACATAGTGACAATTACTAGACCAGCCTTTCTCAACCTTTTGACCCTGGAGGAACCCTTGAAATATTTTTCAGGCCTCGGGGAAACCCTGCACATTCAGGCTCCAATATAGGTCAGAAGTTACAAAATTATTATGTTCATTTCATGTGTAGGCCTGTATATATGAATTAACAGTGTTCTTAATCTAAAAATAAAGAATGAAACTTACCTCTTTAATGTGAAGTTGCACAAACTTGAACTAATTTTTTTTAATAAATTGTGATCTCCCAGAGAACCCCTAGTGACCTCTCATGGAACCCTAGGGTTCCACGAAACCCTGGTTGAGAAACCCTGTACTAGACCATCTAAGAAAAGATCTTTCATGTTTTCCAAATCTTTGTGGATATAGTGGGTTGTAATTTAGAAATAAAGGAGCTGCATTCATTGAGTTAATTCTTGGAGGCCATAGCCAAGAAAATATTCTGGATTTTGGTGTAGATTTTTTTAAAACCTGATTTCCAGGACCCATTCTGATATTCAAACCTGATGTCCAGGTAAGTTTGTGGTAAACAACATTCTAGCACCTCGGTACTTTGAAACATAACGTTCTGATTCCCTGTACTCTGGCAGTCTTCATTTGGCAGCCCTGTTTCTTGAAAGTTTAAGGAAAGCAGATGGACACTTGCAAAAAGACTATCAGAAAAGGCAAGATATGAATCAAATGTAAACACTGTAGGTCATCTCTTCTATCTCCCTAATACTGTAGAAAAATGGCTGACTGTATGGCCTCTGTAGCTGTATAGCATGAAAAAAGACTTGAACTGTGAACATATGCTCACTGAACATGTTGAGTATAATCAAATGGCACTGTCCTATATTAGCCAGGTTAGTACAACTATTTGTCACATTTTGTAAGGCCTTGTTGTACCTTAGTAAGAGTAGGAACTTAAACACATTCCTATCTCACTGAGAAAGACTGATGTGACATAGGAATGTTGCATACTTATACTGACTTCCCTTCACGTCAAGTAAACTGATCAAGGCCTCCTCAGCCACACTGGGCTGTTGCGTGTTCACTATGATTTTGCATGTGCTGCATGTCCAAGATGAAAAGCTGAATTTTAGAATTCAGTTTACACCCCACCTTACATATTATGGTTCAAATCATTGCAAAGATATCTGTTTTCCTTCTGTCATGGTTTGAGTACTAGCTAGTCTAATGAAAATGTGATCAGAGTAGGTACTAAAACAAATTAATTATAAATTGTTAAATAGTCATTGGAAGTATTGACATTGACTAATGCAAAAGAGGTCAAGGATAATGTTAGGATGCAGATCTTTGTTTGTAGAATGCATCCTAGAATTCTGCAACACAGATTTACTCACATCAGTTCTCATTATGGTTAAAGATGCTGGTTCATATGCCAGTTTAGACCACAGGTCAGTATAGGTGGGTTGTTGTGTTTTTTTTTTTTTTGTGCCTTTAAGTCAGTTTTTGACTCCTGGCGATTGCCTGGACAAGTCCCTGAAGTTTTCTTGGCAAGATTTTCAGAAGCAATTTGCCATTGCCGTTCCTAGGGCTGAGAGAGAGCAACTGGTCCAAGGTCACCAGCTGACTTCGTGCCTAAGCCGGGCCTAGAATTCATGGTCTCCCAGTTTCTAGCCTGATGCCTTAATCACTGCACCAAACTGGCTCTCTTAGATTAATATCAATAGTAATATTACCAGTTTACATAGTAGTTCTAAGCTTTCAACCAAAGATCTTAGTGAGCCTTGCCTGGAGGTGCCTTGAATTAATGCTTTCACGTGGGCTCCCAAACTTTGGTAGAGCTGTAGTTTTTCTCTATACAAAATTAGATATCTGATTGATTGATTGATTGATTGTACTATTTCCAGGACAATTTATGAATCAACTCTGACAATATTTATAAACAGATAGATTTATTGCTTTCTGGGCAACTGAAAGCAATTGTATTATTTAATTAAATGTATATTGTGTCTTTGTATATTGTATATGCCCAGGCAGCAACAGTTGCATACCAAATATAGAAATAAATACAAAACAAAAATACCTCTCCCCAACAATTAAAACACAATATATAAAATCACAAATGGATGTAAAAGTCATAGTAAATTAAAGGCAGTAATGAAGTTCAATCTAACTATATCTGATTGAAGTGTAAATGAATTGTTGGTCAAGGATTAATATTTTCAGCTCCTTGGCTAGAAATAATAAATCTTGCCAACAGTAAGTATGCAGGTATTTTGTTTTGAGATTTTTATCACTGTTACTGCACTTTTGCTAAAAGTCAGTGCACAATAAATGCAAACTAAAACAATAATGAATAAAATTAGAAAATATACTAAAACATTGAAAAAAATAAACCAATTAAACAATAACAGTTATTTACAAGTCATTTTAAAGAGCTGAGTTTTAATTAAAAATGTCAAGAGAGTGGAAGAGATCAGTCATTCTTAATTTGGATGCAATTGCTTATGTGTCTGGAAAAAAACCCTCCATAAGCAACAGTACGGTAAAAAAAAATTAGCTGTAAGTTCTGTAAAAGAAATGTATCTATGAAGCATTTAGGTTCCTTTAAAAATAAAGTGCAATGAAAAGGGGGGCAATACTGATTTCCAGCCATTCCATTTTATGTTACTGTAATTAGAAAATATCTGTAGGAATTGGAAAAATAATTGTGTTCAATATATGCAATACTTCAAGAAGACTTTAGATTTTGTCTGTGTGTGAATGAATGAATGAATGAATGAATGAATGAATGAATGAATGAATGAATGAAACATCTTCAGGGAACTCTTTTTAAATCAACTCTTTTTTGGACAGTAGTCTGTTTACCTTATAAATAGTCTTCAATCATACACAGTCCTAAGACACAACTTTAGCCCAATCATTTATTTTTCTTCCTCAAAGTACCATAAATTAGCAACCTACCTTGGTCAGAATGCAGCTACAAAACAGTTATGGGTTCTCATGACCTATAGTTGAAGATAGTATGCTACTCTGTTTATACACTGTTTGATCTCACCATTAGCTGAAAATTACCTACAAGTAACCCTTCGGAGGGTAGGTAACAGCATTCTGCGCGCGTCATGTGGCCACATGACCGTGGAAGCGTCTTCGGACAATGCTGGCTCTTCGGCTAACAAACGGAGATGAGCACCGGCCCCTAGAGTCGGACGTGACTGCACAAATATACGGGGGGAACCTTAACCTTTTTTTTTAACCCATGTTGTAACCCATGTAACCCATGTAAGGGGTGTGGTAGCTCAGTGGGTAAGACGCCAGGCTTGTCGATCGGAAGATCGCAAGTTCGGTTGTTCGAATCCCTAGCCCCGTGTGACGGGGTGATCTCCCGCACTAGCCCCAGCTCTTGCCAACCTAGCAATTCGAAAGCATGCAAATACAAGTATAAGGTACCACTTCGGTGGGTAGGTAACAGCATTCTGCGTGGGTCATGCCAGCCACATGACCGTGGAAGCGTCTTCGGACAACACTGGCTCTTCAGCTAACAAACGGAGATGAGCACCGGCCCCGAGAGTCGGACACGACTGCACAAATGTGCGGTGGGAACCTTTAGCTTTACTAACCCATGTTGCATATTGTAGAGGAAGAAGATTGGTAACAGAGGAAAGCTGTATTTTGAGGACATGGATTTACCATTATTAATCATCTTCATGTTGAAGAAGCCCCAAATAAACTTCTGAGGAATCTTAGACAACCTCATTACACAGTCTGAGAACCTTCATTGTAAAGTTTCTAATGAATTCTTAAATGTTCAGAAGCCGTGTTTATACATCTAAGACCATTTTAGTCAATATACTTCACATTCTTCACACCACTCTGCTCCCATGATGAGTCATATTCCTTCATTTTCATAACTTGGAAATTAATAACACTAAGTTTAGTAGAACATACTTCCAGAATATTGGCTAGGATTGCATCCTACAGAAATATTTGTTTCTGAAAATAGGTGAGAAATATGGACAACATAGTAACTGCTTAATCTTCAAACACATTACCATAAGAAAATCAAAACAGATATATTGAAAGGCAACTATAGCGCAAGAAAATTAAGATAAAGATCGTACTAGAAAAAATTAACTGGAAAAAAAAATCTTCCATAGGCCACTGTAGTTGAATTGTTCCTTCCTTGGGAGTTTCTCAGTCTTGTCCCATTTGTCTTGTGTTGGTCCTTCATTTCAAATATTTTAGTAGCATGGTCAACTCCTAAGAAACACTATCTTGCAAATGCATCACTTGCTGCTTAAATGTCAGTACATAAGAAGGAGTCTATCTGGCCAACACCCTGTTTTCACAGTGGCCAGTTAGATAGCTGTAGGAAATCTACACACAGGACAAAAGAGCAATAGCTTTTATTTCCCAAATCACTTTTCTCCTCTGATGAATAGAAATGCGCTTTTAACACTAAACCCCCCTTTTTTTCCTAAGTAAAAAAAAACCCAATTATATATCTTCCATACCATTCTGAAATCTTGGAAGAAAAAAGTATCATAGGTCTGGCTGAATTACTACTAAATGAGTGTGCTTAGGATCAAGGTGCCAGGTGAGCAAACCAGAGTGGTTCTACTGTGCTAAATAAACAATTTGCTGGTAAGGAAAGTTCACAAGTACTGTGTCTACAGCTGAGACAGGTCATCCTGTTTTTTCTGTTTTGTGAGGCAGTAAGTGGTCTTAATGTTGTAGTCTTTACATGCATAGTACTGTATATTGCTGCTGCTGACCAAATCATATATGTTAACAATTAACATTTAGAATCCAATGAGCTCTAAACATTTTAAATTGTCTTTCCATCATTTCCACCAGGTTTTAGTCAACTAACTGGACCCATTTAGCTTTGATGTTCTGTGTCAATTTCTACAAATCTTCTGGTTAATAATTAGAAATATTTGAACTGTGTGGGGAATATGGACCCATACCTTATTCTGAGAACTATGAAAAATTGAATTGCAGAACCAGCATTTCTAAGGTGGTTAAGCCAGATGTCTGTAGCTTGAATCATGTCAACTGGATTTCTATTTTTTCAGTGGAAACGTTTCGCTCCTTATCCAAGGAGCTTCTTCAGTCTGAGCAAAGTTAGTAAGGGAATTACTTTGCTCAGACTGAAGAAGCTCCTTGGATAAGGAGCGAAACATTTCCACTGAAAAAATAGAAATCCAGTTGACATGATTCAAGCTACAGACAATTCCACCTGGATGACTGAGAACCTTCATAGACATTAAGCCAGATGTGTTTTCGCCCTGCATTTCTCCGTTCATTCTTCCGTGTCTCCTTTAATGAACTTCCACCATACTCTCATTCTCATCATTTCTCTTTCCTTTCTTCTCTGATTACTATAATGTTCTCTAACCTAGCACAGTGATGGGAGTTCAAGTCCAATATACCTGAAAGAGCACTAGGTTGGGGAAGGAGGTGCATTATGTCACATCCTCCCTGAAAGCCAAGTGATGTCTATCCCTGACTAAGTAAAAAAGGTAAAGGTTCCCTCCCGCACATTTGTGCAGTTGTGTCTGACACTAGGGGCCGGTGCTCATCTCCGTTTGTTAGCCGAAGAGCCAGCGTTGTCCGAAGACGCTTCCACGGTCATGTGTCCGGCATGACGCACGCGGAACGCTGTTACCTTCCCACCGAAGTGGTACCTATTAATCTACTTGCATTTGCATGCTTTCAGATTGCTAGGTTGGAAAGAGCTGGAGCTAGTGCGGGAGCTCACTCCGTCACGCGGGGCTAGGGATTCGAACCTCCGAACTTGCGATCTTCCGATCAACAAGCCCGGCATCTTACCCGCTGAGCCACCACACCCCTAAATCACTCCGTTATTTCTGATCTTAAATATTTCATGCAGCCTTATTTATTTAATTATTGTTCTCTTTCAGTGATACTTACAGTACATGTTTCTTTAGTTAGAGTCAATGGATGTTTTCAGTTAACTGTTGCCTCAATTTTATTGCTCCGAAGACTCTACGACCTTTTTTCCTATATATACATTTTCACCAACATCATGTATTATTTTCTCAAAAATGACCTGGAATACTTATACAGAACTTCTTGTTTATGCTGAAGATCACTGGTAATTATGCCTAATGCAAATTAAAATGCAAAGTGAATTTACTAATAAGATGTTACAAATATAAGTTTTTTTGGTAAAAGTGGTGTGATCTCATGAAAGAATGTGCTTTCTTTCTAATTTCATTATGTTGATGACATAATCCTAACCACTCTTTATTCCCATGCAACTTCATCTAAAAAAAAATTAGATAAATTTGAGCCTCAGTTTACTGGAGCTAGGGCTGAACTGGAACTTAATCTAAATGTCTGGACTCATGCCAGAAAATGTCTTAATGTAACAAAGACATTATTATCTATATAGAATGTCTGTCCTTCAACACTGAATGAAAACTATAATTCTTCTATACTGGAATAAAAGATCAATTTTCCTTGAAATCAGCAGTTGGATTGTTTGTCCTCTTAGCCATTATTGCTTTCTCTGTCAAGCAGTGGCTCTCCAAAATCTTTGTCTTTTTTAGCTCTGCTACTTTTAACATTAAAGTTAGTCAGAATTGGATTTTGTATTGTACACATTCAAAACATGTGTTGAACCAGTGAGATTTGAGCCTTATGAACCAAAGATCTATTACTGAGATCTTTTGTCAGTGATACATATTTCTAATTTAAGTATAATAAACATTGAAATGGATTCAGCATACTAGAAGTGCCGTGATGAGTTTGCATTCACAATTTAAACTAATGGCACCATTTTTATGAAATACAAGTCCTCATTATGTATATGTGCAATGTGCAAAGACATTCATGTGCAATGATTAGCCCATTTTCTTGGATAGGAGGCTTCAGGTTGCAGAGCCAACTAACATCCATATGCATTAATGATAATCCTATGAGCTTTAGGCCATTAGGCCCATAGATGTTCCATGTTCAATTGTAACACATGTCTAAAGCCATTCTAATTCACAGGCCAGATGCCCCGAAATCTTGAAAGATAAAAAAATATTTTTTTAAATGAAACTTATTTATACTTGAGGGAATCACTTCTCAGCTGGAATTGCTGGTGGTAAGTTCTTTTGTCCAAAGTAAATTCAAGTAACAGAAGGAGATAACACAGACTCTTGGTGTTCTGTAACTGTAAGCTACATTATATCAAAACTAGCTTCTTAAAATTACAAACAACAAATCAGTAGTCTATCTTTACATTAAATGGTGGAAAATAAATGCAAAATGTAAAATAGTAACGACTCTGGCATCATTCAGATGAAGAGTGATTTGGAACTATTTGAAACAAACATGTATCAGTGTTAAATATGGTTGGATGCAAAACAAACATTCAGAACAGTCTAAATATGTTACTACCAATGGGGGGGGAAAGTGATAATATGAAACTGAGATTTTATTTATCTGTTTGCTTATTTATAAGAAGTATAAACTACATCACTCCAGAGGCTCTGGATGGTATACGAAGTCAAAGTGCAGTATGAAAACACAGATATTATGGAGTAGCAAATACAGCACTTCTCCAGCACCCTGTTGACTGCCTGCCATAGATGCATAACCACTAACCACTACATGTGAAATACATCAAGAAGGCTCTAAGATGAATCTTTGAGGTTGGTTTGGCCATAATAAGACTCCTCCCTCTTTTCCTTTCTCTTGAAATGTCTTATTTTTCATAATTTTTTCTCAAAACTCATAGTGTTACTCATAGTGTTTTGAACCCTGTATCTATTACTTAAATATGTTCTTTAAATGCATTATAGAAATGCATTACATGCATTATAGAATAATGCATTAAATGCATTGTAGAAATGCATTATAGTATTGATATTTATTTATTTATTTATTATTTAAATTTATCCCCGCCCATCTCCCGGAATAAGGGACTCTGGGCGATATAGGATTCCCTCCCGCCCTCCCTCCCTCCCTCCCTCCTTCTTCTTTTTTTTTTACAGATATGCCCAATAGAAAAGCCTGAGCCTCACTTAAGTATTCTGGATACTCTAGATAGTTTTTATAATATACTTATCCACCTGAGTAAGAATGGTCACGCTCCTTAAGATGGAGGAATGAGAGATCTCTTGATTTTGTTATTTCCTTGTTATCATGCAAGTAGTTTTATTTCTTTGGAAATAAGACTGGAGGCAGTCTTAGTTCTTTGGAAAGCAAAGAATTTTGATAATATAACATGCCAAACTGCCAATAAAATCTCATTTTAGTAGTAGGGTGGTTTTATAATACACATTATGCTCTTGAAACACGTGATTCTTTAGACTTTGTATTTTCACAGGTGAGGTGTAAGAAGATTATACCATTCAAATACAATAGAGATAATTTTATTATTTATTGAACATATACTACTGAATACACAAGTCTCTCAGAAGTTTATTATAGAACATAAAATCAAAATTAACACTGGGCGTATTACAAATCATTTAAAAGATCCAATAAAGTAAATGAAATAATTAATGGACTTCTGAAAAAGATGCACTTCACTGGTTTTTAAAAAGCCAACAGAGAGGTTAGGTCCCTCAATTCAATAAGGACAGTGTTACAAAAAAGTTGAGGCAGTTAGTGTAAGACTCTACCATGAGTCATCATGAGATAAGCCCCCAGAAGCTAAATGCACCTCCCCTGAAGATCTCAGTGAGTGGGGTGGAGGTTTTCTCAAGCAGCCTATGCTTCCCACACCATCCATTTTACTAAGCTAAAATAGTTGCTGGTAAGAAAACACGAACCTATTCCATGGTTCTAATCTCTCATAGAGTATTAAATGTGTAAGAGAGGTGCTATGCTTGATAGCAGATCTCTTTCTTAAATGTTGTAGAACTACTCTCTGATCAGATCAGATCAGTTTATAGCTGGATTACCTGAACTGCAATTTATCTTTCACTATACAGTTTGATTTGTAACAAATATTATGTTAATTATAAATTTTGCAATCCTATGCGTATTGCTCCTTTTTTATTTATTATGCCAATAGAATCAGGATAAATCAAAACTTACCATAGGATATCCTTTCGTCAGTTTTATGTGATACTGCCTGGACTGTTCCATCATGAACTGGAATAATAGAAGGATGAATTTGTTAATCCAGATGCTAAGCATTTTGTTAGAGGAAAGAAGGCCTAACTGTATGTTCCTATACATGTGATGACTTTGGTAATTCCTTTAATCCAAGAAATCAGTATGAAATCTTACAGCTCTTCTTAGACTGTAAATAAGTATGAAAGTAAGTAGACTGCAAGTAAGTATGCAATCTGACAGTCCTTCTCAGACTGTTTTCTTGAGTCAAAAAGCCTGAGGAAAAATATTGGATGTTTTACAAGATTTCCCTCACCATTATTTACAAGAAGATAAATACCTCATTACGTATATGCTTTTAAAAGAGAGAGAGAGAGAAATCTGACTTTCTGAAGTAGTCTGCCCAAAAAGATTGTGTGCAGTGGTTTTGGTGAACTTGTTATAGATTTATGGATTTAGGTTTTTCTGGGAATTTTGCATTAATTTGATTGGTGTATGCTCCCTTCACAGAGAGAAGACTTCTCTATATGAGAGCGATGCAGAAATATGAGACATTCTGAATGAGGCATGTAGGGAGATGCTATGTCACTGCATCTGATCACAGCTGCCTAAAGATAAAGACTGCAGCTGGATTATGTTTTTAAAGCCAAATAAAAGCCTATCTTGTAATATTTATCTAGTTGTATATGGGCTATCCTAACATTACTGTGGCATCATCGGTAATGCTAGTGTCTGTCCTTATTTCAATCAATGTATGTCTAATAGGAAAAAATAGTACTGTATTGCAAAAAGTTAATAACTGGCATCATTAATAAACTGTGTTTGCCCATGCAATTTAGATAACAGATAGCTTAGTACATCTCATCTGCACCTTTAGCTTCTTTCATTCATTTAAACAAGGTGTGGAGTGAGCTCTTGGAAAAGACAAGCCCTTTGGTGTATGATTCACAATATATAATTTTCATTTTGATCCACAGATCTTGGTTTCTCTTGAATGCAGGTGTGTTTTCCTTAATCGTATATCCTACATTTTTCATTTTTACCTGGATCCATTTAACCATCCTTTGCCAGACCCAAGATCCTTAAAAACAGCATCAACTAACTCATTGCACACTTCTTTGAAGTTGCTTATAATTTTTGGAGGAGAATGAGGAAGAGGTGAAGGAGAAAGAAACCTATTTTGCAGTAAAGATTCTGATTAATACCCATGAGGATATAAAGTGCTTTTCTCTCTCCACCCACACCTATCTTTCAACCTCAGTGTTTATTTTTCCTTCCAGTGTTTGTAATCTGGGTCTTTGCAGGCACATTTTTTTAATGGAGTTGAGGGGAGGGAGTTTGTATGTGGAGGAAATACCCTCTTTGCCAAATAAACTGCATTTTTTTCAATGAGACCATTTCTTTGGAGTAATTGATGTTGAATTGATAGATGGGCATTGGTCCTCTGGATGCGTGTGTTGTGTGCCACTGAAACATCAGATTTCACCTTGTGTGTATAGACTTATAGCTGTTAGTTATAATTTTTAATTGCAATCTCTCTCTCTCTCTCTGCCTCTCCATCTCCTCCCCCTCCTCTCTAATCTGGATCATTGCTCTCTGTAGCTGATTCCGTGGGAGACCAAGCAGAGTGCGTGGGTGCAGAATATAGAAAGCCAGAGCCATAGAATTTGTTCTTTGCGTCACTCTAGGAGACAGGGCTGGTTGCCTGCAAATATACAGAATTAATCTCTGTTTTATCAATATATGGGTTTTGCTACTGTAGAGAGATAAAAATATGAAGTGTGTGTGCAGTATATGTGGCTCTCTGTGCAAAAGGGAGAGATGTTGAACACTATTTTTCTCCAGATGTTTCAATGTGTGGGTGAGATTGAGGGAGGGGTATGAAAATGCATCCACCACACCCTCCAGTTTGCTTGACAAATATGTACTACCTCAGTTATTATATCCCCCCACTCTTCACCTTACTGCACATCAGAATAAAAAAGGTGGGAAAACATGAGAGAAATCCTTGCAGTGTGTGTGCATAGGGAATAATAATAATAATAATAATAATAATAATAATAATAATATCACCAAGTCATTTCTAGCAGGAATATGTGTTTTAAATAAATCCAGTTCTCCACATAGCCTTTCAGCAACACCTTTGTCTCTCCATTTCTTCCAGTTCCCCCCCTCCCATTGTGTATGTGTTATGTTTATATTCTTTTTTTAAAACAGCAATTTAATTGCAGGAACGGTGCAAATGTATAAGTAGATGCAACCCTCAAAAACGTGGCTCTTGCTAATTAACTCTTTTCCCTCGATCTCAATTGCTTCTCTGCAAGCACAAAGCTCCAAGCATACACATCTTTTATGATGAACTGGAGCCTCTGAAGAGGAGAATCTGAACGTGACGTCAATAGCTGATAACTGACGCAGCCTTGGAAAGGAGTCTCAGGCAGCCTTCTTGCAGCCTGAAAGCCTTAATGATTCTATTTTTTCCCCTCATCTCTCTTCCTAGTGATTTACTAGAACGCAGTCGTGTATATACACACACTCACGTTTTTAAAAGTGTGTGTGTGTGAGTGTGTATTTATAGAGGCTTTATTCGCAGACAAAGGATTTTTTTAAAAAAATGGGGTGGGGAAAGAAGAATGTTAAAAACAACCTTTCTTTGTGCTGAGTATAATTCCTTCTGTGCAAGGTCTCTCTTTTTCTCAGACAAGCAAGCAAGCTTGCTTAAAAGCCACATTTGTGCATGCTGGTAAAGTAATGCATGGCCGTTATGTGTGCGTTGCTATTGTTACTATTGTTACTGTTATTATTATTATTACTGTTAGAATCTACTTTATAAAGACAATGCAAGAGAGACACAACAATGCTTGTAAGGCAACAGGCAGAGTCATTCTCAATAGAACTGTGAAAGCGGGGGGGGGGGGGGAGAGGTTGAGCAGTAGGACAATATGGAAAGCGATCAATATCGCCCCTCTAAATTCTCTGCAATGTTGCACCTAAAACAACTCTTAACGTGAAGGAGAAAGAAACTGTGAATTGGGGAGGGGGGAGCAGGTGGAAGACTTAATGCACATTTAATATTTTGGACATAACGTTCGAGCGAAATGCCTTTGTGTGGATTTTTTTTTCTCCCCAGCACTTGCTAAAAATAGCACCAGGGTTTTGATCGCGTTCCAGAAATAGACAGAGAGTTGCACTTGTATATAAACGCCAGCGCGGGTGGAAGAAAACCTGGACATCACCGCAGTATATTTTGCCTAACAACTGTGTGGAAATTAATTGTTGGATTTTTTCCCTCCTCTCTCTGTCTGTATGTTTTCTCTCTCTCTCTCCCCTCGCCGCCCCCCATCACCACCACGACTTTTCCTCCACTCCCCCTTTCCTCCAACTCTTCCCCTCCCATCCCTACCAAAGGAGTTCCCGTTTGGGTAAGTAGTAATATTTCTTGTGCATGCGGCAGAGAATGTGTCGGTGAATCTTGACTATATTGTATGCATGCTTGGATTTATTTCGTCTCTCTATTTTTATATTGGAGCAGGGTGGAGGAAGAGGGAGGGAAGATCGTACTTGTCTATTTAATGAATTTGGTGCATGCACGGAGCCCCAGACACAGGGAATTCTTGCAGAAAGGGGAATCACCCTGTCGGTAAATCTCTGAATCAATAGCAAACTGCAACTCTCTCGATCCCTCTCTGTCGGCGCTATAGAGTCCCTCTTTCTCTTTCGAGCTCCACTCGCTCCCCGCCCCCCCCCCCCCATTTTCAGAAGGGTGGCTAGACGCAATCTAATGGCAGGATTTCTGCTTAGCTTGAGAGAGCGAGCAAGAGAGAGAAAAGGAGAAGCAGAGAGTAGAATTTTCGCTGTAAGCTGCACAAAGATGGAATGGTTAGTTCGCTCCTTCTCGCGCTCGGAAAGCCACCCAAGCGTTCTCTGCCTGGGAGCTGTCCACGGCTCCGGGTGCTGAAAGAGCGGGTAGCCCTGTTTAACTTTCGACTCCCCAGCAGATCAACCTCTTCGCCGTGCAATCGCTAGGACACCATTATTGCACGCCGGCGAGGGAGGCGGATAGGAGCAATGTGCAATGGTGGTGGGGCCGAGGGGCAGAAAGTGCCGGGACTTCCACACATTGTGACTTAAATGCCAGGAGCTTCCTTTTCTAATCCAGGTTTTTCCATCAGGTGCGTAAAAACACAGCTCTGGTTTGACTTGCCTATCCTTTTCCCGCCTGTGCGTTTGAAAGAGACGGCACCTGATGATGGTGCTTCTCAAAGAAGAGTCTATAGGTTGTTTCATTTGGACTCACCCCTTCTCCTCCCACCTCGTTTCACCCCTCCGAAATGCCCACACCTTCTGCCTATCCTGGTGTGTATGTCTTTGTTGTTATTGCCCTTTCTTCGCCCCTCTTAGAGACTTCCTCACCGCGTGAGTTGGTGGAAGAATGGAAAGTGGAGGCGAAGCAATGCTGAGAATTTGTTGTGATGTGTGCATTCAGCAGATATAGCATTACCCTGAGGATACAAAGCCCAGTCATTCCCCGGTATCTTCTTAAAGCCAGGAATGTTATTTTTAGCTAGTGATCATGCTATCACAGAAGCATTTCTGGTTAGCAGAAGAATCTGAAACATAGATGCACCCCAGTGTTCATATTTATAAATCCATTTACTCATTTATCTCAATACTTGACAAGAAAGGGAGAGAGGAGGTGGGTGTGTGGACACTTTTAGAAGAAGCCTAAAATCTGCCCAAAATGAAGTTTTAAGGCAGCTAATAGTGAAAATGAGTAGCCTGCTTCATAGAGTAAACCAAGCTACGCACGAAGCTGAGAAAATCGGTGCACCTACCACATGCAAAGCTCAGCAACACCTATGGCTCTGCAGACACACAGAGAGGCAGACAGGATCATCAGAAGATGATAGGGTAGATAATAGATAGATAGGGTTCGTTAAAGCAACCTTGGCTCAGATTGCCTGGAATATCTTGGACAGTTCTTGCTACAGAGACAAGGCAGACCAGGAGTCAAGTATTAGAGCATAGCAACACTCACTGATGTCCTAAAAATATCGAAAGGGGCACCCATTCCCTGGGCTTGCCTGGCCCTGTTACAAAAGGGTCGGTGGTCCTGAGAGCAGACCCTTCCAGGTGCTGTCTTCCATCTCCAGAGTCACTGCAAACTAAGAAGCCCTCCGTCCCTACAACTCCCCACCCTCCCATCCTCTTGCCATAGATTTCCCCAACCTGCCCGCACTTTTGCCAGATCATACTCGGGCATCTCCCAGGTCAATGTATAAAATTACCCTTAACTGGATCCTATTAAATAATTCAATGGTGGTGGTGTAATTTCGCTTGCAAACTGCACGGATTTCCAAGTCGTGACTGTAAAAGTGAGTAATGTGCGCTGGCTGCGTCATGGCTCCAGTCACAGATGGTTCCAAACTGAGGAGAAATCGTGACTTCGACTTGAGACGTCCCCTCTACATGAAAAGACCATCCAATCAAAACAGCGTCCGGGGGGAAACTGGACTCCTCTGAGCTTCTTTGCCTTTTTTGCTTCCCCATCCTTGTGCGTGCGTGCGTGTGTGTGTGTGTGTGTGTGTGTGTGTCAGGTTTTACACATTCGTGTGTGTGTGTGCGCGCGCGCGCGCGCTCAGAGAGACTTGTCGCAACAAGTTGCAGAAAGAGAACTGAGACAGCGAGGAAAGGGTTAATCTTGGGGAAATCTTCTGCACTTAGCAAGATCGTGACCCTCCCACACACTACAGTAGTTTATACATACCTGGAGGAAGGGATGCTTGCCACGAGTTTCCTTTTTTTAAAACAACAACAACAACATACACACACGCACGCACGCACACACACTGGGGGAGGCGATGCCTGTACCTCCAAGCAAGGACTATTCCTGCCCCATTCTCACCAGTGGCCGCTAAGCGCCTGGCGAAAGAGGTAAGTGAAAGGGAAAGGGGTCCCCAACTTTGTGGTCCTCTCTCCGATCCTCGCTTCCCCAGTCCAGAAGGGCTCGAAAGCAGAGCAAGTTGGGAGTGAATCCGCAGCAGTGGCGGCGGCGGCGGCAATAAGAGCAGTACTAGAAGGCGAAGGGGAAGCAGGTACTGTTCAGTAGGAGCTCGCCTCTCGACGGGGCTGCGCGGCGGCGGCGGCTGCTGCTGCTGCTGCTGCTGCTGCTGCTGCTGCTGCTGCTGCTGGAGGAGGAGAGCTGTTGCTTGTCAAGGTGGATTTGGCGAGGAAAAGGCAGTGGAGAAGGTAGGAGCTCTCCGGTCTCCTAGAAGGAAGGGTCTCGCTCTGCGCGCTCGGGGGGAAGTGGCTGGGCGGAGGTAGTCAGGAAGGGCTCTACCAAGTTTCTTGGGTCCCCGGAGGAGAATTTCGTCTCATTTAACTTGGCGGCGAACTTCGTGGGAAAGTGTCCGCTGTCTTTCACGGCCGACCTGCTGTAGACCGGGCACCTTTGCGAGGCTTCAGTGCCCAGCAGGGCGGTGGAATTAGTTCGACGCCGTCTGCTGCAACTTTTCGCTGGGAAGGCGCTTCCTCCTCCCACTCCTTTACCCCATCTTCGGGCTCTTTGGAGGGTTGGGCAGAAGCTCAGAAGCCACTGAGGGGCAAACGAAACGTGCATCCCTTTGAACTAGCCACGCTCCCAGTGCCGTGGGACCTCATCTCCAATAGCCAGCCTTACGGATCAGCCGCGGCCATTGGTTGACTTCCACCAGTGGACTTTCCTTGGGTGGAATGATTCGGTGAAAAGGGATCAGGCGAACCTTCGCGGATCTGAACTTTTTGACTTGTGGTTTGGTCTTCCTCATCCCCACCCCCATCATCATGCCCACATGGCTCACCAGCTGGTCCTTCGGGTGCGTTTGATGTTGTGTTTATTTTGCTGCTCGATGTTAGGGCGTTGGGATTGCTGTTGCCTCTGGAACCCCATTCTATCCCAATCCCCCATCTTCAACCCCGGGGCAGGCAGAAGGAAGAAGTCTGGCAGGCATAGCAACACTAAGAGTCGTGGTCTTATCTAGGGTTTGTTGAATAATTAGACAAGGAAATGTTTCTTCTCTTGCTCTTTCCCCCTCCCCTTTGGGGAAAAAAGAGGGAGAGAAAGAAAAAAAAAGTAAGGCGCCACCTGATTGGCGAGTGACGATTTTAGCTCGCACCAATGAACGGCGGGCCTCGTCTCTATTTATTTAGTGCTCAGGGGGAGAGTTTTCTCTTTACGCAGCGTCAGTGCACAGCGCTAGACCCTCTGCTCGGGAGCAGAGCGATGGAGGGGTGTGGGGGGAGCGCATTCGGAACTCTGCCTTGCTCACGGAGCCCCCTGCTTCTGCAACCCAGTGCTCTCGGCCCCTTCGCGGGGACAGGGAAGGAGGGGGCTGGATGTGAAGGGCTGGGCCAAGGAACCCCCCCACCCCACCCCACCCCTCCTTTCTTTCCTTCCCCTCCTCTTACTCTCCTGAGTTGGATCTCTCGGCTTGGGCTCGCCGAGGTACTCGGTGGGGATGGAGCGTGTGTGAGTGAATGGACGGCGGGGCGGAAGGTGTTCCCTAGTGCCTGAGAAATCAGCAATCCGCCGTCTTGGATCTATACACACATTTTTCCTCTTTGGTGGCAGCCGGATGGATGCATGTAGGAAGCCACAGGAGACTTTGTCCTTCGCGAATCTTTTTGCGGTCTGGGCTTGCTGTATATAAGTACCTAGCCGGGAAGCCCTTACCCCAAAAAGCATTCGCGGAGGGCGCTTTCGCCGAAGGAGCCGCTGCGCGACCGCCGAGACTTGGACTTACCTGGCCTCTGGGCTTTCCCTCTGTAACCCCCCGGACCCCTCCATCCTCGGGGTGTGTGCGCGCGCGTGTATCGCGAGGATTAAACGCCCGGTCCCCGTCCCTACGATCCCCTCCTAGCTTAACTTTCTGAATCGACTTCTGCTCGCTCTTTTCCGTGGATGGTTTCGTGGTGCCTTTTTATTTTTTTATTTTTTTAATCACCGAATAAAATGCAATAAAACTTTCGCAAAGTTTGGAGGACGCCCCCTCCCCCGCTTGAAGGGTGTGATGTGCTTCACCCCCTTCCGCCCCATCAGGATTGGAGTTGATGTGCATTTGACCTCCCGTAGACGAAGGCAAGGAGCGTCGTCTGTGTTTCAAATGGGGGAGATTTCCAAACGGGAGTGGGTGGGATATTGGGGAATCACCCCATAAATAATAGGGTGGGAGAAGCAGCCGCGGTTGAGGGGAGCCTCTGGTATTAGGCGATGCCTTTCCTTCCTCCGCCTCTTCCAACCTCCTTTTGGGCAACTTGTAATCCTCTGATCTCCCAGGTCGCCCCTTTTCCAACTCGGAGCGATCCTGGACGTGGCAAAAAAGGCCAGATCCCGCGGGGAACCCGACCGAGGCGCTGCTTTTGGACGAGGCGGCTGGGAGCGAGAGAAGCCGCCTCAGCCTCAGCCTCAGCCTCCGCTGTCTAGCGCCGAGGAAAGTGCCTCGTCTTCCCTTGGCCAGACCCAGCGCGGCGAGGAGTTCCAGGCAGCTCGCTCGCAAGCTCTCCCGTTCCCCTAGTTGGAAGGAGCAAGCCAGATTTCGTGGCCACCCGAGAGGAGGGCACGGGCAGGTTTCCCTTAATGGTTGCCCCCACCACCTAGGAAGACAAATGGGCGAAGAGCCCCGGCCGAGAGACCAGACCCGGGAGAGGGAAGGGGCGAGCAGCAAGGTGCCAGTAGAGTGCCCGACTGTCGCAACCGAAGGGCCTATTGGTTGCAAAAGCCTTCTTGGGAGGGAGGGGGGAGGGAGGGAGGGAGGGGGAACCCAGATATTCCAAAGGCTCCTTCTCTAACTATTGACAACTCTCAGGATCCCCCTTCTCCCAGCCAATGGAGAGGGGAAAGTGCTCCGCTCAGGAAGGAGTTCCCTCTCGCCCAGGAGAGAAAGCTGCAGTGGAAACAGGGCGCCTGGCATAGCCCAGGCTAAGGGCTGCTCCTTCTCCAGAGATAAAAGACCATTTGACAACCTGAGGGGGTCTCAGGGGAGAGTAAAAGGCTGCCTAAAGGGTGAGCAGGGAAGCCCCGCAGAAGCAAAGAAGCAGCTCGGCTTCCTTTCCCATCCCCGCTTCCCAGCCTCAGCCAAGATTCGTGGCTCCTAAGCGAGGTAGCTAGAGAGAGGTTACATCACGAGGACCACTCCGCCTTGCAACCCAGCCTCCCTTTGCCCGCGAGGGTTGCCTTTTTCGCCTTCAAACGCCGCCTTCAGCACCGCCAGCCTTGCCTCCCTTCCCATCTGCCTGCCCACCACCAGCAGCCCCTCTCTGCAGGCACAGAGTCCTGGGCAGTTCTTAAGGGGAAGGGGTACTGAGGGCGAGGCTGGGCAGGCAGGTCTCTCTTTGTGTTGCACATCCCCCCTGGCAGAAGAATTCCAACCTTGGCAAGCTGGGTGGTGGGGGGTGTCTGAAGAGAAGCTTTTCGAAAAGCCCAACCAGCCAAGCTTAGCTTCTTGCCTTGGTCCCTCAGTTCTCACACTGGCAGCCAACTGTTGCTACTAGCCTGGGGAAACTGCTATAGTTGCGGGGATCTCAATGCCCCCTTTCAGCCCCAAATCCCAAAGGGTAAAAGCAGACCCTAAATCCTTGCTTCCTTTATGTCCACTCCCCCAGTTTTTCTCTCTGTGTGTATGTTTGTAGCATCTGGAGGGGGTGTTCCATTTGGGTGACATTCCACAATCTCTGCTCCACAAACAGCAGCTGCCTAAGCAGCTTGAGGTGAAAGAAGAAATACTCACACTTGCTCCGTCAGAATCTCACCAGGTTGGGTGTTGTTTCACCCGATTGCATAGTTTTATACCGGGTTTCTCCCCAAATGAAGAAAGTGGTACGTAAGCCTCCCTCATCTGGAGTGCAGGGAAGGCCTCAGCCTCCCTTCGCTTTTCTCCCAAGGAAAAATGCTCATGTTTTTGCAGGCAAAGTCGGAGGGAAAAGCTGGGGATGCATCACAGGGGCTGCTGGTTTCCTGTCCCCCACCTTCTCTAGGAAGGAGGTGGGGGAATGGCTAACCTTTCATCATTCTGCATAACTCACTTTTATGTTATTCTTGCTTGCTTGTGGAGAGGGATTGTTTTCAAAGGAAAAAGGGATAGTGGGGAAAAAAACCCTTCTATTTGCCCCCCAAAGGACCCTCCCTATCTATAACCTTAGAGCTCTACCTTCCCATTTCAAAAGCATGCCACACACAACCAAAAGCTAAGACAAACTCTCTGAAAGATGAGCTAAGCTGAGTCTGAAGAGTCAAAGAACCAAATAAACTCCTCTCAGAGACACTCAAGAAATCTTGGAAGAGACGGGGAAAAACAGGCTCTGTCTTTCCAGGTGTTCTTTATGTACTTCATCTCTTGTTTCTCCCTCCTCCCCCGCCCCAATGTATCTTGAAAGAAGTTTCCAACTGGAGTTTGCATTCAGCATTTCTCAGCTGATGTCTTTCCTTAAGACTTCCCACTCTTTCTCTATACCCTTTTCTGGTGCCTGCAAGAGAATCTCTTTCTCCCCCCCCCCACTGCATGGCAGCAGCAACAGCTGTAAACATTAAAGTCGAGTACATTGTGCTTCCTTGCAGGTGGGCCCCTACATTTGGTCTGAGAGAGGCCTTTCGCAGAGATCCGATCTCCAAGGAAAGAGAGCCGAAGAGGACTCACCTAGTTGGGAGAATGCAGGTGAGAAAGACGCCTATGTTCCCACAAAATCCCTAACAGACTGAGCAGAATTACCACCAAAGGCCACTACACAACAGCTCGCTGTTCTGATCAACCCCATCATTCCTGGCGCAGAGCAGGGGGGATCATTCTGAGATTCACTAGGTAGACACAGCTTGTGCCATTTTCTGTTGTTATCAAGGTAGATCATTTGTAGGGTTTAGGGCCTGCAAGTAAAAGAGGAGCATATCTTCCAAGGTTCTGGGAAAGGGAGAGAAAACTCAGGATGAGCAAACTTACTGATGATATGATTTATCTTTTAACCGTCTTGGAGATGGAAATGTGGAGGGGGAAGGGTGCTGACATAATTTCAAGCTTGTTCTTTCCAGAACATAGGAAAAAAATATAACGTCAGCAGTAAAGGGAATCCAGATCACATTCTCCCTTTGCCCTGCAAAACTGAAATCAGTCTCTGAAGTTCAACTGAGAATCGTCAGCCTTCTTGTTCTATTCTCTAGAAATATAAACTCAGTTTGAAGTTGAAACTCTCAGCAGAGATGCCTGTCCTGCCCATCTTTTTCCGAAAGGAATGTTTTCCAGCCCCAGCTTTTCTGAAAGGCGTTCTTTAAATGTGCTGGGATGCTAGGCTAAAAATATCCCCCCCCCCCCTAAACAAACAAACAAATATAACTTATCCAGCAGAACGAATAACTAGATAAAAATCAAGCAGAAAGAGATGGTTACTCTTCATTTGTCCTTCTGCGGATGGAAATAAAATTAGCAGTTTAATTAGCTGTGGAAGCCTGTCCTTCTGGAAAAAAATAAACACCCAAATTGTAAGGTTTTCTCATTCCATGGTTTGGCATGCATCTGTAAGACATGCTTTTCAGCACAAATAGCTTGTTCTGTGTCTGGGTTAAGCCAAACTTTCCATCTTTGTTTAAGAACTGTCGGTCAGATAATATGTTTATGGATTAGCTAGTCCCAATTAACTGGTCCAAGATAAAAGATCTGGATCTTCCTGCCTTGAAATAATATTGCTGCATCACCATTTGAATGGCCCCATTCGCCTGTGGTTAGAAGCCCATTACAGCATATCTGAGATGCAACCTTGATGGAAGAGGATTTTCTAGAGACTGAACTTCTAGGATTAACATGGACATGGACAGTGAAAGGGGGAGGAGAAATCCAAACTATTAATATGCATCATGATTTCCATTTACAACAACTCCTATTCCCAGACTGGTCAGTGGTTTGGTAGCAAAAGTTCTAACCCAGGAGTAAAATAATATATCATAAAATTGCAATCTAAATAGGCTTCCTGATTTACCAGTCCAATGTACTAGCTCATTTGTTATCATAGAGAAAGAGGATTGGGCCAAAACATGGAATGCCTTTATTTTCCATAAAACAAGAATGTGTACGAATGAGGTGCAATATTGCTCACAGATATTACATTATTAGATTATACAGTATTTCTGAGTTGTAACTCAACTCAGCCCAAGTTGTAACTGTGGGCAAGATTGCAGCCATGAACATCACTGCACCATGAAGGGACTCTGATATCTGCTGACCTTTATGTAGCTTCCAGACTACTGTTAAACAGTGGTTAGAAGCTTTTCACTTGAGACAAAGAAAATCCAGGAAGATTTATTTTTACCTGAGTCTCACTTAGAAGCAAATTGTAGCTATCCTGGGTCAATATCTTTGATACTGCCCAGAGTCCCTCCTTGAGGGGGAGATGGGAGGTCATAGAAATTTAATAAATAAATAAATAAATAAATAAATAAATAAATATCTTCAGAAATAATGTCACAATTTATCTTAAAATCTAGAGAACTTTGCAATGTTATTCATGTATAGAATAATAGCTGCAGACTAAATTTAATTCATTTACTATATAGCAGGAAGATACTGACCTGCTTTCGTATTCAATCTGGTGTTTTTTTTTGAAGAGGAAGAAGTTTAAACATATGACTTTGTTTTGTTAGTCAATTAGAAATAAACAGAATGAGAAATGTTCAATTAATGATGGGTTTATAAGTATTTTAATTGAATATTTGACTCCAAAGAATATTGAAGATGGCTACATTTGGGATTTTGAGACTAAAAGTAAGGGTTTTTCAGGATCTCTTTCTATTAGGAACCATTTCTGTCATTGCGTCTTGGCCCTTAATTGCATAGGAAGCCATTATCTTATCATTCACAATTTTCTGTAATGTAGCAGAATGTTCTTCAGAAAGGTGCTCTTATGGTCTGGTGGCATTGCAAATATGGTGCTATTTATTGAATTGTCTTGGGCCATGCCTTTTTTTACAGTGTGGAAGGCTTAGATGTGGCAATACTTAACATAATCTGTTATTGTGATAAAAATGTTGCTTGTATATTTATATATAGAAATGCAGTGCTACTCAATACAAATTCTGTGCACAGTTTCTTGGAAATAAGCCAGTCTGATCTGAATGAGACTTATTCCTAAGTACATCTCACAGGACTGCAACCTTAATTTAAGGCAGGAGGGCAGAATAGCAGACATGCAGAATATTTTTGGTAGAGAAATGTGGAATACTGTATATTTAAGTGAACAAATATCTCTAGAATATTTTTTTAGCCTAGTTAACCACATTCACGTTAGTGGACTATGTGAGTCTTTTGCAGGAAAAATAACATAGAACCTTGTGGGCCCCTTAGAAGCTAGCATTTGACATGCTACAAATCTCTATTGTTTTCATATTCATTTTTATATTTGTCCTACATGGGAATTTGATAACAAAGGTAAGGGTTTAATGTCAAGAAAATTAAAGGGACATTTCTTACTTGGGGGAAAGGCCCTTTATACACAGTGAAACCTGTTTCAGGATCGAGATTCAGATTATATCATTGCATATTAGGAAATATAATTCCTTTGTCTATTTTAGCACTAAGTAAAGCATAAAAAGATATACCTGAAAACAGGTATGTGGTTGTTTTGTGAGGTCTGCTTCCTCACCACCATTCCCCTTAATGGCATTCATAATCAAATGCCATTTCTCTCTTTTCTCCCAATTGCATTGCTTTGCTCACTTTAGGCTGTTTTTCCCTTCAAGCACTTTGCACTTTTTATCTGACAAAATACCACTTTATTTATTTCAAGAAATTTCCATCATCTCGCTCTCTCTCCCTCCCTCCCTCCCTCCCTCTCTCTGAAAAATTTCTCCAAGGAAGGAGAGGTACATAGTTTGACAATGCACATCCAGTATACCAGAAGAATAGGTTTCCCTTGTATTTGATACAGATTGAAGCAGGATTACAAATCTATCTGACTGTGATGAATATATTTCTTAGCAAATCTACTGATAGAAAGATACATATTTATTTCACCCTGGTTGAGGGACAGTTATAATAACCTTATCAGTGCCCCAAAACTCTTGTATCCTAGGTTCCATCACTCACCTAACTCCCTTCTTTGTTCAGTTCTCATTTCATTCATTCAGTAATTTCTGTAGACTGTTCCTAATTAATCCTTTATTTATTTATTTATTTATTTATTTATTTATTAAATTTCTATGACCGCCCTTCTCCCCCTCAAGGAGGGACTCTGGGCAGTTCACAACCAAACAACATCATCAAAATACACGAAATACGACAATAAATATAAAAATACAATATAAATACAATAAAATCCAAGTGGCAGATGGTTCTTACAGTGATGCTAAAAATATTTAAAATATTTAAAATATCCTTTGCTTTAAAACACCAAGAAGCTGATTTTCCCATATTGTTTTATAGTAGCTTCTGGTTTACATGGAAATAAAACTGAACTGATTGATGATAAACCTCCATATATTAAATGTAATATTCTTGAAAGTCTGGGAATTGGCTGGTAAGTCATTGTGTGGTTTTGAAGTTTTCAGCACCTCTATATTCCCAGTGAACAGTTTACAACTCAAAAGTGCAGATTTTTCTTTGCCAGTTCTTTTTAAAATAACAGTGAGTATATCCCATTAAACTATGACTTGGGTATCTGATCTATGTTCCCCTTTGTGCAATAAGAATACTAATTTGTGTACATGAGTATTCAAGCACTCTATACAAATGTCCAGTAAATCCTGTATTTCACAGGTTTGCAATGCCTCACACACTTTACAACACTATATTAAAACCAGAAGCAGTTGCATTCCCCATATAGGTAATTTCCTTTTCTTTAGCAGAACTGTAAACTCAGTGGAGTGAAAAGAGATCTTGTAATCCTTCTTACAATTAATATTACTTCTTTAGGGAGGCCAAGTTGCCACTTCACAAACTGTGCATCCCTATTTTCTAACTAGCGATTCCCCTCATACGGAACGTCATGCACTTTTCTGCTGACTCACTTAGGAAGGGAAAAGAATCAAGCCTTTTTTCAACGTAAGATGAAATATCAACAACAATCTTTAACTATCTCTAGTGTCATCTAAATGGTTGCTAACATTTAAATTGGGACTTCTACTTTTGCTGTTTCTGCAAAGCATTATTTTTAAAATGCTGCATATATACGAGAACCAATATTACTGGGGACAAAGATTAGGCCCAACTAGTGGTAGTAAGATATGACATTTTAACTTTCAGTTGTTAGTGCAGATAGTACAGTATTTGGATGCAGAGGACTGAAAAATGGACTAACCAAATCTTGGTTGAGAAAAATTAAGGTTTTTAGGGGAAAAAAGCTTGGATTTTTGAAATACAATTCCTTTTGAAATTATAGCTACATCCAAAGAAGGTGTATATGTCACATACATTTAGGAAGAATATGTATTTTTTTTTTATTTTCATTAGTCTATACAGTATGTATGTCAACAGGTGTATGCAAATACATACATGGGTATAAAACAGATATTCTCAATTAAATATAGCTGAGGCCTTTTCAGTAACTCATTTTAACTTTAAATTATCAAATCAGGGTAATATAAAGAGTTCTGAAGCCAGACTTTATATTGCAGATATAAAATATAGAATTGTATAATTTAGGGACCCTGTTCTTGAATTATAATGCAGCAAACTCTATTTATGTACTTAATTTCACCTTAGAATTCTTAAAGAAATGTATACATTAGTACAGCAAAAATATGCTCCTTTCATATAGTTTCATGAGATCCCAGCCTGGTTTGTATAAAATAAGGCTGAAACTACACTAGTTCTTCAAAATGGCCATCACTGTTATCTTAAGCAGTTCATAAGATCAGGTTTTAAATTCCAGGATTTTAAATATTTTTAAAGTAATTCTTTCCTTTATTAGTAATACTTCCATGATATAATTATAAGCAGTTTCATTAGAACATGTTGTATTTAAGCATCCATTTCCCCAATCTCTGGCACATTTTATTGCATGGCTCAAATTTACATTCTACCTTTCCCCTTCATATGGAGCTCTTACTTGACATTTTGGTAGTTTTGAATAAGTTCACATTATATTATTGTTCTTGTATCCATCAGGGAGAGAATTTTTCTCCCATGAAGAGGGCAGTTTTTTGCCCTCCAGAAATCAAGCTACTGCTTGTTTTGTGTCCTTGAACATGGTATGGCAATGGACGTTGACATCTTTTCTTGTGACTTAGGTGGAGAAAATCATCACAGAGCAGCTCTCTCAGGTAAAATTCACCACAAATTTCCTATCTGAGCAGTCAGGACACAGTTAACTTTTGTCAAGAAGAAGATTAGAGTCAGCAAGAGGAAAATTGGCCCATTCCTGTAATACATACAGGACTGGGAGAAACATTACAACAGTTGGGAAGGAGGAAACTATTATTTAGCTATCACAGTATACGCTCTGTTTTGGAATTTATATGGCTGATAAAAGGGGGGGAAAGAAAAAAATTGCTCCCCTTATTTTCTCCTTTTCTAATACAGGACCATTAATATGTGCACAACTGAATATTGAGAAGGGAACTTGTTTTCCCTTAGTAGGAAAAATGTAATTGAATATTTTGAAATATATCATCCTTTTCCTGTTACTTGTAGGCAAGGTGATTGCAATGTGACTGGTTCCGGTTAATCTGCTCAGAGGTGAAAAGACAGTATTATTCTTTTGGAACACCTGTTGTTCAGTAGTATGGAAGATGCATGCAGAAGGTCCCTCTGTCAGTACTGACATCTCCAAATAAGGCTGTGGGAGAGTAAAAGAATGGAGAGATGCTGCTCATTGGTGTAAGCAGAACTGAACTTGAAGGACTAGTGGTCTGACTTGGTCTAAGGAAGTTATCAGTACTATAATATATGTTTATTCCATTCTTCCATTCCAGAGCATTCCCACTCCATTTTATCTCCATAATAACCCAGCATAGTGGGCGAGGCTGAGAGCATGTCAGTGATCCAAATTCATTCAGTGACTGTTTATGTCCAAAGGAGAATCTCTCACTGCTCCCAATCTGGCTCAGTCGCTAACCGTTACAGGGCATTCATTCTCTCCATAAAGACCCAGATTAGCTTCACTATTTGTGATAGGGTTGCCTTTTAAAACAGACTCCTTACCAGGAGTGCTTTTTCATAGAGAAACAAAGGATGCTGTTGAGACCATAACTTTGATAATGTTTTGTAACACCGAAAACCAAGGGGGCAAGTATAGATAAAAGTTTTTTTAACCTATGGAAAGCAAATACCCTCCCCCTGTGTTTAAAACCACAAATGTACCTTTGTGTCTTTTTAAGCTGCAAAGGCCTGATTTGGCTTAAAGACTGAAAATTTCACAAGTTAATGTCAATCACACATACCGTTTGCTAAAAGTGTTCCTAACGATAATAACATTCTCCTATACATAACATTGCTACTGTCCCTGCTCCCATCAAATTTATTAGCCTCATCCCAGTGTATGTAGCATTAAAGATAAATAGCAAGAAAGTGCCTCGACCTTAGTTAGGCTGGATTCTTGTAGTCACTTAGCTTATTGTCTGTAGAATGGCCACCTCTTCTTTCACAATCTGTTTAACCATAAGACTGATGATTGTATTAGACTAGCAAAGTGCTTGTCAAAGTACAGCTTAGAATGTATGTGGGAGAAAGACATGTGTGCTGCACAGATTCCTGAAGATGCCACATGTCTCTGTGTGGTCTCTGTGGGACCTGTTGTTTTATAAAGACCAAGATAGAGGTAGCTTTTATCTACAATACAAGTGGCAACTGCAGAATGTTACTGCTGACCACTGCAAGTACTGGAAGCCATTCATAGAGAGGAGAGAAGTCAAAAAGAATTCAGCTGGAGAGACAGCTGTAATTTTGCTAAGTGAACTACTTGCTTTATGTTGTGTTGTGGTGGGAGGTCTTAAAATGAATGGGACAACAATTCTCTTCCCCTGCACAGGATATTATTTTGACCACATAGCATGTATAGCTCAATCAAACTCTTACCTGCATAGCCTCATCCTACATTGGGTTTTAGTTGAATGCAGTGGAACCTTGAGAAGAGGTAGGTAGGTAGGTAGGTAGGTAGGTAAAAGATAGATAGATAGATAGATAGATAGATAGATAGATAGATAGATGATAGATAGATAGATAGATAGATAGATAGATAGATATAGATAGATAACCTGAGTAATGACTGTACAGACCAGACTTTCAGAGATGGCCCAGAGGTCATATTTCAGAGACCAATTTGGTTACCATGAAGGTATCAGAGTGGACGTCGCAATCTGTCTTGAAGTAGTCTAGTGCATGTTCTATTGACATGATTAGGAGACATGTAAATCTTTTTATGCAATATGTTTATTTCTATCAGGCATGTATTAAATAACTTTCTCTGAATAGTGTCCCATCTGAAAGAGTTGGAAGGCCTGCAGTTTGTTTTGACCTTCATCTTTGGAATAAAAGAGATGTTGGGTTGGTCCTAGGAACACCACTGTAGTGGGGAAAAGATGAGGACTAGTGGAAAACACATTGGAAAATAATATTGTCCTTAGGAAAATTAATGCTTTGGGAAATACAAATGTTTGAGTCAAAATAAACTATATGAAAGAAAAAAACAGTTTCCCAACATTTTAGCATTTATCATCTAACTATCTGATGGCATATGATAAAGGGTATACAGAGTTTTCCACCCTAGTTTTCATGTACCAAATCCTATCAGGCAATCATTTCATGGATTTGTATAGCACAGGTCCAAGAAAGATATTGGAAACTCTTTCAACAGTTAATAGACTTAAACTTCGGACTGGTGTGCTTATTTTTTTCTTTTTCTTCCCCTTCCCCTTGCTTTTTCTTTTTCTTTTACTTTGTTTCTTCTTGGCCATGATTCAAAAACTATCTCATGTTCCTTATGTCCTCAAGAAAGAAAAAAAGCCTGTCCATCAGTCAGCTTGGTACTACCCAGCTTCTGTGCTACAGTTCCTGTCTATGAGTGTTCATTCATTAAATGAAGAAGCAGGAGAACTAGGAAGCAGAATTAAAGTTTATGAATCTAGTGGATTCTGCCCAGCAATATTAGGATGGTATAAGCCACTTGGTACTAATTTCAGAAGAGCATGAGGTACCACTTGTACTGCTTGAGGATATCCCTTAGGCATACAAGGGAGCAGAATGCTGGATTAGATGGGCCTTAGGTCTAACCCAACATGAGTTATCTTATTTCTTATGAGAATAACCAAGGTAGATGAACAATCTTGCCCTGAGTGTTGTTTATCAGAGATTGTAACTTAAAAAGTCAATAGAAGATTGGTTGCCTCAGAGGTTAGAGAAGATGCCGGTTTTACATTAAGATGAATAACTTTTCTACATTTTTATCAATGTCAGAGAAAAGATAAGGGTTAGACAAATCATTGCTAGGTATAACAATTGTTATGGTCTTTGAATACTTTTTTGGGCAGATGAAATAGCATACAATATTTCATGAGACTAATATCTGCTAACTAATTGCTGGTATCACCTAAAATATCTAGCACCCAACAAGAGCCATTCAGTTTTTCTCTTCTCCCACTTCTTTTTATTTTTCATAGGCTATGAAACGTATAGACACTAATGATTCCTCTCAAATATTATTCATACACATGAAGTGCTAGTAGACACAATCAGTGTAATAAATTTATATATAATATGTATATGCAGTGGAAAGCTCTGAGGACCAATAAAACAGCACTGAAGTGTGCCTGCAAGAAGAATATTCAGATCCTAATGGAATTGTGCATTTGTTGGATAAAGTTGTCCATACTCTGTTTGGCCTTAGCACAACCTCTCTCTTCAGTGTACTTGGAACTCATCAGAGTTGTCATAAGAATGTTCATTGTAGTGAATTAATTGTCATACTAGTGATCCAATCATCAATCTAGGGAGATATTTAAATTTAATTTATCAAGATATGGAGCTTCCCCACCTTACTTCAATACAAAGAGGAGGTTTCATATGATCAAAGGGTTACACAAGAACTTTCTCCACCCTCCAAAAGCATTAGCTGGAGTTCTGGGAAGAAACTTCAGGCTTTGAAGTGGACTTACCTGGGAGAATATAAATTTAATTGACATCAGTGGAGGTCAGGCAATATTACTTGACTGGATTGCTAACATTGTTGGAAACATGCTTAGTAACACCTGCAGAAATATGCATTTGCAGACTTATGTGATGTATAGAGAAATTATTTTGGTACAATCAGAACTACACTGCTTTGAATTAAGTTGCAGATAAGTACCTGTGAATTAGAAGGGTTTGGAATATTGCCTCATTATTACAAATATTTTCCTGATTCCCCTCATATTAAAATCTCCTAACTAGCTTGAGTGTTTTTAGAAATGGTGGACAGAACTTCCATGACACTTTATAGGCTGGATGACATATTTTTTGACACCTCAAAAAATTTGCAACATTTACCTGATAGTCTAGTACCTAGACTATCAATAGAGAAGAGGGATGTTATACGAAGAAATAGAAATACACTGGACTGATTCTACCTTATTGAAATTAAAATAATTTCTTTTCTAAATAGCAATTTTCTCATTTTTGCCAGTGAAATTAGAAAAAAGTAAAAAGCAAAAGCAAAAAGACCAGTTTCAGGGGACACCTTGAAAAAAAGGAAAAGAACTGACATGAGACATGCTTACTGTTTTCCAAATGTAGATACCAGGTTCAATTAACCAGGCATCCTCTGCCTTAAAAAAAAGAAAAAAAACTTTAAAATTATATTTCTAGTTATCAACACAACTAGAACTTACACATTCAATTCCAGCTATTCTCAAACAATAAAACTATTTATTTAAATAATATAATGTCTTTATATTTCAACCCCATTGAAATATATAATTCATAAAAATATCTTATAATCTAATTTAGTGACAGATAGCAGAGATGGTGATGGGTCTTGGCTATAAGAGACTAGATTAAACAGGAGTCTAAGTTTATTTAAGAACTTCTCCTTTGCAAACAACAATGAAAGATAAAAGCAGAGGTTTGTGTGATACAAGTAGGGGGTATCGTATATGAATGACATCATCATTAATTACAGGCATTTCCTATTCTGGCAGACATGCTCTATGTATGTAAATAGATTCCTGTCTAAAGATTCCAATGATATTTGATAAATGTTTATATCTAAACTTTGTGTGTGTGCGTTTGTGCTGTGTGAGAAAAAAAAAAGAGAGAATATCTTAAAGAAATCCAGGATCCTGGCTTGTGCATATCACATGCTCTGCTGATTGCAGTCATGTTCACATCTCCCAAGAGACAGATGTCCAGTTTTAATCATGATGATTTTGTGCTTGGGAAGAAGAAACTGGAAATGGATTGCTACTAAGCCTAACTCCCATCTTGCTGGAGTTGGAGAGTGAGAGAAAGTGGGAAAAGTGACTGTTCCAGCCTTCAAGGCATGTTGGGAAACACAAACACTAATTTCTTAGTGCAACAGGCCACAATTCGCAAAGAATTAAACCTGGCTAAGAGTCTCTTACATAGTAACCACACAGGCTTTGTCACAATCATTAATAGTATTTTCAGTGTGAAACGATGTTCAGACTTAGATTTTGTACATTTATACCTATTTATATTTATTTTTCCTAAGTAATAATTCTGCATACTCTGTGCAAAATACATTGCAGGCCACTGTTAGAATCACAGACATAGTATAGTGGGAACAGAGGGAAAAAAAGAATGCAAACTAATTCAAATAAAATATACTTTTAACATGATTTTAAGCAATGTTATTCATTCCGAATATTTTCTAAAAATATATATATCTGCCACTGATTGATTAGAAACAAGGATATATATAGTACTTTAAGGCTAACCAATTTATTAATGCATAAAAGTAATTGGGTGACCATATTTAAAAAAACAACAACCCACAGAATCCCTATAGGGCAAGATTAGGCCCACAATAAAGGTGTCAAAAACTGGGTCAAGAGTTAGGTATTGCAGATTTTTTCATCAGGAAAAATGGAAAAGTGCAAAATATTAGCTGAGGTTCAAGCCATGGAGTCATAATCTTAACTTAAATATAGAAGGATGTTGCAGAGTTTGATATGTGGAATATTTCCTTTTATTGATCTATATTTGTTTCTATGTTGTCCTTTCAATATAAATGTTCTCAGGGCAGCGCAATACAAAAAGGGTTAAAGTAAACCAGTTCCCAATCCATCAGTACTTGTGTAGATATCTTTTAAAATGTTACTGACTTGATTTCAGTGTCCATGTGGTCAGCTCAGTTTATGGCTGGAAAACGCATAATAATGCATCCTTCCCTAGCTTGACGCCCTGTGAAGGAGCTGAGCTACAGCTTCATTCCCAGATAGTAAGTGGTAGTTTGGGATGAAAACATGAAGGGGGGAAAAATGTATTTCTGCTTATTTTTTATCCCATCTCAAGCGATGGGAAGTGGCCTGGTGCATTTGTTGAGTCTATCCCACAGATTACCGAAAGGGCATAACTTAACCAGAAACTGCCACTTTAGGACTGACTAACAAAGCAATGTTATGTCTGCTTCCTTGAAGGCAAGGCCCAATTTTCCTGTGTGATTTATTCTAGGTAAGAATTACAAATGACTGCAGTCTTATATAAGTTAAGATTTGCAGATATATATTTTAGTCTGGTATACAACTGCTCTTAATATTAAATTACATATTATATAATGCTACAAACACAGAGTATTGTGGACTTTCAAATCTAGATCAGCTTTGGGAAGCAATAGCCCACGTTGTCAGAAGTATTAGACAAAGCAGATTCTAATCCACATAAGGTATATAAAATAAATATATTGCTCTTTAAAGTGTCACAGGATTCTTTTTGTTTTTACCTCAGTACAAACTAGTAGTCCTCTGGAAATTATTAGCAAGAATCAATTGTAGCACACAAAATCAGTAGTTATATATAATCCTTTGCAGAACTAAATCATATTTGTTCTGAATCGGGCACCTTATAGCTGAATCCAATCAGGTTCGTTCAGAATTAGTAGCCCCTGCTGGTTTGAATTCAGAATAATTCAGAAAAGGATCCTTAAAACTGTAGCCTGTGATAGGAAACTCTACAGATATTTTAAGCATTGGTTACTTTATTTTTGTTTTTGTTTTAATTATTCCCTCCTTTGAAGAGCAGGCCTCATTTCACCTTGCAACGTCCTTTGAAGATCCTCTCTTTCAAATTTGGTTCACCACATTTGCAAGGGGGCTCATGAGAGCCTCGAAAATAATGGACAACTTGTGTAGTTCTTTGGATCCTAGCCTTGGGGGGGGGGGTCTTTTTTCTCTCCCTCCTTTGCCTTCTATGCAGAAGCCATTTAATTATTTTCTATTTGTCTTATGCTATTATACAATTCCAGCGGGACAGAGAAACCCTTATTTACTTATATAACGAAGGGCTTCCTCATTCTCACAGCTGCTTATCAGCTGCAGAGAGCAAACCAGCATCACTACTATCTACTCAGTACTATAAATTATGGGCCTTTCCCTGTTACGGAGTGGAATTGGCCCAAAACTCTACTGGCATGAAATTTGCTGTCCCCATTGCTAATCCCTGCCCTGCTTCTATTAGCTCCCTCCAAGGTTAAGGGTGACAAGACTAGCAGATTTTATATACCTTGGATGATGTCGGAATAAAACTGTAATATTGGTGCAGCTAAGACTCATTTACACCTTCATGAGTTGGGGTTGAGATGAAAGCAATGTCATGGGAATAAGGGGGGAAATAAATGTTGCCAGGACATGTTTGTGCTGTGGCCTAAGTCCTGTTGTAGATTCTACGATCATCTGAAAAAACCCTTGTATACATTATTTTGCATGAGCAAAGCTTTAAGGGTGCGTAGCATTTTCTTAGTGGTGGCTGTTCCTCATTCTGTAAAATACTTTCCCTTCTCATGCTCTTGAGCACAAGTTTTTCCAGAGGCTATTTAGTAGCTGGGAATAAGTAAAAACTTATTTTATAGATTGAACAATTTCATGCATTTAAAACATTTATTTTATTGTATTGTATTTTATTATCTGGCAATATAGGTATGGCAACAGATTCATTTGCAATATTGCATTATTTACCCTCAGCCCTTGTCAAAAGGAACAGCTTGTATTATCAGGTAAGTATTTTTACCATGTAGGACACAGTTACAGGCTCAGACAAAAGAAGGGGTTCAAAGCTGAGCCAACATTTTGGCCCATCTAATCCAAGCATTGCGTTCTTTGTGTGTGTGTGTGTGTGTGTGTGTGTGTGTGTGTGTATACACACACATACACAGAGAGAGACCCCTACAATACTTCTTTGAAAATGAGGCTTTCTCATTCCAGGTATTCTCCTAATATAGATTTTGGAGAATTTTTAAAGGCTATCAACAGTACATTCTTTTCTGTTTATGATTATATTAATTTGTCAGTAAATAGTAATTAAAATGGCTCATAATACAGTAACAGGAAAATACAAGCAGCAATATACTGATAACAATGTCATAACTACTCCAAAGGAGAAAAAGAAAGCTACTTGTTTCTAACTGTGCCAGAAAACCATATGTGTGTGACTTGTAGCCATGATTATTAGCCATGTCTTCTCTTCCGGTATCCATTCTTTGCTACATTATTTACAACATAGTATTTTAAAACTGCCGTTAATATTTAGAGTAAATAAATTGTCTGCTTCTGTCATTCCATCTATTGCTTTAGTAGGCAAAGGAGGGTAGAAAAAGTATACTATAAATATACATTTAGATTAAATAATTGGTTTGGGATCTTTCTATTTACTTAATTGGTTTACTGCTCCAGATCTTCAAATAATGTATTTTTTTAAATCATATTTTTAAAAAAGTTAACAGAGCATATAAAGGGGAAAAAAACAAGTCTGGTGCAATTATTTTATTTAATTGAAATAAAATAATTGTAATTTGAGTAAGTAAATAAAAATATCTGCTGTAAAATGCCAAAAGAAATAATAGTTAACACTCGTATTTATTTTTTCATTCAAACTACTGTGAAGGCAAATCTGTTTGCTTTCTAATTTATCAATGAGCAAAAACATTTCCCTGATCTTCACATAGTCTGTCAAAATTTCCCATTCCTCAGATTCTACTATTAGGGATTTCTAACTTTTTCACTTCTAATTAATAAAATAATTTCTAATTAATAAAAAAGATCCCAAGCAACTAGAAATGCAAACTGCATATACTAGGCTTAATAGAGTTATTCTTTCACTTGCATTTTTTCCTGCCACATGTTAGTCAGTAGAGTTATCTGCTTTACAATTATGTCCAAACAAAGCTGAATGGAATGATTATGAACAAATCTTGAATGTGATTCTCCCCTCCCCATGCTTGCAGATTCTGCATAGCTGAGATTTAGCTCTCTTGTCTAGAAAGATTGGCGTCCAAAGTTTTGAGATATGAAGCTACTGAGTGTTGTTGTTGGGCCTGCTAAGTCCATAAATAGTGAAAAGACATACAGAAGTAGTAGCACTGGAAAAATGAGGTCTCTGCACTTAATGAAACCTAAACATCTTACTTATAGCCAATGGAATGGGAAGGGGAATTGGAAAGAGGAACATCTGGCAGATTCAGGGCCAAATTTGACTTCTTGTCTGAAAAATATAAAAGCTTTCCTTTCTTCCTTCTAAAAACCCCAAGGGGTGGCGAAAAGTCTGGGAATGGGAGTGACAGGCATTAAAATTGTTCCCTTTTCAAGATGTTAGTCACCTGGGAAAAGAAGCTGAACTTGGTATAATGTCAGCATTCTCACTTTTGGTGCCATTGTGGCTTATTTACCAGGGCAAACAATAGCTTCAGACAAGTAATTTTCACTGAGCTGTCGAGAGAAAAGATTTTAAAACCCTTTCTCCTGTGCTTTCTCCGCTTCCTGAGCCCCCTTATTTATTTATTTATTTGTTTGTTTGTTTGTTTGTTTGTTTATTTATTTATTTATTACATTTATATATTTATGGCTGTTATTTATATAAAACAATATGTTAAATGTTTATATGCATCTGACACAGTTTTACCCTACTTGATGCCCTCCAAAGGTGTGGAAAGATCAACTTAATATATTATTTAGGTTCTTAATCCTTGCCTTCTCTGATTTTCTAAATTTCGTCCTCACTTGCTGGGCTTGATTACTTCTTCCTCCATATTTGCACTTCTCCTGGTTCTACACAGGAAATGTCCACATTAAAAAAAACCTAAAACCCAAAAGTGCTCTAGATGAAAGGCATACTGGCAAATATATATCTGCTGCCTCTCAAAGGAAGAACGAAAGGCATGAAATAAATTAGCCAGTTCAAAACCCAAATGAATGTCTTGTATATTGGAAGTCTCAAAAAATAATTTAAAAAATGCTAAAGCTTAAAAAAAGAAAGAAAAGAATGTTGACCATCGTGCCCTTCATCTGAAGATCTCACTAGATAGTAAATATATGTAGGATGCACTGATTGTATAGGACACTGTGGTGACTGATTGTTCTCCACAACAATGCATCTTCATTATAATGCCTGAACAGAAGCTTTAGATGCAGGGCCCAACACCACAAGTGCATTAATTCTATGTGAATGTAGCGTCAAAAAAGAGCTAGGAAGGAAGTGAAATTCTGAGAGTTGCTGGATCACTTTTTACTTTTTTTTCTCCCTTATTCATTTATTATACCTTCTTTTATGTGATATCTTTGCTAAATAACATTCAGGACAAATAAGATTTACCATACTTGAGTCTTGTGAGTCTCCAATGTTTATTGTCAAAGTGAAAACGTTAATACATCACAAAAGGATCTGTAACAATATTTATATTGCTTGTATAGTAAAAAGATGGGTTTTGAGTGGATTTCCCTGACTCCTATATTCTACTCACCAGAGGCAAAGCTAAAGAATCCATGTGCATATTCATAAAACCCTTGTGAGATATTTTGGTTGTTTCATGGATTGTTGTTTTTCTCCAGACTTTCTTTTGGATTATATATTCTGTGTTTTTATTGTTTTTTTTAATTGTTATATCCCATGTACATTGGGGTGGCCTATAAATTTAATAAATAAATATTTTAAGGATTATATTTCAAAGAATACATTATTTGTCTGCAATATTCAGCCAGTGAACAGAATCTAATACAAGTGAGATGCTATTGTATTTATGGAATTAGTTACTAAATTCCTGTATCAGTGAAAATATTTTTTTAAATCATGAATTGGTTGATATCCTTCATTTTGTTGGGTTTTTTTTTTAGCACTAATGGTCGAACTAATATTTGGGATGGGTACTTGGGTTTAATATTTATTTATTTATTGTAAGCACAGACAATAAGTTTCAGCACTCTGGAAAATTAATGTAGCTGAACTACAATAATCCCTTGCAAACCAGGGTCTGTCATGTATAGCCTAACAGATGTGAATATTAAAGTCCCTGAAACAAGCTACAGTGTATTGTGGGCGTAATACATTCATTTTTAATTTCACCTGTTATGGACCTTATATTCTGGCTTTTTTTTTGTGCAAGTTTTAAGAAGGCTTTTGTACTCCTCTGTTGGGGCAGATTTCCAGTTGCAAGGTGTTTTTCTCTGGTGCCTGGTTGAAATTTTGATATGTCCTTCTCCACATCTTGGTTTTCTGCACAAATAAGTTGGATTATAGAGCAAGATGATGATGGTTGAAGAAGATTTCCCTACTTTCTCTTTCCTGGGCATTAAACCTAGTTTAAGTTCATGCAAACAGTAACTGCAGAGACATAAAAATAGCACTAAGAATAATTTTCTTTAGTCATGTTTAATTTCTATAGTAGCTGTAGTAACTATTGAATAAACCAACAGTGTAGCAAAGCTCCGGATAAAGTAAATGCCTTGCTTTGTGTCATCATTACAGGGACTTTGGGACAGATCACTTGTTTTGTACCTTAATAGGGCAGCTGGATAAAATATTTCCTTGGAAGTAAGTTCTTCTGTGTTAGTGTTCACTTGTGGATACATGTGATAGGACTGCAGCATAAGTGACTGTGGTTGTGAACAGTCAATGGATCTATGTATACAAGTTCTGCTTGATAGAGGTACAAATCCTGTGGCTAGTTGTGCTCTTGATGCATATTGCTTTTTAAAAAGTTTAATTTTCATAGAACTAAGGAAAATATTTCACACTATTTGAAGACATCCATTTAATTCATGACAATGTTCCATGAAACTTGTAGTTTTCCATTCCCAGCTCTGCACAGATTTTTAATTATCACTTCCCCCAAAATATGCAATCCCAGCAACATATTTTAAGATACAGTATATATAGTTCTCTTCAGTGTTCAAGCCATTTGCAAGAACATTTAGAATCAGAGGTTAAGCATAAAGAAAAAACTTGGTAACTATTGAGTAACTTGCTTTTGCACTACAATTAATTTAGGCCAGTAGATACCTGATACGATCATTTAAAATGTATCAGTATCAATACTGATTATGTGTTAACTTTATATTGACTCCTTTTTCCAAGGAGCTTGAGATGATGCATCCAGCTTTTTTCCTGCCCCATTTTGTCCTGGCAACAACCCGCTCAAGTAGTTGAGACCCAACGTGGTAGCTGACGCTGCTGTAATCCAGTGAATTTCATAGCCGCAATGACTAGATCATTCTTCAGAGCATATTGAGAGAGCAACTCAGCCCAACTTGGCTGAATCTAGGTACACTATCATTCATCAGTCAAGTCATTAAAAATGTAGTTACAAATTTTAATAGAATTCCATAATGTTTTTCACTCTACATTTCAGTTCTAGTCGGGACACCAACTTTTTAAAAGGGTTTGATAACAGGTTCAATCGTTTTACTGTAAATGATACTATTTTGTATCATTTGTAGAAAATAAATGGCCATAAATTGTCTGTAGGTTTGCAGTAAAATCTCCTAATATTAACTGGCACAAAAAGGGGCAAAAAAAGGACTCCCAGATGCTGTTTCTGCCCTGGCACATGTCATAACAATGGCAAATGCAATGTATGCCTATCTATATCATTTAGGTATTGTTTTCTGTTTCACAGGGATGACATTCTACAGTATGTCTTTTAAGCCAGGGTTCCTCAACCTCAGCCATTTTAATTTATTTATTAATTTATTTATTTATTTCCAACTTATATCACCGCCCATCTCCCCCCACAAGGGGACTCTGGGCGGTTTACAGTCAAGTTAGTAATTAAAAACATATAAAATACTTTATACAATTTAAATATTAAAAATATAAAATCCAAGAGGCTGTTATGTAATGTTTGCGAGCCGAACTCTACGGCGCAAGCCATCCCCAAGAAGAGCTATTACTCTTCCCATCCCAGGCGAGGTGGCAGAGCCAGGTCTTTAATTGCTTTCGGAAGGTCAGGAGTGTGGGGGCTAGCCTCACCTCAAGGGGCAGAATGTTCCAAAGGGCGGGTGCTACTGCAGAGAAGGCATGCCTCCTGGATCCCGCTAGATGAAATTCTTTTGCTGATGGGATCTGCAGCATGCCCTCTCTGCATAACCGGGTGGGGCGGGTCGATGCTCTGGGGATGAGGCGGTCCCTAAGGTAACCTGGTCCCATGCCATGTAGGGCTTTAAAGGTAACAACCAACACCTTGAATTGGACCCGGAAGCAAACTGGCAACCAGTGCAGCTCACGCAGCAGAGGTGTCACATGTGCCGATCTTGGGGCACTCATAACTGCGCGCGCAGCTGCATTCTGGACCAGTTGAAGCTTCCGGATACTCTTCAAGGGTAGCCCCATGTAGAGTGCATTGCAATAGTCTATATGGGAGATGACCAGGGCATGAGTGACTGTACGGAGGGCATCTCGGTCCAGGAAAGGGCGTAGCTGGCGTACAACTCAAAGTTGCACAAATGCCCTTCTGGCCACGACTGCCACCTGCTCTTCCAGCAGGAGTCGTGAGTCCAGAAGGACCCCCAGGTTCCGCACTGAGTCTGAGCAGGGTAGTGTGGACTTAAGATGTGTGGACTTCAATGCCGGCTGGAGTATTCTGGGAGTTGAAGTCCACACATCTTAAAATGGCTGAGGTTGAGGAACCCTGTTTTAAGCAACTGATAGAAATTTAGTTTCCTGGGTTAGTAGATTATAGGTCATATCCATTGCAACATCATTGTTGCAGATTCAAAATGCCAGTATATAACTTTTGTACCAAATATAGAGTGCTGAGTACAATTCTGTTTACCTTGTCTTGAAAGAGACATTGCCGATTTTACAAAGGTGTAGAGTAAAAAACGGCAAAATAGATTACTAAAGAATTGGAGCCCCTTCCCTAGCAGGAGGATTTTATATTTTTAAATTTAGAAAATCAACATATATAATTTCTTCTTTTCTCGGAAGACTTAGGAGCACCTTTATGCATAGTTTTTGGGTTGCTCCTAAATTTGCGTGGTAGGGGCATGGTGGCTCAGCGGGTAAGACGCCAGGCTTGTCAATCAGAAGATTGCAAGTTCAGAGGTTCGAATCCCTAGTCCCGCGTGACGGAGTGAGCTCCCGCACTTGCCCCAGCTCTTGCCAACCTAGCAATTCGAAAGCATGCAAATGCAAGTAGATGAATAGGTACCACTTTGGTGGGACGGTAACAGTGTTCTGCGTGCATGCTGGCCACATTACCGTGGAAGCGTCTTCGGACAACGCTGGCTCTTCGGCTAACAAACGGAGATGAGCACCGGCCCCTAGAGTCGGACACGACTGCACAAATGTGCAGGGGGAACCTTTACCTTTACCTTACTTTAAAAAAAAAGGTAAAGGTACCCCCCGCACATTTGTGCAGTCGTGTCCGACTCTAGGGGCCGGTGCTCATCTCCGTTTGTTAGCCAAAGAGCCAGCGTTGTCCGAAGACGCTTCCGTGGTCATGTGGCCTCATGACACGCGCGGAACGCTGTTACCTACCCACCGAAGTGGTACCTATTAATCTACTTGCATTTGCATGCTTTCGAATTGCTAGGTTGGCAAGAGCTGGAGCTAGTGCAGGAGCTCACTCTGCACGCAGGGCTAGGGATTCGAACCTCCGAACTTGCAATCTTCCGATCAACAAGCCTGGCGTCTTACCCGCTGAGCCACCACGCCCCCTGAGCCACCACGCCCCCTTACTTTACTTTACCTTTATTTGCACCACACTTTTATGCTTTTACAATATTGATTGTTGGACAACTGGGCTAATTTATTCTGGTTTAGTTGTAGTACATCCAAAGCCAAAGGAGCTGCATGGAGTTTGTGGCTAACCATTTCACACTGGCAGAAAATCCTGGGCTGTGCCATTCTGCAGAAGCGCAATTGCAGTGGTATACTTCTGAGTTATTACTATTTCGTCATTCACTATTCCTTTAAGTTGTGAATTCAGGGATGGTGCAGTGGCAGCTTTCCATCAGTTTAGTGAATGTAGCAACTTTTACCAGTCACCAAAAAATGGAACACAGTGTATGTGGGTGCTATTTGGTAGCTATTTTTCTGCTCTTCCATTGGTCAGCTAGAAGGAGCATTGTTGGCTCATGTGGGTTCTCAGTTGTCCAAGGTAAGCTGCATTAAGGACAAGGAGACTTTGTTTAGAGGTGTTTCTGAATTTGAGAAGTAAAAATAGTGGCAGGATGGAAAGGATCTAGAACTGAGCTATCCATAAAGACATAGAAAAGCTAGTTTGTACAGATAAAGATGACAATGCTGGTTACTGATAGTATATAGCAGTGTTTCTCAACCTCACTGCTGGCTCAGGAACTCTGGGAGTTGAAGTCCACACATCTTAAAGTTGCCAAGGTTGAGAAACACTGCTATATAGTATCATGCATAGTTGAAAAAGCTGAGTGTCTTTAGGCAGGAAAAGAAAACATTAAGAGAAGACCTGTATACATCTTTCAAAATTCTGAAGCATTCCTGTTCAGAAGATGTTGCAGACTAGTTCTCTCCTGCTTCAGATGACAGGATTAGAACTAAAGAGTGAAACTTGGAGCGAAGTTGAGTTCAATTAAAAATTAGGATTTTGTTATTTATTGTTATTTTCATAACAAGCTCTTTATTAATTTAGCGGTCTTTCAGACTTGTTGACCTATTTGGAATTTTGAAATCATGTTATAGATCAGTGTTTCTTAAACTTTTTTCTCTCAGGACCCCTTCCCACTTTTAAAAAAAATATGGAAGACCCCAAAGGAGCTTTTGTTTGTATGGGTTATATTTATCAATATTTACCATATTATAAATTAAAATTGATGCATTCACTGCCACTACCACTTCTCATGATGGTTTGATGGGATTTTAATATTGTATTCTTTTCAGCATAGGCTGGCAAATAGTTTTGATTTGATGGACCCCTGAGAGGGTCTTGGGGGACCCCCAAGGGTCCTTGGACCACACGTTGAGAAACACTGTTATAGATGCACTTGTGAAATAGCTGCTTTAAGCTTTCAAAATAGCTGCCAGAATGACCAGTCACAAAGCATCATGTATCATCTTACTATCTGCTATCCCCTCTAACCTTTCCCACAAGATGCTCTGTACTACTCATCAACCCTTGACCTTTTCCAGGGCACATAGGCATAAAAAGGTAAAGGTTCCCCCTGCACATTTGTGCAGTTGTGTCTGACTCTAGGGGCCAGTGCTCATCTCCGTTTGTTAGCCGAAGAGCCAGGGTTGTCCGAAGACGCTTCCACGGTCATGTGGCCGGCATGACGCATGCAGAATGCTGTTACCGTCCCACCGAAGTGGTACCTATTTATCTACTTGCATTTGCATGCTTTCGAATTGCTAGGTTGGCAAGAGCTGGGACGAGTGCGGGAGCTCACTCCGTCACGTGGGACTAGGGATTCGAACCTCCGAACTTGCGATCTTCCGATCGACAAGCCTAGCGTCTTACCCGCTGAGCCACCACGCCCCCTTATAATATTAGCATAGCATATAAGCACAGCATATAAGCACCACAAACTGCCATGACCAATAGGTAATTATTATGGTCTGCACTGCCTTCATGGAAGAACAATGCCGGAACACGCCACCGGTAATAAACACCGGGGTCGCCTTCCCCATTGATGATACCTCATCCCGTGGTGACAGATGATCTCACCCAGTGGTTTCATGTAGATGTTAAATAGGAGAGGAGAGAGAACCGAACCCTGTGGCACCCCACACCGGAAGGGTCGTGGGTCAGATCTCTCCTATCACCACCGATTGGGAACGGCCCCGGAGGAAGGAGGTGAACCAGCGCAGAACTACGCTGCCCACCCCCAACTCCCTGAGCCAACCCAAAAGGATACCATGGTCTATGGTATTGAAAGCCACTGAGAGGTCTAAGAGAGCCAGGATGGATGCACTCCCTCCATCCTGCTCCCTCCATCCCACTTAAGGAGAGATTGTATAGATACCCTGCAGTAGAGGATTTGCGGCTATCTAGAATTTGACATGGACCATAAGGAAGGCTGAGCACTGAAGAATTGATGCTTTCGAACTGTGGTGCTGGAGATGACTCTTGAGAGTCCCTTGGACTGCAAGGAGGTCAAACCAGTCAATCCTAAAGGAAATCAACCCTAACTGCTCATTGGAAGGACAGATGCTGAAGCTGAAGCTCAAATACTTTGGCCACCTAATGCGAAGAGAGGACTCACTGGAAAAGACCCTGATGCTGGGAAAGACTGAAGGCAAAAGGAGAAGGGAACAGCAGAGGATGAGATGGTTAGATAGCATCACCGATGTAATGAACATGAATTTGAGTAAACTCCGAGAGACAGTGGAGGACAGGAAGGCCTGGCGTGCTATGGTCCATGAGGTCACGAAGAGTCGGACACGACTAAACGACTGAACAACAACAAAGAATTTGACAATAAAATTCAGGAGCACTGGTAATATCATTTTGGCAATCAATGTCCCTAATTCTTTCTTTTACTATTGATTTGGCTTTCTCCAGAGTTCGTTGGCCTAAATATTCAGGAGAGAGGCCAAGACTGCAAAGCTCTTTTGTACAAGTACGGTGCAAATGAGATTGGTAGCTGTCTGACAACAGCAAAGGCATCAGGCCTGTAGGGTCAAACATGATTTTGAGGAGGACCATATTAAATCTGAATTGTGACAAAAGCACCTGTGGTTGCTACCTGGCACACATTTAGTAATAAATAAAGGTAAAGTCTTCTTCAAATCCAGCTTAATTCCTGGTGACTTAACACCTTGCCCCATTTTACTATACTAATTCTGTGCATTTGACAGTAAGTTTCTTTCAAGCTCACTATGGAATTTGGCTTTGTGACTGTGTAAATGAATTTGAAGACACAAGGGCAAGAAGCAGCAATAATTGGGGGGGGGGGGAGGCAAGGCAAAGGAGCTATAATTACTGTGTTCTTTATTTTTAGTGTGTTAAGATTCTTATTCAAAAATTATCCCACACTGCAGGATAAATAGTATGATAATTAAGGACAAAAATGCTTAAAATTAAAGAAAATATGCACAGTGATTTTTGCCATAAAGAATATTCTGTATTATTCATTGGTTACTGAATAAAACTAAAGGTATGAAGTACTAATACTACAGCTGGAGAAGTGTACTTTTCCCCTCTTTGCTTCATTGTGGAAGCAATATATGTCCTAGAACCATAGTTGAAATGAATAATGATTTCTAGTTTCCTGTTTCAGTATTTAAAATAGCATGTATTTTAAGCACCCCAGGAGGAAGCCTGAAATTGTGCTAGTGTATGTTAAGACACTAGATTGCTAGATTCCAGATAAAATTCTATTACATGGAAATGAGTGGAAGAAGTTAAAAATTATTACCTTAAGTCACATTGATTTCAGTTGGAGTAAAGCATGACTAAAAGACTCTAACCCATTATAAACAAATTGTTTTACAAAATAGTGAAATAACTCATATTAAGGGAGTTTAAAGGTAAAGGTTTCCCCCGCACATTTGTGCAGTCGTGTCCGGCTCTAGGGGCCGGTGCTCATCTCCGTTTGTTAGCCGAAGAGGCAGCGTTGTCCGAAGATGCTTCCACGGTCATGTGGCCGGCATGATGCATGCGGAACGCTGTTACCTACCCACCGAAGTGGTACCTATTAATCTACTTGCATTTGCATGCTTTCGAATTGCTAGGTTGGCACGAGCTGGGGTGAGTGCGGGAGCTCACTCCGTCACGTGGGGCTAGGGATTCGAACCTCCGAACTTGCGATCTTCCAATCGACAAGCCTGCTGGCATCTTATCTGCTGAGCCACCATGCCCCTTATAGACAAAATACTGAGGACTGATGGCAAGCATTCTCTCTGGGGTCTCCCCTCCTATGAAACAGCCTGCCCCCCAAGGCAAAGATGGCTCATACTTTCATGGCCTTCTGGAAACTGGTAAAACCCTGGCTCTTCCAGAAGGGCTTTGGGAACTAACTCAGGAGGAATTATCAATGCCAATATTAATGTTAATGACCTAAATTAATGCTGGAGGGTAGTACTTTACTTTGAGACATGACAGCCTTCCGTTGTTTGCAAGTAAAATATTGGTTCTGATGTAAAAATCCAGATGGAACAGGGAGCCTGGCAAGTACTCTAGGAGGCATTGTTCTTCCAAGTGTCCAAGCAGTGATCAGGTGCTCAGGCAATTGGTTCTTTTAGATCCAGAGACAATAAGCACACCAGTGGATAAAGAAACTTTAAGCTTTATTATAAACTTAAGCAAACAGATTTAAACAGAATAACAGTGTAACCAGAAACACAGTTTAGGCAGATTAAACAGGAGCATAAAAAGCATAGCATAAAGGAAAGAAATTGTTATTACATACCCAAACAAGGTGAAACTTTATTCCCCTCAGCTGCCAGGAGCCTCCTGACCAAGGCAGCGGGAATACCCCAGGTGTAAGTTCCACAGCACCCAGTGTGCAGAGTCTGTGCAGAAGCTCCCAAATTCAAAAGACAATCCTAAGGTTTTTATCAAAGTCTGGCTCTAAAGCCCCATGACCTTGTTTCCATGGTGCCGAGGCTGCATGACCCAACCTTGACTGGATGCTTCCCAGAGTCTGAAGCACCTGTTTCCAAGAACCTGGGAAGCTATACAGATAAGCTAGTGCTTGACAAAAACAATCTCTTATCTCCCCATCCTCCCATTCCAAGCCAAAATATTTTCTAGGAGGGCTGTTGGAGGAGTAGGCTTATTCTTAAACTTTTAATCTGGGCATTTTCTCTTATCTCCCCCTCCATTCCAAACAGAAATAAAAACAAGCCAGGTAAACATCAGTATAACTCAAAATACACTCTAATCTTCTTCATGTGAGGGAGAAAATCAAAATATGTCATTTAACTCCTCAAAATAACAATGGCCTTCCGCGTTGCCACTACAGGCATCTGCAGGAATACTGTTGACCAGTGTACCGTGGGGAAACTTCAGCTGTAGTTGAATCCTGCAATGACCAAAGAGTCAACCTGATGACATGCAAGGTCTCTTCCAGCTAGAAAAGGCTATGATTCTTAAGCTGATCTGCACTAGGTCAGGACAACTCAAATGAAATACATCTCGCACAAAACACTATGAACTTTTAGATTAATTACCAAAGTCATAGCCATTGGTTTAAGTAGCTTTAATTAAAGATTCAGTTGAGTGGTCTATTTGTTGAACTTCCATGCTCAGCTGCAGCAGACCTTTGAGAAGCAGATGCCAGGAATAAGAAACAGAACACGGCCCTTATTTTAATGCTTTGCTTATGAGTTTTGAGTGGCATCTGGCCACAATTAGAAATCGAAAGTTGAATTAGATGCATATTGGTTTCATTTAGCCAAACAGTTAATTGGTTCTTACTTTTCCTCCCACTGATTCAACCCTTATCAACAAAATACCAGTAGAATTTACACTGGAGCCTGTTTCATTTCTGAAGTGCCATTATGCTGACATTTTTTTTCTCCAAATGAAATTGCTTGGTCTGGAATCACAAGTATTTATTTATTACAAATGTTTATATACCACCGATTAGTACAAATATTTGTATGCCACCTACTCACATGACCCTAGTAAATGAATGCTTTCCAGGGCCATACTGTAATGTTTAGTTCGTAATTGCAGGAGAAGTAAGCGGATGTTGAAAAGTTCTCTTTTGTCATTGGTGGTTAGTAGTGTGAGTACATATCATAAGACACCTATCATAATGAACTAGGGGACAAAAGGAAAGCTATGCCACTATTTCGTGTGTGTTTTTTAAGAATGGGGTTTTCATGTGCACCTCCACATGTGAGCAGGAGTGCAGATTTGTTTGTCTGGACAATATAGTTTCTAATGGGATCTAGTGGATCTAGTTTGACTTTCTTCTTCATGGTGAAGTTTGGTGAATTCAGGTTTTGTTAGCTCTCCATCCATTCTACTACCATTTCAGGTTTCTCTCTCATTCTCAATCTCTTTCTCTCTCCATGCCCCCCCTCTTTACATTTGACAGCTACATGTACAAATAGCCCTGAGAGGTAAAAACAATCACCACACCTTTTTGGTCAAGGAATAGGTAGGGTTGCAGACATATTCTACAGCTTTTAAACCACTTCTAGTGGGAAAAGTAAAAATAATGCTAGATTGGAACACATGCAATACTAGGAGATTTGTTGTTGTTCAGTTGTTTAGTCGTGTCCAACTCTTCGTGACCTCATGGACCATAGCACACCAGGGCTTCCTGTCCTCCACTGTCTCCTGGAGTTTACTCAAATTCATGTTCATTACATCGATGATGCTATCTAACCATCTCATCCTCTGCCGTCCCCTTCTCCTTTTGCCTTCAGTCTTTCCCAGCATCAGGGTCTTTTCCAGTGAGTCCTCTCTTTGCATTAGGTGGCCAAAGTATTTGAGCTTCAGCTTCAGTATCTGTCCTTCCAATGAGCAGTCAGGGTTGATTTCCTTTAGGATTGACTGATTTGACCTCCTTGCAGTCCAAGGGACTCTCAAGAGTCTTCTCCAGCACCACAGTTCGAAAGCATCAATTCTTCGGCGCCCAGCCTTCCTTATGGTCCAACTCTCATAGCCATACATTACTACTGGGAAAACCATAGCTTTTAGTATACGGACCTTTGTTGGCAAGGTGATGTCTCTGCTTTTTAATATGCTGTCCAGGTTTGCCATAGCTGTCCTCCCAAGGAGCAAGCGTCTTTTAATTTCATGGCTGCAGTCACCGTCTGCGGTGATCTTGGAGCCCAAGAAAATAAAATCTGTCACTGCTTCCATTTCTTCCCCTTCTATTTGCCAGGAGGTGATGGGACCAGGTGCCATGATCTGAGTTTTTTTAATGTTGAGTTTCAAGCCAGCTTTTGCACTCTCCTCTTTCACCCTCATCAAGAGGCTCTTTAGTTCCTCTTCACTTTCTGCCATTACAGTAATTGAAAAAGCCATTGTAAAAGTAGACTGGGAAAAATGGGATGATGGAGGAACAACCTCATGCAGGAAAATGGGTTAACAAGCATGTTGTGCAAAGCATGAGTGAATAAGTATAAACTGAAACTGTGGTTGAGTCTGTCCATGTGTTGTGAAATTAAGGAGTTTTCATTGTGTCTTCTGACTGCTAGTTGATGTTCATGGATGCACTCTGCTAGTCTTCTGCTTGTCTGTCCTACATAGTGGCTGTTACAGTCCTTGCATGGTATGTTGTACAATGACTCAACCACAGTTTCAGCTGGGATACTATTATCATCTTAGACCAAGCCACATCCAAAAATGCTAGGGAATTCCTGGAAGCTTGGCATTTAGACAAACCAGCTATCAATAGACACATAGAGATAAACCACATTTACACACCATTCAAAAGAGACAATAAAAAAACTAGGAAGGAAACAAAAAGACTACAACAAATCTCCTCCAGCAGCCAACACTCAGATAAGCAGGGATCAACACCAAGCAGTCAGGCAGAAAACAATACTCTAATAAAGGAACCACCAAGGAGGAAACCACACCCCCATCAAAACTGGCAGGGCAAGTTATTGCATATAAACAGGCAGCAAACCCCACACTCACTCACAGTGATGATGTTACCTAGTTGGGTAATGAAACATCTGCAAGCAAACAACCAAGTTTGGAGGGCACCAAAAAATTTTTTTTTAGTTGCTACAAAGATACACCTCAGTGCAGAGGCCTGTGTGTATTTCATTGCTGATGCAGAGTTCCTGAATGTATGGCTCATTCACTTCACTGGAAAATGAAGGCCCAAACTTACAAAAGACTCAAAAATGTCTTTGCTGACTCAGAGTGAGGAACACTGTAAGTCAATAACCTGTTTTGCTAGGAAGCCTATAAGAAGTGTCAGCTTCCAGGGGCAATTCAAGGTGCTGGTTGTTACCCATAAAGCCCTACATGGCTCATATCTATGGGACCATGTGCTCCCCATGACTATCAAACAGGGCAGGCTCACTTCTTAGGGATTATCACCTACAGGTTCCAAGGAATTGGCCCTTCTGGGTTGTATCTCTGCTTTTTTGGAATAGTTTACTGTCTGAGATCAGATTAGCCACCAGCCTTTTGGGTGTAGGAGAGCCATTGAAACCTGGTTTTCAAAGAAAGCCCTGGGAAGAGAGCTTGTATAAATTAGAGCAACCATTGTTTTGGAATGTTTTTTGTTCTTGGTAGCCTTAATTTCTTTCTTAGCAATGTCTATTGTTATTGTTTCTCACCATAGTTTGTTATTTTATTATAGCCTTTTTTATTTTAACCCTTTTTACTGTCAGAAGGGAATATATGCTACACAGAATCCTGCAGGGTTAGAACAGCATATAAACCCCAGCAAATAAATAAATGAAAAAATATGTGCAAGAAGACATCAGGTTTTCCTACTGTTGCTTCCATTGCCTTTATTTACAACATTCCTTTCCTTTGTTTGTTATGAATTTTATTTGACCACCTAAAACCAGCTGAACTCTAGGTGACTTAAGAATTCAGTACGAACAAAATGCTAAATCAGAAAAAGATATTCAAACTAGCAGCTAGAGATAAAACACTAAAATTATAGAATTATGGAAAATGGCGCTGCTGTGTACAGTTAGTTCTCCAGTTAGTCCTCCAGAAGAGCCACATTTCTATCTGCTTTCAGAAGGCCATGAAGAGGAGCCAGTTTGGTCTAGTGGTTAAGGTGCTGGGCTAGAAACCAGGAGACTGAGAGTTCTAGTCCCGCCTTAGGCATGAAAGCCAGCTGGGTGACCTTGGGCCAGTCCCTGTCTCTCAGCCCTAGGAAGGAGCCAATAGCAAACCAGGAGACTGAGAGTTCTAGTCCCACCTTAGGCATGAAAGCCGGCTGGGTGACCTTGGGCCAGCCGCTCTCTCTCAGCCCAACTCACCTCACAGGGTTTTTGTTGTGGGGAAAACAGGAGGAGGAAGGAACATTAGGTATGTTCCCCGCCTTGAGTTATTTATAAAAATAATAAAAGGGCAGGATAAAAAATCTAAAAAAAAAAGTGCGGGCCATCTGTGGTTCACGGAGCAAGCTATTCCAGAGGAGGGGAACTGCTACAGAAAACACCTGCCATTAGGCCACCTCATGCATACCTCCTAGTAGGTGGGAACTCTTAGCAGACAGTCCAGGTAGTACAGGGAGAAGCTATTGGAAATGACAGTCCCTAAGATACCCAGACTCTGAGCTTTATTGGCCTTTATAGGTAGCAGTCACTTCCTTGAACTGCACTCAGAAACCTACTGGTAACTAGTGCTTCTCATGTAGTAGACATGTAACATGGCAGTACTGTGACTGATCACTAAGCATGTGTGTGTTGCTGCATTCTGGACCAGCTGAAGTTTCTGGGTGAATGGTCCTCAAGGGCAACCCCATGTAGAGCAAATTACAGTAATCTAATCAAGAGATGACGAAAGCATGAGTGACTATCTTCAGTGCATCCTGTTCAAAATAATGCCGTAGTTCACACACCAGCCAAAGTCATGCAAAAGCCCTTCTGGCCACAGTTTTCATTTGTTCTTTGGGCAGGAGCTGTTAGTCTATGAGGACCCCCAGACTGAGACCTTGTTCTTTTTGGTGGAGCACAACTCCATCTAGAGCCAGAGGTGGTACAGATCTTGAGTCAGTTGGTTTTGGAATCAACAGCCACTCCCTCTTGTTTGGGTTGAGTCTGAGTTATGACTTCCACTGTATCTCCCAATGGGCCTGGGGTGGAGATGCCTAACTGAGTACTATCTACATTTTGATGATACTTCACCCCAAACCAGCAGATGATTTCTCCCAGCAGCTTCAGGTAGATCTTGAACAGGATAGAGAAAGGGTCTGAACCCTGAAGCACTCCATAACATGTGCCTGTGGGTTTGACCTCTGCACCCCAACAATCACCTTCTCAACCCACCCACTCAGGTAGGAGTGGAACCACAGTAAAACTTTGTTTCCAACTCCCAACCCTTGCAGACTGTCCAGAAAGATACTGTGGTTGAGAGTATTGAAGGTTGCTGAAAAATCTAAGAGGATAAGAATGGTCACACCACCTCCATCCAAGGCTTACCATAGATCACCCATGAGAGTGGCCAATGTGGTTTTTATCTCATGCTGAAATCTGAACCCAGACTCCTATGGGTCCAGATACAGACTTCCCTGACTTCATGCTAAGATTATGTTCTCCTAAAACCTCACATAAAGTGAATTTGCATCAAGTGAGATACTGAACCAGTAGAAAAGAAGGGGATTGCTGGGTATTGTGTGAAATTTTGAAATCCAAATGCACTGACAAATGTGCTCATAAATTTCTGAGCTTATGTTACTTACTTGTTTTCCTCCTTGTCTCTACGTACAGTGAGGCTAGAAAGAGGGTTTCGCCAGGAATATGTTATTATTCTTATTCTTATTCTTATTCTTATTCTTATTCTTATTCTTATTCTTATTCTTATTCTTATTCTTATTCTTATTCTTATTTATTTAATTTTTATCCCGCCTTTATTATTTTTATAAATAACTCAAGGCGGCGAACATACCTAATACTCCTCCCTCTTCCTATTTTCCCCACAACAACCACCCTGTGAGGTGAGTTGGGCTGAGAGAGAGTGACTGGCCCAAGGTCACCCAGCCGGCTTTCATGCCTAAGGTGGGACTAGAACTCTCAGTCTCCTGGTTTGCTATTGGCTCCTTCCTAGGGCTGAGAGACAGGGACTGGCCCAAGGTCACCCAGCCGGCTTTCATGCCTAAAGCGGGGCTAGAACTCTCAGTCTCCTGGTTTCTAGCCCAGCACCTTAACCACTAGGCCAAACTGGCTCTCTTCAACCTGTTCAAGCAGGTTTGGTGGGAAGAAGTCTAAGTATATTTCCAGACCTTTGGCTCAAATTGACTATGCTGGCACAAATCATATAATTGCATATTTTTTTACATAAAGTGAAAACATTCATATAAAGAAAGGGAAACATAATTCGTGTTTCCCAGAGCCCTCTGCCACTGCAGCCCCACCATTTTCTCAATAACCTTCACCAAAAATCAAACGTTAGAGATGGGTTGATAGTTGTCCAGAGTGAACTTGGAAGTCATATTTATTAGAAATAGTAGTGACTGATGCATGTTACTGAATTGCTTTATCTCCACTTAAGTCTCCAGCAAATGAGATTGTTACCTTGTTGTGGTGCTGGAGCTTGAGCAGCTCAATGATGCCAGGAGCTAAACCGTGAAGGGACACTCAAGAGGGGAAGGTCATGGCAGAGAGGTCAGACTAAATACGATCCCTGGGGAAGGTAACGGCAACCCACCCCAGTATTCTTGCCGTGAAAACGAAATGGATCAGTACAACCAGAGATATGTCGGTATACCATCGGAAGATGGGACTCCCAGGTCGGAAGATGGTCAAAATGCTACTGGGGAGGAACAGAGGATAAGTTCAACTAGCCCCAGATGTGATAACGCAGCTAGCTCAAAGCTGAAAGGACGGCTAGCGGCCGACGGTGCTGGTGGTGAACGACGAATCCGATGTTCTAAAGATCAACACACCATAGGAACCTGGAATGTAAGATCTATGAGCCAGGGCAAATTGGATGTGGTTATTGGTGAGATGTCAAGATTAAATATAGACATTTTAGGTGTCAGTGAACTGAAATGGACTGGAATGGGCCACTTCACATCAGATGACCACCAGATCTACTACTGTGGATAAGAGGACCACAGAAGAAATGGAGTAGCCTTCATAATTAATAATAAAGTGGCTAAAGCAGTGCTTGGATACAATCCAAAAAACGATAGAATGATCTCAATTCGAATTCAGGGTAAGCCATTTAACATCACAGTGATCCAAATATACGCCCCAACCACAGATGCTGAAGAAGCAGAAGTAGATCAGTTCTATGAGGATCTGCAGCACCTACTGGATAATAGGCCAAAAAGAGATGTTATTTTCATTACAGGAGACTGGACACAAACGACACCTGGAATTACAGGCAAGCATGGTCTGGGAGAACAAAATGAAGCAGGACATAGGCTGATAGAATTTTGCCAAGACAACTCACTGTGCATAACAAACACTTTCTTCCAACAACCTAAAAGACGACTTTATACATGGACTTCACCAGATGGTCGACACAGAAATCAGATTGACTACATCAGGGGTCGGCAAACTTTTTATGCCGGGAGCCATTTTGACATGCTCGTGCACATTTTGAAATGCTAGAGAGCCAGGGGGCGGGGTTTGCGGGCGGGGCCAATCGCGTGGAAGGGGGCGGGGTTTGCGGGCGGGGGCCATTCGCGTGGAAGGGGGCGAGGTTTGCGGGCGGGGGCCAATCACATGGAAGGGGGCGGGGTTTGCGGGCGGGAGACAGCGTCCACCTGGCCCAGCTGCCCGGGGTCCAGGGAGATCAGCTCCGGCGGGATCTGTGGCGAAGAGCGGCCGTGGGGGGGGGGCGGGCGGCGACGACAAGCGGTGCGCTTCAGGCTTTCAGCGCTGGAAGGAGGCCGCCTTCCAGCACTGAAAGCCTGAAGCGCGCCGCTTGTCGTCGCCGCCCCCCCGCACGGCCGCTCTTCACCATAGATCCCGCCGGAGCTGATCTCCCTGGACCCCGGGCAGCTGGGCTTGCCTCCCTCCGTGAGGCCCAGGCGCGCTGGAAGGAGGCCCGGGCCGCCTTCCAGCGCTGAAAGCCTGAAGCGCGCCGCTTGTCGCCGCCCGCCCCCCCCCACGGCCGCTCTTCGCCACAGATCCCGCCGGAGCTGATCTCCCTGGACCCCGGGCAGCTGGGCTTGCCTCCCTCCGCGAGGCCCAGGCGCGCTGGAAGGAGGCCCAGGCTGCCTTCCAGCGCTGAAAGCCTGAAGCGCGCCGCTTGTCGTCGCCGCCCCCCCCCCACGGCCGCTCTTCGCCACAGATCCCGCTGGAGCTGATCTCCCTGGACCCCGGGCAGCTGGGCTTGCCTCCCTCCGTGAGGCCCAGGCGCTCTGGAAGGAGGCCCGGGCCGCCTTCCAGCGCTGAAAGCCTGAAGCGCGCCGCTTGTCATCGCCGCCCGCCCCCCCCATGGCCGCTCTTCGCCACAGATCCCGCCGGAGCTGATCTCCCTGGACCCCGGGCAGCTGGGCTTGCCTCCCTCCGTGAGGCCCAGGCGCGCTGGAAGGAGGCCCGGGCCGCCTTCCAGCGCTGAAAGCCTGAAGCGCGCCGCTTGTCGTCGCCGCCCGCCCCCCCCACGGCCGCTCTTCGCCCGCCCGCGTTGAACGAAGATGATGATGGGGGTGGGAAACGAGGCCTGCCCGCTTACCTGCCTGCTTGCCTCCCTCCGCGAGGCCCCCCGCTGCCTTCCCGGGGTCCAAGCCAGATCGGGGGCCTCACGGAGAGAGGCAGGCAGGCAGGTAAGCGGGCAGCCCTGGCCTCCGCCGCCGGGCCCGCCCCCCTCGGCCGCTTCCGCCCGCCCGCGTTGAGCGAAGATGATGATGGGGGGTGGGAAACGAGGCCTGCCCGCTTACCTGCCTGCTTGCCTCTCTCCGCGCAGGGGCTGCTGCAGCTGGAGATGGCGCTGCCTCCCTGCCGCGTCGGGCCTCGCTCAGTGCGAGAGCCAGGGGGCGGGGTTTGCGGGCGGGGGCCTATCACGTGGAAGGGGCGGGGGTGAGTTCAGCTGCGGAAGAGCCACACTCAAGGGGCCAAAGAGCCGCATCTGGCTCGCGAGCCGCCATTTCCGACCCTTGGACTACATCCTTTGCAGCCAAAGGTGGCGGACATCTGTACAGTCAGTAAAAACAAGACCTGGAGCTGACTGTAGTTCAGATCACGAACTTCTAATTCAGAATTTAGAATCAGACTAAAGAGAATAGGGAAGACCCACAGATCAGTTAGATATAAGCTCACTAATATTCCTAATGAATATGCAGTGGTGGTGGTGGTGGAATTTAATTTATTCCCCATGCAGTGGAGGTGAAGAAAAGATTTAAGGGACTAGCTTTAGTAGATAGGGTCCCAGAAGAACTATGGACAGAAGTTCGCAACATTGTTCAGGAGGCGGCAACAAAAAACGTCCCAAAGAAAAAGAAAATCAAGAAGGCAAGATGGCTGTCTGCTGAGACACTGGAAGCAGCCCAAGAAAGAAGGAAAGCAAAAGGCAACAGTGCAGGGGGAGATATGCCCAATTAAATGCAAAATTCCAGAGGTTATACAGAAGACATAAGGAATTATTTTTAAACAAGCAATGCGCAGAAGTGGAAGAAGACAATAGAATAGGAAGGACAAGAGACCTCTTCCAGAAAATTAGAAACATCAGAGGTAAATTCCAGGCAAAAATGGGTATGATCAAAAACAAGATAGCAAGGACCTAACAGAAGCAGAACAGATCAAGAAAAGGTGGCAAGAATATATGGAAGATCTGTATAGGAAGGATAATAATATCGGGGATAGCTTTGACCGTGTGGTCAGTGAGTTAGAGCCAGACATGAGGTTGAATGGGCCTTAAGAAGCATTGCTAATAACAAGGCAGCAGGAGATGACGGTATCCCAGCTGAACTGTTTAAAATCTTGCAAGATGATGCTGTCAAGGTGATGCATGCCATATGCTAGCAAATTTGGAAAACACAAGAATGGCCATCAGATTGGAAAAATCAACTTATATCCCCATACCAAAAAAGGGAAACACTAAATAATAGTTCAAACTATTGAACAGTGACACTTATTTCACATGCCAGTAAGGTAATGCTCAAGATCCTGCAAGGTAGACTCCAGCAATTCATGGAGCGAGAATTGCCAGATGTACAAGCTGGGTTTAGAAAAGGCAGAGGAACTAGAGACCAAATTGCCAATATCCACTGGATAATGGAGAAAGCCAGGGAGTTTCAGAAAAACATCTATTTCTGTTTTATTGACTATTCTAAAGCCTTTGACTGTGTGGATCATAACAAATTGTGGCAAGGTCTTGGTGGTATGGGGATACCAAGTCATCTTGTCTGCCTCCTGAGGAATCTGTATAACGACCAAGTAGCAACGGTAAGAACAGAGCATGGAACAACGGACTGGTTTAAGATTGGGAAAGGAGTATGGCAGGGTTGTATACTCTCACCCTACCTATTCAACTTGTATGCAGAATACATCATGCGATGTGCTGGGCTTGATGAATCCAAGGCTGGAGTTAAAATCACTGGAAGAAACATTAACAATCTTAGATATGCAGATGATACCACTTTGATGGCTGAAAGCGAGGAGGAGCTGAGGAGCCTTATGACGAAGGTGAAAGAAGAAAGTGCAAAAGCTGGGTTGCAGTTAAACCTCAAAAAAACCAAGATTTTGGCAACTCAGCTTGACTGATAACTGGCAAATAGAGGGAGAAAAAGTGGAGGCAGTGACAGACTTTGTATTTCTAGGCGCAAAGATTACTGCAGACGCTGACTGCAGCCAGGAAATCAGAGGACGTCTATTCTTGGGAGGAGAGCAATGACAAATCTCAATAAAATAGTTAAGAGCAGAGACATCACACTGACAACAAAGGTCCGCATAGTCAAAGCAATGGTATTCCCTGTAGTAACCTATGGCTGCGAGAGCTGGACCATAAGGAAGGCTGAGCGAAGGAAGATAGATGCTTTTGAACTGTGGTGTTGGAGGAAAAGTCTGAGAGTGCCTTGAACTGCAAGAAGATCAAATCAGTCCATACTCCAGGAAATAAGGCCAGACTGCTCACTTGAGGGAATGATATGAAAGGCAAAACTGAAGTACTTTGGCCACATAATGAGAAGACAGGATACCCTGGAGAAGATGCTGATGCTAGGGAAAGTGGAAGGCAAAAGGAAGAGGGGCCGACCAAGGGCAAGTTGGATGGATGATATTCTGGAGGTGACGGACTCGACCGTGGGGGAGCTGGGGGTGGCGACGGCTGACAGGAAGCTCTGGCGTGGGCTGGTCCATGAAGTCACAAAGAGTCGGAAGCGACTGAACGAATAAACAACCATAACCACTTAAGTCCATTTAAGACTGCGACTGTTACTGCATTCTGTGGCAATGAATCCATAAATATATGATGTGAAAAATAATTTCCTAGAATCTTTCCTGTCTCTCTTGTCAATTTCTCATGTTAGTCACCTTTGTGTATGATAAAAATTCTAAAATGATCATAGCTTTTGATCATCTTCATTGCTGTCTTGTGCACCTTCTTTTTGGCATTCCCCGATTCCCTTTGAGATGACTATACACTAGGACTATTATTTAAAATGTTCCTTCATCATCTGATTTTTTTTCTTTCTTATTTCATTCCTCATCATCAATTTTTATCATCACCATCAATTTTTATTCGGTCATAGACCAGCAAACAAAACAGAAGATTCACATCTGATTAGAATAAAAGAAAAAACACTTAAAATTCTAAAAAAATCTAAGAAAAATTAGAAGAGATATTGCGGCATGCTGTACAAATTATAGAGCAATATTTGGCTGTGGTCAATTAAGTAAAATCAGATTGGTCTGATAAAAACAGCTTGAGATAAAAAGAATCCGAATGACCTGGATATTTGGTAAAAAATTGAGATAATAATTCCTGGCGAGCATCTGCATAGAGAGGACAATATAAAATGACGTGTTCCATTGTTTCAATTACTCCTCTGCCACATGAGCACAGTCTTTGATCGAAAGGGATATTTAACATCAAAGAATGTCAGAATAATTATTTTTCACTTTGGACAGATATAAAAAAAAGACTTAGATCGATGGGAAAACTTGCAACTATCACTATTAGGTAGAATATCAGCGATTAAAATGAATATTTTGCCAAGAATTTTATACCTTTTCCAAATAATACCTATACTGGCTTCAGAAGCGCCTTTTAAACAATGACAGCGTGATATATCTAAGTTTGTATGGCAAGGGAAAAAACCGAGAATAAAATATAAAGTTTTGCAAGACTCAAAAGAAAGAGGAGGCTTGGGCCTCCCAGATTTGAAGTTATATTATGCAGCTTGTTGTTTAGTATGGCTTAAAGCAGTGCTTTCTAAAGTGCCACCGTTGGCGACACACCAACGGCAGCAGCGGTGGCGGTGCAGCGGTGCGCGCGGGGGTGGTGGCGTGCACGGCAGCGGTGCGGGGGGGCGCGGGGGTGGGGGTGTGTATGGTGGCGGCGGCAGCGACGGCAACCTCCGCTAAAACACAGAAGCGCTGATGGCGCGCCGCTGCCGCCGCCACCATACACATCCCCGCTGCCGCTTCCGGGTTGTGTGGCAACACACCAGACTGTTTATTTCCAGCCATTCTTCTCGGCAGTGCTCAGCAAACATACAGAGCGCCCGCTTCAGGCCAATCTGTGTCCGAGAAAGCAACATGGCATCATCTGCATATAAAAGAACAGAGATGTGTCTATTTCCCAGTTTTGGGGGATGAAGAGATGGGCTATTCAATTTGTCTATAAGAGAGTTAATATATAGATTAAAAAGAAGGGGAGCTAGAATACACCCTTGTTTCACTCCTCTCTTGACTGGGATTTCCTTGGTGCAATGTCCATACATATTACATCGCACCTTCATCCGGGAATTTTCATAAAGTTTATATATAAGAACAGGTAATCTTCTGTCAATCGAGGAAGAGTTCAATTTCTCCCATAGGTTGGCTCTAGCAATGAAATCAAAAGCACATCTAAGGTCAATAAACGCTGCATAGAGTGTTGAGCGAGCTCCGGAGGAATATTTCTCAACTAGATGTTGAAGAGTTAAAGCGTGGTCAAAGATTGAGCGGCCTTCTCTAAAGCCTGCCTGGTCATCAGCCAAGATATTCTCAGTTATAACCCAATCCAGGAGCTTATTGTATAGGTGTTTAGCACATACTTTGCTAACCACACTGAGAAGGCTGATGGGCGGATAATTGGCAGGTAAATCTCTGCCTCCTTTTTTATAGATTGGAATCACCAAAGCTAGACCCCAATCATCAGGGACCTTAGCATAGTTGTCAATATAGCTGAATAGGGAAGCCAAAACAGGTGCCCACCAATCTAAATTGTTGCGAATGACCTCTGCTGAAATAAAGTCATATCCTGGAGCTTTGTTCGATTTCAGCTGTTTAATCAGGTTTATAATCTCAGAGCCTGAGACAGGGGGCCAGTGGGGGAGCAAGTGAGCTTCATAGTCTAATCCCCTCTTTGGGTGAAATGATTCCTCCTGTGTATACAGTGATCTGACGTGGTCTTCCCAGGCTGAAGCAGGAATAAGAGACGAGATTCGTAAATTAGAAGAAGCAGATTGGAGAGTTACACATTTCCAGAATAGAGCTGAGTAACAGAAATTAGTTGATTCCATGACTCTCTCAAAGCCTGTCTCCTCTTTGTCCGTAGCAGCTGTTTATATTTCCTCTTGAGGAGCAACAGATCCTGAGTTGAATAAGAGAGAGGATCATTTTTATAATCCTTAAAGAAGGAGATCTGTTGTTTCTTAGCTGCATGACATTCGCTATCAAACCAGGGTTGGTTGAAAGAGCGCTGATTCCTATTTACACCAGCTGGGCAAGTGGAGAGGATTAGCTGAAGAAGCTGAACTAGTTGAGTATAAGATGCCAAAATTTGGTTGGAGGACCTGTCATCTAGAATAGCTGTACGAAGTTGGAGTGCCCCATCAGTAGAGAGCACTTGGGTTAATTTATCCTTCACATGAGCTGTCCATTTCATTCGTATTTGACCCATGGGGGTATCTTCAGATGGAATAGGATATATTTCTAAAAAGGGAACACCAAAGGGCTTCAAAAACAGCACGTTGGGACAGTGACCACTCTCAGGGCGGTTGTCAATCTGAAATTGAAGGACCGAGGAACATAGATTTCTTGATATGGCAGTGTAATCAATCAAAGAGGGCCTTGTACCAGCCCAATGTGAAAACTCTGCAGGATAGTCGGTAATGATGGTGCCATTCATAATTTGGAGATCCAACTTGTACAATGTCTGCAACATATATAGGCCCCTAAAATCTCCAACGTGATCCTTAGATTCTCTAATTAAAAAGGGAGAGACAGTCTGCAGGTTAGGTGGAGTTTGAAGGAATTTAGCAAACAACTGATTATCATTTGGGCCCAGTCTAGCATTGAAGTCCCCTGCTATAACAATATGGGCAGTCAGAAAGCGTAGTTGAATATTATTAATGTAAATTTCTGCTTTTGCCCAAATTTCTGCAATGCACGGTTGAGTAATGTTGGGTGGTATATAAAAATTAATGAGGAGCAATTTCTCAGCAGAAAAGTTAAGAATGACTGTTTGTGCAAAATTCTCAAATGAGTCTATTGAAATGATTTCAGTGTTAAGAGCAGTTGAAATATGGATGCTCAAACCAGCACGATGCCTCCCTCGTCCGAAGGTGGGGGCTGCTGGGAGGGTTAAGGATTTATATCCCTCAATAAACAGATCATTAATTGACCATGTCTCTTGGAACATGGGAATGTTGAATTAGGAAATGTAGCTTATGAAGGCAGGATCTCTATTTCTGACTTCCCATCCAGCAATGTTCCAAGAAAGCAGGGATAGTGATTCCTTTGAGAATTTAAGTCAACTGGATCTTCTAGGGGAGGACCTGGGGGATGAAGGGAGGTCCCCTGTATCAGGTTTTGGCCTTGAGATAGAAGGAGCTTTAGAAGCAACAGTTGTTTTGATAGCTGGACTTCCATATAGTGGCTTGCTGGGATCTAAAGGGCCCTCTTCAACATCATTACAAGGGACTAGCAACAAAACCCTCTGATCATCTGAAAATGCCTGGTGTGTTTCGGCCATCACCTCCTCATCCAATGAAATCTGCTGATGCAATGTTTTAGGTATTACGAGCTCAATAAGTGGCTCAGCAGTGGCAATAGTAGCCAACAAGGTTTCCTTTCCTAATAATCTCTGTCATGAGATATTGAGTCAAGTATTTTTATTTGTTAAATTTAGGATTAGAATAGAGGGGTGTGATGACTTGGTGGATAAGATACCAGGCTTGTCGATTGGAAGGTTGCAAGTTTGGAGGTTTGAATCCCTAGTCCCACGTGACGGAGTGAGCTCCCGCACTCGCCCCAGCTCTTGCCAACCTAGCAATTCGAAAGCATGCAAATGCAAGTAGATAAATAGGTACCACTTCCGTGGGATGGTAACAGTGTTCTGTGCATGTCATGCTGGCCACATGACCACGGAAGCGTCTTCGGACAGCGCTGGCTCTTTGGCTAAGAAACGGAGATTAGCATCGCCCCCTAGAGTCAGACACGACTGTGCAGGGGAAAACCTACCTACTAGGATTAGAATATCTTGGTTGCAAAAGTCTAGATGACCACTAGATGGCAGTAAAGAGATACAGAAAACTCCAAGTCTCCTTCTGGGTTAGTCACAGCCAATCCCAAACAACCTATGCATATGTGAAGGAAGATAGGATTAACCAATAAAATAGGATTTACCAATAGAAGAGAATATATGTAGCTCAGGGTTGAACTGTGGAGTCCAAGCTCAGAGAGCACCAAGGACTCCACAGACAGGATTTAACTCAAGGACCTATTACTTTATATTCACATTGCACCATCTTTGTCTTGTTACTGCCCATTCCCCCATTTTGGGTTACACAGATGTACTCTGCTTTGCTGCCATATTTATGGGTGCATTTATAGGTGCATCTTGCAATAGGATTGAGTTGGCCTTTGTTGTATGGTTAGAATGAAGGGGATCAGAGTGAGACTGCATTTTTAATGTGGCAGCTGCATGTGCTGAGGCTAATCTGGGAAGTCTGAAATCAGGCAGGCTCAGCCTCATCCACCCTAAATGCAGGCTTGCCTCCAGAAATGACAATGACAAAATTGTCTGTTGGATTCTTCACAGATCATGGTTCACTTTGTATTCAGTACATTGAATGAATGCCCCCTACTAAAAGCATTGCCAGTCAGAGCTGTCGTCCAGCAGAGCACACTTCAGAGGACAGTGAAAAACAGTGGTGGCTTCCTTCCTCTTGCTACCTCTTCTTATTTATCCACATATGGGTTAATTTCCCCTAAGAGATAAGAACAGGAAGAGCAGAAATCCTAATTTTCAACAGGGGGAGCTCTAACATGTAGGCTGCTCTCATGTAGTGAGTGTAATGAGTAGCCAAGATCTTCTTACCTGAAGATAATTAAAAATTCCATGCAATGAAGACAGATAGGCTAAAGCTGAAGCACAATAAGACCTAGGTCTTGGGGGTAAGTGATCCTTAGGTTTGGGACTTAAGTACCTTACCTTTTCTGAATGGGATAGAATTCATCCTGCAGGAACATGTTCTTGAAGATTCAGCTTTGTCTCTGGTGGCTCAACAGGCGAAAAGCACCTACTACCAGGTATCACCAGTACAACAGCAATTAATGTGTACAATTGATACATACAATTGATATAGAATTTTGCCACAATTACTGCAATCCTGCTGTCAGGATGGTGCGGTATGAGTGTTTGTGTGTTAAGTTGGGCTATAGGGTCAAGATGGGAATTCCAGTGGGTTTCTTTCTCAAGTTACTGGACCTAATCTTGGGACTGGTAGTGGAATCCCTGCACCATTGGTGTTAGGTGACCAATCTCCATGCCCTGAAATTTGGGTCCAGGAGGGCTCAATGACATTGGATAATCTCAATGTGACACATGCAAGTAGTCATATATTGGAGCTTGTTTTTGCTTCTGAGCAGTTGTGTGATATGGATTTGGGAGTTGATATTACAGCTAGCCTTTTGCTGTTGACATATCATGTCCTGGTCCAGATAAGATAGCCTGCCTTCTGGGATTTCCATAGGGTGCACAGGCTGATTCAGATGGTCTGTTCCAGGTACCTCATGGATCTGGATAGATTCTAGCAGGTACTTGGAAAATTTCCTAGTGATTTGGTAGGCAGTTCCATTGACTACAGTACTTGGTTAATCGCTGGCAGCAGGAGGTGACCTGGGCTCACAAAGCGATCGCTGTGGGGAAGCCTTTCTCTGTTCAGCAATCCCAGCTGGCTGCTTGGATTACTGAGGAGTTCCAGAAGATGGAGTGGCAAAAACAACTGGAACAAAAAGTGAATATGACTGAGCTTGGGTAAAAACTCTAGTTCAGGCCTATACTGTGGTGATTAGAGAGGCAAGGTGCTCTCTTACTGCATTGGTAGGCTATTGGCCTGCAGTTTAGTTTAGTGTTGCCAACTTTCTTTTAGGAAGAAGTGAGCAGGTAGGTTTCCTGTCTGGTTGCTGCACCCATTTTGCCAATGAAGTCACTCAGATTCACCAAAATCCGTTCATGGCAAGGGTCTGGCATGGTGACTGGAGTGATATCTAGCCACTTGTTTTGGCCTTTGATGAAGTGGATAGGATCTCTCTGGCATGACTACCTCTGGGCTAGATCATTTCCTTCCTGGCTCCTTCAGGGGCAGGTATGGATGTGACTGAATAGATCCTGGAAATTATGAACACCTTGTATGGGAGGAAGTGATGCCTGCAGCCCTGAAAGAGACTGGGATTCATCTCTTTCTCAAAAGGCCGTCCAGAGCTTCAGCTGTATTTGACAATTATAACCAAGTCTGCAACCTTTTGCTTTGGGGGAAGGGTAGTGGGAGGGTGGTGAGAATCTAATTACAGAGTGCCCCAAAATAAATAGATCAGGGTTCATGTTTTAATCAAGGTTCATGTCTGGGCATGGGACAGAACTGACATTGGTCATGCAGGTCGATTACCTTTGTTGGAACTTAGAAGGGGGTAATGCACCCTTCTGGTCTTATTAGGTCTCTTAGCTGTCATCAACCATGCTACGGGTGTTGGGGATCAGAGACACTATTCTGCATGATTCCAATCCTTCCCTAGTGGGTAGTTATAATGGAGGAGAAGCTGGCTTGGGGGCCCCCACACCTGTAGGGTGCCAAAGTTGGCTCTTTTCTCCTGTGAAGCTGCTAGACAAAGTCATTCAATGGCATGGGATCAGGTATAAACAATATGATGATGATACAAGTTGTACATCTCAATCCTTAAGTTGACCAAGTGATGCTGTCAAAGTTCTGTCACAGTGCCTGGAGGCTGTTGGGATCTGGCTTAGACTCATCCCTAGCAAAACCAAGTGGCTGTGGGTATATGGGCCATCTGTTTCCAGGGATCTTCCAACTTTAGCTCTGGAAGGGGTAGCAATTACCCAGACAAAGCTGGTGTGCAATTTGGTGGCACTCTCGGACTCACAGTTCCTGTTTGAAGAGCAGATGTTAGCTGAAGAGCAGATGTTAGCTGTGGTCAGGAGGGTCTTTGCACAGATTTATCATGTGCATCAATTGTACCTATTCCTGAAGCAGGATATCCTTCTCGCAGTCACTCATGCCTTGATCACTTTACAGCTGGATTACTGCTTTACATGAGACTATTGAGAAACTACAACTGGTCCAAAATGTTGCAGTAGTTATAGACAGTGGTGCAAACAGTATACCCATGTAACACCACTATTTTGCAAGGTGCACTGATTACTAGTAGGAGTCCTGGGTACAATTAAGGTGCTGGTGGTCATCTACAAAACCCTTCATAGCACAGGTCCTAGATATTTGTGGCATCTCAACTGCTCACTGTCTTATAAAATCTGACCAAGTTGACAGGCTCTGGAGCCCATAAATTAAACAGTGTCACTTTATGGGATCTAGGAGGCATACCTTGTCTGTTGTGGAATAGTATTTCCCCTGAGGTTCATACAGCTCTGACCTAGATGGCCTTCAGGAAGGAACTTAAGACCTGGTTCTTCCAATGGGCTTTGAGTTAGAGTTATGTGTGGTCCCACTAAGCACCAGCAATGGTATAATACATCTGATTTGCTCCTTCCAGCATGGTTGGTTAATTTTTTTTATTGTATTAACCCTCCATAGGTGGCTCCGAGTTGTGGATGAGCAGGTGGCCATAAAAATGGATTAAATGATTTTTTTTAATTTTTAGAGTTTTTTTAAAATGTTTTATTATTTTTATTTGCCCTTTTTAAAAGCATTTAGTTTTGGAAGTTTTTATTTTTTAATAAAAATGATATAAAATTGCTAAGAAAAGATAAATAAATCTGCAAGCCAAAGCAGGGAGCAAATGTGATTTGGCACACATGGGTGAACTTGGGCCTCTTTCTCTCAGCCTTACTTTACAGCATGGGTGTCCAACCTTTTGCCTTCCCTGGGCCACATTGAATGAAGAGGAATTGTCTTGGGCCACACATAAAATAGGGGCGTGGTGGCTCAGCGGGTAAGACGCCAGGCTTGTCGATCGGAAGATCGCAAGTTTGGAGGTTCGAATCCCTGGCCCCACGTGACGGAGTGAGCTCCCGCACTAGCCCCAGCTCTTGCCAACCTAGCAATTCGAAAGCATGCAAATGCAAGTAGATGAATAGGTACCACTTCGGTGGGTAGGTAACAGCGTTCCGCGCATGTCATGCCAGCCACATGACCGTGGAAGCGTCTTCGGACAACGCTGGCTCTTCAGCTAAGAAACGGAGATGAGCACCAGCCCCTAGAGTTGGACACGACTGCACAAATGTGCGGGGGGATCCTTTACCTTTACACATAAAATATATAATATAGCTAATGTATATAAGTAATAAAACTTCATTTATTTTTTATATTTTTTATTACAACATTTTAAAAAAGAGGGCAACATAAAACTAGTGGGATATTTGACCTTGTTTTTGTGAAACTAATGCATCTATATCTGTTTCGATGAAAGTGGTTGCAATTCTCAGTGAGTTCTCAAGGTGCTCGTCAGAAATTTTCATTCTAATTTTACTCTTCGTGTGCTTCATCCTTGAAAATAGTTGCTCACAAATGTACGTGCTGCCAAAAAGCGATGTCATGAATAACGCGTGATTGTGAAGCAAGGGATATTTTTCTCTGGGAAGATAGGTCTTATAAAAGTCCAGTAGAGAGACTTGATCAAATTTTTCTTTCAGTTGGATGTCTGATTGCAACTCTATGCATTCCATTTGAAAATTCGGAGGTAATGTAGTTATGTTGACTGAAAATGGAGTCGAAAATATACCAAGATATTGATGATTTTTCCAGAAATCTTGAAACCTGTTCTCAAATTCCTGTATCAAACTGAAAAGCAAGGCTGCATATTTCTCGCTGTTCACAGGACTGTGTTTAGCCAATGTATTAAAATGTATAAAATTATTTTCCATAACTTGAGCTTGCCATACTTTAAGTTTCATTTCAAATGCTGTTATGGTTTGAAACATTGCAGTGATAAGTTGGTTTTCACCTTGAAGATGCATGTTTAACTCATTTAAATGAGCAGTCAAATCCACCAAAAATGCTAAATCTGTGAGCCATTTTTCATCTTCAAGTTCTGGCACAAATTTTCTTTTTGATTCCATAAACGACTTGATTTCATTTTGCAAATCATAAAATCTTTTCAGCATTTTACCCCGACTTAGCCACCTTACTTCAGAAAAGTAAATGATGTCCCCATAATCAGCATCCATACTTTTAAGGAACTCCTGGAATTGGGGATGATTCAATCCGTTGGCCCTTATGAAATTCACTGCTTTGATGACAATTTGCATGACATTATCCATTTTTAAAGCTTTCGCGCATAAATTTTCTTGATGTAGACTGCAGTGTTGTTGTTGTTGTTGTTCAGTCATTAAGTCGTGTCCAACTCTTCGTGATCCCATGGATCATAGCATGCCAGGCCTTCCTGTCCTCCACTGTCTCCCGGAGTTTACTCAAATTCATGTTCATTACATCGGTGATGCTATATAATCATCTCATCCTCTGCCGTCCCCTTCTCCTTTTGCCTTCAGTCTTTCCCAGCATCAGGGTCTTTTCCAGTGAGTCCTCTCTTTGCATTAGGTGGCCAAAGTATTTGAGCTTCAGCTTCAGTATCTGTCCTTCCAATGAGCAGTCAGGGTTGATTTCCTTTAGGATTGACTGATTTGACCTCCTTGCAGTCCAAGGGACTCTCAAGAGTCTTCTCCAGCACCACAGTTCGAAAGCATCAATTCTTCGGCGCTCAGCCTTCCTTATGGTCCAACTCTCACAGCCATACATTACTACTGGGAAAACCGTAGCTTTAGTTATACGGACCTTTGTCGGCAAGGTGATGTCTCTGCTTTTTAATATGCTGTCTAGGTTTGCCATAGCTTTCCTCCCTAGGAGCAAGCGTCTTTTAATTTCATGGCTGCAGTCACAGTCTGTGGCGATCTTGCAGCCCAAGAAAATAAAATCTGTCACTGCTTCCATTTCTTCCCCTTCTATTTGCCAGGAAGTGATGGGACCAGATGCTATGATCTGAGTTTTTTTAATGTTGAGCCAGATTTTGCACTCTCCTCTTTCACCCTCATCAAGAGGCTCTTTAGTTCCTCTTCACTTTCTGCCATTAGGGTGGTATCGTCTGCATATCTGAGGTTGTTGATATTTCTCCCGGCAATCTTAACTCCGGCTTGTGATTCATCCAGCCCGGCATTTCTCATGATGTACTCTGCATATATGTTAAATAAGCAGGGTGACAATATACAGCCTTGTCGTACTCCTTTCTCAATTTTGAACCAATCGGTTGTTCCATGTCCAGTTCTGTTGCTTCTTGAGCCGCATACAGGTTTCTCAGGAGACAGGTAAGGTGGTCTGGTACTCCCATCTCTTTAAGAATTTGCCACAGTTTGTTGTGATCCACACAATCAAAGGCTTTAGCATAGTCAATGAAGCAGAAGTAGATGTTTTTCTGGAACTCTCTTGCTTTTTCCATGATCCAGCAAATGTTGGCAATCTGATCTCTAGTTCCTCTGCCTCTTCGAAACCCAGCTTGCACTTCTGGTAGTTCTCGGTTCACATACTGCTGTAGCCTAGCTTGTAGTATTTTGAGCATAACCTTACTAGCATGTGAAATGGGCGCAATTGTACAGTAATTTGAATGTTCTTTGGCATTGCCCTTCTTTGGAATTGGAACGTAAACTGACCTTTTCCGATCCTGTGGCCACTGTTGAGTTTTCCAAATTTGTTGGCGTATTGAGTGCAGCACTTTAACAGCATCATATTTTAGGATTTTAAATAGTTCAGCTGGAATACTGTCATCTCCACTAGCTTTGTTGTTAGTAATGCTTCCTAAGGCCCACTTGACTTCACTTTCTAGGACAGAGCTTTCCAAACTGTGTGTCGGGACACGTTAGTGTGTCGGCTGCAGTGTCTGGGTGTGTCGCGGTTGCTGCTGCCTCCGAGCCCTGCCAGGATTCCACGCAGGTCCTAGTGCCTGCCTTGTGCCTTGCTGCCTCCAAACCTGCTGTGATTCCGTGCAGGTCCTAGTGCCTGCCTTGTGCCCTGCTGTAAGAGTGTGTCGCAAAATGATGCATGTCTAAAAAGTGTGTCACCAACATGAAAAGTTTGGAAAGCTCTGCTCTAGGATGTCCGGCCCAAGGTCAGTGACCACACCATCGTGGATATCAGGGACATTAAGATCTTTCTTGTATAGTTCTTCTGTGTATTCTTGCCACCTCTTCTTAATCTCTTCTGCTTCTGTTAGGTCCCTGCCTTTTTTATCCTTTATCATGCCCATCTTTGCACAAAACGTTCCCTTGATATCTCCAATTTTCTTGAAGAGATCTCTAGTCTTACCCATTCTATTGTTTTCCTCGATTTCTTTGAATTGTTCTTATCTCTCCTTAATATTCTCTGGAAATCTGCATTCAGTTGGTTATATCTTTCCCTTTCTCCCTTGCCTTTTTCTTTCCTTCTTTCCTCAGCTATTTGTAAAGCCTCATCACAGCCACTTTGCTTTCTTGCATTTCTTTTTCTTTGGGATGGTTTTAGTTGCTGCCTCCTGTTCTATGTTACGAACCTCCATCCATAGTTCTTCAGGCACTCTGTCTACCAGATCTAATCCTTTTAAATCTATTCCTCACCTCCACTGTATATTCATAAGGGATATGATTTAGGTCATACCTGAATAGTCTAGTGGTTTTCCCTACGTTCTTCAATTTAAGCCTAAATTTTGCGATAAGAAGCTCATGATCTGAGCCACAGTCAGCTCCAGGTCTTGTTTTTGCTGACTGTATAGAGCTTCTCCAGCTTTGGCTGCAAAGTACATAACTAATCTGATTTTGGTATTGACCATCTGGTGATGTCCATGTGTAGAGTCGTCTCTTGTGTTGTTGGAGAAGAGTGTTTGCTATGACCAAACTCTATTAGCCTTTGCCCTGCTTCATTTTGTACTCCAAGGCCGAACTTGCCTGTTATTCCGGTTATTTCTTGACTTCCTACTTTAGCATTCCAGTCCCCCATGATGAAAAGGACATCTTTCTTTGGTGTTAGTTCTAGAAGGTGTTGTAGGTCTTCATAGAACTGCTTGGTACAAATCAAGAGATTTAGTTGTGTCTTTTAATGGCACCAAAGAAGCCATTTCTTCAGTGACATTATATTCGTTATCAATACCTCTAATAAAAATGGCAAGTTGAGTCGTATCTGTAGCATCAGTACTTTCATCCATCACCAAAGCATAAAATTTGAAATTAGCAGCTTTATTCTTCAAACCTCTTTCGATAGATTTTCCTATTTCTTCAATTTGCCTGGCTATAGTCTGGTGAGACAAACTGATTTTAGAAAAATCACTTTTTTTATCAGGACAAATTATATCTGCCACGCTTTCCACATACATTGCTTAATAAACTCACCATCAGTAAATGGTTTTGATTTTTTTGCAATCATATTTGCTACTAAATAACTAGCTTTAGAGTCATTTTGAGTTGTTGTTTTTTTAAAAAAAATTGTTGAGACGACAGACTTTTTTTCAGTTCCGCTAATTTGTCTTTACGACAAATTCCTTGATACGCTTTGAATGTGGCAGCATGTTTTTCCGTATAATGTCAGAGTCCAGTTTGACTCTGACTCTGAGGAAAACAAAACTAATAAAAAATCGCTTTTTTATCAGGACAAATTATATCTGCCATGCTTTCCATACATTGCTTAATAAATTCACCATCAGTAAATGGTTTCAATTTTTTTGCAATCAGATTTGCTACCAAATAACTAGCTTTTATAATAGAGTCCTTTTGAGTTGTGACTTTAAAAAAATTTTTTTTTGAGACGACAGCCTTTTTTTCAGTTTCGCTAATTTGTCTTTATGACAAATTCCTTGATACGCTCGAATTTGGCAGCATGTTTTTCCGTATAATGCCTTTTCAAATTGTAGTCTTTGAAAACTGACACATTTTCCCTACAAATTAAGCATAGTGCCTTAGTATTTGTCTTGACAAAGAAGTATTCATCTGTCCATTTTTCGTTGAATACTCTTCCTTCATCCACGATTTTTCTTTTTTTCTTTTCTTTTTTGGGTTCTGTTTTCTGTTGAAACAACGTTGAAGCCATGCTGGAATAAATTTATTTAGGAATAAATATTTTTTTTAAAGAAATAACACAACAAGCCAATCATAAATTGTTAGGTAGGCAAATAAACAAAGCAAAGTTTAATAATCAAATAAGAAAACTTACATGTCTACTTTATAATAATAACAATAAACGCCTGTCATCACAGAACACGTGTAGGTAGGTTGAAATATTATATATAACGCCAAGTTGCCACAAGCTGATGTGTGGGCGGGCGGCGGTGACATTAGCACTACTCTATTAGCCCCCGCCCCGTTCTGTTGTTTCTACCTATGCAGTCTGTGCTCGAGCACCACGCGATCAAGTCATGAAAAAAATAGCAAAATAATGTTAGAAGTTTATTATTTTGGGGGGCCACATTACTAGCTGTTCAGGGCTGCATGCTGCCCATGGGCCGTGGGTTGGACACGCCTGCTTTACAGGGTTGTTGAGGATTGGAGAGTCTTGGTGATCACTCGTAGCCGAGTAAGATTTTCTTCCAAGGGTAAAATCTTAACAGTGGATCCGTAAGTGGCTGTAAAGGCCAATTCTGGATCCGCACAACCTCCCACAATGAGGGCATAGGTTTCCGGGTGGAAGACGGTCACAATGAGGGTTTGCTTGACGTGCCTTCCTTTTAGCTCGTTTCTCCCTTTCACCCTGTACTCATGCTTCTTCAAAGTCCATAGCGCCTTTAATAAAGGCTGACCTCCAATTGAAACGCTCATGAGTTAGGGCTTCCCAGTTCTCAATGCTGATATTACATTTTTTTAAATTACCTTTGAGAGTATCTTTGAATCTCTTTTGCTGTCCACCAATATTCCGTTTTCCATTCTTAAGTTTGGAGTAAAGTAGCTGCTTTGGAAGACGATGGTCAGGCATTCGAACAACATGGCCGGTCCAGCGAAGTTGATATTGGATGATCATTGTTTCAACGCTGGTGGTTTTCGCTTCTTCTAATATGCTAACATTAGTCCGCCTATCTTCCCAAGTAATTTGCAGAATTTTTCGGAGGCAGCGTTGATGGAATCTTTCAAGAAGTTGGAGGTGGCGTTTGTAGAGGGTCCATGTTTCACAGGCGTACAAAAGGGTTGGTAGTACAATGGCTTTGTAAACAAGCATTTTGGTTTCCCTGCGAATGTCCCGATCCTCAAACACTCTACGCTTCATTCGGGAGAAAGCTACACTCGCAGAGCTCAGGCGATGCTGAATTTCAGCGTTGATGTCGGCTTTTGTAGATAGATGGCTGCCAAGATAAGAAAAGTGGTCGACATTTCTAGTAACACACCTTTAAACTGGATTGATGGCACTGCAGAGGGATTGGTTCGAACTTGCTGGTAAAGCACTTTGCTTTTTTTAATGTTAATCGAGAGGCTGAGCTTTTCATATGCTTCTGCAAAGATGTTTAGGATAGTTTGAAGATCTTCCTCTGAGTGTGCACAGACTACGTTATCATCAGCATATTGAAGTTCTATAACAGAAGTTGTAATTACCTTATTTTTTGCTTTCAGCCTACTAAGATTAAAAAGCTTTCCATCTGTTCGATATATAATTTCTACACCAGTAGGAAGTTTCTCTTCAACAAGGTGTATAATCATAGCGATGAAGATAGCGAATAAGGTTGGAGCAATAACACATCCCTGTTTAACGCCGGATTCCACTTTAAATGGATCGCTTTGAGAGCCATTGTTATTCAGGATTGTTGCCATCATGTCGTCATGGAGTAGCCACAAGATGTTCACAAATTTATCAGGGCATCCGATTTTCAGAAGGATGGTCCAGAGAGCAATACGATTTACAGTATCAAAAGCCTTAGTCAGATCAATAAACGCCATGTACAGAGGGCGGTTTTGCTCCTTGCATTTTTCTTGAAGCTGTCGTGCAGTGAAGATCATATCCACTGTTCCCCTGGAAGGGCGGAAGCCATTTTGCGTTTCAGGGAGGATGTCTTCTGATATAGATAGGAGACGGTTTGCGATGATCTTTGCCAGGATTTTGCCTGCTGTAGCTAGAAGGGAGATGCCTCGATAGTTTCCACAGTCTGTTCTATCACCCTTTTTAAAGAGAGTGATAATTATGGCATCCCTAAAGTCTGCTGGAATCTCCTCCCTCATCCAGATTTTTTCGATGAGCTTATGAAGTTGTTGTGTAAGTTCAGGCCCGCCTTCTTTAAAGACTTCAGCAGGAATCCCATCAGGTCCACTAGCTTTGTTATTTTTCATTTGATTAGTGGCTTTACTGACTTCCTCCAAACTAGGGGGTACTGCAAGCTCATCTCTTATTTGTTTTTGCAGGATTTGCACAGGCAATATTCTGAGATTAGTTTCAAAAAAAGTGGAATACAAATGTGAATGTAACAACAAGAAGTACAACAATAAAATACAGTGGGGGGAAAAGGTCCTGTTACTCACCACTTTCTCTCTTATTGTTTCTCTCTGTCCAATAAGAAACACAGGGTAGACTGTGGAGTATGGCTGGGACATGATGAGCAGTATAATTCCTCTCTAAATATTTCTTTTGTTTAGGCATTACCAAATAGGTGCATAGAGGAGACATTGGTTATCTAAAGCCATAGAGCCTGAGAAGATTTAATTAAGCACTAAGTCTCAGAGGTAATAAATCAGTATGAAAATTGCTGTGAATCTGGAGATTAAAAAAGCAGGTCTAGGAACTTAAAATTTGAAAGTAATTTTAAATATTAATTTCATCTTCAATTGGAATTAATTCAGAAGTCCATGGAGTTAGGAAGAGAGCATTTCTGTATGTTCAAGTCTCTTTTTTGCTGTGCTTTTTCACCACAGGTAGCTCCACCATAACATCTATTCTGCCCATATATTATAAAAATAAATAGAAAGTAAATTGCAATTCTTTCGTTTCAAATTTTAAAGCTGCAGATTATTTTCACAAAATGGGCTTGAAAATATTCCACTTATGGAAACAATCTTTTTTGCCAGATGTTTGCTGTAGCCCAGATTTATAGATCCAGAAACACAATAGAATTTGCAAACTTCTGTCAAAGAAATAGTTGATGGAAAGCTGGACAAAAAGCTTTTATATAAAGTCCTTGTGCTTCTATAGCAGCCATTTGGCAAGAAAACACCTAACCATATAGCTAAATGTCAGGGCTAATATAAATGTAAACTAAAAGAAACAAAAATCATTTGAAGAAAATACCCGGTAAATGAATGGATTGGATTTGGAAATATATGTATTATGGTCAGAGTGACAAACTCTCTATAATATTGAATAATAGGATTTGTATTCAGAGTATATGTTGATCATTGAAATTAGGATAAAAGCTTTAACTCTCCTTTTATTTTTTAATGATGAGATATAAGGCAATGTGGAGGCTGATGCCAATCAAAGGGGATGAGTAGGACGGCATTTGCTTTCAAACAGGTGGAAGTATAGGCTACTTTATCAATAATGTACTTTGAGAAGTTACTTATTTTCTATATAGACAATATATGTTTTAGGTTGCACCATTGGATTCCTGTTGTTATTGGTAAGATAAAATTAGATTCATGTTTGAGAAGGTGCTTGTTTAAACTATTTGGGTTTCTTTTCATATTTTGCTAATGTATAGCTACAACAAGGGGCGTGGTGGCTCAGAGGGTAAGACGCCAGGCTTGTCGATCGGAAGATCGCAAGTTCGGAGGTTCGAATCCCTAGTCCCACGTGACGGAGTGAGCTCCCGCACTAGCCCCAGCTCTTGCCAACCTAGCAATTCGAAAGCATGCAAATGCAAGTAGATTAATAGGTACCACTTCGGTGGGAAGGTAACAGCGTTCCGCGTGTGTCATGCCGGCCATATGACCATGGAAGCGTCTTCGGACAACACTGGCTCTTCGGCTAACAAGCGGAGATGAGCACCAGCCCCTAGAGTCGAACACAACTGCACAAATGTGCGGGGGGAACCTTTACCTTTACCTATAGCTACAACATTTCGTTATCCATTAATTTAGAACAACGTTATCAATATTAGAAACAGTGGAGAAAACCAGCTGTGGTTTTAACTTTAATTTACCTATTACAACCCTAAATAACTTTAATTTACCTATTAGCACCCTAAATATTTGAAAGCCTTGAGGAGCACCAAAGATGAGGATGTTTTCAAAGCTAACAACATATTACAATTATTTGTTTAATCTTGTAAATTCATAACTGGAACTCTACCAGGATAATCTGTTGTGTTATGGCAGGGCTTTCCAAAGTTTTCCCGCGGTGACACACCAACCGTCGTTGGTGTGTCGCCGCGGGAAAACCCAGAAGTGCCACCGTTGCAGCAGCATGCAAAAACCCGAAAGCGGTAGCAGTGCTTCCGGGTTTTTGCACGCCGCCGTTGGTGTGTCGCCGCGGGAAAACCCGGAAGCACTGATGATGATGACCAGAGTGTCTGTGGCGACACACTTTTGTGTCGCGACACACAGTTTGGAAAGCTCTGTGTTATGGAATGTCATTCTGAACTATGCACAATGAATTTTGTTGTACAGTATGACAAAGCATTCAATCACATGGCAACCTTACTGCCACTACAATCTGAACTAAGACAATTCAGAAAGATTGGATGTGCCACATGTACACCTAGTTAGGTAAAATTCACATATCCACTAATTATAAGAACCTAAAAAGTGCCCTTGAATCAGACCAAAGATCTACCTAGTCCAGCATTCTGTGTCACATTGGTCTTCCAAAGGAATCTAGGAATTGACAAACAAGACACATGTACAAAAGCTTTCTTCTGCTGTGGCTCTCCAGCAGCTGGTAATATTTAAGGCCTTCTGCCTGTAAATCAGGAGGCAGTATATACAGCCATCAAAACTAGTAGCCACTGATAGCTACATCCTCTGTAAATTTCTATAGTAGCCTTTTAAAACTATATAAATTGGGCATCGCCAACCTGGTAGCATCAAATTCCATTGTTTAGTTATACTGTATGTTCTGTAAAGAATCATTTTCCTTTATTAGTCTGAAATCTCCCAGTTTTCATCTTCAGTGGATCATTTTGAGGTGTAACATTGCAGAATGGGAGGGAGGGTGAGGAAGAACAAGGAGAGGAACACATTTCTTTGCCCAAATTGTTCATGCCAATGTTGTATATACTATACCTCTATTGGGATTCCTAGTATATGTTTTCACCCTAAGCCAGCCAGCCAGCCATAATTTTTCCCATAGGAGAGCTATTCTAGCTCCCTAGTAATTTATCCTACTTGGGATAGTCATTATTTTTTTAATAAGAATTTTATTAAGTTTCAAGCAAATATAAAAGCTACAGAAAAACAGAAAAATACAACGAAAAAAAGAGAAAAAACTAAAAAGGTGTAGAAACACAAAAGAAAAGTTTTCAAAATTACAGAAAGAGGTGACTTCTAACTTTTAACAGCAAGGATATACAACCATTTCCCATAATCAATGATGTACAATCATTTTCCATAATCAATTAGAGGGCCACCATTGAAAAGGCTATTTCACACACAGCCACCCACCTGCAGAGACACAATGCATGGCTTTAGACTAGGGTTTGCATCATAATTTGACATAGTTTAGCTCAATTGCTTACTCTATATTAAACCAAAATCACATTATTTCTATAAATCATTCCACTGGCACATTATAAAAATTACTAAATACAGTTGCTCCCTCCCCTTATATTAAAAGAATATATATATATAAATCTCCTAATCAACTTCCCCCCCAAATATAACATTTAATTATTTCCTTCCTACTACTATACATTCCTGTCTACTATAATAAAGATCAAACTAAAAAACATATAAATTGTCTGCCATTGTACTTGATAATACAACAATTTTAATAATCTTAATCATATTAAACCCAAAGCCAGACATTTATTACTTTTTTATTATACCTTATCTTAATCCAAATTGTTAAAGATAAATGAAATCAGCCAAACCCTAAAAGCGATCCAGATAAATATTCTTAAACCTTTATCCCACTTCAAAATAAACCAGAGCATTTACATATCTCCACAATGCGCAGGGATAGTCATTATTTTTTGTTATCCATCCCTGCTGACAACTGTTCCAGTTTTGTACTTATCTTTGATCTTTTTGAGGATGCCTGTTAAACCTTTCTTGATAAGAGTTGCTTGAACTGAAATTCTTCCAGGTTTAGTTCAAGGTTTCTAGAAGTTCATAGACTGATAGCCCAATCCTTACTCCTATTTACTCCCCCCCCCCCAAATTTAATCACATTATCTCTTGCATATATGCATATAAACAAGTGTGAATAACTTTGCCATTTTACCAACAGCAATTGCTGAAGTTCATTGAGCTAAACTATGTCAAATTATGATGCAAACCCTAGTCTAAAGCCATGCACTGTGTCTCTGCAGGTGGGTGGCTGTGTGTGAAATAGCCTTTTCAATGGTGGCTCTCTAATTGAAGAATGCCTTCCTTAGAGATCTTTGTGGTGTCTGACTTAATGTCTTTTTGAAGCAGGCAAAAACTTCTTAATTTTCCAAGTTTTTAATTTATATGGTAGTACTATTTCAGCTTTCTGAATTTTTCTGCTTTGCATTTTATAATGTTGTACAGCCATGTTCTGCTATTTTTAAAATGGTAGGTTTGGCCTATCGTTGTGTTTTGTTTTCTGCTAAAAAGAGGCCTGTTGTATGTATGCATGATGTATGTATATGTGCATGTGTTTATAATCAAGCAACCCCCCCTCCATTTACAGTTTTAAATCGGTGTAGGAGAGTTTATTGCAATATATATCAATAATAGAGCACATGATGATGAGTTTTCAGCCATGTGTAGAATGGGTGGGTAAACCACTGGTGATTCATCATCAGTTGTCATGTTCCCCCATGTTTTGTAGGAATTGTCAGGTTTACTAAGTATTTGCAGTTGTTCTTTTATTGTTTGATCATGTATTTCGCCAAATACTGTAATTCTGTCTATACATATTCTGTATTCCCTTTCTAACTAATTACTGTATGTTCCCTATTGCAAAGATCTGATTGAATTCTCCAGTAATCTATTGAGATTTCCATTCCAGTGCATGTCAGTAGGTTTCTATATCCCTGCTTGTTACCTTACCTTGCTGGATGGTGCATTGAAAAACAACCTCAGGGCTTCAAAAAATGTTACATAAATACATGTCCATCCTGCTGTTCCCTTTTAGTGTAAGCAATGTTACGCTAAGCACACAAAAGGAGTTATCAATGGATATTAGCCTCCATTGCCCATTTGACTTTGATCAGTTGAGGCTTTCACATAATGCTTTCTAGTGAGATAGAAAAGTAGTTTTGATTATCAGCCTTGTTTATACCTGTATCACATGGAGCATTCCCTGCTAATGATAATGGTATGGCACAAGCAACAAAACCCTAGTTTTATCCCAAATATATTCACACTATTCCATGCAAGAGAGGCTCTCTCATCCTGAGACTATCTTGCACATCAATATAATCTTGCCTACATTCTACCAGCCAGAGAGTATGTGCAGTATTCTGACAAATAAAATAAAATTCAGGATTGTATACATAAGTGATCCTTGCTGGAGTGGGTTTACATGTATTCATTTATTTATTTATGGGATTTATCTATTGCCTCAATCCAGATGGACTATAGGTGGTGTACAGATACTGTGAATACAAAGTAACATAATAAAAACAAATAATACAATGGCCATACAATAACAACAAAACTAATACTGGTGCCAATGATTCCACAGTCAATCCCCAGAGGCCTTCCAGAAAAGCCATGTTTTTACCAGCTTCTGGAAGAAGAGAGGGGACTATCATCACCCTATGGGCCAGATAGTTCATTATAAGGGGAGCCCCCCCCCCCAAAAAAAACCCTCAGCTCTAGTAAAATAACCAGGTTTTTTTTACAAGTAACCAAGAAAAGAAAAGAAAAAGTTTGTCAAATTGTTTTCTCAGTGCCTGACATTATAGATAGGGCTGATTTGTGTTGCTATCTGCAGAATATATTCCTCATATGGGTCTTTGACCATTCTTGAAACATACTAAAATCCAAAGCTATCACTTCGTCAAAGCAAGATGTACAGTATTGGTGAAAATTACTACAACCACAGGAATACATTGTGGACAATCCTTTAGAGCAGAAAGAAGCTACAATACAGAACCTATTTTAATTCCTATTATATGTCAAGAGATGGGACAATCCATTTGATAACTAAGCAATGAGCATCCAGCCCCAAAGAGGTATCTTCTTGTAGTATCATCCTTTAAAAAATTTGATAGAAAATAAAGAGAGAAAAAAACTCTGATGGCTGAGTTTTGTTACCCAAATGCCTCCTAATAATCCCTGATAATCCTTTCTTCTCATATCAAGAACTCCTGAATCCTCTGGAGGGATTGGTAACAAGTAGTAGTAGTAGTAGTAACAAGTAGTCTTGTATAATTTCAGATTTTCTTCTGGTCATAAAAGAGGTATTTTTAATTAATTTGATTTGTTTATTTATATTATATACTGCATTCTCTAGAACAGAGCTTTCCAAACTGTGTGTCGTGACACAAAAGTGTGTCGCCACACACAGTCTGGTGTGTCGCCACACAACCCAGAAGCGCTGATCATCATCAGCGCTTCTGGGTTTTCCCGCAACGACACACCAACTACAGCGCGCAAAACCTGAAAGCGGCAGCAGTGGTTGGTGTGTCACCGTGGGAAAAACTTTGGAAAGCCCTGGTTTAGAGCATTCACCAACTTGGCCAAGGAAGAGATGTAATATTTCAAAAGAAAAAGAGACAAGAGATGCTATACTTGTCTACAGATATACTCAGAGCATTATCTTGTCTTATTTTACTGGATGAACTTTAGGGTTGGCCAAAATGCTGGGACAGGTGAGTGATACCATGAATAATATTGAGTAGAATAGGATTGCTTGGCTCTGGAATATAGAGAATAACTCTTTAAAAAGTAAAGACAAGATGGACGTGAAAAGTACTCCTTAACAATCCTGCCTTGAATCAGGAAGTCCATAACAACTCTCAGTTGGTTACTAATATCTTCTTTCTGGGAGGTTGTTCCTGCTGTATTATTACATACATTTTTGGAGGAAACTTCTTTAGACCTCATTTTAGTCTATTTTCAGACCTGATTTTGACATAGAAAACTGGGCCAAATGTCTTGATGAATATTGTATGTGGCAAAAAACATAGAGAAGAAATTCTGCTGAATCTCTTGGTAGCCTTCAGTAGCATTGGCCATGGTTTCCTATGGTGTTGATGGTATGATGTTGCTCAGGATTCTGTCTTATCTCACAGTCTTATACAAAGCTCTTGAGTGAAGTAATGTGGAGAAGGTGTAGTGTCATCAAAGTGGTGCTAACACCCACTTTTACTTCTCCTTTATATAAGATACTACCTGTGGCCCTAGCAAGGGAGGAGAAGGGGGAGTAGTAGTAGTAGTAATAAAACATAGTAGTTGGTGGTTGTCAGTGAAGGTGATAAGTGGGATTATTAGGCCATGTAGTGATTTTTCATCCTACTTGTTTTTCACCCTGTAATAGTTGTTGCTTAAATCCTGTCAAATGTTCTTGTACTTTGATGTCACATAAACCATTTTTAAGCTCTAAGAACAGTGATAATTGTACACAAATATTTCTATGATTAAGAAATAGTTTGTGTGGTCAGGTCAAATTCTTCCATTATAATGGCTCAAGTTCATAAATACCTCTGTATTTATTATTCTCCTTGAAGTGTCTAGAGTGCTAGACAGATTATTAAGAATAAATTAATGAGGACACAACAAAAAGAATAAATTGGATTTTTTAAAAAAAAAAATTAAAAAAGGAAACTCCAAAGACCTATCTACTTTCCCCAATGCTCTAACCAATTACTTACATTTTTGTAAGGATCATGATGACAAACAAAGTAATAGCCCAATCCTCAAATCAGATAAGCCCTAATGTTGTGTTCAACTCAGTTCACTTGCATTAGAATGAATGTTACTGAGTAAGTCTTGAAACAGATTACATCCAAATATTCAACCTCAGATATTTTGTAGAATATAATCAGTTTCTCACTGAAGTTAGATTTCCATTCTTAGAACCACTCTGTTCTGCTCTTGTTGATTGTGGCATACTAAGGGTATAAGAAAGCAAAATACTCATGAAGAATTTCAGAAATGATATAAATGATTAGATATACTTTGGTCTAAATTGTGGCATAAGGAATCATGCCTGCAATGGAAAGAAAGGCATTGGAGGCTTACATTTGCTGAGAGTAAGGATTTGTACCATTGTTAGTATATTTTTTATGTCCCTGCCTTAGCACAAATTCATTTGAAAAGAAATAAAAAAGAATTCAAAGGCAGAACATAAACCAAGAACGAAAAGTATAGAAGAGGTTGAAAGAGAAAGAACCAGGCATTTATACAGGAGAATTTTTAATAGCACCGTCATGTCTAAAACTGCTTAAAGATCAAGTCCTTTCAAGTTCATGAGAGCTTTCCCCAAGAGTTGTGGCTAAAGAATAGTCTTCTCACGTGAGGCTAAATTGAAATTATGCTTTTTTCATAATGCCATACTGTTTACCTATCTCTTATATATATTCAAGATTAATTATACCTTTCACAATGCGACATTGTGTGTCTGCTACCCACATTCTACATCATTGGGCATGATATTGTCATGGAACAATACCATATAACTAACTTTTATGTAAAGAGATCTTGACACCAAGTTGCCATTTCCTGCAGCACCTGTGAGTCAAGTACAACCTGATTTCGCCTCTTGAAAGTCTTATGTGCTATGATGTCTCATAAGTGAATGTTGTGGATGTGTGGTCAAAAGAGAAAGTATCTGAGGATCCAGTGTACAGTATCTGGTGTTCATTAATGCAGTCAATATAGTTATTATATTTGAATTGCAAACACATGAGGAATTAAAAGACAACAACCATCTAACAGTACTTGCTACAATACTTTTTACAATAGTCTTAAAGTTATGTCTACAACATGTAGGCAGAAACAGTAGCCCTTGCCTTTAAGAGTATATTATCTTTGTTAGAAATACATTCTGAAAAGGCATAATTTAATATATATTTAAATATTAATTAAATTTAATTAAAATAATACTTGCGTGTCTATGAAGGTTCTCAGTCATCCAGGTGGAATTGTCTGTAGCTTGAATCATGTCAACTGGATTTCTATTTTCTCAGTGGAAACGTTTCGCTCCTTATCCAAGGAGCTTCTTCAGTCTGAGCAAAGTTGGTAAGGGAATCCTAAATATGTTTCTAGGTAGCTGTGTGACCTTACACCTGGGGTCATGGTTATATTGAGATGTATTTTAAGTCCTTTTATTATCTAAAGGAGGATTGTTAAGATCACCATGCTGCTGTTGAGCTTGTGAAATGGTCTTAATCTTCCTAGGCACAGAAGACAGAGCCGGGAGAAAGATGGGAGAAAGATTGTGCCTGAGGCCCCCACCTCTATTCAAGGAAGGATTTTCCAAGTTGGCATAAATGGATTCCTTGACCCCTCTCTCAAACCACCTATCTTCTCTGTCTAAAATGTGAACATTAATGTCCTCAAATGAGTGTCCTTTTTCCTTTAAATGAAGATAAACTGCTGACTCTGGTCCTGTGGTGTTACTTCTCCTGTGTTGGGCCATCCTCCTGTACAAAAGTTGTTTGGTTTCTCCAATGTAGAGTTCAGAGCACTCCTCACTGCACTGGATTGCATAAACTACATTGCTTTTCTTGTGTTTTGGAGTTTGATCTTTGGGGTGTACAAGCCTCTGTCTCAGTGTGTTGGTGGGTTTGAAATATACAGGTATGTGGTGTTTGCCAAATATCCGTTTTATCTTTTCAGACACACCAGCCATGTAGGGAATGACCAGGTTCTTTCGTTTACTCTGAGTCTCAGCCCTATCTGTCGCTGTTTTAGGTCTGGTAGATTTAGATTTGGTGAAGGCCCAATTTGGATATCCACAGGCCTTCAGAGCTGTTCTCAGGTGCTGATTTTCATTCTTTTTGGAATCCATGGAGGTGGGGATGGTTTCTGCTCTGTGTGACAATGTCCTGATGACTCCTATGACTCCTATAACTATGGTCTCCTTTGATGTGTCCTCCCTTTTCACCAGCATCCCCACCACTCATGTTCTATCCACTGTCAGGAAGAGACTAGAAGAGGACAGCACCCTTGAAAGGAGAAGCCATCTCAACCCAAACCAGATCTGCCATCTTCTGGACCTGTGTCTTAACACCACTTATTTCACATACAGAGGTGACTTTTACAGACAAAAACACGGCTGTGCCATGGGTTCTCCTGTGTCACCCATTGTGGCCAATTTATACATGGAAGAAGTGGAGAAGAAAGCACTCAACACATTCCAGGGAACGGTGCCCACCCACTGGTTTAGGTATGTGGATGACACCTGGGTCAAAATCAAGACCCAGGAAGTACAGGCCTTCATGGACCATATAAACACTATAGATACCAACATTAGCTTCACCAGAGAAGACACCAAGGACAACAGACTGGCATTCCTAGACTGTGAAGTCCTCATTGGGACCGGTGGCAAGCTAGAAATAGGGATCTACAGGAAACCCACACACACAGATCAATATCTGATGTTTGACTCCCACCATCCACTGCAGCACAAACTAGGAGTCATCAGGACATTGTCACACAGAGCAGAAACCATCCCCACCTCCATGGATTCCAAAAAGAATGAAAATCAGCACCTGAGAACAGCTCTGAAGGCCTGTGGATATCCAAATTGGGCCTTCACCAAATCTAAATCTACCAGACCTAAAACAGCGACAGATAGGGCTGAGACTCAGAGTAAACGAAAGAACCTGGTCATTCCCTACATGGCTGGTGTGTCTGAAAAGATAAAAAGGATATTTGGCAAACACCACATACCTGTATATTTCAAACCCACCAACACACTGAGACAGAGGCTTGTACACCCCAAAGATCAAACTCCAAAACACAAGAAAAGCAATGTAGTTTATGCAATCCAGTGCAGTGAGGAGTGCTCTGAACTCTACATTGGAGAAACCAAACAACTTTTGTACAGGAGGATGGCCCAACACAGGAGAAGTAACACCACAGGACCAGAGTCAGCAGTTTATCTTCATCTAAAGGAAAAAGGACACTCATTTGAGGACATTAATGTTCACATTTTAGACAGAGAAGATAGGTGGTTTGAGAGAGGGGTCAAGGAATCCATTTATGCCAACTTGGAAAATCCTTCCTTGAATAGAGGTGGGGGCCTCAGGCACAATCTTTCTCCCATCTTTCTCCCGGCTCTGTCTTCTGTGCCTAGGAAGATTAAGACCATTTCACAAGCTCAACAGCAGCATGGTGATCTTAACGATCCTCCTTTAGATAATAAAAGGACTTAAAATACATCTCAATATAACCATGACCCCAGGTGTAAGGTCACACAGCTACCTAGAAACATATTTAGGATTCCCTTACCAACTTTGCTCAGACTGAAGAAGCTCCTTGGATAAGGAGCGAAACATTTCCACTGAGAAAATAGAAATCCAGTTGACATGATTCAAGCTACAGATAATACTTGCGTGATTGTTTAATACAGCATTTTTAATTATTTAGAAAATGTGCATACAAATGTAATGTCAGGAATACATGCTATTTCTAGTAGATAAGAAATTTAAGAAGGGAAACTACTCCTGTGTGTGGGTCACCTTATGACAACTATTGCAGTGGGTGTTTGCTAGGAAGCCCATATAAGCCAGCCAGAAGGAGGAGTAGAAAAGAAGCAATATAAACAAATTAACATATACAGCCTATTTCTCCTGTGCACTTGTGAATGGTGGCAATGCATGACTAAAAGCAGGAAAGCTATTTTTAAATTGAATGCATATTTGAGCAGATCTGGTTTTTAAATTCACATTAAAGACACCAGAAATGTCACAAGTGGGAACATAGACTAACAACTCCTTAAAAAGTTACATTCTAAAACAGGGCTTTCCAAACTGTGTGTCGCGACACAGTACTGTGTCGCCTGGGGGCCCCAAGTGTGTCACGCAAAACCCAGAAAGCACGGCGGTGGCAGCGGCAACTCGGAAGCGCCACCGCCGGTGCTTCCGGGGTGCTGGCCGTTGGTGTGTCGCCAACGGCAAAAGTTTGGAAAGCTCTGTTCTAAAAGTTGACTCTGAATTGCTGTAGGCTTGCACAAAGGTGTCTTATCTATGAGCCTTAAGATATTCTTACAAACCGGAGGTCAAAAAGGAATAAAAGGTAGTCAATTAGAAAAGACTCATGGATGATTGGTTTAAATATGGTAACGGCAGCGAAGTTATTATATGCACAAAGATGAAAGAATACAGAAATACCCACCACAGAGGAATGGACTGTGAAGATGGTAGAACTTGCAGAAATGGCTAAATTGACTTGCTTGATTTGGGAGGGAACTACTACTTTTATAAAAGACTGGAAACTCTTTATGGATTTTTTGCTGAAAATGGCTAAAAATGAACTGGTGATTTCTGAAGTTACCAATTAAAAAGGGCTGCATATGGGGAGAAGGGAACTATGTTATGTAATTTCGAAGGGTGGAAATTGTATGTATGTTTATAAATGCTGTAAAGGTGATTGGAAGTCACTTCTTTAAGTATCTTTTTTTCTTTTTCTTTTTCTTTGCTTTCTATTGTTTTCAACACTTTTTTCTTTATCTTTTTTCTTTCTTACTTTTCTTGTTTATCATTTAACTTTGTAAAAAATATATAATATAATATAATATAATATAATATAATATAATATAATATAATATATATATATATATATATATATATACTGTGTATATATAGTGTGTGTGTGTGTGTATGTATGTATGTATATATATATATATATATTATATTTAATATATATATATAATATATTTAATATATATATATATATATATATATATAATATATTTTATATATATATAATATATTTTATATATATATATATAATATATATTTAATATATATATATATATATATATATATATATATATATATATTTAATATATATATATAATATATTTTATATATATATATATATATTTTATATATATATATAATATATTTTATATATATATATATATATTAAAAAGGAACAAAAAGTATATAGGCATGCACTTTTCTTAAAATTCACCTACTGAAGTGTGAATCATTTTAAAAATACATAGTTTGGGCAGGGTTCAAATTCTTTTTTGGGGTAGCATTAAAACTAAATAAAACTGCATCCTCATGATAAATTTGAATTTAAAGTATAGATTGCCTGAGTTTTCCCCTTTATTCTCATAAGATATTATCATTTTACTAGTTAATAATTCATTTAGCCACTCAATGTACTAGATTTAAAGTTATGAGATATATTACTTTATTGATTTCAGTGACACAAAATAATCCAGTTATTTCATGTTTATATAAACATTTTAACATTAATTAACATTAACTAAACATTTAGTTATAGTATAATTTCTATGATGCGTTTCCAGAAATAAGGAACAGTACAATTTCTGTGTGATGAAAGAATAGTGGGCTTGTCTTACTCAAGCAGTAGTCCTCTGTGCCATGAGGCTAAGCTGTTGTTTTCATTGACAAACTTTCTAAATGCGGGTAGAATTGATTCAGTTTAAATGCTGTTCAATATTATTTTATTTTATTATTATTATTATTATTTATTTTATTTTATTTATTTTATATTTTATTTTATATTTTATTTATTTTATATTTATTTTATTTTATATTATTTTATTTTATTTTATTTTATTTTATTTTATTTTATATTTTTATTTTATTTTATTTTATATTTTTATTTTATTTTATTTTATTTTATATTTTTATTTTATTTTATTTTATTTTATTTTATTTTATTTTATTTTATTTTATTTTATTTTATTTTATTTTATTTTATTTTATTTTATTTTATTTTATTTTATTTTATTTTATTTTATTTTATTTTATTTTAGGGAAAGTGTTCCACAGAGTATTCTTTGTGAATTCTGGTTATACTTCTTATTAATTTTTTTTAAAAAAAACAAGATATTTTGTTTAGAGTGGAGCATATATTTTCTTTCATTTGGATCAATCTGAGAAAAAGAGAGATAAAGTGTTTTTAAGCGTAGCTTAACATTATATTCGATAGGCAGTATGAACGCTAAACTGTTCTCTTTTGACAAATCCATTAAGTTTTCATTTCTGCTTTTAAATCTGCACTGTCCAAACTTTGAGAAACTCTTCTTAATTTATATTCTGGTTTGCTCAAATGAGCCATGATCAAATCATGATTTATATTCCCAGCTTGTTTTCAAACCAAACTTTCAGCCAATCAGAATTCTACCAGCTTAGATGTTAAGACAGAACTCGAGTTAGTTTAAAAGCAGAAGCAGTAGCCCTGATGTTCACTTCATGTCTCTGCCTGAGATCCAGAAAGAAACTAACAATCATCAGAGAAAGTACTGGGGTAGAGATAGACAAATAGTATAAATGGACATAAACCAGCTTTTTGTCTTAGAGTATACAAGCTAGGAAAATACACAATAATTTTCTCATAGACAGGAGCAAAACACAGACAAAACACAAACTCTATCCCAACCCAGATTAAGTAGTTTATAAGATAGTGAATAAACTTTGTGACTGTTTGATTGATTATGTGCCATCAGGTCACTGTTGACTCTTAGCAACCACATAGATAGATTTTCTCCATGACTGTAACAGCCACTTACTTTCTGTATTATTACTGTATATAACAATCACATACTGAAATTATTTATTTATTTATCGTATGGCACATTCACATCGCGTTACAATAAAAAACACAGAGCATAATAAATATGAAATATAAAATATAGGCAGGAAAATTACAAACGTATGTCTAAGTTACCAATACAGTTTTTTGCTTCAGTTGTCACAGCCAGCAAATCAGCAAAGTCTCCATTGTAGGCTCGGTTTTGACACTCTGTCACTATATGTTGGATAGTTTGTTTTTTGGTCCCACAGTCACAATTCGGTTATGTTGTTTTGCCCCATTTATACTGAAATTATTTGGGGAAAATGAAAGGTGAATCCAAACTGTTGGTAGTTCACTTTGGATTTTGTATATATCTGCTTATATGAGCAAAGAATATACAGTATGTTTGTATATTAATAAATTCTATTATTAATTCCCAATTAGAGAAACATTTAATAAGATTTATTTATTACATTTATATCTTAGCTTTTTTCTGAGAGCTGAAGGGTCTCAGCTAATCTTATGCCCACAATAACTGTGTGAGTTTGAGCTCAGAGAAAGTAAACTGGGCAAAAGTAATCCAGTGACTTTATGATCAGGTGAGAACGAGAACTATATCTTAACTACTACACTACTAGTTTTCTAGTGTGGATCAACCTTGCTTATTTTAACCAGTTGAATGGCTGCTATCCAAAGATATCTGAACATATGCATGATGCATAACCTTTGGCTCTCCAATTAACATAAAATTCTTTGTTGAATATTTGGCCATTTGAGTGCCTTGCAGAAGTTGAGATATTTAGGCTCAGATTTGGGGAAAAAAACCCCAGAAGCTACAAATCTATAGATCCTAGATTTATGGACTTGCTTCTCCATCCAAGAAGCTTTCTCTGTGCTACAGGCCACTACTGTGCCTCCATGTTAATACCTGATCTGTTCCCAGAAGTGCCTGAGGGATTGGAATATGCCTGGAATGGAAGACAAATATTGCTTTAAAAAGGGGGGAAATTAAAAACAGTGTGGGTGGGTAGTAGACAACATATCTATCATCACAATCACAAATAGTACTGATCCACCTTTTTCCCTTTCAGGCCCCAGCAAGTTCGGGGTTTGGTAAAATAATAATAATAATAATAATAATAATAATAATAATAATAATGACGTATTCAATTTATATGCTGCCCCACTCCCAGAGACTCTGGGTGGTTTACAAATCGTTAAAAACATTTAAAGCAAAGAACAATACAAAAACACAAAAACAGCACAAAACAAAAGAACAAAGATGTCAAAGAAAACAAACCTGGAAGGAAACAAGGAAAAGGAAGAAAGGGGCCTCAGTCGTCCTCTCCAAAGGCCTGGGCGAAGAGCCACGTCTTCAGGGCCCTTCAAAATACCAGTAGGGTGGAGGCCGTTTGAATCTTGGGAGGAGCCTCATTCCAGAGGGCAGGTGCTGCTGCAGAGAAGGTGTGCTTCCGTGGTCCTGATAGCTGTCATTGTTTAATCGATGGAACCTGGAGTCTGCCAACCCTGTCAGATCAAACTGGTCAGGGAGAGACTATGGAAGACAGGGGGTTCCTCAAGTAACCAGGCCCTATGCCATGTAGGGCTTTATAGGTAGTGATCAGCACCTTGAATCGCACCCGGCAGCAAACTGGCAACCAGTGCAGCTTGCAAAGTAGAGGTGTTACGTGGCATACTGAGGCATGCCCATCACTGTCCGCACTGCTGCATTCTGGACCAACTGAAGCTCCTGGGTGGTCTTGAAGGGCAGCCTCATGTAGAGCGCATTGCAGTAGTCAAGTCAATTTCCTCCCCTTTGGAAATGGGATTGTTCAAACTGTCTTCTATTAATGTATGCAAATGCAACATATGCTTACACTGTTTACAATAAAACAATTATTTTAAATTTCCAAATGATATTACATGATTTTCTGATCAAATTCATAATCTAATAACAGTTATGAAATGTTATTCATCTTAGTGCAAATAAATCACATTTTACAGCATTGAAATTCCATGGAGAAGAGTGTGGCAGTGATTGAAAGCATTGTATGGACTAGGAGAGCTATTTTTGCTTCCTAGAATGGTCAGAAATTCCAAGATGGTGGAATTTGTCATTGTAGTATATATACATTAAAAATCATACACACAGTTATGATTCTAAAATAGTATCCTCAAAGCCACAATGGTCATTTTGTATAATTAAATATTTACATGACACTTTATCCCCTATATCAGGAGTTTCCAAAGTGCCGCCTCTGGCGACACACCAGCGGCAGCGGCGGCGCGGGAGGGCGTGCGGCAGCGCGCGCATAAACGGTGGCAACGCGGGGGGCGTGCGGCGGCGCGCGCGTGCACAGCAACAGCGGCAGCCTCTGCTAAAACGCGGAAACACTGATACCGCGCCGCTGCCACCGCCGCCGTGTACGCACGCGCTGCCGCTTCCGGGTGGTGTGGTGACACACCACGCTGTGTGTGGCGACACACTTTTGTGTCGCGACACACAGTTTGGAAAGCTCTGCCCTATATTATGATTATATACTTAGCTTGTTGTAATGCTTCGTAAATATGTTGGAAACAATTTAAGCACTTATGAAAGTCACTTATGAAAATTTAGGGTTAACAATGGTGGTAAACTTGAAGTATTTCATGCACTCTTGCTTGAGAATAAATTGTGCTGTACTGTAAATTATTAGATAGATAGATAGATAGATAGATAGATAGATAGATAGATAGATAGATAGATAGACTCCCTCCCTCCCTCCCTCCCTCCCTCCCTCCTGAGGTACATAAATGGATAATATATCTTTAAAAAATTCTCATTGCTGCACAACAATATATTTAATAAGACCATGCTCAATATTTTCAAACAAATGTTGAACAAATGAGGCCCAAAATATCCTCCCCCCAAAGTAAATGTCATTTATTTGTTCAGTGCCTTGCCTTCTATCCAGTTAAAATCCAATAAGATTTTTTTTTAAAAAAAAACCTTCCGTAATTATTTTTCCAATTCAGAGGTTTAGAAGAGGAAATTCTTCACTTCTTTTCGGAAGATAGAAGGAGCAGGAGGCAAGCTCAACTTCTCAGGGAGTGCATTTCATAGTTGTATCTATGAAAGTTGTATCTTTTTACTATTATTTAGAGGTAGAGTTTTTTTTTTAAAACCCTCTCTATTCTTGTTGCTTTGAAACCATTTTTTTCTCCTTCCTGGGAAGTTTTTTTCCTACTAGTAATTACATAAAGAATGCCTTAGCATCATAGCATTACCCAGGCAGACTTGACTGTGCTCAGTGATCACAAAGCCAGTTCCGAGTGAGATCTGCCACCCTCATTTCAAATTGGTGACCCTGAGCAAATCAGTTTTAACTCGAAAACAATGACATTAAGCAATTTGAAAGCTACTTTGGAGTTCCTTTTTGCAGCCCTTTTCCCAAAGTAATGAATGGGAATGCTTTGGCTGCTGATGTAAGATTTACTTAGAAATACTTTAGCTTTCAGTGACACTGCTTTTTATTCTTATGTAATAGCTGCAACTGTAATTTGACACTGAAAAGCTTTCTCTGATATCAGCTATCATCACTAAATACATTTGCAGTTCTCTTCAAAAGGGGCAGAATACCCTACCTGCTTGTGTTAATGACCTACAGCAAGCAAATACTGTATGAATTTTCTGAATAGGATTTTAAATCTTAGGAGGAGACAACGTCTAGTGTCAAAATGTTATGGTGCAGACTGGCCATAAGATATATTACCCAGACTGGCTCTGCTTGCCTAGTTGCAGATCAGAGTCTATAACCTATGCCTATTTTAATACTAAGATGTAACAACAGCAAAAGCTAGGAAATGTCTGTTTGCTCCACACTGTTAGGAAAGAATATAGTGGGGAAAACATTTCGTGGATTTTTGTGGGTTTGGTTCTTGCACTGAGAGATACTTGAAGGCACGCTGTTTCTTTTTTAAAGATACAATCTGGACCAGTTTTCTGGTTTTAAAAAATGGTAGATCCCAAAAGTTTGAGGTACTCCTAAACTTTCAGATATATAACTAACTCCCTTCTGAAAATTCAGGATGCAAGTATAGCAACCATTTATTAAGTCTAGAATAAAAATATCAAAAACTTTAAATATTAAACCACCAAGCGTAAGGAGAACTTCGAACTGGGAATAAAGAAGACAATGTAATATAGTATAAGATAAAGAAAACCTCTTTTTCCCCATTTTTTTTCACATAATGCCTAATTTTAAAATCTCCTTATAAGTTCTCTTAGGTCTTCCCCCATTCCTTTAAACGTAAAAGATCCTAACATGTTATTTTGTAAAAATAGGCAAGTTTCTTCAACTCCCTATTTTTTAATTATTATTATTTTGGGTTGCTCTTTTCTTTACCATTTCCAGGTGTTTTAGATCCTTTTATGTATGTTTTTAGAAGTTGTAATCAGAAATGTAGAGGGCATTCCAAATAAGGCTGCACCATATAAGTGTATAAAAGCAATATATAATTTCTCTACCTTTTTCTCAATAATCCGTAGATAGGATTGGCTATTTTTCACTCTTTGCTCCATGTTTAACTGATGTTTTTATCATTTAGCAACATCAAAATTTGGAGAGAACCTTCTGAATTTACCAAAGTCTGCTTCAGTTTTTCTTCTGAATGCTTATGCTGGTCTATGACCATAATACAGATTTGATTGATTGATTCTTCTGAATGCTTTGGTATCATCTGCAAACTTGACCACTTAGCATACTGTACATAAATAAAGATACAAAAAGGAAAAGGAAAATTAAAAAGGAAAGGAAAAAGCAACAAAATGCATATGTTAAAAAATAACTGCTTTAAAACAAAGCATTAAACCTCGAGCACATGAAATAATACTGAACTGTGTTTCTATTATGTTGATAAACAGTCAGTTCATCAGCAGAGTGAGAACAAGCATCAGCATTTCAAGACTGTAAATCCGGTGTGGATTGTCTTTTCATTATGAAAGAGTAGTCTATAATTCAAAATTACATTCACACCTTTAAATCATATTACTCTGATTTTCCAAAACCATATTAACAAATTTGTGAGTATTAAAGCAAAATAGTACAAAGGTGAAACATGCCCATTTCATATGTATACATGTCTCCTCCATAATTTTCAAGGACTGACAGCCAACCCTTTTAAAACATTCTCTGCGATGCCCAGTAAACATTAATTTTTTTGAATTAATCTCATGTTAAGATCATAAGGGCATATTTAACATTCTTTAAGAACAATTGTTTGTTAATATGGGGTATTCCAACTGTTTATCCCAAGTAACTGATATCCACTCGGCAAATAATCAATATCCCACTTATAAATACTCTGTAATTGTCTATAAAAATACTATAAATTTAAAATAATTCAGAACATATTTCAATGTTTTTAGTAGTTCAGGAATTTTAGAGGTTGATGCATAAGGACCAAATTGTGAAACATCAAAAGCCATTTTAATTGTATATGCTGCCATTCAGTTTTAGACAATCCAAATTCCTATTGCAGATGGTTTTAAATTCAAATATTTTTTTTAAAAAATTGACTGGCAAAAGCTTATCTAAAGTATTAATATCCTGATTAGCCCATGAATTCAAAATAAATAAATCATATGAAACAACCTACTCTTTTCACACTGGTCTTATCCCTAAGTGTAAATTTATTGTGTGAGTAAGGATCAAAATTGTATTTCCATCCCAATATCTTCTAAATATGCCAAGCAGCCTCTAATGCTGAAAATAATTAACAATTATGACTAAAAGGGGAACCACAACCCTGCCATGACATCAAAGTGATCATATAATAACTTTGTAATTGTATCCATCATGGTTTAATCACTTGGATTCCATAGAGAAATAGAAGTTAAAATATATGCCTAGTGATAAAGCATAAAGAGAGGAACGTTAAAAGCCTATAATATAACTGTAATTTAAATAAAGAAAACTTAAGGGTTTGTTCTTCCCAAAAAACATTCTTAGTTTATCAATTTCCTTTGAGTACCCTAAAGGTATTAACATAGGAATTCCTCTAAGTACATATATTAACTTTGGAACAATATTAATTTTTGCAACATTTATCTTTCTCAGTAAACTCACTGGGACTTTTAACCATCTTGTTATATCAGCATTAATTTGAAATAAACAATATGAAATATTTGCATCTACAACTAAATATTTTTTTCTAGAAATAATTATGCCAAGGTATTTAAAGAATTCAAATACAAGTAAAGCCCCAATTTTTACAGTTTTCCACCAACACATTAAAACTATGGGAAGTATATGAAACTTGCTCAAACTGAATTCCCTGACAATTAATCAAACTATTATCCTATGTCAATACATTTTAATAGAACATTCATAATTATTTAACATCAGCATATAAGAACAATATTTGGTTCAACTCCAGCTGCTTTTATGTCCAGAATATCCTTTCCATGTCTGGAAAGACAGGCCAGTGTTTCCAATATCAAATCAAATATAAGAGGAGATAAAGAGCATTGTTGACAAATTCCATGAGATATCTTGATAAATAAGAAATAATTCCATCTCTTTGAGTGAGACGGGCAGTGATGAAATTTGAAATATAAATAAATAAATAACGTTTATCAAGGAATTAGAATGCCACATTGTAATCCAATTAATAAAAACGTAGGAAATTCATATTTGGCCCATACTTGCTCCAAAAAGTTGAATTGCACCATATCAAAGGCCTTTTCTGCATCCAATGAAATCATCACTGCTGATTAGTGTTACAAATTAGTAATCTAATATTATCTGTCTATTATTTTTCATAAAACCAGATTGCACAGAGTGGATAATCTAAGGTAACCTAAGGTAATGTCAATTGTACACTACATGCCAGGGTTTCTGTTAAAATTTGTGTATTAACATTTATCAAGGAGATTGGGTGATAACTTGCAGAATCAGCAAAATCTTTACTAGCCTTTAAATTTACAGTTCCATTAAAGGAAGTTGGAAATTTTTCATTAAAAAAAAGTACTGTTATAAACTTCCAACAACATAGGACTGAAAAAAGATCAGTGTATGTCTTCTACTACTCAATAGGATAGCATCAGTTATAATAGTATCAATTACTTCTTGGGGAGATAAAGGTACAGCTAGATAAGCAGCTTGTTTATGTCTAATCTGTGGAAGAGCAGCATTATTTAAAAATGATTAATTTCTTCCTTTGTAACTTTGGATTCAGTATTGTAAAGTCAAGCATCAAAATCAGAGTCATTATATACTTTCTCTTTACTAACAGAAATATTACTTTGTTGACCATTGCTGATCACCTCCCTGCTCATCCTTGTTTCCACGTTAGTTCTTATTCTCTACCACTTATGAAAGCTCCCTACGTACCCCATTTCTGCTTCTTGTTCTTTGGCTAGTTACCAATTTAATTTAGTCATAAAAGGAATAGTAGTCATGTTAGCCAGGAGAAAAAAATCCCAAACATGTAGAGGTAGTGCTTGTCTTAGGCCAATAGTTGCTAGTTTCTTTTGTTATGCTCACTCAAGAGACATTATTAAAAGCCTTTTTTGAAGGCCAATTATAAGTCTACCAAATTATCTGTATGCATATAGGTCCTGGAAAAAATAGTTTGGGGTGCAGGGCTTTCCTCTGCAGAAGTCATCCTTATTGTTCCTCAACACTTTTGTCCTTCTAGATGCTTAAATCAGTCTACTGATAATGATGGGCCCTGCTACTAGACTGGAACACAATCTAGCTGGCTTATAATTATTAAATCCTCTGTATTTTATATTTTTTAAACCACTACCTTATTCACAACTTTCTAAGGTGTGCACTTTTCTCAGAAGATCCACAAAGTCACAGAAATTGAGTTCTGAAATACAGTAAATATTGGAGGAATATCATCCAAACCCAATTCTAGTTTATTTTTAATTTGTTGGGAAGCCCTAGAATTTTTAATCTTATTCTATTTCACTCAGTAGTATTTCAGACTTAACACTATTGTGAATGTGGGTTCAAGATAATTATTTATTATGTGTATGTTGTTCATATTAAATAGGCTCTTAAAATGTATTCAATGTCTGTGCAATCTTCCTTTAGTATTATTTTCACTTTTCTGCCAATTTTTCTATCTCCCTTTTGAACTAACAAATCAAAATAAATTCTTACTCTGGGTCTTAATTATTTTTAGCAAAATGTTGTTTTAATCATCATCATCATCACCACTACTGCTGATCATTTAGTTGCCATCTTCTGCACATTTTATTTCCCTCGTAGGTAAACATCAATTAAAAAAAAGTTTAGAAAAAGTTGATTGACCTTACTCTCCTTGTTAAGTATAATTTTACCCCATTTACTCCTAGCTCCATTTCTCTTTCTTCCCTCCTCTACTGTTTCTCCAGAAGAGTCATATGCTTGGCAGACATATCGGCTACAATGAAAGCTGAGAAGGCCTAACAACAACCAACCAGCAAGTGAAGGAAGGTTTATCAACAGCCCAAGAGCCAGCTTTGTATCCTAGGTTTCAAGTTTTTAGTGCAAACCAGCTGATTCCAGTGACTTAGATCAGATTGCCACCCTAGTAAGGAACAACAGCAGCTCCCAAAAAGACCATTACTCTAAAGGAACATTTTCTTTCAGTTTCATGCTTTTGCACCTTTTAGCACACTGGCATGTCCTGCTATGGCCATCATTCTTGTGAACTAGGAACACTGGGATAAACCATATTTACACACCATTCAAAAGAGACAATAAAAAAGCTAAGAAGGAAACAAAAAGACCAGAACACATCCTCTCCAGCAGCCAACGCCCAGATAAGCACCAGGCGAACAATCAAGCAGGAAACAATACCCTAATCAAGGAACTACCAAGGAGAAAACTACGCCCCCTCCAACACTGGCAGGGCAAGCTACTGTATATAAACAGGGAGCAAACCCCACACTCAACAGCACTGATGATGTTACCTAGTTGGGTGATGAAACATCTGCAAGAAACAACCAAGCTTAGAGAGCACCAAGGACTCCACATAGAGCTATTATATGACAGGATGGGGGAAATGCTACTTTATGTGCCATTTGGTGGATATCAACCAAAGCAATGTATTTCATGTTTTGCTGATGAGAAGAATATGCACATAAACAAAAAGATTCAGAGATGGAAGGTAGCCAAATATAATGCCATAAATGGCATGTAGAAAGATGAAAGGGAATGTAACAGCTCCATGCTTTATTTCTCATCACTGGCTAATTGCAGCTGAATGTATCAGTCAGCTAGACCAAAAAGCAGTGAAATGAGGTGATATGAATGCTTTGTCAGTGGGGCTTGATGGCTTATCAGTTGGAACATTCACACATGCAAATACCAATTTGATGCTATAATCATGAGATGAGCCAATCTTTACATGTTTACCCAAAGGTTATGGGAGAAGTACTATAATATTTCAGTACTACAGTGTTCTTTTTATACTCCACAGAAGCAAGGACAACTATGCACTGTATTGTTTAGGGCAGGCAGCAAGCAATATTTGGGCTTCTTCTTCTGCAAAAAGAAGGGCTCTTATTTCTGGAAGAGTCTTTCTTTCAGAAGACTCTTGCTTATAGGTGATGATTTCTCCCCAGCAAGTCTCTGTGCTACACTGCTCTAGAAGGTTCCTTCGGAGCAGCATTTTAGGAGTGCAAAGAGCTGTAAAAGGGAAGTCATTCTCTCCCATTTTCCAACACAAACAGCGCATCAGTGGAATTCATGGATCATGGGATTTGTGGACTCAAGCCAACCGAAATTACAACAAAAAAATACCAGAATATTGATAAGTGGAATTAATACATATAGTGTATTGCTCCGCATTGTCCTATGCCATCTTCTTCCCTGGAGAAGATGCAAGTTTGTAGAATTCTGCTAAATGTTCCTGTTCCATTTTCTAATCCCATTGATTGGCAAATAAGCCATTTATGTTCACTGGAGAACAAGGCCACTGGCAAGGTCATAGAGGTCTGGCATGCACATGAAGCCAAGTGCCCTTGATTTGTCCCTTGGATGGGCTTATATTTTACCAGTGACTTACATAACTAGACAAGGAGGTAATTGGTCAATGGGCAGTACCAAATAAGCTAATGAGAAAATAGATTTCATACGGAAATCATAAAGATTGATTCTCAATAACAGATCAGGAATTTCAGCATAATGACACCTGAAAGGCTAAGAAGGAAAGGACATTTTTAATCAATTGAGAATGTAGCTTGGTTCACACCTTATGAACAGCCCTTCACCCAAACAAGCGGGGATGGCACCCAAAAAAGCAGATGAGAATTTTCAGTCATTGTGACAAAAATACTATGAAGCCCAATGTGATTCAGAAATAGTATTTTTTTAGGGATTCACTAATTAAACAATATAAAAATATGGAAAGAAATCAACCTAAAATTCTTATATTTTTGTATTCTTTAAAATCCATATAAACAATCTGGGTTGATATTCTGTGCATATGTTTCTTAGACCTCATTACAAACAACCAATGCAAATCTAGACACAACTATTAATACAATTCTATAACTGGAAATAAACGGAAAGAAGAAATAATAAAATTCAAAAAGCACACATATATTTATATATTTACAAAAAAAACGTCAAACAGAAAACTTGCAAAATTCTAAGAACCTATGAACAAACTACTGTATGTGTGTGTGTGTGTGTGTCTGTGTGTGTATAATTTATTAAATTTATATGCCGCCTGACTCCAGCAACTCCTCCATGTTACTCCTCTACAAATTTACAAAAGTGAAATAACTTGATATACCCATTTTTTTCTTCAAAATATTCCTCAAGGAAAAAAACATAGAAAGAAGAAATCAATATAACAGTTTCACCTCTTAAATCCAGGACTAGTCTTTCAAAGGCTTTTAAACACTGTGGTTGAATTCACACACCACATTAAGCCATAATGTGGTTTGTTTGGTTTTATTTATAAAGTGTGTATGTGGCCCTCTCACCCAGCCCCACAATCACTCTGGATATCTGACCAAGAAATGGCAAAACATCCATAAAAAGAGTGTTTAAAACATAACAACTATAAAATGTAAATCAAAAGACTAACATCAAAAATTCTTGATGAATTGAAGTTGAAGCAGGCCCTCATCTTGTTACAGTTTAGGAGACAGATTAAAATATATATGTATTTATTTTAATAAATAATCTGTCTCCTAAACTGTAACAAGATGAGGGCCTACTTCAACTCCAGTGGCAATTTATTCCATAATTAAAGGCCCATCACAGAAACAGCAGAATGTCCAAGTTAGATAGGTTTGTGGCAGAATGTGTAAAAGATGCCCCATTGGAGACCTGAAAATAAAAGACAGATTGACCAAAAGTAGATGATCCTGTTGCTAACTCAGGCTTAAACCAAACTGAGCACCATGAATTAGAATTTGAAAGAGACAGGTAACCAGCAGAATTGTTTCAACACAGGGAGTTTTTATTTTACCAAATTTGTACCCTGCTACAGTCCCAAGTGACTCTTGTTGGTTCACAGAAATACAAATGCAATTAAAATATCCACAGTTGAATTAAAACTAATATAAAACATATTTCAATAATAAGAACTAGAACATGGCATAAAAAACCAGCAGCCATCAGACATGTTGGAATTCAGCAAATCAAGCATGCCTCATTAGCATATGGGTGATTGCTCTAGGAGGCAAACTCTGTGCTACTAGAGGAAGCTGCTTGTTGCCCCTCCCACTTCCTCTCTCTCTCTCTGATTCTTCCACCGATGGGGTAGGATGCACGTGCCTTAGCTCCTTCCATGGAGAGGCCATGTGCTAGGCCTCAACTCCAGAGGCTTTCCCCCCTTTCTCCACGCAGCCTCTGGCAGCAAACAGGGCCAGGGGTATTCAGTTTAGGGAACAGAAAGAAGAACTGAAACCAATTTTCTACTGAAATGGCTGTACCTGGACAAAATAAATGTAAGAACCCTTTTGTACCTGCAATGTCTAAGTGTGTATTTCTTTATGCTTGGGTGGGCTAAAAGTGTAAGAATAAGAACCCGAATCTCTCTAATGTGCTCACAGGCTGTGTTTTTAAACAATATTCCTTTTTCTGTGCACGAGTTTATACAACGTTAAGCTCTGCTCCATTCACTGGTTCTAACAGGCCACTGAATGATCTTCAAGACACACCCCACCCAACCTCTGGCATCATACCTCAAATGCCCTCTGGAATAACTCTGTCTTCAATATCTACCAGAAAGCTATCAGAGTAGGGGCTGGTCTAATCTCCACTGGGGGGCCATTCCAGAGGACCAGCACTGCTACCAAAAGCATCACCTCTGAGCCTCAATGCCCTCTCACCTCCCAAAAGTGGGGAACTACCATCTGATTCTCCTGGCCAGATTGAATAATCTAGGCCAATCCTAGTGCAAAAATGTGGTCCTGCAGGTAACTTGGTGCCAAGCTATATAGGGATTTATAGGTCAAGACCAATACTTTAAACTTTAAATGCATTATTTATTTATTCCCCCCACCACCAATTTGGTGCCACCCAACACCCCCATGACTGCACCTGGAGGCCAGTTAATACTTGGGCTGCTGTTGTATCTTCTGAGTGGTCTTGAAAGGCAACCCCACATACATTGCATTGCCGTAGTCCATGTGAGTGGTGACAAGGGCATAAGTCAGTGTTGCCAGGTCCTCCTGCCCCAGGTAGGACTGCAACTGGCATACCAGCACAAGCTGGGCAAAGGTTCCTCTTGCCATGGCCCCTACCTGCACACAGATCTGCTCCTTCAGGGGAAATCCTTTCCCATCATGAGACAGCACTGAGGGATACAGAGAATCTCAGTGGATAAACAGCAACCCTGTCTTTCTGAGATTTAATTTCAGCTTGTTATTTCCCATCCAGACTCTCACAGCCTCCAGGTATTGGATCAAGGTTCAGTGGTATCGCTGATGTGGCCTGGGTCAGCTGCAATTTCTGGACCACATTCAAGGCCCGCCCCACAAAGACTGCAAATAATTCATCTTTGATATTATCAGTGCATGCCATGTCTCCCTCCTCCAGCCAAAGCTGGTACCCTTCCTTTGCCATCGATAATAAAATAAAAACAGAGAAAAATAACTCATCTCCCTCAATGCAACCAACAGCACTATCTCCCAACCCCAACTTCATCCTATCCCAGCGCTTGGGAAGATTTTCAGTCTGGATGGACCAGATCTGGCTTATCTACTACACTAGAGGTCTGATGAGTTTATCTTGACCAGTCATAAATTAGAAACACCCACTTGTGTTTGATTGCCACTAGTGGACTGCTAGGACCACTGAATGGAGCAGAGCTTAGTGCAGCAGAGCAATAAGCACACACAGAAAGGAGCTTTTATCAAAATAGCATTAATGAGCATGTTAGAGAAATATAGGTTATTGATCTTAACACACTTAGCCCACCCAGGCATAAAGAATTACACACTTAGACCAAGTAGTTTCAAAAGAGTTCTTACTTTTATTTGGTCCAGTTCAGTTACATCCATTCTGTTAGGAATTATTCTTCTTCTTCTGTTTCCCTAAACTGTTTACCCTTGGACCTCATTGCTGCCAAGAGCTGCATGAAGAAAGGGGAAAGCTTCTGGAGTTGAGGCCTAGGCATGGCCTCTCGATGGAGAGGAGCTCAGCAGACGCATGCTCCTTCGATGGTGGCAAAAGGCAGAGGGGGGGGAGGAAGTGGGAGGAGCAACAAACAGCTTCCTCTTGAGAGTCATCCTAGAGCACTCATCTACATGCTAATGAGGCATGCTGATTTGCTGGGACCTCCAACAGTGTTAAGAAGCTAACACATAGTAAAGTTCTAATAAAGAATGACTTCAAGTTCCCACTCATGATAGTTCTTCCCAGCTGACAGATAGGCAAAGAATAACGAACTTGAGCAGAAAAGCTTGCGTTTTCCAGTGAATTTGATTCCTCTGTCTTGCCTCCATCTGAATTCTTAGATGTTGGCCTTTTAAAAATTTATTTATCTGTTAAACCAGAGCTTTCCAAACTTTTCATGTTGGTGACACACTTTTTAGACATGCATCATTTCGTGACACACTCTTACAGCAGGGCACAAGGCAGGCACTAGGACCTGCGCGGAATCACAGCAGGTTTGGAGGCAGCAAGGCGCAAGGCAGGCACTAGGACCTGTGTGGAATCCTGGCAGGGTTCGGAGGCAGCAGCAGCCGCGACACACCCAGACACTGCAGCCGACACACTAACGTGTCCCGACACACAGTTTGGAAAGCTCTGTGTTAAACATATTTGTATGCTGTTGCAATCAAAAACAACTTTTGGCAGCCTGGGCCAGAAGCAGAAACGAAGATCCTGTCCTGGCACAGCAATTTGGATTGTAGACCCAGATTCTGTTTCCCTGCTAGTACTTGAGTATGGCTTCTCAGGTTCCAAGACAACCAACTCCTCCATTTGGTTCTGGGCTCTGACTTTGGAGCAGTTTTAGCTGATTTGCCTCCATTGCTGTCAGTGGGGAGTGAGTGCAGGCAAAATCACCCCCCCACACTTTCAGCCCTGAATGGTACAAGCCAGCTGGACAGGATAATGAATCTGCTGCTTCACTCTTCTCTTGCCTGGTCTATTTAATATTATTCTGTAAGCTCTTCACTGCCAGGTGATAAGTTGGTAGAGATGGGTAGACTTTTTTTTAAAGATAGGGAGGATATTCATGCAGACATACTGTATATACCTATCCCAGTATTCCCTTTTGGTGTAAATAATACTATGCAAAGGGGGGGGGGGGAAGCAAGAAGTAATACAGTAAATAAAATAAATTAAAGGCATGGGAAGGAATAGAAAATGAAATATGGCTAAATCTATATACACCAAGAACATTAACTATACCTCTCCATATTTTTCTTTCCATTCACCTTCTCTCTCTACACCAGGGCTTTCCAAAGTTTTTCCCGCGGCGACACACCAACCGGCGTTGGTGTGTCGCCGCGGGAAAACCCGGAAGTGCTGCTGCGCTTTCGGGTTTTGCACGCTGCAGTTGGTGTGTCGCCGCGGGAAAACCCGGAAGCGCTGATGATGATCAGCGCTTCCGGGTTGTGTGGCGACACACCAGACTGTGTGTGGCATCACACTTTTGTGTCGCGACACACAGTTTGGAAAGCTCTGCTCTACACCTTTCCAAATCATCCCTGTCTCTTATTTTCTCAACTTCTCACCTCTTTCTTTTTGAGGCTCTGATCAACTCTACCTTTCCTTTCCTTTTAATGCATTCCCTCTTTCTCCCTATATTTCTTTGGCAATTTGATCCTCTTTCATTCTCTCTATATCACCAAACAGCCTCAGTGTAACTTGTTTCATACTGGTCTCTCACTTTTATATTCAAGCTACATGAATTTATAAACTGTTCATTCTTGACACTACCTCTTCTTGTTTTACTACACACACTCCTTAAGTACCTCATTCCCTCTGCATTTACCTTTCATGTTTCTCCTGACATTCTCAACTCTCACTTCCATATAACAAAGTCGGCATAACCACGCTGTTATATGCAGTCAGTTTTGCTTTTTTGACAAACTTTAATTCATCGTTACAGACTACACATGACCCTCTTTGTTTTACCACCAGTTGCATGTCTTAATATTTCACTATCCATTTCTCTATTTTTAATAAACAAAATAGGTTTACAAATTCATTTACTTGCTCTAATCCTAGCTCTTTTCAATTTCATATAGCTAGTTTATTTTTATATAGATGAATTTTTCTGTAAGCAGGTATCAAATTTTATTAAGTCACTCTTTAATTAAAAATGATACTATTTTGCAAACATCTCTAGGAATTCTCAGTAAAGCATAAAACCCTTTTTTAAAAGGAGCACTGTATTTCTTAAAGGCCAGAAACCTTGTTTAGATACTCCTGTGACTAGTAGCTACATCCCTCATTTTCCTTTTTACTCCAAAATGAATCCTACTTACATTTGGAATTGAAGATGAGCAACAGGAAGACTTCGTCACATCAGTACACTGCATCATGCCTACAATGTACATTGCCAAAATATGGTCCATTTTGAAAATGTAAATATTGCCCACCTCAGATACAAAAGCTAAAGGACCATATCTCCTCTTCTAATGTCCAAAACCAGGTTGGTACCTCTGTATTTATTTTTGTGAAAGAAATATAGCTACTGGTGATGCATTCATTCATTCATTCATTCATTCATTCATTCATTCATTCATTCATGTTTCAAATTTTGTCACTGCCCATCTTGCACGAAGCGACTCTGGGCGCTTTTGAAGGAATATCAATTTGATCTTAGAAATCATGGAATGTATGCAGTTTTGGAAATCTTGAAATACACCCATTATTTATTTTCTGATTTATAAACCTCTCAAACTATGTGGGCCTTGAAAAGGCAACATGAAACACAGGTGTTCAATGTTAGAAATATTTTGGGTTTGGAAGAATTTGCCTGAGGGTCTCTTGAGGGACCCTATTCATTCATTGCCTGAGGGATATCTTTGCTCCAGATAAGTTGAACCCTTTTTTTCCCGAGTTGGAGTTTTCTGTACTTTTTGTTGCCATTCATTGGTTGTCTGGATTTTTTCAGCCCAGATATAATAGGTTTTTTGTTGTTGTTCAGTCGTTCAGTCGTGTCCGACTCTTCGTGACCTCATGGACCATAGCACGCCAGGCCTTCCTGTCCTCCACTGTCTCCCGGAGTTTACTCAAATTCATGTTCATTACATCGGTGATGCTATCTAACCATCTCATCCTCTGCCGTCCCCTTCTCCTTTTGCCCTCAGTCTTTCCCAGCATCAGGGTCTAGTACTCTAAATATTGAGATTAGGGGAATGTTTCTCTGCATTCCACTACTGACAGCTACCCAGTATACAGAGCCAGACAGAAGAGCCATAATCAGATGATCACTCTGAATATGGAATTTGTCGTGTCCCCCCCCCCCCCGTCACCCGCCACCAGAGGTTTTGTTAACCGTGACATTGGTTTTATTTCAATGGCAGGCTGTGATCTGATTACTGAGCTTTACTGAGTACAGTTATGTGTGTTTTAATTTATTAGTGTTGATTTCATACTGTTGTAATTTTTATTGGATTGTGGATTTTTGTTTACGCCTACTAGTCTTAGAACATGGATATACCAGGCTGACCTTGTCTGGAGTAAGAAGTTTAACAGAGTTTGGCCTGGTTAGGACCAGGAAATCCCAGGGCTTTGGGCTAAACTGAGAAATATCCTAGAATAAGGCAGTGGTAAATTACTTGCATAACCACCCAGAGTCCCCCTTGGGGGAGATGGAGCGGTGATATAAATCGAATTATAAATAAATAAAATAAATAAAATATTCCAAGAAAACTGCATGATTGTATCAAGCTCAAACCAAGGGAGTCTTTATTTTTTGCCTGTTAGTAAATTGTTTCATTGGTTATACAGTAGCAGATCCTGGAATCAATTGATGTTGGCTGGATTATAAATATTTTAATAAAATAAATAATTCCCAACTGACATTCCATCTTTTTACCCTCCTGAGAACCCATATATGAAGAGAATATTGATGTTTCAATGAAGGCAAAGTTATTTAACATATTTACATTTTGTTGGTTTTTCTCTGCAGTTATTTTCTGTATCTTCTCCTGTCCTTTGAGGAACAGTATTCCTTCTGGAAAGCAGAGATCCATCTTAGGTATGTATTTGAATATGGTATGTATGCCGATGTATTTGCATGCTGTATTGTAATTGTTCTTTCTGTGAATGTGTCTGTAATAGGAACAAATAACCTTACAATTTAATTCAGAAAAAATAAAATAGAAAAACAGGAACATGGGTAGATACTTAAGTCTGTGTTTGTGGAAGTTGTGTATTGCGCTAATTGTGTACCTTGGCCAGTGATTCCCAAACTGTGATGTGTAAGAGACAGAAGCATGCCTGGAAAAAAAGCTTGAATTCATCACCTGTCTTCCAATGTTGTTGGTATATTATAAGAAGCATTAGGTTCTCTTGTTTCTGCCCATATTTCTGCCCGTATATGGGCAATTACATCATCATAACAAATGAAGAACGGCTTGTACTGCAGTTAACAAGGAGGAGGAATTTCATAAGCATTAATGTTGCTCAAGTAGCATATCTTGTATCTTAGTGAAGCGTAGCTTCACCATATTTGACACTACATTCGTCTAGATGGCTTTAAAATCACCTTTCAACCTTATGTTTCTGTGAAAGGGGAGAAAGTAGAATCAAATATCAGTTTGGCAATCCCTAAGCACAAGGGAGTATTCTTGCAACTTTATAAATGTAACAGTATAGTAAATATATTATTATTATTATTATTATTATTATTATTATTAGTAGTAGTAGTAGTAGTAGTAGTAGTGGTAGTATTGTTAAATTTTTAATCAGCCTTCAGAATATACCCGAGTCTGAATCCAGAAAATATTCTCCATATATCAGACATTTGTGAAACACTGGTTTATGTTGTGTCTGTTCCCCATCATATGTTATGTATATAAAATTAAGATAAGTTATGTATGAAAATGCAGTAGGCATTGCAAGTGTCTAATGTGACAGATACTTTTGCATGTATAAAAAAGCATTTATAGGTTTTGTTGGACTTTCATTATTTTGTTTAATGGATAAACGTGCTTTTATTCAATGAATATATCCAAGGCTGTTCACATAGAAAAGTTACACATTTTTTTCAATAAGGAAACAGGTCATCTGAAGCCTTTACAACTAATTTTCTGTTTGTACTAACATTAGTGAAGTTAATGTGTTAGGACATTGACCTATTAAATCTACACTAGAAGTGTTTAAAATTATGACACACACCATTATTTTAACATATGTTTTGCTAGATTGCTTTGCTAGAAATGGATCATTTAGTTTAGCAATCACTAGTAAGCTTGTGTTCAACTCACTGACTTAACACTTGAAATACAATAAAATAATTTCAGGCTGTAACTACACATTATATTATTTGAGATTTTTTAATTACTTTTTTTTAAAAAAGTAATTAAAAAATTAATCTATTTTGAATCAGCACTGCAGTCAGCAGAGAAGGGGAAGTTTAATTCTTTTATCCCCAGGCATGAGTTTGTCAAAAATTGCCCTTTCTGAGTATAATCAGAAAGGGGGGAAAAAATCTTCCATTGGTGCCAGTGAGAAGTTTTGTTTTGTTTTTCTTGCTGTGAATTGCTTTGTGGGGTAAGAATTTTTAAAATAAAACTCAATAATGGAGAAAAAGGGTTAAACATGTGGTTGAGTCCTGTGCGCTATGATTTTGAGTCAAAATACACTGGGCAATACTGCTATATTTCTTTTTTAATCCACAAAGCGCTAGTACTTTGAAATGTAACAAATATTACATGTTACATTTGTTATGTCCATCACTTGATACATTTCAATTTTCAATTTTGACACAGTATAAAACATTACGGCTGGTTCCTGTATGTATGCAAGTTCTAGTTGGTTGATGACTCACTACTGAACACGTAAACTGACTCTGCTGAAAAGCAATGGATTTGAGATGGCTTGTCATTTGCGGTTGGCTGGATTTTTTTTTCTTACATAACCGTTTGTGATTTTACCTAAGAACATATATTTGTCAACTTCTGGAGGAATGTTAAAAATTAAAGTGGATGATCTAATATTGTCAAATCGTGCATATCTGGAGACGTTAAAAAAAGAATCTCTGGCAGTAGGCTCTGCAATATGTAGTTGGTCAGTCAGGAGCTGTGCAACTCCATCCTGCAGTTTGAGCGTCTGATAACCACATTTGTTCCCTTCACTTTGTTGCTGCAGCTCTCAGTGACATTGGACAATGATTGCATTGCATTGTCTCAATGGCAGTTTTAAAGGGGAAAGAGCCTCTAATTTACTTGGCTCACAATTCTAACCACAACATCAGGGAATAAGCATTTTTTTATGGGAGGGCTTCATTTGCAGAAACAAGTCCTGCTTCTAGTTTATTAAGTAGGACAGTGCAATATTATCTTCCTGAAACTCTGCCTTAAAGAATCTGGACTGTCAAAAATCACAGCATAAGTAACCCTTATCTGTTAATTTAGCAATATATCTTTGTAAGTTCTTCTTTTTAAGTGTCAATATTGTATCAGCTTTGCTATATAAAATCTTTGGAGAAGCTTTCATGGCAGTTTGCTGTTGAGAACTATAGGTGGATTCAAATCATGTTCGCCACTCTCTCCATTCATAATGACATTTGCAGTCATCAGATAATGATAATGGTTAAGTTATAGCTAGTATGTTGGAAGAAAAGATAACAGGATGCGTATGCTAATGCAAGTCACAAATAATTCAAGTAATATTAGGAACTGGTGATATGTAATAGGAATATAAACTCTTACAGAGGATTTCCACACCAGGACCCTGAGCCAATTTGGAACTAATGCTGTGCTTCTGTGATCACACAAGGTTGGCTATGTTTGAGAGCTGAGCTGACTTATTTCTGACACAACTACAAGACATTTGAAACTGCAGTAAAATCAGGCTGTCTTTTAATGCTGCAGGCTTGTGAGTCTTGTGGGCAATCTGTTTCCTCATTTGCAGATATTCTATCACCATCCCTTCTAGCTCCTAGACTTTAGGTTTTTCAAGGGGACTAGTGAGTATTTGGCCCCTCTTCAGCTCCCTCTTATATGAATGATTGGGCTTCTTTTTGTATGCAGCCATTAAAAAATGTTTTATACTGCCAAACTCGAAAGCAATTCTCAGTAGTTCACATCATAAAGCATGCAACACATGTGTTGGAAGGATATGGATGTTGGGGCAGTGAGAGGCAGGTGGAGATGCAAACAATTTATTTCTCTTTTGTGTTGTGGATGAAGAGACTTTTTTCCCCAAAGGACCTGTGTCAGCTTGAATCAAGCCAGTAATTTTTGTGAAGTTGGTAGTTTCAAGAAGGCCATGGATGGTCTTCAAATAGTATTTGAAAGACTGGGGAGAATTATTTATTTATTTATTTATTTATTTATTTATTTATTTTATTTAGAAATTTATTCCCCGCCCATCTCCCATACAAGGGACTCTGGGCGGGTTACAACAATTAAAATATATATTAAACTATACAATTTAAAATATCTAAAATACAACCAATATAATAAATAAAGTCCAAAGATGGGTAGGGAATCATAGCACTACTATGGGGCCAGCCAACCCCAGGAGGTACCTCTGTTGTCCCATGCCTGGTGGCAGAGCCAGGTCTTAAGGGCCTTCCGAAAGGCCAGGAGTGAAGGGGCCAGTCTCACCTCCGGGGGCAAGATGTTCCATATGGCGGGTGCTATCGCAGAGAAGGCACGCCTCCTGGACCCCGTTAGATGGAATTCTCTTGTTGAGGGGGTCCGGAGCATGCCCTCCCTGCATGAACGGGTGGGGCGGGTTGACGTTATTGGGACGAGACGGTCCCTCAGGTATCCTGGCCCTATGCCATATAGGGCTTTAAAGGTAATCACCAGCACCTTGAATTGGACCCAGAAGCAAACTGGCAACCAATGCAGCTCGCAAAGCAGAGGTGTTACATGTGCCGATCTCCTGGCACCCATAACTGCTCGTGCCGCTGCATTCTGTACCAGCTGAAGCTTCCAGATGCTCTTCAAGGGTAGCCCCATGTAGAGCGCATTACAGTAGTCTATACGGGAGATGACAAGGGCGTGAGTGACTGTTTGGAGGGCCTCCCGATCCAGGAAAGGGCGTAACTGGCGCACAACTCGCAGCTGTGCAAAGGCCCTCCTGGCCACGACTGCCACCTGCTCTTTGAGCAGGAGTCGCGAGTCCAGGAGGACCCCCAGGTTCCGCACTGGGTCCAAGTGAGGTAGTGCAACCCCACCCAGAACCAAAGATGACAACTTCCCGGATTTAGGGGGGCCATCAATCCACAGCCACTCTGTCTTACCAGGGTTCAGTTGAAGCCTGTTGTTCCCCATCCAGGCCCCCACAGCCTCCAGACACTGAGATAAGGCATCGACCGCATCACCTACTTCACCTGGGATGGAGATGTATAACTGGGTATCATCAGCATATTGGTGATACCTCATCCCATGGTGACGGATGATGTCGCCCAGCGGCTTCATGTAGATGTTGAATAGGAGAGGAGAGAGAACTGACCCCTGTGGCACCCCACAAGTCAGGGGTCGCGGGTCAGCCCTTTCCTCCCCTATCAACACTGACTGAGAACGGCCCCGGAGGAAGGAGGCGAACCAGCGCAAAACTACGCCGCCCACCCCCAACTCCCTGAGCCGCCCCAAAAGTATACCGTGGCCGACGGTATCGAAAGCCGCTGAGAGATCTAAGAGGGCCAGGATGGACGCACTCCCTCCATCCCGCTCTCGCCAGAGATCATCCATAAGCGCGACCAATGTGGTCTCCGTCCCACATCCCGGCCTGAAACCTGACTGGAAGGGGTCTAGATAATCCGTTTCCTCCAGAATCCTCTGGAGTTGCCACGCCACCACCTTCTCAACCACCTTTCCCAAAAAGGGAAGGTGGGAGACTGGGCGAAAATTGCCCAGGATAGTAGGGTCCATGGACGGCTTCTTGAGGAGGGGGTGCACCAGCGCCTCCTTGAAGGCCGCCGGGAACATGCCCTCACTCAAGGACAAATTAATCATCGCCTGGACCCAACCACCTGTCACCTCACTGGCTGATTTCACCAGCCAGGAGGGACATGGGTCAAGTTGGCATGTGGTGGCATTCACAGTCCGGAGGATCCTGTCTACTTCATCAGGCGCAACAGGATCAAACCGTTCCCAGATAACATGGTAAGTACGAGCCCCTGGCATCTCCGCAGATCCTGTCTCACGCTCGGAGTCCAACTTGGAATGAATCTGAGCGATTTTGTCCTGCAGATGCTCAGAAAACTCTTCCGATCGGCCCTGTAAGTGGGTCTCCCCCTGCTCCCGACCCAAAAGAGATCTTGTAATTTTAAAGAGGGCCGTCGGGCGGCATTCTGTGGACGCAATAAGAGCGGAGAAATATTCACGTTTCGCCGCTCTTACCGGCACAAGGTAGGCCTTAACTGCGGCTCTAGATTGTGTTCGGTCAGATTCATTCTTCGTCTTTCTCCAGCGGCGCTCTAGATGTCTCTTAACCCTTTTCAAAGCCCTTAACTCTTCCGTAAACCACGGAGAGTGGCGGGCCGAGCAGGGCCGGAGAGGTCGCATAGGCGCGATCTTGTCCAGGGCTCCGGCCGCGGCTTTATTCCAGGCCGCTGCCAGGACCTCCACTGGACCGTGAAGCAAGTCCTCGGGAATAATCCCCAGCTCCTTCTGAAACCTCACTGGGTCCATCAGTCACTGGGGGCGGACTAATCGAATAGGTCCGGCCTCCCTGCGGAGTGGGGCAGCACAAGAGAGTCTTAGGGTCACCAGGGCATGGTCTGACCATGACAATGGGGAAAGATGTAACTCTCCCCTCAGATCACATTGCCACTGCTCAGACAAGAAAACTATGTCCGGGGTGAGACCACTGTTACGAGTCAGATCACAAATAATCTGAGACAGGCCCATAGCTGCCATGGTAGCCATGAACTCCCGAGCTGCCTCCAAGGTCCACCCCAGAGATGGCAGATTGAAGTCCCCCAGAACCATAAGTCTGGGGAACTGCACCGCCAACCCCGAGACAGCCTCGAGCAGCTCAGACAGGGAGGTTGCTACGCAGCAGGGAGGCTGGTACAGCAGCAACACTCCCAACTGTTCTCGTGAACCCAACTTGAAAAACAGGGTCTCACACCCGGCCACTTGTGGAGCAGCGCCCCTGAAGGCCACAAGAGACTCTTGAATGACCACTGCCACCCCTCCTCCCCTGACCCGGTGTCTCGGCTGATGCCAAACCTGAAACCCGGCTGGGCACATTTCCGAGAGGGCCACTCCCCCCTCTGGACCCAGCCAGGTCTCGTAATACACACCAGGTCGGCCCTCTCATCCGTGATCAAGTCACTTATAAGGGGTGCTTTGTTGTTCACCAACCTGGTGTTCAACAGCAGCAGTCGGAGACCGGAGCCCACGAGGATCTGCTTACCAGGGCCTGGGTGCGAACACGGGGGGCTGGAACGCACCACCGGTAACAAACACCGGAGGCGCCTTCCCCGATGATGGCTTGCCCTCCGGTTCCCGTCATACCGTCCCTTGCCCGTCACCACCTGAATCAGATGGCCCGCCATGTAGCCCCCAGAGATTCCCGGCTCTGACCCAGTAGCCTCCACTCCCAGGTGGAGTGGAGAATTAGTGGTTCTGGAGAACCCAGAATTAGTGGTTATATGGAAGTGTTCAGAGGATCCTCATTTTAAATCTTGCTTTCTCTTTTTTTTTAAGAAAGCAAAAATACCAAATTTAAACACCCACCCACATACATACATACGGAGAGAATAATAATACAAAGTTAAAGAGTTAAATATGTACATATTTGCTTATCTATCACCTTCTTAGGTGGCTTTTAGCAATCTACCTTTTCTCAACCTCAATGTTCCATATATGCAATTTGATTTTAATTTTAATTATTATTATACAGCCATATGATGGAGAGAAATTCAACAGATAATGTTGAAATATGCTGCAGAAGTCTCTACTTGTTGGATTTTTTTCTACTCAGGCAAAAAAAATGTAGTCTTAAAGTGAACCACAATTCTGATACTTTTTTAAATTATTTAGATTTAATTATTTAGATTTGCATGTCCAAAAATAGCCATGAAAGAAGCCATTATAGCTTGAAGACATGGGATTCCCAGTATATAGTGACTCTAAAAACTATTCTTCAGCAGGATGGGTATCAGTATTGCTTTGAATTAATTTTATTTTATATCTGTCTAGTGACAGTGTAATGTGAATTGTATGTGGTCTTGTATTTGGCTCTTTCATTGCTTTTCTGAGAATTCCTATGTTAATCTCTTGAAAACAGTGTTGTTTTACTGTTTTGATCCAAGGGTCAAATTAGAAATTAGGATCCTTATTAACCCTCTGCCGACAGGCAAAACAATTGCCAAACACAAGAAATTTGCTCATGGATTTCTTGTTATTTCAAATAGGACTGTGTGTGCTTTGAAAATAATTCAAAGAGGTGCTTCACAAGATTCAAGAGTTCAAGCACAATATCTCTTTAAAGCAGCTGCATCTTTTTTCAGATTTCCATGTGAACCTGAAAACAAACATGGCTGCCTTAAAGAGTTGTATTAAAGCTGAAGCTGCTGCAATGAGTTGGCTTCTCAAAGCAGCCTTTTCTTTTTTCAGGCTCATATGGATGCTTAAAAAAGATGTAGCTGCTTTGCAAAGGTGTTGTGCTCACATTCCCATAAGGAAAGCATCTCTTCTGAATCACTTTCAAAGCATACATAACCATTAGTTATCACCTCCCTACTCAGCCCTATCCTATTCTTAGCTTTGTCTACTGGCTAATAATCAAATTGCCAAACATTACTTGAAAAAATTAAATGGAACTTCATTGAGGCTACTCTTAGTAATAGTCTGGAAGCTTCAGTTGGATCAAAAAGATATAGTATGAATCTGAAAGGGAACTGACTTTGAATTTAAGGCAATCTCCTGAAAAAGAGCCAACCTAGCAATTCGAAAGCATGCAAATGCAAGTAGATGAATAGGTACCACTTCGGTGGGTAGGTAACAGCGTTCTGCGTACGTCATGCGGCCACATGACCGTGGAAGCGTCTTCAGACAGCGCTGGCTCTTCGGCTAACAAACGGAGATGAGCACCGGCCCCTAGAGTCGGACACGACTGCACAACTGTGCGGGGGGAACCTTTACCTTTACCTTACCTGAAAAAGAAGAGTAGTTTTTTATAAAAGTTTTAAGCACCATCAAAAATCTTGTGCAGTGGCCAGGTTCCCACCTTGTCAGCCTGGGATGATCAATTCCAGCTGAAACCAATCCTGAAGATTCTATCCCCCAAAACAAATAAACAAATAAAAAGTGTAGCACACAAGCACACATGTGAGTATATGTACGCATAACAAAGCATGTTAGTACGAGCAGGGTACCTCTCCTTGAATCATTAAATCCACCACAATCTTTGGAAGGCTCATGCAAGATGCTTTCAAGAAGACTGTTGCCAGCTACCTGAGTATGCTGTATATGCATAGTCCGTCTTTTCATTAGAAGTTCCAGTAAAAGTATTGTCTATGCTTGGACATGCAGATCACTGGATGGGTTTTCAAAGCAGTGGTGCAAGTTCTTTGGAGGATGTGGCTCATTTCACACTCTGAGAAGAGATGCTTTGCTCAAATGCTCACAGACAAATATATGGATAGTTTTCTTCATCTCTTTGCTGTCATCTTGTAGCTATTGGGGTTATTGGATTTTTTGTATTATGGATTTTGATTTTGTAAGCCGCTCGGAGTCACCGTGTGTGAGTTGGGCAGCTATATAAATTTGTTTAATAAATAAATACATCTGGATTTTTGCAGCCCAGACCTGGTTGCCCTATCTGTTAGGAAATTCTGCTTTTCAATCCACTCTGGGATTTTATTAGGGCTACCAGATCTAAGCATTCTAGTCCAATACATATTTTGTGTACCAGATTGGTGAAAATGGTTGTGTCATATTCAGTTGCAAACTGTCTTGGGAGGATATATACCTGTAAGAAATGTAAGTAAATATATGGATAAGGATAACTTCTAATTAAATTCCCAGATGATCTCCTATCCAGATATACATGATATGCATTCAGAACAGTCACAGATGCTGCTCTTTGGTATGCTTTTAGAGCAGATTATTTTCAGCAGATTGACTGAAAATTAATATTAACACTTACATAAGAAACAATAAAATGCCAATGAATGCTTCCAAAAATACATAGTAACTAGCCAGTTGTGCATTTGGCAACCCTTTTTGTTTCTTATCATGCTATAATGCTGCTGTTGCAAGAATATTACACATTAAGGGTATTTTCACCCTTTAGGGATCATGACAATCTAGATGGATCTCACACTTTCCCTTGACCATGTGGGCTTTTATTAATACTTTTTCTTAAAATAAAGTTGTGTTTCTAGGTTGTATACTACTTTGCAGCAGAATGCTCATGCAGATGCTGGAACTTTTTATTTTATTAAATAAAATAAACCCTTGGTTTCCCTGTGTTACACTGCTGCTATGCGAGCTGCACTGGCTCCCAGTTTCTTTCTGGGTTCAGTTCAGGGTGCTGGTTATTACTGTTAAAGCCCTACATGGCATGGGGCCAGGTTGTTCACAGGACTGCCTCTCTCTGAGGATATCTTCCCGCTCTACTAAGCTAGATAGGTGTGCATGCTCCAAGTCCCTTGTCTTAAGCATTGTCATCTAGTGCAGGGGTACCCAACCTTTTTGGCACCAGGGACTGGTCATGGAAGACAATTTTTCCATGGACTGGGGGGGCGGGGTTTAAAGCCGGGAGCCAATTGCACGGACCGGGGGGGTTTGCAGGCGGGAGCCAATTGCGCGGACAGGGGGGGCAGGGTTTGCAGGCGGGAGCCAATCATGCAGACCACCACCGCTCACCTGCTGTGCGGCCCACTTCCTAACAGGCCGTGGCCCACTAGTGGGCCGCAGCCCACAGTTTGGGAACCCCTGATCTAGTGGGACCCAGGAAGTGTGCCTTTTCCATAGCAGGCCCTGCCCTGTGGAACTCCCCTTCCCCTGGGATGGCAATCTCCTACCCTTTTCACCTTCCAGAAGGCCGTGAAGGGCTGGCACTGGGATAGGGTAAGGTTGGAGCCCAAGAGCTGTTTAGTTTGATGCAGTGGATATGATGGGTTAGGCACCCGTTTGTTTTTTTGTTTTTCTATTTTTTTTGGGGGGGGTGTTACTGTTTTTTATTTTATTGTGGTGGTCAGCCACCGAGAGTTGTGTTCTACAAAATGGGCAGCCATATAAATCTTTTCAATAAATAAATAAATAAATAAAATAAAATTATATTGCACCATTCAGAACAAAGTTTTCCTATTATGTCTTCTGAACACTTTAAAATGGCAATTTAAAATTTGTGATTTTATTTAAAACTTCTCCTGGTTTCCAGGAGTCATGGGAGGGGTACTAATGTAGTGACACCATTGGAGGGAATGGGACTGAAATGCCTACCCTTTTTTGATGGGGTTTGAGAGTTTGGTATGCTTTTAGAGCAGATTATTTTCAGCAGATGGACTTAAAATTAATATTAAAACTTACGTAAGAGACAATAAAATGCCAATGAATGCTTCCAAAACTACATAGCTATTAGCCAGTTGGCATTTGGCAACCCTTTTTGTTTCTCATCATACCATAACGCTGCTGGGAAAATGGAACATGATTGAATTATTTATTTATTTTCTATCCCGCCTTTATTATTTTTATAAATAACTCAAGGTGGGGAACATACCTAATACTCCTTCCTCCTCCTATTTTCCCCACAACAACCACCCTGTAAGGTGAGTTGGGCTGAGAGAGAGTGACTGGCCCAAGGTCACCCAGCCGGCTTTCATGCCTAAGGCGGGACTAGAACTCTCAGTCTCCTGGTCTCTAGCCCAGAGCCTTAACCACTAGACCAAACTGGCCCTTATGAAATATCTATGAATTAAGCTTAGTGGAAGCTTACCACTATTTTCATTCTCAACAAAAAAGGAGCTGCATGATCTTGTGGGGCTTGAGGGGGCACTAAAACTAGGGTTTGGGAGTCAAATGTGGGATATAGTTTGTTTACCTCTGTGTTAAGGGGCACATCAAGCAAAAAACAAGATAAATAAATCACATTATGGCTTAATACAATGTTTAAACATCAAGTGATCTTGGACCAGCAACTTGCTCTGAGTTAATTTACAAAGTAACTTAAAGGACAGAAGGGTTTGGACCACCTTGAACTCATGGGTTCTTCTAACATATGCAGAAGATCTTAAAAATGAGCCTATTTTAATGGTTGAGATATATCATTTATTTAAAAGGGGGCAAAGGAACAGTATTTTTGACACAAAGCAATTTACTTATTCTGCCATTTAATTATGACAACCTGTTTGAGAAATTATTCAGAACAGTCCTACCTGAATGTTATACCTCAGAGTGGTATCAAGTGCATGAACAAAGGGAAGTCAGTTAGAGATTCTATTCCTAAGTAAGGTGAAGACAAACGTTTGCTCCTGGTAACAAGGATTGGGGGTTTGGGCCAGTACTATTACATCCATTTTAAAAAAGAGTCACTTAAAGCAAGAGAGCTATAATCTTAAGTCTCAATAGAAGTTTATGGTCATTCTGCAGCTGTCTGGGGAAAAAAATCCTGTACCTTATTAAAATTATTCTGATAATTGTGTGTGTGTGTGTGTGTGTGTGTGTGTGTGTGTGTGTGAGAGAGAGAGAGAGAGAGAGAGAGAGAGAGAGAGGGAGGGAGGGAGGGAGGGAGGGAGGGAGGGAGAGAGAGAGAGAGAGAGAGAGAGAGAGAGAGAGAGAGAGAGAGAGAGAGAGAGATCCAGTGACCAAAGCTCCAGAGTGGGAAACTATCAGTAATGGAAAAATCCATTTTTGTTTTAAATCTGAATGCAATTTCTCTTCCATTACAATCTGACCTACTCTGTCTTCTATAGTCTAATTGAGGCTGACTCAAGGACTAATTTATATTCAATAAATTTGAACCGGTGCTCTAAAACCTTCAGTTCTTAATATAAACATGATGGTTTGTATAACTCCCATTTTAATAAATTTAGATTGCAGTAGCAATATTGCAGTAGCAATATTGGGTTGATTATAGTCTGAGCATTAATAGCATACCACAAGTGTTGTTATCCTAGACTTGCAAATTAAGTGTCTCTGAATCGAAAGAATAGGAGTTCTTTCAAGTAAACGGTTAGAATTAAAATTAGAACTCATTGATTGATTTCAGAAATGTAAAGTGTATTAAAAGTTAAATACATTATAGAAACAAATTTTATGAGCCTTGTAGACTTACAAAAGTACTTTTGGGCCAGCAGCAACAGTTTAAACATGGTCTCCCACTTTTCTGATTTTACTCCTGATGTACTGATTTTTAAGATGAGGAGTGGATTTGACAGTGGTAATGCTGGTATCATGCATATCATATTCTAGGCAACTTGTAAGTACTGCATGAGAAATTCTCCTACCCATGTGAGCTGATAGCTAGCACAGGACTTAGCTAACCTTGTTTGGGCTGAGAAGCTAAGCAGGATCCATCTGATTACTTCTTGGATGGGAGACTACTATGGAATACCAAGGCTGAAGGTTAGACTGTTAAGATGAAAAACATTCCTGAAGAAGGAAGAACTATTCTGTAACACAGCTAAGAAAATGCATGGTTGCATCCCTTTCATCATCATGAGTCAGAACTTTGCAGTTCTGGGGCAGTTAAAAATTAGGTAATACCCTATTTTATTATTTTTTAAAAACTTTCAAACATTGGCTAAGCCAATAATAATAAAGAAAAAATAAAAACTATCTGCCTTTTTGCTCTGGAGTTTATGATAGAACTGTGCAGCTCTTTGAAAATAACAAAAAAAGGGCACTCCAGAGAATGCAGGGGCACAAATGAAGCAATTCTTAAAAGTAAGTGCCCAGCACCTGATCCCCAGAAACAATGGAACTGTTTTAAAGAGTTGCAGACAGGTGCTACTTTTGCACCTCTACATGCTCCAAAGCACCTTTTCTCGCATCAGATCTGAAGCAGTGCACAGCCATACAACATAATATGTAGTTTCAGACTCAGTGGTATTCTGGCTCAGTGGTATGCTGGAAGCTGTTCATAGACTCTGCTGCCCTGAGTAGCCAGATACATTAGTACCGCCTGTAGAGCTAGAAGTAGGGAAGGTTCTTGTATAATGGGTGTACAGTAAGAAAACTTCTTGCAGAAAAGTCCTTCCTCCTCCTCCTCCCATTCTCCTTCCTCTTCTTCCTTTTACAAGAAAGGGTGTGCATACAAAAAAAAAATTGACAATAATACCATAGTCTAGAAGTGTTCCCAGTGGCAGAGCACATACTTTGAAAAGGATCTCAAGTTCATTCGTGAGCATTTTCTGTAAGGTTGGTAAAGAGACCTGTCTGACAACACGGTGAGCTGCTACTCTACTGGCTGAGGATCATGACAGTTATAATCTAGAACATTGGGGTTAGGCATAGCCTGTGTAGACAGACAACACAAAATTAGATGTTCCAGTGGTATGTGGCAGGTTCTTATGTATCTACATCATCCAATTGTCCGATGACCAGAACAACTCTGGAACAAGTTTGACAGCTTCCAGCACGATAGAAGCTGCATCACTGGCATGTTCTAATGGCAACTTTCCATTTTTGTAGAGAGATGCAACTGCACATAATTAGGAGTGGTGGAATTGGAAAGGGCAGACATTATGCTGAACGTAGATACCAGCTATGCAGGCAACATAGGCTGCCCTACTTCTTCTGGGTCCTCTGGTCGAGCCATAAGTTTTGCAGATAGAAACAGCATCATGTGTATATATGTTGTTTGTATTAGATTCTCTGCATGAGCTCACCAGGTCATCAATACCTGAAAGAACATATCTCAAGAAGCACATGACATGGGACAGAATTACTCCATTAACACTTTCTGTGCTAGCACAGCATTCCATTACATTTTTTAAAATTGTTTAGCACTGATTCTGAAGGGGTGGGAGAACTATACAGCCAAACAATAAATCAGCATTAAATTCAGTACACATCATTCATATCATACAATCATTCATTTTGCTTAATAAAATTCATTGATAATGTGGATAATGCCGTTAAACATATGGCTGCTGATTTAGCCCATAAATATTTTGACTCAAACTACTGAAACTTGTAGGCAGGCAGAGAATTAAATGTAGCCTCATTTTACTACTCATTTTCATCAGTAGCCTCAGGAAAATGGAAGAGAAGGCTTTCTTAATCTGTTTTATCTTCTCATGTTTTTGATAAATCATCTTGCCATTTAATAAGAAATGACTGGTTGGTGAATGCTTACACTCTAAAGGAAGCAAATAGGAAAATCAGTTCAGAGGTCTATCTTCTAAGCTTTTATTAATAATCGTGCATATTGCTAGGTCAGATCCTATAAAGTTTAAACTCTAAGTATTGAGAAAATTCACATTTTTGGGGAGCATAGAAGGCTAAGACCATCATCTTCTGTGCCTTTAAGCAGGATTAGTCTCCATTATGGGCAATCACAGAGGGGCAAGAGTGGCATAAGTGATGAAACATATGTCATGTCATGATGCAAATATTGGGACTTATTTACCTGTGTAGACACTGAGATACAATTACATAAGGCTAGGATTTGTGTTGTGATGTCACCGTTTCTGTGTTCTTTGTTTCTGTGTTCTTTGTTAAAATGTTGCATCATTGGGGGTTGCAATCACTACATGAACTAATAATGTATTTATATGCTCTTAGCCCAGATGTTTTAGTTTCATAGTTAATAGAGGCCTAATTTAAAGCTCCATTGTGAGATTTTAACATTTTCTATATTACATTAATTTCTATATATATGCTAACACTCACCATGTTTCCACGTTGTTTAGATTTTTCCCTTAGCAGGATATTTCAGTACTGATATACTTTTTTGTCTGTTCACTATGCTACAAATATGTTCTGTAATGTACTGCAAGAAGTATATGGGTATCAAGTCCAGCAATCTGAAAATCTATGAATGATGCGAGTGAAACCTCTGGTATTAACCTGTTTTTCTTAATGATACCTGTCTTTTAACATTACATTTTCAAAATGCTAATCAAATTGTTAAACAACTCACACTTAACATATAACCTTGAAATGTAATTATCCATCAAAACCAAAAAATAAAAATGTTAAGGTGTGGATCAATTTATTGCTCTCATTTTACACTATTTCCTGAAAGTTTAGAATTTGGATTAATAATGGAGGCAGACTACTGTGAGGAATATATCAAAATAAACTTTTGGAAGGGACATTAATAAAGGAACTCGCTGATCTAACTCCAGAAGCAAGCTTTTCTTCTCCTTCTTTTCCAGATGATAGAAAAACAAAACTAGATTAAAGATTAGGGGAAATAAATTGCATATATCCTAGCTGTTTTGATAAGAGAAATATTTATTTCAGGGACTTATAAAAGTTCTAACATTTATAAATAAAAATTTATACCAGGAAAACTGACACAGTTTGTTGTTTTTGTCATTTTTGTAGAGAACCTACATGGGAAATGCAAGATGTATCATATTAAAATATTAAAATAAGTGTTACATCAAGGAAAGCATAAGAAATCATATTATTGTTCAATAGCTGAAACGTTATTCTGAAACACATTTCTGGAGATTTAGAAGATGAACAATTCCCACTCATAGTAGAGGTAACCTTACAAACATTTAAGTGGGCTTAACTTGGTAGTATCCAATGCACTTAACTGTGTGTTGGATGGCAGAAAGTGAAGACTGGGGTTCATGAAGTTCATGAAGGGTAGTAAGTAACAGCTGCCAAACACAAACAGGAGGAAGGGTTGTACTTTTTGTGATTGTCAATTGTTAGTAGTAGGGATTGAAGAAGCATTTGAAGAGAATATTTGTAGCTCAGGGTTGAACTGTGGAGTCCTTGGTTCTCTCTGAGCCTTGTTGTTTTCTTGCAGACGTTTCATTGCCCAACTAGGCAACATCTTCAGTGCGAAAAGGGAGTGGGACTTGCTCTCTGTTTATATAAGAAACCATCACTGGACCCTACTATATTGGACAATTTTCGTCCTGTCTCCCACCTCCCTTTTTTAGGGAAGGTGGTTGAGAAAGTGGTGGCATTACAACTCCAGAGGATCCTGGATGATATGGATTATCTGGACCCCTTTCAGTCAGGTTTCAGGCCGGGATATCGGGTGGAAACTGCATTGGTCGCGCTTACAGATGATCTCTGGCGGGAGCGGGATGGAGGGAGTGCATCCATCCTAGCTCTTCTTGACCTCTCAGCGGCATTCGATACCATCGATCATGGTATCCTTTTGGGACGGCTCAGGGAGTTGGGGGTGGGAGGCGTAGTTTTGCGCTGGTTCACCTCCTTCCTCCGGGGCCGGTCCCAATCGGTGGTAATAGGAGATGAGAGATCCGACCCTCGCCCCCTCGTTTGTGGGGTGCCGCAGGGTTCGGTTCTCTCCCCTCTCCTATTTAATATCTACATGAAACCGCTGGGTGAGATCATCCGTCACCATGGGATGAGATACCATCAATATGCGGACGATACCCAATTATACATCTCCATCCCTGGTGAGGTAAGTGATGCAGTGGCTACCCTTTCTCAGTGCCTGGAGGCTGTGGGGGTCTGGATGGGGAACAACAGGCTTCAACTGAACCCTGGTAAGACGGAGTGGCTGTGGATTGATGGCTCCTGTGGATCCAGGAAGTTATCATCCTTAGTTCTGGATGGGGTTGCACTACCCCATTCAGACCAAGTGCGGAATCTGGGGGTTCTTCTGGACTCACGGCTCCTGCTCGAAGAGCAGGTGGCAGCCGTGGCCAGAAGGGCTTTTGCACAGCTTTGTGTTGTGCGACAGTTACGCCCTTTCCTGGATCAGGATGCCCTCCGTACAGTCACTCATGCCCTGGTCATCTCCCATATAGACTATTGCAATGCGCTCTACATGGGGCTACCCTTGAAGAGTATCCGGAAGCTTCAACTGGTCCAGAATGCGGCTGCTCGCGCAGTTATTGGTGCGCCAAGATCAGCACATGTGACACCTCTGCTGCGACGGCTGCACTGGGTACCTGTGTGCTTCCGGGTCCAATTCAAGGTGTTGGTTATCACCTTTAAAGCCCTACATGGCATGGGACCAGGTTATCTGAGGGACCGTCTCATCCCCATAACGTCGAACCGTCCCACTCGGTCATTTAGAGAGGGCATGCTGCGGATCCTGTCGGTAAGGGAGTTTCACCTGACGGGGTCTAGAAAGCGGGCCTTCTCGATAGTAGCGCCCACCCTTTGGAATATTCTGCCCCCGAAGGTGAGGCAGGCCCCATCGCTCCTGGCCTTCAGAAAGAACTTAAAGACCTGGTTCTGACGTCTTGCGTGGGGGGGGGGAACAGCTCCACTTGGGGATGGCTGGTGCCATAGAGCCCTTTTAAACATCGACCCATCAAATCTTGGATTTTGTATTTAAATTTTATTGTATTGGAGAGTATTTATATATGCTGTTTTAATTGTTGAATTTTAACTGTCAATTTTTTGTAAACCGCCCAGAGTTCCCTTGCGGGGAGATGGAGCGGTAAATACAAGTCGAATTATAAATAAATAAATAAATAAATAAATAAATAAATAAATAAATATACCATGGCTTGTCCTGCGTGTGTTGGTGGAGGTGCAACACCTCCACCAACACAAGCAGGACAAGCCATGGTATATAAACAGAGAGCAAGTCCCACTCCCTTTTCACACTGAAGATGTTGCCTAGTCGGGCAATGAAACATCTGCAAGAAAACAACAAGGCTCAGAGAGCATGAAGAAGCATTTTGGAAACCTGCATTAGAATAGGTAGATAATATTGTTAAATCATCAATATGCTGATGATACTCAGCTATATATCTCTGTCCCGGGTGAGGTAAGTGATGCTGTGACTGCTCTTTTTCGGTGCCTGGGGGCTGTAGGGGCCTGGATGGGGTCCAACAGGCTTCAACTGAACCCTGGTAAGACAGAGTGGCTGTGGATTAATGGCTCTTCCCTGTCTGGGACATTATCATCTTTGGTTCTGGATGGGGTTGCACTGCCCCAGACAGATCCAGTGCGGAATCTGGGTGTCCTCCTGGACTCACGACTCCTGCTCGAAGAGCAGGTGGCAGTCGTGGCCAGAAGGGCTTTTGCACAACTTCGTGTTGTGCGCCAGTTACGCCCGTTCCTGGATTGGGAGGCCCTTCGAACAGTCACTCATGCCCTTGTTATCTCCCATATAGACTACTGTAATGCGCTCTACATGGGGCTACCCTTGAAGAGTATCCGGAAGCTTCAGCTGGTCCAGAATGCAGCTGCACGGGCCATTGCTGGTGCCCCTAGATTGGCACATATAACACTGTTGTTGCGTGAGCTGCATTGGGTACCAGTTTGCTTCCGGGTCCAATTCAAGGTGTTGGTTATCACCTTTAAAGCCCTACATGGCATGGGGCCAGGTTACCTGAGGGACCGCCTCGTCCCCAATATATCCACCCGTCCCACCCGATCATGCAAAAAGGGCATGCTACGGACCCCATCTATAAGAGAGTTCCATCTGGCGGGGTCCAGGAGGTGTGCCTTCTCTGCAGTAGCTCCCGCCCTGTGGAACAACTTGCCCCCGGAGGTGAGATTAGCCCCTTCGCTCCTGACCTTCCGGAAGAACCTGAAAACCTGGCTCTGCCGCCTTGCTTGGGACCAAGGAAGGAATAGTCACTCTTGGGGATGGCTAATACCTTAGAGAGCTCCTCTCCTACATTGGATTAAGTTAGATTGTTTTACCACTCTTGCCTCTTGGATTTTAATCTTGTTTTATAATTTGTATTTTTATATTCTATGTATATTTTATGTTTTTTATTTTTATTATTTTGTTGTAAACCACCCAGAGTCCCTCTGGAGATGGGCGGTGATATAAATTTTATAAATAAATAAATAAATCCACAAGAATGGTATACCTATGTGGTGCATCATCATCTGGCAGAGGATGGTTGCTGGTAAGGACACATTTGGATCCTCAGCTTCATCTCCACTGAATAAGAAGATGATAGAAGAACCTAGGACCTAATCCTGTTCCCACTGAGCTCAACAATAACTCCCTTGTTGCCTTACAGCTTTATGCACAATCATAATGCTGGAATATTGAGATGTGTATTGTTTAATCCTGTAGAAATCAATGAAGTATATTGTCCTAAATACAACTATGTTGAAAGTAATAGGCTGTGATCACACTATCCTAATATATTTAGCTATCCTCTGTAATTCTATATTGTTATCATTCTGTTATAATTATATATAATTCTGTTATAATTCTGAATTCAGTTTTACTGAGATCTATGCTCTATTAACTTCAGTCTGGATCTTGCCCAGATTCCCTAGTTTTTACTGATGCAAAAGTATACATATCACCTGTAACAGATTTTTTAAAAATGGAAAGAAAACAAATCAGAAAGAAAGAGTGGCCAGGAAAAAATAATAACAATCTCTACATTTTGAAAAGATACGTAGATGGCATAAAGAGGTAAAAGTTCTCTACCAGCCTCCTCATTTCAGAATTGGAAGTGCTGCTTCAACCATTAGATCTAACTCACAAACCAGCTATACTGGGACTTTAAGAGGATGACCAGACAGACCTGAGGGCACAGGCAGATGATTGCATTAAAATACAATCCATTGACAGAAAAGTATGCCAGCATAAAATTGCCTGCTCAACAGGCAAACCCTATTCTGTTTCAGTAATGAGGCTGGCAATGGATGATGTCCCTATAGCCTTAATGCAGGGACAGGTTCATGAAAGCAACTGGTAGATTCCTCCAGCTTCATTTCCCCTCCCATAAAGCATCATCTGACAACAGGAAAAACAACCACCAATAGCTTTTCTGAACATGTGGTGGAGTGGGGCTGGGTGAGTGTAGGTGGATGCTTTAAACACTATGTTTAGCCATTGTTAAACTGATGGGTCACAAGTGTGGAGGAGGGGTGCGGAAGAAGCAGGAGGGAGGAACATCAGGAGACCTTCTTCCCACTTCACCCTGCATCCCTACTCCAGGCCTGTGACCTGTCAGTTGGGCTAATGGGCACTTAGGTGAGGTGGGAGGAAGTGACTGATAATGCCAAACTCTGTCCTTGACTAATGCTGGGAGAAAATGGTCCAGCAGGCTCCTAGTGGCTGTGGCCAGCAGCACCCAGAGTGGGCAAAATGGCCCTGCTCACTCCACCAAAGTAATGAAAAGTAAAAGCAAGGCCATGCAGACCTTCTTGTTGGCAGAAGCAGTGGGGAACCTGTAATGTACTCATTAGTAACAAAGCCAGCAAAACACAGTTGTCAGAACCCTGCTCTATTTCTTGGTTTGAATCAAACTTCTCTGTACCACAGGTCTGCTCCTGTGTTTTAAAACATAGGTCTAGTGCTCGTTCAGCATGAAACCTTTGTCTATATAAGGAGTCTGCACAATACTTGATATTGTATAGGTGCGCGGTAGCTCAGCGGATTAAACCACTGATGCTGTGAGACTGCCGATCAGTAGGTCGACAGTTCGAACCTCCGCGTGGCGAAGTGAGCTCTCGTCACTTGCCCCAGCTTCTGCCAACCCAGCAGTTCGAAAGCTAATTGAAAGTAGATAAATGGGTACCACTTCATGTGGGACAATTTGCTGGCGTCCTGTCAGGGGTCGCCTCCGGAGCAAAGAAGACCTCGCAAATGGCGGCAGAAACAGAGAACGGAGACGACGGATCCCGATCAGCAACATCCAGGACGTCAGCAGCCGACTCTGAAGCAAGGTATTCTGGGACATGTAGTCCAATACTTCAAGAGTCGGTTCCCTTACCCCTTTCCTAAGCGTGCAGTAGCAACATTGTTAAATATATATGAATTGTTAATATATGAAATTGTAATGTTGTAAGCCGCCTAGAGTCCTCTGATAGGGATGGGGAAGGCGGGGTATAAATATGAATAATAAATAAATAAATATGTGTTTCAGAAAGTGCTGGTCAGGAGGCACTACATAAGCAGATGCCTCTATGGAAGCCAGATGTGCTCCCTCTCCTAATAGCCCATGCCAAAATGGCCATGGGGGGCAGTGCCCAGCAACCAGAAATGAAAAGTCAAGCCTATAGTTGCTTAAAGCGATTAATAGGAGCTGGGTAGATCCGAGCTCTTGATCACATCAGCAGTCACATCACTGATGAAGCCTATTAGATCATATCCATGGCAAAATTTCTATTGGGAGAAGAAAAAGGATAATGTTAAGCTGCCTCATTTCTGGGTTGGGGATGAAATGAAGGCAACATCATGAGGACGTGGCATACAAAAATGGTTATCAAGGCATGGCTGGGTGCAGGTAGAGGGCTGTGAGCAGGAACTCTGAGATAACTTGCACCTGATAATTATTAAATGAAACCAAAACTTTCAGACATTACCTCTGTTTCTTTTAATGCCTCATCTGACTTTTAGTACAAGGTTGTCCCAAAACACTTTGCTCCTCCAGGCAAAGAACAATATGACCTTGTTTCCACATTCCACATACAAGTAGCAGCTGGACCAGTAGTTGAATTTACATCAATACTGTTGAGGGAACAGCGTTACCTGAAGCAGGAGGTTAGATTAAGGGGCCTCGGGACAAATTGTGTGACATACCTAGTTCTATCCTCCCACAGAGGGACCAACTGGAGAGGAACAGATTAAGAAGATACCACTACTACTCCTAAGTATCTCCCATCTGAGGTAATTGCTTTCCCCTGTCCGATAGTTTGGGTGATTCCAAAATGATAGGTTTTAAGCAGATTCAAAATCAGGAGGGACCAGTATCTGTAATTCCGAAGTGCAAAGTTAATGTAACAACAAAATAAACTGAAATAAGACAGATACTATTTTTTAAGCTTTATGCAACAAATTTATGTAATTGTAACAAGAGTAGAAAGCTTGAATTTCTTACATAGTATTAATGTACAGAGTCAGAAAAATCTATTTCTTGAAGTTATTGCAATCTTAGAGAATATAGCAATCACATAATCATTCTTGAGAAGCAAATTCTCTGAACTTGAAAAAGAATTGCACTAGCATTTAAAAATTGTAAGAGCAATTTGCCCCAAAATAAATCTATGGAATCCTTTTTTAATGCACATAATGAACTTCTAAGAATATTTGAGTGGAATTGAAACTCAATGACTGTCTCTTAAAAGCAAGTCACTGTGGACCTTGATTGCTTTATGGCTAAAATGTATCGTGTATTATATGATGCAGAAAGAGAAAGAGAACTAGCCTCAGAATTAATAGAAACTTGCCATTTAATAATACCATAGTACATACAAAATGCAAGGGCACTTTCTGTTTATTTTTAAAACTAAAAATAGAATTCAGTTGCATTATTTGAAATGAACACATTTAAGGGGAAAATCGTATGAAAACTTTCTTGAGAAGAAGCTACTTCCTTTAGATAGCTATGAAGGTGATAGCAACGTAAAATACCCCAAAACAAGTATCTAATATATATGAACCACTGGACCACTGGTAAGGTTCAAATCTTGCATCCAACTATCTGGCAGAACTCAGCGAGGATTACTTCCCAGTATACATAAATAGGGTTGCATTCACATGGACTTACTTCTGAACAGATATTATTGATTGATTGATTGATTGATTGATTGATTGATCATATTTGTATAGCCACCCATCTCACAAGAAAGTGACTCCAAGTGGCATACAAAGTTATGGAAAGGATTGCCTGGGAAGACTGCAATTTATCTGCATGTCTCCCCAAGATTGAGCCCTATTGAATGTACTTCTTATTTCTGAATAAGCATGCATAGGAATGTCTTGTTAAATAGCTTTTTGTTTTGAGTAACACTGTCACAACATTTTCAAAATAGAGTATTTTCTGGCATTTCTTAGTGGGAATTAATTGTCCAGATTTCATAAAGCTAAAGCTCTATGCACAATGAAATAATTTTTTTCCTAAAAATTGCATAAATAATAATAATATTATTATTTAAAAAAGGGGGAGCTCATTTTTAACAGAATGGTTCCTATTTTCAAATTTTATATCTTTAAAAATTCCAAACCTAGTTGTTATAATGTTTATGCAGTAATTTGTCTCTAAACAGATATCAAAAATATTTTCTCTCAAAATACCACGTGTAAGAATATTACTTGGCTACCTGGAATGCAGCAAAAGGACAATCCATACATTGTTCCCTAAATAATTTTAAAATGCAATTGATTTTTATATCAATTTGCTCAACTTATGTCTTCATTGATAGTATTAGGCTTGCATTTTATAAAAGGATTCAACTAACGATTACTATGAAAATTTCAATTGCAAAACACAAGAATATAAAAACATTTTGAAATGGTATTTGATTGTTTTTTTATTAAATATAATTAGCATTTTATATTATATGTAAAGGATTTTAAAGAAAAAACTTTGAACTTTGACTATTATCCAATGTATGACTTGAATAGGAGTATCCTTTGCTGTTTCATTTATTCCAACCTAAATTTCTCATTAACAGTTACTTTTTAAGGCTAGTATAAGAAGCAGAATATACAATGTGAGTAACATAGTTAAATAATTTAACTCCAAAGATAGAGCTGGGTTCTATATTGAAATCAAGTAAAGGATATTTTTGTAAATGCTTTTTTCAAGTGTTTCCTGGGCTTTGAATCTATTTTTTGTGTAACTCCTCAGATTTCTTTTTTTGTATCAAGAAAATGCAGTATATCTAAACCATGCTATGAAGAATAAATAAACCTGGCTGTTAAATAGATGTGTGTTTATATATTTATTATATTATATTATATTATATTATATTATATTATATTATATTATATTATATTATATTATATTATGCTTAATCATAAGATTATGGGATGACTCATGTCTGTCTGTCTGTCTGTCTGTCTGTCTGTCTGTCTGTCTATCTATCTATCTATCTATCTATCTATCTATCTATCTATCTATCTATCTCTTTAACCATATGTATATGATTAGAAAAACATTTTCCTACTGGATAAGTTAAACTATAACTTTACCTCTCTTCCATTTAAAAGTTGGCTTCATTCATATATATATTCTTATCATGAAACCAAAAACAAGGCAAAGTAACATATAAACACCCTTTTCTTGTCTAATTCCCCAAAACTGTATGCTATTTTTAAAATACATGTATCCAACACTGTAACACTCAGAATATAGAGAAATGTTGCTTTAATCAATTCATTCAAATCTACAGCATTACAGCAGGATCAATAATCTGTTATTATATTTTACCTGAGCCTTAATTGTGATTAAAGCCACATTAAAAAATTGTCTTGCCATGTAATAAGCACTATTTACAGAACAATATACTGTAGTTTTAATTATCAAAAGCTAGTGCTCACTTAAGTTTACTTACAATGGAAACATTTGTTAATGTATCTAAGGATAACTGCCTAAATCTTTTCCAAATTAAGGACCTTACTGTTTTCCAAATTAAATGGAGCATTATAATAGCAGGACAATAATAATATTTTGGATAGAGATCAAAATCCATCTTGGATTTTATATTTTATATTTTATATTATTTTATATTTTATATTTTTATAATGAATCTGTTTTTATGATATTTTAATCTTTTATTATCTTAATTTGATTGTAAACCGCCCAGAGTCGCTTGCCGAGATGGGTGGTGAAGAAATGTAATAAATAAATAAATAAATAAATAAATAAATAAAATTATTAATTAAAATGTAATCTATGTATTGCATGCTTGCAAATTTTACATGAGGATCTATTTAAATTGATTGCAGTAATTAAGATTAGACAATACTAAAATTATTTCTTCAACAAATGTCAGTGATCATTACATTAAATGTTAACATTAAATGTTAAATACTAGGTTTTGCATGAACCAAATGTATTGTTCAGATAGTATGATATATCAGATGGTAATATGATCAGATCCTGATTATGGAAATAACACTTTTTATATTGTAAGGAAAAAAGAACAGATTTAAGAATAAATTTTTCCTGCTTTTTATGAAGTCAACTTCTTTTCCATTCATAAAGTAGGGCTCCAAGGATGAGCAGTGAGGTTTTTTTCTCTTTCAGAAACATATCACTTCATACTGCAGTTTGCTTCTGAAAATTCCATTCATCTCAGTAACGATTGTGAATAGTAAATTTTCCAAAAACAATAAATCGTAATGCAGAGAAATATTTAATTCGCATTGAAATCAAATGGATTTACATATGAGTCATGTATTTATATTATGAAACTAGATATAACCAAATTTAATAGTTAGGGCTGCATTAGGACCATTATTATCTCTAGCTTGCCAGAAGTTTCAAATGGATCATTTTTTAAACATGTAGTGGCATCTCAGTAGTAGAACTAACAAAATAATAAAGGATCCTGCTCATGAATGGGGTAGGCAAGTTCCATCTTATCAACTAAGTCTTCCACTTTGGTGAATATTACAAAATTATCTGGAATCGCTGAACTAATTCACACATCACATGCCTCCTTCGATTTGGGTTTTGCACACAATGTAAATGCAGTTGCTTTGCATATTGTTCCATGAGCTAAAGCAGGTTTTAAGGACACAGGAGGTCAGCAGTACATGGTGTCAAAGGAACTCAATTTTCTAAATAACATATGATAGTTTAAGTATATTACATTCATGAGATAATTTATACTTAATGTTAAGCTGCCATTGCTGGGATCACCCATTGTGGTTATACCATGGTTTAGATAATGTGTGAATCCAGCCAATAATTCCAATGAATATGATTTGTTTGGTTTTGCATAGTATGAATGGCAACCCAACCATAGCATTATATGAGAACCAGACCACCACAGTGCATTAATCAAGCTATGATTGGAACATATTATAGTTTAGTATTATATGTTATGCCAAATTTGGACTAATGCCACTCTCTTTACAAAATTTGGCAGGAGTAAATCTACCAAAAGCAATTTAATTAGTTTTTTAGGAATCAGGTTTAAGACACTGACAAAATAGAAGAATTGGTCTACAAACTGAATCTTAGGACCCTAACACTATAGCCCAGTAGATTGTTTAGTTATACATAGACTGTGGTTTCTTTAATTATGGCTTAGGGTGTTTTATGATTTATGGCTCAGAAAACCTAGTCAATTATGTTTATTCAATAAACAAGGTTAAACAAATTATTATTTTATTTGGTGTTTAAATGTAGCCAATATTTCAGTGTAGAACCAGTCTGATGATGCTTAAGGCACCTGACTAGAAACCAGGAGACTGAGTTCTAGTCCCGCCTTAATCACGAAGCCAGCTGGGTGACCTTGGGCTAGTCACTTTTCTCAGCCCTAAAACAGTAGCAATGGCAAATCACGTCTGAAAAATGTTGCCAAGAAAACTGCAGGGACTTATCCAGGCAGTCACCAGGAGTCAAGACTGACTGAAAGTCATATATATACACACACACAAAAATCAGTACCATGACCAACTGGAAAATTGTAGCTATGTATGTGTGTGTGTGTGTGTGTGTGTGTGTGTGTGTGTGTGTGTGTGTTTGTTTATTTATTCATTTATTCATTCAATTTCTATCACCGCTCCATCTCCCCCGAAGGGGACTCTATGTATATGTATATGTATATGTATATGTATATGTATATGTATATGTATATGTATATGTATATGTATATGTATATGTATATGTATATGTATATGTATATGTATACGTATGTAGGAAGGAAGTTTGGGAATAATAAGATTTTATTGGCTGTTTTCCTTTAAATAAACCTGACCAGAAACAGACATACAGTATTCATTGTTTAATTCTTCACTCTTTCAGGAAAGGTATGTCTTGCCTTTCTAATGCCAGTCTATCCTTCAGAGCTGCTGAGAGTTTAAATTCAAAATAAAATATTGTATTGATATAAAAAGACAGGTGTTTATTATCTTTTATATTAACTCTATGGGACCTCTCTTAATAGCATTCTGTGATCCTAAGGCTACCTGGGCTGTAAATTTATGGATGACCATTAGATAGCAGCAAAACTTTAGCATTTTCTGTATCTCTTTGTTCCCATGTAAGGATGATCTGATTTTTTTGCACACAGATAAATGTTGCATGCATCCAACCAAGTGCATGTAGTTATCTAGCTTGACAGCTGCCAGACCCATACTGTATGCTGCTCTACTCTTTAAGTTTTTAAAACATTATTTATTTATTTAAAATATTTATATGGCCACCCATGTTGTGGCACACAACTCTGGGCAGGTAACAACAGTGATAAAAACACAAACAATTAAAACAATGCAAGATAAAAATCAAGAATATCTCAATTTTACAAGAATTAAATTTTAAAATAATTTTGCGATGCAAAGCCTCTAGAGCAGTGTTTCTCAACCTTGGCAACTTTAAGATGTGTGGACTTCAATTCCCAGAATTCCCCAGCCATAATTCTGGGAGTTGAAGTCCACACATCTTAAAGTTGCCAAGTTTGAGAAACCTGCTCTAGAAGATCTTTGTTTCCAAGAATCCCCTTGGATGCTGCCTAGGCCTCATAGGCATTCTGAGCAAATAAAAATGGATGGCTGCAACCAAATGTTTTCTTTGTAAACATTAAGAACTGTCCAGGGGAAAAAAAAAGAGTACATAGGTAGCTGGTTGATAGTCAATACCCTGAGGTTTATTTTTTAACTAGATCATTTTTTAAAATTGGTGTTTCATAACACACCATATCCATTTTGACAGCTAATTTATGAATGTCGGCCATGTTGTTTATTTATTTACTTATTCAATTTATCCCCGCCCATCTCCCCGCATAGGGGACTCTGGGCGGTTGAGTATCAGTGACATCGTATCCCTAAAAAATTGGGCATGTGGGCTGTTCTAACACGTTGAATTAAAATGCATATATGATGCAATATATTATGGAGCCTAAGCATCAGTCAATACAATTTGAGGACATTGTTTTAACTACAAATTCAGTTGTTCAACAAAATGCCCTCTCCTTGAGCCTTATTATCTGACACTGAGCAATATACCATACTGGAGAGACTTGAGCCCTGTTCAGGCCTCAGCTTTCCATGCTTACCATCCAGCTCTTCACTGACATCACTAGTGCAACAAGGAAGTGGGAGGGGCTGTTTGTCACTATGTTGTCCACAAATTGAACCTTTGGATTCGTTACCTGGTGCGAAGGACCAGAAATCACACCGAGTCGGAGGACTGAGTTCACACGTTTATTGTAGATCTACACTAAAGGAGGTCTCCCACACAAAGGGGTGAGAGCCCAGAACAAAGGCAATCAACATCTTTTATATATTCTGGAAGTTGTTATCACAAATGCCATCTAAGAATTAAGGCTTCTAACTGGTCAATTTCTCAGCGTCTGCGCAAAAGCCTTTATATGTATACATTTCTAATACTGCGAAGGTGAGTTGTATCTTTCTCAGTCAGACCTGAATAGGGGTCAGTTCTGAATAGTGACTTACATTGGAGACATTTTTACTGTACTGTATTTTATATTTATATATTTATGACTGAGGCTGGCTCTATACAATAGACCAGTGTTTTTCAACCTTGGCAACTTTAAGATGTGTGGACTTCAACTCCCAGAATTCCCCAGTCAGCATGCTGGAAGTTGAAGTCCACACATCTTAAAGTTGCCAAGGTTGAAAAACACTGCAATAGACTAAGACAATCTAAGATATCATATTAAGCCAATGAACTATATTATGGCTTAATATGATATGTTATCTAAGCTATGGGTTATGACAGAAGCTTTCATAGACAAAAATGTATAGTTTATCAGATAACTAAAAAAAACATGACCCGTTTGTTAGCTTTTAAGTTGCAATAGGACTCTGTTGCTTTTTTCAGAGGAAAGAATTTGAAGTTCCATATCCAGTAAACGTTTCTCAACATGTAGAACAATCCTAAGTCTGTTTACATAGAAGTATATTATAGAATTTAATGCAACACATTTCATTATACTTCTGCTGTCCCCTAATTATGAATTTGTCTGAGATGGGCAGCTATAGAAATTGAATAAAATAAATAAATAAATAATTCCCCCCCTGCCCAAATCTGATAAATCCTTCATTTAATTATTACTCCTTTTAAAGAGGCTAAAGCAGCATTTTAATCTTGCAGTCATGCAGCAGCGAGTAAATTAGGCTAGGAGGTTGGTGGGTTCGTTACTGCAGTAAAGTTTGTTTTAACTATGTTATGGGGGATAAGATTCCTTTGTGATGACAGATTCATGCATAATGTAAAATAATAAACAATGGTTTGCAAACCAAAATGGGTTTATAGATCAGTGTAAGCCATAATTGTGGTTTCTTTGATTTGTCTACTATAAAGCGTTGTAAATTAGGATTTCATAGTTGGAATTCCAAGTCACCATCAAGCTTAACATTCTGACCCAATATTTTCCAATTTTATGCTCTCCATAAGTTCTTCACTGTGATTCCCACAATCCTGGGCATTACTCATATTGGCTAGGCTGATGGGAGCTGCAGTACAGAACAACTTGACAGATCCATATTATTTATTTATTTATTTATTTATTTATTTAACTTGTATGACCGCCCATCTCCCCCAATGGGGAACTCATTAAGAAAAACTGATGTAGCTGATAACCCAAGCTGGCTCTGACAAAAACTTTTTTAACTAGATGGCTATTCATAGGCAGGGCTACGATACCATGTTTCTGGATTTTTTTCAGTGGACTTTTAGATTCTTTTTTTCCTGCTCTTTTTACTACTGAGTCAGTTTTTGAAAATTATTTCAAGTTACTGACTTACATTTTAAGTTAATACTGTTTAAGTCATTACTGTCTGCATGCAGTTTTATTTATTTATTTAGAATATTTATATGGCTGCCCATCTTAAATAACCTTATGGGTAACAAACAATACACAGAAAAAAACTATTATAAAACCAATATAAAACAACACAAAAATACTATCCAGAATATTCATAATACAATAACTGAGGTGCCTCGTGACCAACCTGCCACACCAAAAACACATATATCAGACTCCACTAACAATTTGGTTCTAACACTTGAGGGAAAAGCCACATCTTCATAGCATTCTGGAAGGCCAAATAAGGTTGGGGCCATCAAGATCAGTTTTGAGTTATCCTGCTCATTAAGAGACAGATGGTTTAAAACCTGAAATAAATAAGAATTATATGCACCTACTACTGTATTTAATGCCAAAAAGAAGGTATTTTATTTTATTTTATTTTATTTTATACTCGTCACAAAAATCTGGGTTGTATCCATCCATTAAAATTGCAGCTGATGTAGCATTCAGGGTGGCAAGCATTTTAAATCTGCTGTTTATTATTGTTAAACATATCAAATATAGAAATATGGGGAAGCTTAAATTTATCCTTAATCCTTATATTCTTAATTCTTACTTGTTTTTGAAACTTGACTTATCAGAGGAATCCAAGCTGGTCCCTGTCTTATAAATGTTGCTTTAGGTTTGCATCTCAAAATGCATGTCTCGGTTTATGGCAAGAGTATACAATTTCCAGGGGCTCAAGGGTCACCCCATGCTTTGTATACCATGCCAAGCACAACACCCTGAAAGTGGGCCCAGCAGGACCTGTATTTAAGATAAAATGATAAAATGATGTACCGTTGCTATATGACTCCAGAAAAATTGTCTAGAATGTATAAAGGTACTTCAAATTTATGTTGGAAATGTGGACAACATAAACGGTAATTTTATCATGCCTTGTGGACTTGTAAAAAAGCCAGAAATTTCTGGGTTCAAATACATATAATGATACAAAGAATTTTAAAAATCTACATTCAGTTGAAACCAGAACTTTTCTTGCTCGGATTAATGGACAGCCAATTAGAAAAGAGCCGTGGAAGATTATTTTTATATATGATTACTGCTGCGAGACTATTATATGCGCAAAAATGGAAAGACTCTGAAACACCCACAACAGAAGAATGGTTGGTAAACATGACAGAACTAGCAAAGATAACAAAATTAACTTGTTTGACTAGAGAAAAGTCAACAACTACATTTATCTATGACTGGAAAACCCTTATGGACTTTTTGCTGAAGAAAGAGAAAAATGAACTTGTGATTTATAAGCTACCCTTTCTATGATTAGAATGGGTAGCTTATGGAAAGAAGCAAATTATGATGTAACCTTAGAGAGAGAAGGCAAAAATAAATGTATTTATAACTGCTGTCAAGACCAGAAGCCGCTTCTTTAGAATCTTTCCTTTCCTTTCCTTTCTTTTTTTCACTATTTAGTTTTTCTCTTTATTCTCTTTATTTTCTTTTATGGTTTTTACTTTGTTAAAAAAATCTTCTATAAAAATTATATTAAAAAATCATTTCATCTTTGTCATCACTGTGAAAGGCATAGATTTCTTTTCAGGTTAAGGTTAAGAAGTGTTCTTGGAATCCTATGTTTCTTTACAAATATTAACATTTTAATAAAGTCAATTCCACCAAGCATTAACAGAGCAAGTCCACTTTGTTCAGTTGTGCAATTTGGCCTTGGAGCTTGGCCTAAGAGTCTGTATCTGGAGAGTTGCATGCGAAAGCTTGTTGGAAAACAAAAAGTTTGGGAAAGGATGGTGTGGGGTTTTTACCAATTGATATTCCAGCAGATCTCACCGCTTTAACACTGCTTTCTGTTTTGTTTTGTTTTTAATGGGAGGGATCCTTATTTCACCTTTAGTCTGATATAGATTAGGGCAGGGTTTCTCAACCTTGGCAACTTTAAGATGTGTGGACTTCAACTCCCAGAATCCCCTAGCCAGCCATGCTGGCTGGGGAACTCTAGGAGTTGAAGTCCATACACCTTAAAGTTGCCAAGGTCGAGAAACACTGGATTAGGGTATTGAGGGACTTTGGATGCAGTGAATTCAAAACTTTGGCTACCATGACCCTGGAACAGCCCATTTTGGATTTTCTCCTAGCCCCCATTGGCAAGAAAACTGTTGGCAGTAGCTTTACACTCTTGGAGTTAATTGGTGGAAATAACCCTCTCCAGCATCCTGACTCTCTGTGGCCAGTGATCTAAGAGTTAGAGCTGCTCTGTCACTGTACCTTTATTTACTGACTTACTCAGTAAATAAAAATCCATGGAAGGAATTTTGAAACTAGAACTACTAGGTTTCTGTTTGTTTGTTTTTCCCCAAATTTTAAAAATAAAAGAAGCTGAAGCATAAAAGAGGTGAGGGGAGAATAAACCTGATGCCACTGAAAATGTCACAAGCTTATTTAAATCTCCTAATGATATATGGAATATTTTGCCTTTGTGACTTATCACTAGTCTAAAATCATGCACTTTAAACTTTCATGCTTCATATATGATACATGTGCATGAGAGAAAAACAATACAACCAAAATAGCAATCCTCACTCTGAATTTATAAATTAAGCTCACGTTTGTGGTTGATTTTGTGCAAGAGAAAGCTTAAATGCATTTTTAAAATGGTTTCAGCTATAGGGTTTCAAAAGATAGTTTAACTCACCTTAATGCCAGTGTTTGAAAGAAGTTTATAGAAAAAGGAATTTGAAATAACCAATTCTGATACAAGCTCAAAGCAAGTTTGTTTTAGATAAGAAGAGTCAGGTGCCTCTGACTGTGTCAGAAATCCATCATACACAATGCTGCAACTGATTTTATTGGGACAACAATATTTGCATGTGCATAAGTGAAGATGTCTTCTACAGTGCTTGAAATAGACATCAACAGCTTTAGCATCGTATAACGTAACAATTATTTCAGAGGGGTTTTTTTTTAGTTCTCTTAAAAAGTATGGTTTCTTAATCCTGGCAATAGTAAAAAAATATAGCAAGTATAAATGTAATTGTTAATTTTTAGGAATTTATCTAAAGCAATTTAAACCTAAACAATAAAGAGATTCAAGGCTGCTACGGAGCAAAAGTAGCAAAAACAAACATTTTAAAAAGTGGAGTATTCCCACCTTTCTATCTTAAATATGAAAATCAAAATCCTGATTTTCAGAATCTTCTGTAATATTAGAAAATAGAAAAAATATTTCCATGAACCCCCGTCAAGAGGGAGAATTTAAACTGTACTTTAGAACTCCAGGCCTTCTGTACATTATATTTATTCTAAGTGTGAAAGTCTGGGCTTGCTTCCTCTTGGGAATGGCTGTGGGTACCCCCAAACTCTAGCCCTAGATATTGTTGCAACCTATATTAGCTTTGTACCACATGAGGAGATTTTAATAAGCCAATATGAGGGGAGAAGTTGCATTGGTTTGTTGTTGCTTTTTAAGTCAGGGAATACATATTAATTCAGCTCCTGGAGGGCATTTTTCTTGTCAAAACTAAACAAAGCATAGAGATACTATATGAAGACAAAGAGTGCTACTCATTGGGTTCATTCTTCCCAGGTTCAGATAAAGATATAAATCAATTTAATACAAAACTAAAATAGAAAGAAGAAATAGTGACCAATAAGTTATGCAGCAAAAGTAAAGAAGAGAAAGAATTGGGGAAAATATTTGAGCCAGTGTTATATTTAGTTAATGTTTAAAATCACAGAGAAATGGGCCTTGTCTCAGTGCAATATAGCTGAACTTCCACTGAAAGGGTAAATATAAAGAAATAGTTATATCAACATAATTTAATTAGGATTAAAATCTGGAAAATAGGCAATTTCAAATCTGATTTAGTTCTTGCACTGAAATCCTAAGTTTTCCCTTTAAAAGACAAAAGGAAAAAATACTAATTATTCCTTATAAACAGATAGCCTTTAAAGGTCCCTATCCATGCCTTCGTTTTGGGGGTATTGTGCATTCATTGCCTAAGTAATGTGATATTAGATGGAAAAAGAAAACAAAACAATTAAAGAAATAAGAAAATAGTGGATACGCCGTGATTTTGAAAAAATGCCTTTATGGTGAAAAATTAAGTTAAAACATTTGAACCTTTCTGCAAGTAAAACTTTTGTATTACTATACCAGTATTCATACAGCATTATTGTATAATGTTATGAACCATTTTTGGAAATGAACGAACATTTCTTCAGAAGGACAATTAGCAATAGGACATTCTATTTCACTTTTTTCCAGCAAAAATCATTAGGACTTTTTTGGCTTCATAAAAAAATATTCTGTAGACTTTTTATTTTCAAAATGCACTTCAGTGATAAAGGAGTTTAAAAATGGAGGAAGGTGAAATCTGCATTATTTAAACAAAAAGCTTGCATTGGTTGAATTGATGAACACATCTTCATATGGCCTTGTATAGATACATAGATTCAAAAGAGTCATTAAACTTTTTTTTAAAAGAAGTTTTTCCAATATCTTCTATATGGCAATCTGGTAGTTTCAATTCCCCCCCCCCCCCGGAAGTAGCATTCTTAATCCCTTTGAAGTCCTGATTATATTTTAAACATGTATAAATTTCCAGGATTGTTTCTGATTACCTGGTAAATTTATTGTTATATCTCTTTCAATTTACAGAAGATATTGGAGATCATTATTTCAGGCTCTGTGATGGATAACATGTAAGCAGATTACAGGTAAACTGTGTTATTATTATTTAAATATTTTCTTGGTTTAAAAAAATAATAGTTGTATGATAACTCTATCATGTTAAATTTGGTGCCTTTAGGATCCTAAGATATGTAAATCTGTTTATTTTTTGTAAAATGTTTCAGCATTTTTCAAGCTAGTTAAGGATGGTAAAATTGTTAAATATGCATCACAATTAAGTGAACAGTCTAATATTAGGTAAAAACAGCTCAACACTCTGTTCTCAAACTGTGTTTATGTAAGTCAAACCTATTTCAGAATGCAAACATAAAATACAAAGTGGAAGGTAGTTTTAGATTGTTTGTAGAAAAAGTAAGTATAAACAGTAATTCTTAACAGGTGAAGATGTGTTACAAATTTTTAAATAGACTACTTCAATAAGCAGCACTATCTCCTAGTCAGTTATATTCCCTATGTAACCTTTAATGAAATGAATGTATGCAATGATTCTTTTGCAATTTTTATTCATTTCTGTTGGATCTGTGTATAGAAAATCCCCAGTGAGTTGAATATAGATTATGTTTAAAAACAGATTAATTGAAAATTGGTTAAGATGTAATGATGATTTTGATTTGCTGTTTGATGGCAGTGCTATTTCATAAAAGCTAATTTCACAATACAGAAGGTACACAATTTAACTTATATAAAAGATGGCAGTATTACAAACTTAATATTCCTGATTTATTTTATATTACAGATTATTTTATGCCATACTAAACACTGTGGGATAAGAAGTAGTTTAAGAATAGAATATTTTGTTGCACCTGAGTAGCTCAGCTGATTATATAGGTTGTTTATTCCATTCTGATTATCTAGAAATATAAAATATTAAATTCTGATTACTAGAATTTGATGTTTATGGTATAGTTGTAATAGGAAAATAAATCTTAAACAGAAGGCCATACATGTTCATATTGTTCCAAAATCTTTTAAAACCAAAATCAAGGCATTTAAAAAAAAATAATGCACTGTTTATAAATAGTACAAAAATTATTTCAGTTCCTGTAAAATATACATATTCTAAAATATATTAGAAAGTGTAATTGGTGCTTTCTGTTACCTTATTGAAGAAACAAAAAGAGTTCTAGCTGAAAATGAAGATTGTCAGGAAATCCTATCCATTTACCTTATCAAAATATTCGCTCTCCTTTTTAACTTCAATTTTTAAACCATTTTGACAATGAAATTGCTCGTACTTTAAAGCACATGTCATGTTTCCTCCCCCTATTATTCACATGCAAAAATCATATGAAGTCTTTGCTCTCTTATTTATGAAATTTTGGAAAAATGTAATAGGAGTGTGCATCTGTGTTAAAACTACCAGCCTTTAATTTTAAACTATTATATTAGTAAGATTAAAATTAATTGAAATACTAATGTCAAGATATTTTAGTATGTGATTTTTAAAAACTGTAACTAATACTGATAGTATAAAATAAATGAGAAGGCTATCCATATGTTGGGACAAATATATGTCCCGAGAGAGAGGTTTTATGGGTATATATTGAATATGATACAACTAAGCTACCTATGTTCCCAGTTTATTTGCATGTCTTGTGTTCTGTGGTCCTTTTCATGGCTTCAACCCATGTACTAAAGTGAAATTATTGTGATTCCTCTGTTTAAAAGTAAAAAATGAAATGAAATGCTATACATCTCTAGCTCTTGAAAGGGTTTTTTTTAATAGAAATGCTGAAATCTTTGCTGTTGAAACTGGGTTTTTCTGTGGAAACTTTTTGAGTAAAATATAACCAAAGAACTACTACAGAAAAAAATGTGATAAGTGTACAGCTGTTATTTGACAAAAAATTCACATTGGCTTTGGAGATTATATTACCTATTAACAGTGTCACAAGCCAAGGAATTTGGATTTTTTTCTGAACTACATATTAGCTTGAAAAAACTGCTTTAAGATTGAAAACATAATGAAAATGTTTTATTAACTTTACTAAGATGCATGGCAGCACTTTATGGGCCAGCTTGGAAGGAAGGAAGGAAATGGCCTATTCCGCTTTGCTTCCATGGCCTAAAATAAATGATAAAGAGAGGAAAAAGCAGTTATAAATTGACAATAAGGGACTATGTTTCACCTACTTGTATAAAATTAAATGTTGTACAAAGAATGCTTTGAGAAGTTTGAATTTGTTTTAGAAAGCATTGACCAATCACTTTTTATGGTAACTGTTAGGCAGCTAAAAGTCAAGAAAATCTCTCGCCATATAATAGTGAATATTGCAGCACAAATTATAATAATTAGAATGGCTGTTTGGGGGAGGGGCAGTGATCTTTCTGGCTGTTACTTCAAATATACTGAATAAAAATCAGGGAGAAATATATTTTTCAAAAAATTAAATGCACATTATAGTTAAGATTGGTAAGGCCTCTCTAAAGACGTGACCTATTCTGTTTCTTTTTAAATACATACCGTTTCAGAGTAGCACTTGTTTTTAGCTTGTTGCTGTTTATAAAACTAGTTTGTTCGCTCTTCTAACTCCCAAGTCTTTGAAAAACAGTAGAAAAGCATACTAATATTTGGAATACATATTTCTTTGTTTGTAAAGCAAAAAGATTATCGGTTTTTCTAAATCTTTATTTTTGCTATACTGGGGGATAAAAATATTCTGAACCCGAAAAGGACAGTTGGCTATTTTAAGAACTGTAGGTTGATCAGGTTTTAATTCAGGAGTATGAATTCCATCTCTTTTCTCCAAGCTGCACAGAAGGATTATAGTGATTATGTACAAAAACTCTTGAGACTTGCAGAAAAACAAAAAAAAGACAAACCATTCAGATTAAACTGCTGGTGGCTGCATTTGCAGATCTATTATTAATTGTTGCTGTTGCTGTTGTTGTTAGTGAGGAATGATATATATTCTTTGGTTTAAATTCTCAGGGATTTCTTTGGAACTTCTGTTCTCGGTGTGGGGGGTGGGTGCGGTGCATGAATGCATGCTTGATTGCAGCAGGTGAATGTCTTTAAGGTATCTTCCCGTGCCAGCTGTTTGCACTCAGCTGAAAGGAGAAAGTAGATAAAATGTACTGTGGAGTTTGGTGGCGGAAAGTTCGTTGTCGGTGAAAAAAGGGTTAACAAGGGCGGTGAGCATGTGCAGTATGGGAGTTGTAGGATGCCGGGAGATGTCGTAAAATCCTCTTGCTTCTTCCTGCAATGGCTGCCTGCAGAAGGGATGTAGAGCGTTTTTCTCTCTAGGAAAAGCCCGTTTTTCACAAATCCCAGGGGAGCAGAGTGTACACCACTGAAGTGATATAAGTCTCAGGATAGGTTGCTATTAATTAAGTAGCAAACAGGGTTGGAAGAAAGAGAAGAATTGCTTTAGGCGGCTCTCCGGTGGTGATGAAAATGTCGTGATCCTGCCTGCTTTGCTGGCTGGAAGTCAAGCCTGCTTGCTTGCTTGGTGTCGTTGACAGAGGCACTGTGTTTTTGTTTCGTTTTTAAGGTTTTCATCTTTATCTTGTATATTTATTTATATTTTCGTGTTGGGTTTTTGCATTATTTATCGTTGGTGTATAAATATATCGGTTAGTCGCGTTTCCCTTTTTCCTTTCCAGTGTTCACTGTTTGGAACTCGGCGATAGGAGCAAATTAGCTGGGTAGAATTATTAGCTTGTCTTCTGTATCTTTCCGTTGTGGGTCCATTGCGGTGGTTTTGGATGAAACGTCTTGCTATTTTAGTTTTACAATTTCCCTTTGTTGTTAGACACGTATTGGAAATGGCTGGTTTCTTGGGATTGCTGCTTAAAACCTCTTTAGAAATACTATAAGATTTTTGGATGGATAAGTCCTGCCAAGTCCCCTATCAGTTACCATTTTAACTTAAAACAGTTATAAATGTATTTGTTCTATACAGCAATATATAATTGCATGAATTCATTTGCAAAGTATCCATTTATGTATAGACACATATTTTGTAATATTTCTGATATGGTAACATGGGGGATGTATAGATGTGCAATTCAGTGCTTTCCTTGACATTTTGGCCAGCTCCAGTAAATATATATAAAGCCTAAGCCCAATACCTGTAACTATCTACAATTTAACAATAGGGATCCAGAGTTAATGAAAATCAGGCTTTAAATAAATTATGTCCCTGTATTGCTTCATAGGCTTGCTTCACACATTATGCTAATCCTGGATTTGGACAAGCCATGGTATTTTGATTTATACATAATGTTTTCCTACAATGTGAGGATTCACAATTGTGCTAAGCCAGTCTTCACTGACCTGACACGGTCCAGATACGTGGTCTACAACTCCCAGAATTTTCAGCAATGGCCATTTTGGCTGGGGAATCCTGGAAGTTGAAGGTCACACATCTGAAGGACACAGAGTTTAGGAAGGCTGCACTAAGCCAAACAAGATGTGTGAACCCAGCCTTTGAGTTTTATTGGAGGACAATAAGTTGCAAAAATTCTTTGATAGCAGGAACTTTTTTGGTGTATTCTGAATGTGTATTCTCTGTAGCAATCTTTGGAGCCTGACTTACATTTAGGAAAGACATGATCAGCTATGCAGCACTGCACAGGATATGAATGATAAACACTTAAAGTGGTTGGATCCACTTGAGATATGAAGCCCTGGAAACAAACTGGACAAAGTTGGGAAGAAATACTTTTCTCCCTATTTTCCCCCCAAGGCTCCCCCCCCCCCGAAGCATTAGATCTTTTTCTGTTGTTGTTATTTTATGTGATTCTTGAAATGTTTAAGATATGAAGGAAATTAGCCTAACTTTGAAAATGCTCACACCAAATCAAAAATTAAATGAACATGTAAAAGGGTAGAGATTCTTGCTCGGTACAGGAAAACCTGTTTTCAAATAAAAATTAGTAAAATGATTTTTAAAAAAACAGAACTAGAAGCTGCTGATAGAGATAATACTTCAGATTTATAAAATACAACTGCCTAGACAGTGTTTTATGTAGCAAAATAGCATTCTTAATATGTATATTACACTTAATCTGTTTAATATAGTGAAAGACGAAAGCCTGCTTGTTTGTTTGTTCTATTTTCATTATTAATTTTGCTTGCCTACTTCTTCCAAAGAGCCAAAAATGAAGGATTCAGCACCTCTTAGCTCTATTTGTAAGAAAAATTAAAACCATTTAAAAATAAATTGAATCAAGATTACATGTTCAATTTTTACACTAATTTTATATACAAAACATATTTCATTAAGTTATACATGACACATTTTATTTTTTTATAAATTTCCTCACTCCAAAGACTCCAGGCAGTGTACAAAATAAAATAATAAAGCACGAGTAATAATAGAGTACAGAATAAAACCACACCACCATAACAAAAGCAGTATCTCCATACTGGCATGGATCTTGCTCCAGCTGTTTTATCTTCAAGAGTCTTCCAGAAGACTAGATCTTATCCTGTCCCCAGAAGGCAATGGGAGTGGGGTCCATTCCCATCTGGGGGAGTAAGTAAAGTAAAGGTTCCCCCCGCACATTTGTGCAGTCATGTCCGACTCTAGGGGGCGGTGCTAATCTCCGTTTGTTAGCCGAAGAGCCAGCGTTGTCCGAAGACGCTTCCATGGTCATGTGGCCGGCATGACGCACACAGAACGCTGTTACCTACCCACTGAAGTGGTACCTATTAATCTACCTGCATTTGCATGCTTTCAAATTGCTAGGTTGGCAATAGCTGGAGCTAGTGCGGGAGCTCACTCTGTCACGCGGGACTAGGGATTCGAACCTCCGAACTTGTGATCTTCCGATCGACAAGCTTGGCGTCTTACCCGCTGAGCCACCATGCCCTGTCATCTGGGGGAGTAAGCTTTTCTAAAGGCGTAGAGCTGCCACTCAGTGTGCCTGTCTCCCTGCCCCCCCCCCCGTACTTCCTCATAAGAAGAGACCTTTAGTAGGCACTGTTTATTCACTTGGGTTGGGCTGACAAAATTTACATGGGTAGGTGATCTCTAAGATATACCAGTTGATGCTTAACAAAGGCCCTCCTGGTCACATCTGTATAAAGTAGGAAAATAGCTTTGTATCAGTAAGAGGAGTTCAAATTTTATTACATGTGTTTTAATTTTTTCCCAACATTTCCAAGTTTATGAAAAATAAAAATGCTTCAAAATTTCCAGAAATTCAAGTTCATTAATTCAGATGAAGTTCCATTCAAATAAGGCATTAAAGTGTGTCCAAGGATCTCTGGAGGACCCCCAAGACGCTCTCAGGGGTCTGCGAAATCAAATTTATTTTCCAGCTTACGTTGAACAATAATACAATATTAAAATCCCATCAAACAATTGTGAGAAGCAGTAGTGCCAGCAAATGTGTCAATTTTAATTTTTGATATAGTAAATATCTATAAATATAACCCATACCAAGAAAAGCTCTTTTGGGCTCCTCTATAATTTTAAAAGTGGGGAGGTGTCCTGAGATAAAAAAAAGTTTAAGAAACACTGCTCTAGAGTATTCCATTTTGTTAACTGTCAGGACTCTGGCACGCACTCAGAGCCCTGCCATTAAGAGGCCATTGGCTGAATCAAAGACCACAGGAAGAACAATCAAATCACACCTCCCAGAGGGTACTCCAGGTCACCAGCAGCGGACCAGAGGGAAGCCTTCAGCAGGGAGGGGGCGGGCGCTCTGGCAGGAGGATATATAAAGCCGAGACAACACCTCAAGAACCATCCGTGCCTTTAACGAAGTCACCCATGTAAACCAATAAACCGTTTACTTATCCATGTTAAGAGCTGAAGTCGTTCTTGGGAAGAAATGCGTGCGGCTTGCATTAGCGGACCCTCACATTAACCTCCATTGTAATGCAAGTGGCTGTCTAAACAAAGAGTTCCCAGTTATTCCAGTGGGGTCAATCAGTGAATCAAATTTGTGGATACAGAAAGAAGACAGAATCTGATCTGCAAGTAGTCCATTTTGCTGGGAGGCACTTAAAATTAGATATAGTCCAATAGCACTAAATTATGACTTAGCCTGAATTCAGTGCATATTTACTGACTTGGTACATTTTACTAAGGCATGACGTTTGCTTGGTTTTGGCTAAGCTTGTGCGAAGTTAAGCTCTTGTGATTTATTCAGCATACAATAGTTTAGTGTGATGTTTGAATCCAGTCAGTATGTCAACTTAGGCAACTCAGAGAATTCTAAAGAATCTGATGAAACCATGGATGAGCTTTTAAGAATATCTTTATTGTCTGTGTTATTCAGAGTAAACACAAAACCCAGCATTTTGCCACTATAGATAACATGGACATATTTTTTTTGTTAATATTTCAGTAAATGTATTCATTTTGCTAGCCTTATATGCCCTTTCAGTTGTTGACCAACTAGGAGTAGCTTACAATCCTACTGTACGTAAACAGGATTAAAATAATTAAAAATATAACTCAAATAAAATAATTAGTATTGAGTCAACCTGTTGGCTTAAACACTTTGAATTTGCTGGCAAGAGTAGAGTAATAAAGAAGAGAATAAATAGCCAAAACAATACATTTGCTATTTGAAAAAAAGAACTGGCAACACAGGAAAAAAAAGTTACTACCTCGATTCCTCCTTTCCACATCAGATTTATATATCTCCATCTCAATCTATATTTGTTGGGTTGGAGCCAAAGTTCCACAAATGGAAAGTAAATAGCTCTTGTGTTATACAAACATTTATTCAAGAGTTCGCAAGGTAGCGCTGTAGCAATACTAGCAGCAAAAGATTACCCAAACTCTTGTGCAACAGGACAATTTTGGATTTAATGTCATTTCTGTTTAAGATATTTAAGTGCCTATTACTTCATTGCTTAAAATCTCCAGAACATCTAACATAAAGTTTGGTCTAGTGGTTAAGGTGCTGGACTAGAAACCAGGAGTCTGAGTTCTGGGTGACCTTGGGCCAGTCACACTCAGCCCAACTCACCTCACAGGGTTGTTGTGGGGAAAATAAGAGGAGGAAGGAGTATTAGGTATGTTTGCCACCTTGAGTTATTTATAAAAATAATAAAGGCGGGATAGAAAATAAATAAATAAATTAATTAATTAATAATAATAATAATAATAATAATAATAATAATAATATACTGTCAACACCAAAGAACTCTTTTACGGTTTAGTTAGGCCTATCACATCTGGGCTGTAAAAATCTAAGTGACCACTAGATGGCAGCAAAGAGATTTTTTTAAAAAAGTCTTAACGGTGGTCATTTGCAGCCCAAGTCTGTAGCCCTAGGTTATATGTGAAGCATTAGATAAAAGCTAATAGGCAAAAAATTCAGATGAAAAGCAACTTCACTGTTCTCCTAAAGAAGAAACTTAAATCTTGGGCAGTGACCATGTTCTTAATCTAGGGCCTAAAATTGCTTTCACTAGTTTTTAAGTAGAAATTGTTGTTTATTCAGTCGCTTCCGACTCTTCGTGTCTACATGGACCAGCCCACACCAGACCTTTCTGTTGGCCGTCGCCACCCCCAGCTCCCCCAAGGTCGAGTCCGTCACCTCCAGAATATCATCCATCCATCTTCCCCTTGGTCAGCCCCTCTTCCTTTTGCCTTCCACTTTCCCTAGCATCAGCATCTTCTCCAGGGTATCCTGTCTTCTCATTATGTGGCCAAAGTACCTCAGTTTTACCTTTACTATCATTCCCTCAAGTGGGCAGTCTGGCTTTATTTCCTGGAGTATGGACTGGTTTGATCTTCTTGCAGTCCATGGCACTCTCAGAATTTTCCTCCAACACCAGTTCAAAAGCATCTATCTTCCTTCGCTCAGCCTTCCTTATGGTCCAGCTCTCGCAGCCATAGGTTACTATGGGGAATACCATTGCTTTAACTATGCGGACCTTTGTTGTCAGCGTGATGTCTCTGCTCTTAACTATTTTATCAAGATTTGTCATTGCTCTCCCCCCAAGAAGTAAACATCTTCTGAATTCCTCGCTGCAGTCAGCGTCTGCAGTAATCTTTGCGCCTAGAAATACTAAGTCTTGTCACTGCCTCCACGTTTTCTCCCTCTATTTGCTAGTTATCAATCAAGCTGGTTGCCATAATCTTGGTTTTTTTGAGGTTTAACTACAACCCAGCTTTTGCACTTTCTTCTTTCACCTTCGTCATAAGGCTCCTCAGCTCCTCCTCGCTTTCAGCCATCAAAGTGGTATCATCTGCATATCTGAGATTGTTAATGTTTCTTCCAGTGATTTTAACTCCAGCCTTGGATTCATCAAGCCCAGCACGTCGCATGATGTGTTCTGCGTACAAGTTGAGTAGGTAGGGTGAGAGTATACAACCCTGCCATACTCCTTTCCCAATCTTAAACCAGTCCGTTCCGTGCTCTGTTCTTACTGTTGCTACTTGGTCGTTATACAGATTCCTCAGGAGGCAGATAAGATGACTTGGTATCCCCATACCACCAAGACCTTGCCACAATTTATTATGATCCACACAGTCAAAGGCTTTAGAATAGTCAATGAAACAGAAATAGGAGTTCCCCGTTGGGGGAGATGGGCGGTTATATAAATTAAATAAATAATAAAATAAATAAATAAACAGAAATAGATGTTTTCCTGAAACTCCTTGGCTTTCTCCATTATCCAGTGGATATTGGCAATTTGGTCTCTAGTTCCTCTGCCTTTTCTAAACCCAGCTTGCACATCTGGCAATTCTCGCTCCATGAATTGCTGGAGTCTACCTTGCAGGATCTTGAGCATTACCTTACTGGCATGTGGAATAAGTGTCATTCTTTAGTGTTTCCCTTTTTTAATACGGGGATATACGTTGATTTTTTCCAATCTGATGGCCATTCTTGTGTTTTCCAAATTTGCTAGCATATGGCATGCATCACCTTGACAGCATCATCTTGCAAGATATTAAACAGTTCAGCTGGGATACCATCGTCTCCTGCTGCCTTGTTATTAGCAATGCTTCTTAAGGCCCACTCAACCTCACTCTTCAGGATGTCTGGCTCTAACTCACTGACCACACCGTCAAAGCTATCTCCAATATTATTATCCTTCCTATACAGATCTTCCATATATTCTTGCCACCTTTTCTTGATCTCTTCTGCTTCTGTTAGGTCCTTGCCATCTTTGTTTTTGATCATACCCAGTTTTGCCTGGAATTTACCTCCGATGTTTCTAATTTTCTGGAAGAGGTCTCTTGTCCTTCCTATTCTATTGTCTTCTTCCACTTCCGCACATTGCTTGTTTAAAAATAATTCCTTATCTCTTCTGGCTAACCTCTGGAATTTTGCATTTAGTTTTGCATATCTCCCCCTATCACTGTTGCCTTTTGCTTTCCTTCTTTCTTGGGCTACTTCCAGTGTCTCAGCAGACAGCCATCTTGCCTTATTGGTTTTCTTTTTCTTTGGGACGTTTTTTGTTGCTGCCTCCTGAACAATGTTGTGAACTTCTGTCCATAGTTCTCCCGGGACCCTATCTACTAAATCTAGTCCCCAAAATCTATTCTAAATCTATTCTAAATCTATTCTTCACCTCCACTGCATATTCATTAGGAATATTAGTGAGCTCATATCTAACTGATCTGTGGGTCTTCCCTATTCTCTTTAGTCTGATTCTAAATTGTGCAATAAGAAGTTTGTGATCTGAACTACAGTCAGCTCCAGGTCTTGTTTTTACCAACGGTCCGCCACCTTTGGCCGCAAAGGATGTAGTCAATCTGATTTCGGTGTTGACCATCTGGTGAGGTCCATGTATAAAGTCGTCTTTTAGGTTGTTGGAAGAGACTGTTTGTTATGCACAGTGAGTTGTCTTGGCAAAATTCTATCAGCCTATCTCCCGCTTCATTTTGTTCTCCCAGACCATGCTTGCCTGTAATTCCAGGTGTCATTTGACTACCCACCTTAGCATTCCAGTCTCCTGTAATGAAAATCACATCTCTTTCTGGCGTATTATCCAGTAGGTGCTGCAGATCCTCATAGAACTGATCTACTTCTGATTTTTCAGCATCTGTGGTTGGGGCGTATATATGGATCACTGTGATGTTAAATGGCTTACCCTGAATTCGAATTGAGATCATTCTATCGTTTTTTGGATTGTATCCAAGCACTGCTTTAGCCACTTTATTATTAATTATGAAGGCTACTCCATTTCTTCTGTGGTCCTCTTGTCCACAGTAGTAGATCTGGTGGTCATCTGATGTGAAGTGGCCCATTCCAGTCCATTTCAGTTCAGTTCACTGACACCTAAAATGTCTATATTTAATCTTGACATCTCACCAATAACCACATCCAATTTGCCCTGGCTCATACATCTTACATTCCAGGTTCCTATGGTGTGTTGATCATTAGAACATCGGATTCTTCGTTCACCACCAGCACCATTGACCGCTAGCCGTCCTTTCGGCTTTGAGCTAGCTGCGTCATCACATCTGGGGCTAGTTGAACTTACCCTCTGTTTCTCCCCAGTAGCATTTTGACCATCTTCCGACCTGGGAGTCCCATCTTCCGATGGTATACCGACATATCTTTGGTTGTACTGATCCATTTAGTTTTCACGGCAAGAATAATGGGGTGGGTTGCTGTTACCTTCCCCAGTCTGACCTCTCTGCCATGACCTTCCTGTCTTGGGTGTCCCTTCATGGTTTAGCTCATGGCATCATTGAGGTGCTGAAGCTCCAGCACTACGACAAGGTAACGATCTGGAGTGAAAAAAAATAAGATAAAGCTATTTTAAACAGAATACTATAAAATAAAGTGACACCAGGTGAAGTTCTCTAGGAAAGATATTCCACACACTGAAAACCTTCACTGAAAAAAAAACGATACTGTTTATTTATTTATTTATTTATTTATCCAACTTCTATCATCTCCCCCCACAAAGGGGACTCTGGGCTGTTGCAATCTGCCTTCCCTCTGCTGGCAGACATTGTTATATTTGCTCAAATTTATAGCAGCAGGCAGTCCTCCAACTAAAGTCCCAAGCAGTAAAGGATTTGAAAATGCCAACCCACAAGCAGATTCATACCTGTGTACTTCCGGTTTCCCTGCAGTAGGTAAATGCCACGCATGGTTGCCATTAAAGAAAAAAAAACATGGTCTTATGTTTTACAAGAGACACAGAATTATTGCCCTGATATAGTTGCTGATTCCTACAACTTGGGAAAGTACCCTGAGGTTTATTCCTAGTGAGGGCAGAAAAGTCACCGCAAAGCAAGATTCACTCAGGCTGCTAGTCTGCTTGTATTACTTTCTATCAGGATAAACCCATCCTAAAGTACTCACACCAATGCTGATATTCTCTAACATTTTTCTCCTTCAGTTCTACTGGGATGTCTCACCCTAGCTGCAAGGATCATGTCCCACACAGCTGCTGCTTTACTTCATAAGAAAGCCAATTTGTATAGCCCATAGCTTTCCAAACTGTGTGTCGGGACACGTTAGTGTGTCGGCTGCAGTGTCTGGGTGTGTCACGGCTCCGAGCCCTGCCAGGATTCCGTGCAGGTCCTAGTGCCTGCCTTGTGCCCTGCTGTAAGAGTGTGTCACGAAATGATGCCCTGCTGTAAGAGTGTGTCATGAAATGATGCATGTCTAAAAAGTGTGTCACCAACATGAAAAGTTTGGAAAGCTCTGGTATAGCCAAATCATATGCGCTCATTGCAAAATTCCTGAGAGGGGGGTGAACAACACGTGTTCTCTCTTGAAACTCACAGGAAAAAAGTTTGAGGCTTGGCTTTTTAAAAACTCAGCCCCATATTCTACAGACATAAAAAATATATGCAACACTCCTCTTTTTTTATGACTAGAAAGAATATGGAAGCAAACCCAGTTTGGTAATTAGCTCATTGTGCCTACTGGCAACTAGAGGCTTGGTTAAGATATCAGCCAACATTAATTTAGTATCACAATATTTCAAAATAACCTTTTTCTTGGCTAGAAAATCGTTAACAAGATGAAAACGCACATCAATGTGCTTAGTGCGGTTTCTGGTTCCTTCAGATAAAGCCAAATGAAGACAGGCTTGATTGTCTTCATGAATTGTTACAGGCTGGCTTAAATTGACTCCAATGTCTTGCAATAATTGTGTAAACCAAATTACCTCATTGCACAGTTGTGCTAAAGCATAAAATTCGGCTTCAGCTGTGCTAATGGCTACTACTGTCTGTTTTCTGGAGAACCATGCAATAGTGGACTTTGCAAACTGAATTACACTTCCAGAAGTAGACTTCCGATCACTGAGATCTCCAGCCCAATCTGAATCACACCAGCATTCTAACTTTTCCTCTGTGTCTGTAGTAGACAACCTTAAGCAAAAATCTTTGGTGCCTTGTAAATAACGAAAAAGCCTTTTTAACCCAGACTTTGCAGCAGATGTAGGATTTTCCACAAACCTGCTCAAAATGGACACACTGTTAGAAATGTCCGGACGGCTATTGTTTGCAATGTAAAGAAGACTACCAATGGCTGATCTGAAACTATCTCCTTCAGATAACTCACCATCCCCCTTCTCCCCCTCCTCTTTTAGAAACTCGGGAAGCATGGGGGAGGAGACAGACTTACAATCTTGCATTTTAAAATCCTCCAGCAGTTTCTTAATTTTACTACTCTGACTTATGAGAAAACTGCCATCTTTTTCCCTCTGAATTTCTAATCCTAAGTAATTGTTAACTGCTCCAAGACATTTCAATGTGAAATTGTTTTTCATACAAACCTCAAAATCACGCTTTTGTTCATCAGATATGAGCAGCAACAAATCAACATACAAGCACAAGTACATTACACCTTGCTTATCATTTTTTACATACACACATGGATCAGCAATTCCCTTCTGAAACCCAAATTTTTGCAAAATATTATCTAATTTAATATTCCAACAACGCGCGGCCTGTTTCAATCCATAGATGGATTTCTGCAATTCACACACAAGATGTTTTTCTTTTTCATAACCAGGAGGTTGTTGCATAAACATTTTTTCCTCCAAATCACCATACAGAAAAGCAGTTTGAATATCATAGTGATAAACAGTTTCTTCATGGCAGCAACCTTTAAAAGCAACCTGATAGATTCAGCTTTTGTCACTGGAGCAAAAGTTTTGTCATAATCCACATTTTTCCTTTGAGCAAAACCTTTTGCAACCAACCTTGCTTTGTACTTCTGAATTTTACTATCAGAATCTTTTTTCAGTTTGAACACCCACCTACAACCTAAAACCTTCTGATTGGGAGGCAAACTCACTAATTTCCAAGTTTTATTTTCCTTTAAGGAATCCAACTCCTGCTGCATGGCTTCACGCCAGCACTTAGCTATTTCAGATGGCATCTCTTTAATTTCCTCTAAAGACTCAGGCTCTGTGTGAATGTGAAAACCCTTTACAACATCTACTTGATAACGATCAGGTGGAACCCCCTTATTAATCCTTTCAGACCTGCGAGGTAGGACAGGACTTACATTCTGAATTCCACCATTGTCCTCAGAAACCTCTGACTTCCCAGACAATTCAACTTCCTGCTCATTGCCTTCACTAGGTGATTCCTGCAGATCACCATCAGCAAGACTTTGCTGCTCCCTCATGGATAAATCAACTGAAGAACTAGAGTTTATTTTATCCCAATTCTGCTCAGCAAAAGAAGCACTTTTACTAATTATCAATTGATTATCCAGTATGAACCTGTAGCTCCTCTGACTTTGTTCATACCCTACAAAGATTGCTTTCTTTGTTCTGGAAGCCCCCTTGCGCCTCAGCTGTTTTGGAATGTGCACCCAAGCTGTGCTCCCAAAAACTCTGAGATGATTTACTTTAGGCTTCACACCATAGAACAAATGAAATGGCACATCCTGAATTGCACTGCTAAACAGCCTGTTCTGAACATAACACGCTGTAGAAACAGCTTCTCCCCAATACCTAAAAGGTAAACTAGCATCCTTCAGCAAACACATCATTGCTTCCTGCAGTGTTCGCCCTTTTCGCTCTGCAACAGAATTCTGTTCTGGAGTGTAAGGGTTAGCTAAAATGTGCTCTATCCCTTTTTCTAACAAAAAGCTTTTAAACTTTGAGGATAGATACTCTCCACCTCTGTCTGATTGCAAGGCAGACACTGGCCTTGGGAATTTTCCATTTGCCCAAGATGCAAAACCCTTAAATTTATCAAAGACCTTATCTTTGTGTTTCAACAAATAAATGAATGTGTACCTGGAAAAATCATCTATGAAGGTCAAAATGTACCTTGCTCCCCCAAGACTAGGAGAAAAGGGGCCTATTGCATCAGAATGAATAATCTCTAGAGGCCTAGAGGTGGACCTATCAGAAAACCTCTTCACAGGAACCCTTGTGGTTTTATTCTCCTTGCAAACTGCACAATCCAGATACTTATCACAAGGTTTAAATTTTAAATCAGCAGAATAACTAGGCATTTGAGATATGTACTTAAAATTAGCATGAGCAAACCTCCTATGTAATAAATGGATGCAATGATCGTGTATGGGCTTATTCTCAAACAGCTTTTGCTATTTGCTTTTCAGCTTTCTGTACAATGTAAAGAGAATCTTTCTGCAAACATTTTGCAACTACTTTACCATCCTTCCTAATTTCACAACCCTCTTTCTTAAAAGTTACAACATAACCTGATGCAACTAGCTGTCCCACAGACAAGAGATTACTTTGAAAATTAGGCACAAACAAAACATTTTGAACAGTTTCCCCCAAACATGGAAGATTTATCTCACCTTCACCCACGATCTTGGATACAGATCCATCTGCTAAGGAAACTGTTTGTTTGTTAGTTTTAGACAGAGACAGAAAAGCTTTTTTATTGTTACAGATATGGGCATTTGAACTGCAGTCCAAAATCCACAAATCTTTATCATCACAGTTCTCAACAACTTTTGCATGAAGAATTTTCTTTCTAGAAGTTTCTTCTTTCTTCTTAGAAATCTTCTTGCTTTTAAACTGGACACAGTCCTTCTGCAGATGTGCAGGGGATCCACATGTAAAGCATTGCCGGCTGGAAAAAGCAGAAGCTTGGAATTCAAAGCTCTTCCGCTCCCTCTGCTGGCCACGAGAAGACTTTATTGTAGAAATGGAGGCAGCTTTTTCTTGGCTCTTTTCCCACTCAGCAAGAAGCCGAGTAGACACAAACGAGGGAGTTAGATCAGCTTCAGGGATTCCCTCCATGGAGCAAATTAAAGTGTCCCAGGACTCATCCAACGAAGACAGCATAATATAAGCTTTCATAAGAGGGGTAAATTCCATCCCACGCTCTTGAAGCTCCACAAAATAGTTTTGCAGCTTATGAAGATGCTCTGGCAAATTTCCATTCTCAGGCAAGTGAGCTTTGTACAGCTTTTTGGTTAAAATAACCTTGCTGCCTGGAGTAGTTTTTACATATAAATCACGTAAATAGTCCCATAAGTCTTTGGAAGTTTCTCTGCCTCTTACGTGTATAAGCTGAGAGTCTTCCACAGCCAAAATAATGGAGGCTTTGCATTTCTCATCTTTCCTCATCCAAGCTTGATCTGGATTCTGAGGAATTTGTTCAGAGATTGCAGACCACAAATTTTCTCTCCTCAAGAAACACTCCATTTTCAAAGACCAGTTCAAATAATTAGTATTAGAAAGCTTTTCCAGGGGCATACCTTGAAAACTTGAAGATCCAGCAGCCGCCATTGCTTCTTCTCTCCCCTGTTGGAGTAATCCACGAGGCTGGAAAACACAAGGCTTGAAACTCTGCCTCCAAGTGAAACTTCTTGTAACTGCCAGCAAGTTTCAAAAAACAAAAGAAGCCTCTTCAAATGCAGATGAAACAGTTCAGCTGTCCTCTTTTCATATTTCCATAAGTTTTGTCTCTGATCGAGAAAGCATTTGCTGGGGCCAGAACCTTTTGTTGTTTTATAAAATTTGTAATCAGAGTTATGGAAAATATTGAGAGACAAGCAAACTGAAAGCTTGCAGTAAAACGTTGCTTTATTTAAAACAAAAGAACAAGATGAGCCTTGCATCTTCTTCAGCCGAAGAGAAGCACATGGCTGATTAACATAAGCTATTTACATTGAGATAGCAGAGCAGAGAGACCAAAACAAAAGCAGAGATAACACTTTTAAAGCTTTTTACAATTGCAACTTGGCCATACCTGAGTGGACAGGATCTGGCATGTGACCAAACACCTAGGCAACAGATTCCCAATATGGGCAAAGCTTAAACAGGTAATTCTGATTGGTCAGAACTATCAGACTAGCTGGCTCCAAAGTAAATTAACATTCCTGAGAGGGGGGTGAACAACACGTGTTCTCTCTTGAAACTCACAGGAAAAAAGTTTGAGGCTTGGCTTTTTAAAAACTCAGCCCCATATTCTACAGACATAAAAAATATATGCAACATTTACTGTCTGTCTACTAGATATTGCCTTTATTACAGCTGTGTTCTGTGTTATTTCCAGAAGATGTCCAGATGGAAATTTGATTGGTTGCATCCAAGGTTTGGTAAAGAGGGATCCATTAAATCGAGGTTTCACTGTATCAGTGTCAGACTGGCTGATCTGTAGTTTCCTGGGTTCTTGTTTTAACTCTCCTCTAGCCATCTGGGACTTCACCTGTTCTCCAGAGTTGCTGAAAGGTGCTAGATTATCACCAGTAAGGACAGGCCAAATGCCTTAGCCTCAAAAATGGTTGCTTCAAGTGTTCTGATAGTGAAACAGAATGTGTATTTCAAGAATTTTGTTGTGCAGTTGGAACAAATACTTGTTCTAAGCATGAAACAAAATTTGACTGTTTCAAGCAGCATTGTTCCAAATGCACTTAGACTGGGTTGTTGTCTTGTGGATTGTAACTAGTTTAATTTTTTTTTTGGCCAAGTTTTTCTAGTTTAACCAATTAACTAATATAGCAGCAGGGACCTGCTCGGAGACATCTGCTGGTTTGAAGGTTTTCATCAAAATGACAAAAGCAGTATTGTGTATTGTGATACAAGTGCCACCCTTTTGATACAAGTGTGTAATGTCACAATGCAGATTTAATATGGGTGGAACTTTCGGCATTTGCCCCCCTCCCATCCGTCCATGGATGCCCCTGGATCTGCACTATTGGTTTAGACTGGTTGAAAAATGTTAGAGTGGAATGTTGAGAAGATGCAGCTTAAATACAAGGCAGGCAGAAGACCACTCACAGCTGCATGCTATGAAAATCGTAGGGTTCATGTGGGTAGATGAGTAGGTGGTATGTGTGTTGTTCTTTATTTTGCTTGCAGATAATGCAGAAATGTTTGTGTGTAAAGACATGTGTGTTTCACCCACAAGCGTTCCTAATGCTGCTGAGGTGGTTCAAATGAGAATGCTGCTAGTACAAAGTTAGTACTCCTTGTTTAGTGACTGCCTCATTTAGTGACTGTTCGCAGTTATGACAGTGATGAAAAAGTAACTTTGCGACCAATACTTGCATTTACAACCTTTGCAGGTCTGTGAAGCAAGATCATAAGCACAGTTGTGGTCTTGCTTAATGACTGAGTTGCCGGTCCCACTTGTCACTAAACGAGGACTACCTTGTTAAACTTTGTTTTACACATATTTATCAAATTTCGTCACTGCCCATCTCCCCCCAAAAGAGGGACTCTGGGTGTAGACACTTTGTGCATGCTGTTGTGGCCTGTTGATATCAAGCTTCAGGATGAATTTAAAAATGCAAAGATGTCCCATTGTTGTGAAGTGTTTGTGGCGCTTTGGTAGGGCAGCAAAAATCTGGACACCACTAGGTAGCAGTAAAAGTTTGTGTCTTCTGTATCTCTTTGTTGCTATCTAGTGCTATCTAGGCAAGGACTCACGATGTGGAGCAGGGGATCAAGGAGCAGGATCACACTGGCAAGAAGAGGGCACAACAAGGCAAGTTCCTGGGCAAGGGATCCGGAAGGATGGCAAGGCAGGATTCGGTGACAGCAGAGGAGGAGGTGGTCAGCAGAGAAAACGCAGGAAGGCAAAGTTGAGCAGTGAGCTGGGGCAGCAAGGTGGTCTCAGAGGTGCCGGTTGGAGAAGGCGCAGGAAGGCAGAGTTGAGCAGGGACCTGGGGCAGCAAGGTGGGTTCGGAGGCGGCGGTAGACAGTGAAGGCTCAGGGAGGCAGGATTCAGCAGAGGAGGGAGGAGGATCCAAGGTGTCTTCGGTTTTTGCTTCGGCTGGAGGCTTGATGAAGGAGGCTGGTGAACGGTTGTCCCGACAACCGTTCCTCTGCCAGCCGTCTTTTTATTCTTTTTTCTTCCCACCGTTTCAGGTTGGGAACCAATCAGGCCGCCTTTTGAATGGCACGCTTTTGTAACCTCCATTCCACAGGGCTGATAGGCGGTAATGATTCCACCTCCTGATTCCCGCCAATCAGCTGTTCCTGATCTTCCCCTGCCCACAACGGTTCCGTTGCAGTTTTCCCGGCGTTACTATCATTGCTGCTGAGCTGACAGCAGTGGTGACAGCAACTTACGCCCCTGACCAATCAGCTGCTTTCCTTCTTCCCTCGACCGCATTACACACCTACACACTGCAGGCGACACAGTAATGTGTCGCGACACAGTTTGGAAAGCTCTGCTGTAGTCCATCACAATTATGCACATGCTGTTATGCCCTTGTGATGTTCATATAGTCCCATGGTCTTTTTAAATTTTGCAAACAGCAGCCTTCTGTATGTGCAGAACAAAGCAACAAAGAACAACCCAGTTGCTTTCTCCTGGGCTTGTACCAGGTTGAGAGGCTGAAAGGAAAAAAGAAGGAAAAGGATGCCAACTCTGCTGCTTGATCTTGCTAAGTAGTAAATGAGGGGTCAGTGGGTACAGAAAAATTGGTCAAAGAGACTTTTTTAAAGTTAAATCTTTAAGTAAACCTCATAGAGGATATGTGTTAATTGAAAAGAATACCAAACAGATTATCAGTTTTCTTTGTCCTGTAAGTGAGTGAACCAGAGGGTTTATTAAAATGAAAACAACCTCTATCTGTTCTCTCTGTTGAGAAGACGCAGTTTTTTTTTTATTTATTTATTATTTCAATTTATTCCCCGCCCATCTCCCATGCAAGGGACTCTGGGCGGGCTACAATAATTAAAATTTAAAAACCATACAAAATAGAAGATATCTAAAAAATATATAAAATAAATAAAATTCAAGATGGATTGGGGACTGCAGCATAGATCGTATTGCTACGGGGCCAGCCAACCCCAGGAGGCACTACCGCCTCTGTTGTCCCAGGCCAGGCGGCAGAGCCAGGTCTTAAGGGCCTTCCGAAAGGCCAGGAGTGAAGGGGCCAGTCTCACCTCCGGGGGCAAGATATTCCATAAGGCGGGCGCTATCGCAGAGAAGGCATGCCTCCTGGACCCCGCTAGATGGAATTCTCTTGTTGAGGGGGTCCGAAGCATGCCCTCCCTGCATGCACGGGTGGGGCGGGCCGATGTTATCGGGACGAGACGGTCCCTCAGGTACCCTGGCCCTATGCCATGTAGGGCTTTAAAGGTAATCACCAACACCTTGAATTAGACCCGGAAGCAAACTGGCAACCAATGGAGCTCGCGGAGCAGAGGTGTTACATGTGCCGATCTCATGGCACCCATAACTGCTCGCGCCGCTGCATTCTGTACCAGCTGAAGCTTCTGGATACTCTTCAAGGGTAGCCCCATGTAGAGCGCATTTACACTAGTCTATACGGGAGATGACAAGGGCGTGAGTGACTTTTCGGAGGGCCTCCCGATCCAGGAAAGGGCGTAACTGGTGCACAACTCGAAGTTGTGCAAAGGCCCTCCTGGCCGTGACTGCCACCTGCTCTTTGAGCAGGAGTCGCGAGTCCAGGAGGACCCCCAGATTCCGCACTGGATCTGAGTGAGGTAGTGCAACCCCACCCAGAACCAAGGATGACAACTTCCCGGATCTAGGGGGGGCATCAATCCACAGCCACTCCGTCTTACCAGGGTTCAGTTGAAGCCTGTTGTTCCCCATCCAGACCCCCACAGCCTCCAGACACTGAGATAAGGCATTGACCGCATCACCTACTTCACCCAGGATGGAGATGTATAACTGGGTATCATCTGCATATTGGTGATACCTCATCCCGTGGTGACAGATGATCTCGCCCAGCGGCTTCATGTAGATGTTGAATAGGAGAGGAGAGAGAACCGACCCCTGCGGCACCCCACAAGACAGGGGTCGTGGGTCAGCTCTCTCCTCCCCTATCAACACCGACTGGGAACGGCCCCGGAGGAAGGAGGCGAACCAGCGCAAAACTACGCCGCCTACCCCCAACTCCCTGAGCCGTCCCAAAAGTATACCGTGGTCGACAGTATCGAAAGCCGCTGAGAGATCTAAGAGAGCCAGGATGGACGCACTCCCTCCATCCCACTCTCGCCAGAGATCATCCATAAGTGCGACCAATGCGGTCTCCGTCCCATATCCTGGCCTGAAACCAGACTGAAAGGGGTCCAGATAATCCGTTTCCTCCAGGATCCTCTGGAGTTGCAACGCCGCCACCTTCTCAACCACCTTTCCCAAAAAGGGAAGGTAGGAGACTGGGTGAAAGTTTCCCAGGATGGTAGGGTCCAGGGACGGTTTCTTGAGGAGGGGGTGCACCAGCGCCTCCTTAAAGGCAGCCGGGAACACCCCCTCACTCAAGGACGAATTTATAATTGCCAGGACACAGCCACATGTCACCTCACTAGCTGATTTCACCAGCCAGGAGGGACATGGGTCAAGTTGGCATGTGGTGGCGTTTACAGTCCTGAGGATCCTGTCTACTTCATCAGGCACAACAGGATCAAACTGCTCCCAGATAACATGGTAAGTACGAGCCTCTGGCATCTCCCCAGATCTTGTCTCACGCTTGGAGTCCAACTTGGAATGAATCTGAGCGATTTTGTCCTGCAGATGCTCAGAAAACTCTTCTGGCCCTGTAAATGGGTCTCCCCTTGCTCCCGACCCAAAAGCGATCTTGTAATCTTAAACAGGGCTGTCGGGCGGCATTCTGCGGATGCAATAAGAGCGGAGAAATATTCACGTTTCGCCGCTCTTACTGCCAGAAGGTAGGCCTTAACTGCGGCTCTAGATTGTGTTCGGTCAGATTCAGTCTTCGTCTTTCTCCAGCGGCGCTCTAGACGTCTCTTAACTCTTTTCAAAGCCCTCAACTCCTCCGTAAACCACGGAGAGTGACGGGCCGAACAGGGCCGGAGAGGTCGCATAGGCGCGATCTTGTCCAGGGCTCCAGCCGCTGCCTTATTCCAGGCTGCAGCCAGGACCTCCACTGGACCGTGAAGCAAGTCCTCGGGAATAATCCCCAGCTCCTTCTGAAACCTCACTGGGTCCATCAGTCACCGGGGGCGGACCAATCGAATGGGTCCCGCCTCTCTGCAGAGTGGGGCAGCACAAGAGAGTCTCAGGGTCACCAGGGCGTGGTCTGACCATGACAATGGGGAAAGATGTAGCTCTCCCCTCAGATCACATTGCCACTGCTCGGACAAGAAAACTAAGTCTGGAGTGAGACAACTGTCACGAGTCGGGTCACGAATAATCTGAGACAGGCCCATAGCTGCCATGGTAGCCATGAACTCCTGGGCCGCCTCCGAGGACCGTCCCAAGGATGGCAGATTGAAGTCCCCCAGAACCATAAGTCTGGGAAACTCCACTGCCAACCCCGAGACAGCCTCGAGCAGCTCAGGCAGGGAGGTTGCTACGCAGCAGGGAGGCTGGTACAGCAGCAACACTCCCAACTGTTCTCGTGAACCCAACTTGAAAAACAGGGTCTCACACTCGGCCACTTGTGGAGCAGCGCCCCTGAAGGCCACAAGGGACTCTCGGATGACAACTGCCACCCCTCCTCCCCTGCCCCGGTGTCTCGGCTGATGCCACACCCGAAACCCGGCTGGGCACATTTCCAATAGGGCTACTCCCCCCTCTGGTCCCAGCCAGGTCTTGGTAATACACACCAGGTCGGCCCCCTCCTCTGTGATTAAATCACTTATAAGGGGGGCCTTGTTATTCACCGACCTGGCGTTCAGCAGCAGCAGTCGGAGACCGGAGCCCACAAGGATCTGCTTACCAGGGCCTGGGTATGAACACGGGGGGCCGGAACGCACCACCAGGAACAAACACTGGGGGCACCTTCCCCGATAATGGCTTGCCCTCCGGTTCCCGTCATACCGTCCCCTGCCCATCACCACCTGAATCAAATGGCCCACCACACAGCCCCCAGAGATTCCCGGCTCTGGCCTAGTAGCCTCCACTCCCAGGCCTCCGGAATCTCTGGGCTTAATCAAGGGTCCCTTATCCCATTCATCCATCATCCAATCTCATACAATGTCGGGTAGTGGCAAGACCCCCCAGTGCACCAGCTCTCGCTCTCGGCACTGGTAGGGTCCAGCACCATCCCCACTCACATTCTGTACCTCTCCCTCAACTTCTCTCACTGGTCAGGGAGAGGTACCAACACTCACCAGCAATCACTCCTACCCCACCTGACTCTCACCCAGGGGGGTGCTCTTACAGAACCATACAATCTTGGCTCCCCCCACATCGTCTCTCACCCGGGGGGGGTCCACATTCATACCAAGGGACCCCTACAAACCCTCTGCCACCTTAGCTTGAATGGGACGATATCCAGATCTTCATGGGGGTTTGTCCGTGTTGTTATTTTTCTTCCACCCTGATCTCCAGGTGGATAACCAGGCCACAAATCCTGGCCCTGCGTCTGGGTTCACAGGGCTGCTCTACTGGGGGCTTATCACCCCGCTGGATGACAAGTCCACGTTGGTCTATCATGTTGGAGGCTCAACATCCCACTGGTCCTCCACATTAGCCTGTTATTCTGAAGGCTTGCCGCCCCGCTAGTCCTCCGCGCTGATCTGCCGCGCTTGGGGCTCGTCGTCTTCTGGACTTATGCGTTGGTCTATTACTTTGGGGCTTATTGCTCTTAATTCTCTACCCCTCGGGCTCATCATCCAATCGGCTTGCCGTGCTGATTCGCTGCGCCTAGGGTTCGTCACCCCACCAGACCATCGCGCTGGGGCTTGTCTCCTTGCTTCCCCGTCCCACCGGCTCGCCACTCCTCCTCCTCCAAACTTGCCGCACCTGCTGCTCAGCCGCACCTGGAGCTTGTTAGCAAGTCTATCAGCCGCGCTGGGATTCACCCACCGCGTCAAAGTTCGTCACGCTGCTGCTCCTCCATGCCGGTCTGTCACATCGGGGGGTCTCACCAAGGGAGCTGTCGCACCAACAACCGCACCTCCAGGGACCACACACACGACTACCACGCCGCCTAGCCCTTCCAAACCTTGGGCGTCTGCCGAGGCCGTCGTGTTCTGCTGCGTTCTGCTGCCTCGCCACTCCATCCAGGGAACTCCAGTAACTCTCCCCTAAAACCACAGCTAGTCAATGGGCTGGGAATGGGCTGGGAATCAGAGCCCAGGCACAAGTTCTCAAGAGCTTCCACAAGTTCCAAAGCTCAGAAAGTCTGGAGCCCCTTCTTCAGAGCCGCAACGACTGGCGTCTGCTCCCGACCGCCATCTTGGAAACATACCTAACATACCTAATACCAACCATTGGTATTTTATAATAACAGTTTCTACCTTATATAGAGTCTTCAATATAGTTTAAACTTTATTGATTTTCAGAGTATAGATAAAATAGAAAATAGAAAATACAGAAAAGCATGAAAATAGAACTGAAGAAAAAAGAAAAAACTATAAAGTGCAAATATAGAGTCTTCAATAGATGAAATCAGAATGGATTCCAATTGCTTCCAATGGTTGTTTTAAGGTTTTAAAAAATGTTAAAAATAATTCCTTTGGCTGAATTTTCTGCAGTTCATGTGGTAGATAGCATTCCATATCCCATCTACCCTTGTGGCCCTTGGTTAAGAAACAAAGGAACCAGCAGCTGGTCCCAAGATAATACTGTTTCTCCTAGCCAGATCACCTGAAATATTTCATATTTCAACAATACATTCCAACCATTTCAGGTTTTATTCTGTCGATTTTGCTCCAAGCTCAGAATATCTTTTTTCCCCCTTTTTGTGCACATCTCAAATGGGCTGTTTGCTTCACTATCTTTGGATGTATTTCCTCTGGACCTGAAGATTGAAACTCATTCAAAGAAAATGAGTTTCCCGGAGAAAGAGGCCTAGGTGACAGAAACTCACACCCTTGTCACTTCTCATATAAATTACTGGAATGCATTCTATATAGGGTTTCCCAGAAACTGCAGTTGATACAGAAAGCAGCAGCCTGCTTGTTGGCAGGTGGGAGCCACTCTTTACGCATAGCACAGGTACTGTTAGCTCTCACCGATTACTGATAGTCTTGGGACTACAGGTCAAAATGCAGATTTTAACCAATAGAGGCCTGTGTGACTTGGTGCATAAGCATCTACAGGACTGGACTGTCTGCTTTAAATAGTACCTATCTGTCAGGTCTACACATCCTGTTTCAAAATATACAGTACTTCAGCTGCTGCATAGACCAAGATAACAAATATTTTTTATTTATTTATTTATCGTATTTATACCCCGCCTATTCTCTTCCTAATGGAGGACTCTAGGTGGCTTACATACATATATACTGTATATTTCATTAACATTTCATACATATACAATTTCATTAAACTGCGTGCTAAGGAAAGGGGTAAGGGAACTGACTCTTCCGTGGCTTGGACTACAAGCCCCACAATGCCTTGCATCGGAGCCAGCTGCTGACGTCCTGTAGATGAAACTGCTTCTTTCCGGGATCCGTCGCTGCCGCCGCCATTCCAGAGATCTTTCCGATTCAGTGGCCGACTCCCCGACAGGACGTCAGCATATTCTCCCACATAAGGTGGTACCCATTTATCTACTTGCAAAGCTTTCGAACTGTTGGGTTGACAGGAGCTGGGACTAGCAACGAGAGCTCACCTCGTTGTGCGGGGATTCGAACTGCCGACCTTCGATCGGCAGTCTACAGCTCAGCGGTTTAACCCGCTGAGCCACCGCGTCCCTTGTATATAGATTATATCATCTTTGGTTCTGGATGGGGTTGCGCTTCCCCATTCAGAACCAGTGCGGAACCTGGGGGGTCCTACTGGACTCACGGCTCCTGCTCGAGGAGCAGGTGGCAGCCGTGGCCAGAAGGGGCTTTGCGCAACTTCGTGTTGTGCGCCAGTTACGCCCTTTCCTGGATCAGGAGTCCCTCCGTACAGTCACTCATGCCCTGGTCATCTCCCATATAGACTACTGCAATTCGCTCTACATGGGGCTACCCTTGAAGAGTATCCGGAAGCTCCAACTGGTCCAGAATGCGGCAGCGCGTGCAGTTATTGGTGCCCCTAGATCGGCCCATGTGACACCTCTGCTACGCCAGCTGCACTGGATGCCAGTATGCTTCCGGGTGCAATTCAAGGTGTTGGTTTTGACCTTTAAAGCCCTACATGGCATGGGACCAGGGTATCTGAGGGACCGCCTCATACCCATAACCTCAAACCGTCCCACTCGATTATGTAGAGAGGGCATGCTTTGGACCCCGTCGGTAAGGGAGTTTCGGTTGACGGGGTCCAGAAGGCGTGCCTTCTCGGCTCCTTTGGAACATTCTGCCCCTGGAGGTGAGGCAGGCCCCATCACTCCTATCCTTCCGGAAGAATTTAAAGACCTGGTTTTGCCGCCTCGCGTGGGACGGGAATAGGAATAGCTCCTCATGGGTATGGTTGGTGTCTTAGAGCCCTTTTAAGATCATGTGGGTCCTAGGTTGGTTGAGATCGCCCGCTTGGATTTTCTATTTAATTTATAATAATAAGTAATTATATATTGTATTGTATATTTTTAGTAGAATTTTAATTTTTATGTTTGTAAACCGCCCAGAGTTCCCTGTGGGGGAGATGGCACGGTGATAAAAGTCTAATAAATAAATAAATAAATAAAAATTATAAATATAGATTACTGCAACGCACTCTACATGCGGCTACCCTTGAAGAGTATCCGGAAGCTTCAGCTGGTCCAGAATGCGGCTGCGCAGATAGTTACGGGTGCAATAAGATCAGCACATGTAACACCACTGCTCCGCGAGCTGCATTGGGTACCAGTTTGCTTCTGGGTCCAATTCAAGGTGTTGGTTATCACCTTTAAAGCCCTACATGGCATGGGGCCAGGGTACCTGAGGGACCGTCTCATCCTGATTACATCTGCCCGCCCCACCCGGTCATGCAGAGAGGGCATGCTTCACACTCCATCAATAAAAGAATTTTATCTAGCGGGGTCCAGGAGGTGTGCCTTCTCTGCGATAGAACCCACCCTGTGGAATATCTTGCCCCCGGAGGTGAGGCGGGCGCCCTCGCTCCTAGCCTTCCAGAAGTCTTTAAAGACCTGGTTCTGCCGCCTTGCTTGGGATGAAGGAGGTAATAGTTCCTCCTGGGGGTGGTTAGCCCCATGATATCCTCCTTTTTAAGATCCTACCATCCTCTGGATTTTCTTTATTTATTATTATATTGTATTTTAAAGTGTATAGGTTTTTAATTTTAATATTGTTGTAAAATGCCCAGAATCTACTGCTGTGGGCATGCTTCAGACTCCATCAATAAAAGAATTTCATCTAGCGGGGTCCAGGAGGTGTGCCTTCTCTGCGATAGAACCCGCCCTGTGGAATATCTTGCCCCCGGAGGTGAGGCGGGCGCCCTCGCTCCTAGCCTTCCGGAAGTCTTTAAAGACCTGGTTCTGCCGCCTTGCTTGGGATGAAGGAGGTAATAGTTCCTCCTTTATCACCTGGGCAGTGATAAATCTGAAAAATAAATAAATAAATGCTAACATTTAATAAAGAAAAGGCAGAATTAGAAAAGACACACAGGAGATTTGGTGAGTGGTTCTCCGTTATGATCCCAGCCCAGTCAAACAGTCTTCCTCTGGAAATCCAGCAGTGCCCTCTCTCCTGACCTTTAGGACATTAGTGAAAGCAATTATTTAAAAGAACTTTGTTGTTTGAGATGGGTGTCAATTGCGGGATGCCTAATAATAATAATAATAATAATAATAATAATAATAATAATAATAGCCATTTTAATTATGCATTTTTATAGGGTTATACTGTTGTTTTATTTTTGTTGCATATTACCATGAATCATTTAGGAAGTTAAATAAAGAAATAAATACATAAGCATTTCAGATCGTATTTGTATCAGGCTTAAGCTTTAATCCTGCCCTTCATCCTGCTCTTCATAATTGCCTGGTGGAACATGTACCTTTCTTTGAAAAAGACTTACCCAAAATAAATGAATAATACTGCCTTTTCTTTAATAAATACTAGCATTTGCTTTCTTGGAATATAACAGCTGGTATATAGTTTGAAAAAGGTAAAGGTTTACCCTGCACAGTTGTGTCCGACTCTAGGGGCCGGTGCTCATATCCATTTCTTAGCTGAAGAGCCAGCGTTGTCCGAAGACGCTTCCACGCTCATGTGGCTGGCATGACGCACACAGAACGCTGTTACCTTCCCACCAAAGTGGTACCTACTCATCTACTTGCATTTGCATGCTTTCGAATTGCTAGTTTGAACATACACAAATAAGCCTTTTTGTTGTTCATCCTTTGCCAGATTAAGTTAGCTCTGGAAGATAGTCTTTCTAACACCATCTCTACAATTCTGTATGTTACCTTAGTGACTTGTCCTTCTTTTAACTTATTATGTGTCCTTTTATCTTTTCCAGATCCACGGAATGTTGGAAAGAAATTATGTAAACAAGTTTGGGCTCTGCTTGAATGTCTGTCAGCAGGAGAATTCTCCAAACATAAGAAAACAGGACCAAGTTTGGTAGAGAGCAGGGGGAGAAGCCATAAACAAGATTTGAGTTTGAAAAATGAGCCGGAATTGACTGATTATCTATCTATCTATCTATCTATCTATCTATCTATCTATCTATCTATCTATTTCCCCCCCCCCCCAATATATCCGTATGGGAGATGACATTGGGAAAGGATTGAGACTAGCAGAGACAATTGTACCTGAGACTACATGGACACAGAAACAGAATCATCTTAGGGCAGAAGAAACAGTGGCTCTAAAAACACCAAAGAATGACCCTACCACCGCAATCTTCCCAGCAGACAAAGGTTGAACAACAGTTATGGACAGAGCACAGTACATCCAAAAAGCAAAATAACTGTTGAATGTCAAGGAAAGCTATCATCTCATAAATTTACAGTCTCATAAACCCAGTCAGAAATTGGGCAATCAAATCAAGAAAACCTTCAACTATCTAACCAAAACAGGAAAAATAATGAAAGAACAACAATGGCATATGAAAAGCTATGGACCAGTCCTCCCAGACTTCTATGGATGCCTTAAAATACAAACCTGACATACCACTTCACCCAATTGTATCACTACCAGGGACTCCAGTGTACAATTTAGCCAACGAATTCACCAAGAAACTCAGACACCCATAAATGAGAGTGAACATTCCATTAACTCACCTCTACAGTGGCTCATGAAAATTGAAGATCTAACAACTGAGGAAGTTGAAATAATGCTTTCATTTGATGTCATTGTGCTCTTCACATCCATTGATTCAAAACTGGTGAAAGAATCTATTACAGCACTCCTACATAGCACACCAAACCCTAACAGAGTATACAAATATTGAAATAACAAGACTTATTGAACTTATAGACATGTGCCTCACCACATGCTTGCAGTCTGACAGATGAATATAGAAATTGGAGAACATCAGTGGGATCAGCCGTCTCCAGATTCCTAGTAGAAATAGTGATAAAATGTCTGGAAGTAGTAGTATTCCTACACATACAACCCAAAATATGTACCTGTTACATGGATGATACTTCTGTCACAATAAAAAAGAGCAATTAAATAACACACACAAGACAATCCATCAACATATTTGTTGGAACCAAATTCACAAGACTAGAACAGTAACAAACTACCCTTCCTGGACATTATCATCAGCAAAGAAAACAATGACAAATTACCAACTCAGGTGCATCATAAAGCAACACACACTAACCAAGTATTCAACTACTACAGCAACAATCAAACAGCACTTTTTTTTCAGGTGACACTGAAGCTACATAAGAACCCTATTCAGACAAGCAAAACTGCATTGCAGTAACCCAGGACTACAAAAACCAGAAATAGATTATATAACATGTTCCAATGCAGTGGAGATCCACACAACCAACCTATCAGCCCTACTAGGTAGACCAGACCATGAAATCACCTCCATAGGATGTCTACAATTTTTATTGAGATTGAGTATAATAACAGAAACTTACAAGTCTGATTTTGCTGTACTTCCTCCTCCTCATAGTTCAATGAATTAGGAAGGTATCTGTCTGAGCTGCTTCCAAATGTTATCTATATGAAATGTTTTAGCCCTTGTTGCCTTGAGAATGGAGTCTGCGTATCTCCAACATCATCTTCCTTACTCTCTAAGCAACCGTAGCACAACCATCACAACCCACAAAAAGGGTACCTCTTCCATAAGTCAAAACATTTCAGAAAGTACCAATGGGTTAGTACAACCCCTTGGCATCACTGTAGCTCACAAAGCAACAAAATCCCTCCAAAGATCCTAAGCAAACCCAAAGACCCAGTAGCCAAAGGAGGCAAAAAGGACTCCTTTACAATGTTCAATGCAAAGACAGCAAAAATAAATATGTAGGACAGACAAGTCGAAGATTGGCAGAACATATCCATGAAAAGACAGGTAGAAGACAATGGTTCCACATGCAGCAATGCTGGTTCAGAATGCAGTGGAGTGAGTATGATGGGCATGCCTCAATATGCTCATGCGACACCTCTGCTCTGCAAACTGCATTGTCTGCTTCTGGTTGTGATTCAAGGTTCTGGTTATGACCTATAAAGCCCTAAATGGGACCAGGTTATTTGAGGGACCACCTGTCTCCCATGGTTTCTGCCCAGCTGGTACGTGCTGGCAGAGTTGGTGCACTTTGGGTTTCCTTCTCCCTCTTGTTCATATAATCCAAAGTACAATGTATATAGTTTACCCTTGGCTTCCCAGAATGCACAGGTCCAACAACCACACAGACATAAGGGGAGAACAGAAACAAACACTTAGAGGCAACACATATACTGCTATCCCCAGCCCTGACTACATTCCTTTTCATGTTCTGTCCCTCTTTAAAAACTGCCAATTTGTGAATGCCAAAAACTTAATGGAAGAGGATCCTCAATGAATCCAAAATACATACAAATGTTTCCAAGGATAATCATTTTTGAGATGGATGGGCAAATTTCTAGTTTTCCTGAGTTTTATTTTCTTAGCTTCCTATTACCAGTTTGCAAGTTCAGCAAAAACCCATATGTATTTTTATGTGTAGTTCTTCCAATATACTTTTTATTTGTTTGTACTTTACCTAAGTTACACATTTAGTGTACCTCTGTTGATTTGCTAGTACATTGCAGAATTTGAAAAGTTTTAATTTTGTTGCCTGACTCATTCTAGTTGGCTTAAATAAAAATAGATAAATGTGACTGAACAAATTTTCCTTCCGTTCTTATGGAGAATAATAGTGCTTACAATATTTGGTAATCACAGACAATTGTATCATTGTGGAGTCCCTGGTGCTCTCTGAGCCTTGTTTTCTTGCAGACGTTTCATTGCCAGACTAGGCAACATCTTCAGTGTATCATTCATTCTTGAAATCAAGATGAACCTATTATTGCATTAGGACTGGCTTATATAAAACATGTACAAATCATAAGCATGTGCAAACGATATTTGAGGCACAATTGCAGTGTGGGTGTTTCTTCAGTTTCTCTTACATTTCACAATCTGAATGTTCCTGGTTAGATTCTGCTTAAGTAAACTTTATTTGAAATTTCTCCAAAATAGTCCAAAGGTACATACTTAGTAAGTTAATTCCAGGAAGCTTAATTCATTCCAGCTCTCAACTGACACCCAATGATTTGATTTATTTATTTATTTGTTTAATTTATATGACCGACCATCTCCCCACATGGGGAACTCTGGGCGGTTCACAATAAATAAGTTAAAATAGAATCTAAAAATATATAAAAACCACAATAGTACAAAACAATAAGTAATTATAAAATCCAGATGGACGAAGGCATTCATTAAAAGAAGGACATTAAAATTAGGGGATTAGCCACCCCCATGAGGAACTATCCCCTCCTCCTTCCCATGCCAGGCGGCAGAACCAGGTCTTCAGCTCTTTCCTAAAGGTCTGGAGGGAGGAAATCTGTCTCAACTCTGGGGGCAAGATGTTCCATAGAGTGGGTGCTGTCACAGAGAAGGCCCGCCTCCTAGACCCCATCAGATGGCATTCTCTAATTGATGGGGTTCGTAGCAGGCCCTCTGAATGACCGGGTGGGGCGGGTCGATAACATGGGGATAAGACGGTCCCTCAGGTATTCTGGTCCCATGCCATGTAGGGCTTTAAAGGTGATAACCAACATCTTGAATTGTACCTGGAAGCAAACCAGCACCCAATGCAGCTCGCGGAGCAACGGTGTTACATGTGCAGATCTTGGCGCACCCAAAACTGCCCGCGCGGCCGCATTCTGCTCCAGCTGAAGCTTCCGGATAGTCTTCAAGGGTAGCCCCATGTAGAGTTAATTATGATGTCACAATACTTGTATCTAAAATGGTTCTTTGTAGAACCTGGCTTTTCTGAATGTATATCGACAATATTGGCTGGTAAAAAAAGACAAAAACATGGAAAAAGCTGCTCAAAATCACCTATTTTATTGTGTATATATTAGCCCCACTAGGTAGACCAGACTAAGAAATCAACTCCACAGGAAGGCTAAAACTAATTTTGTTGAGATTGGCTGTAATACAGTAGAATCATGCAATTCTGATTATGTTGCAACTCCTACTACTACTTACAGTTCAGTGAATTAGGGAGGTGTCTGAGCTGCTTTCGAATATTATCTTTGTTGCCCTAGCATCCTGCATATCTCCATCAAGATAACCTTACTCTCTACAGCAGGGTTTCTCAACCAGGGTTCCTTGGAACCCTAGGGTTCTGTAAGAGGTCACTAGGGGTTCCCTGGGAGATCACAATTTATTTTAAAAATTGTTTCAAATTCAGCAACTTCACATTAAAGAGGTAAGTTTCTTTATTTTTAGTTTAAGAATGTCAGAGCACGCAACGCTGGGGCGGCCAGTACTTCTCCAAGACATCAGAGTAATACGTTCTATGCAGTAAACAGACACTCAAGCAGAGATTAGATAAAATAGTCTATTTACTCTATATACATATGCATTCCAAAATACAGTCCAATAATGTCCAACACAGTTACAGATGAGATGAAGTAACGAGAAGAGAGTGAACACTAGATCTCCTCTTCTTATATACATGAACTGACCAATCACGTTATAGGTCAAACAAATTATCTGCCACACCCAGCTAACCTACAGCACCTGTAATATGAGTCACATCATACCTTCTACAATGGCTGCTAATTGGATGACTTGCAGAATATATCAATTCTCACCTAGATACCACTAGCCTCTCATGTATAATTAATCTATCTGTAAATTCTGGGTATTTTATAAACCCCAACAAAGAACACTGTTAATGCATATATACAGGCCTACACATTAAACAAATATAATAATTTTGTAACTTGTGGCCTATATTTGAGCCTGAATGTGCAGGGGTTCCCTGAGGCCTGAAAAATAATTCAAGGGTTCCTCCATAGTCAAAAGGTTGAGAAAGGCTGCTCTACAGTATATGAGAGTTCCTTCTCACATTCTTTGATCTAAAAGGAACATTCTCAGCAGTCATTTCTAGACTTTTACTGGATGTAATAGGTAGCCAGAATTCTAAACAAGATGTTTTAGTCAGGAAGACCCAGTTTAATTATTTCAGTTACTATTCATTAGTTAGGAAGATTAAATAATGATTATTAGAAAATGCATTCTTGTTTATATCTGAGTATTTTTTAGTACTCAGAGATGTAAATGTCATTTCTAGATACCCCAGGAAGCTATTTAGATTACATTTCTTGCATATTATCTTGCATATTTATTAAAATAAATAAATAAAATAAATTATCTACTTATTTGTGTGAAATGTTTAAATTGTTGATCATATTGGACTCTTGGTTTAGCTTCTGTAAAAACCTTTTCCAATACTTTCAAAGCTACCAGAGTTTCAGAGGTAGTTAAAGTATTCAAACAGAACCAAGAATGCAGCCGATACTTTAAATGAATATATTTATTTTCCCTCACAAACTCACAGGTAATCCATCTCTTAATATCCTCTTTTATCTGCCCTATTCAGCTAGAATAAATATCCTCAGATATTTAGTAGAATCAGAACTATAAATTATTCTTAGTGTCATGCAGTACAATTCCTGGGAGAGCACAGCCATTTTATGGGCTCCCCACCACTCTCTGATCCCCAGGCCAGATGGCAAAGCCAGGTCTTCAGGCTCTTCCAGAAGGCCAGCAAGGTTGGGGCCAGTCTGGCCTCAGGGGGAATGATGTTCCATAGGGTGGGTGCAGCACCAGAGAAGGCCCTTGGTCTCACCAGATGACACACTCTAGTGGACGGAACCCACAACAGGCCTCTTCTGCTGGACCTGATGGGATGGGTAGATGTCACTGGGGAGAGGTGGTCCCTCAAATAACCTGGCCCCGTGCTATGTAGGGCTTTATAGGTTATCACCAGCACCTTGAATTGGACATGGAAGGAAATTGGTAACCAATGTAGCTCGCAGAGCAGAGTGTAATGTGCGCAGATCTAGGTATGCACTTAACTGCCCGTGCTGCTGCATTTTGCACCAACTGAAGCTTCCAAATACTCTTCAAGGGCAGCCCCATGTAGAGCGCATTACAGTAATAACTTGTACAACCCATAGCAGCATCATTTCATGTTTGGAAGGGCCACATGATATAGAGACCTCACAACAGATAGTGTTGGATGAATTATGGGAGGTGACCAGGGCATGAGTGACCGAATGTAGAGCCTCCAGATCCAGGAATGGCGCAACTGGAGCACAACTCGAAGCTATGCAAAGGCCCTCCTAGCCATGACTTACACCTGCTCTTCAAGCAGAAGGACCCCCACATTGTGCACTGGGTCTGCTAGGGAAGTGCAACCCCATTCAGAACCAAAGGTGGTAAATTCCTAGAACCAGGTGGCCTCAAAACCCAAAGCCACTCAGTCTTGCTAGGGTTGAGCCAAAGCCTGTTGTTTCCCATTCAAACCCCTATAGCCTCCAGACACCAAGACAGAACGTTGGTAGCATTGCTTACTTCACCAGGGGCGGAGATACAGTATATATCTGGGTATCATCAACATACCGATAATACCTCACCCCATGGCTACAGATGACCTCACCCAGCAGCTTCATATAGATGTTAAATAGAAGCAGAGTACTGAACTCTGCGGCACCCCAAAATTTAGGAGCCGAGGGTGGGACCTCTCGCCCCCAATCAACACCAACTGAAACTGACCACTGAGGAAGGAAGAGAACCAGCTCAATATAGTACTGCCCACTCCCAACCCCTGCAGCTGGTCCAGATACCATGGTCGATGGTATTGAAGGCCGCTGAGAGGTCAAGAATGGACACACTGCCCCCATCCCACTCTCACCAGAGGTCATCAAAAAGCACAACCAATGCTGTCTCAATCCCATACCCAGGCCTGAAACCTGACTGAAAGCGGTCCAGATAAACCACTTCATCCAGGACCCCCTGAAGCTGTTGCACGACCACCTTCTCAACAATCTTCCCTAAAAATAGGGAATTTGGATAGTGGACAAAAATTGTCCAGAATGGTTGGGTTTAGCAATGGCTTCCTGAGGAGAGGGCGGACAAATGCCTCTTTAAGGTGGGATGGCATCATCCCCTCTCTCAAGAAGAATTTACCACCACTGAAACCCAACCACCTGGAAGCTTTTGCCAACAGGAGGGGCATGGACCTAATAAGTAGGTGGCCAAGTTCACACTCATAAGAAACCTGTCTGCTTCCTCGGACCCAACAGATTCAAACACCTTCCAGATAATGTGGCAAGACTTCACCCTGGGCATCTCCACAGGACCTGTACCAAGACTGGTGTCCAGCTGGGAACTAATCCAACACCAAATTAAATATTAAGGAAATAATGGGCATCCTTGACAAATTCCACATCTCATCTTAATTAGAATCCCATTATTAATCACTCAAGCACAATAATTAGAGAAATAATTTTTCATCTGAGGTTAATTTTGTTGGAAATCCATTTTTAATCAAAATTTTAGTTTTTACCATATCAAAGGCTTTTATTGCATCTAATAAAACCAACACAACTGTTTCATTATGATCAAAACACAATGATAATGTATCTTATGATATAATTGTAATCCTATATTATCAAAGTCTTGATGTCCATTCATAAAAGTAGATAGTGTTGGATGAATTATTAAAGGAAATTACCTTGTGTAACTTTTGTACCAAAAAAGTTATCAAAAAATTTAGCATTTACAGTCAACAAGGATATCAGACAATAACTTGTACAACCCATAGCAGCATCCTTTCATGTTTGGAAGGGCCACATGATATAGAGACCTCACAATATGATAAAGATAAGAATCCCCTTATCAAAAGATTGGCTATACAATTTGTAGTATTAACTCTCCTAATATTTTTATATTACTCAGTGGGAACCCTGTCTGCCCCAGATTGTTTCAACAGTATCTATTATCTTTTGCAAAGTTAAAGTTGCAGCTATGTCCCTTAACTATAGTTTCAAAATTTTAGGAAAGATGTACAGCATCTCTGTATTTATAGAATATAAACCAAAATAAAACTCCATAAATTGAGAATTAATTGGTTTATAATCCCTGTAAATTGTCTTTGCAGAGTCTGTTATTTTAGGTACAGTATTGTGTTACTTTTGTTTCAGTTGTTTCAACAAGAAACCAGCGGTTTACCAGGTTGTTCCACCTGTTCCCAATATATCTGCTTAATAAACTTTAATGAGTCATCAAACTCCAATTGAACAGATCTAAAGACATGATATTATTCTAGAGTATTTCTAGCACAAATGTTCAAAACTTCCTTTACTTCCTTTTCTAACTTTCTATGGTATAATTATTTTATTTGTTTGCTTATTTATTTTGTCTACTTTATATTTTTACAGCCTGCCAAACTCAAAAGATTCTGAGCAAGTTACACGTTAAATGCAACAATAAAATAAAATTATAAAAATGACAGTAACAATAAATTAACAATAATATATTAATCTTCTTCCAAGATGGACCCGAATAAAACTTAACTAAGGTTAAAAACCTGTCTTTAAAAATCTACACTGTCTTAAAACCATGTGGTGGTGGTGGGACTTTTTGGATCTCTAGTGGTTAGAAGTTCCAAAGTGTCTGGGTTGTCACAGAGAAGAAGAATTTTTTTCCCCCATTGGTGGTGGTGGCTGACAAACTGAGGACAATTTAGTAATTATGTATTAAAATATCACCTCCTGCTAACTTGAATTTCCTTATCTAAAATCAAAGACATTATCACGTGAGCATGAACAAAAATTATATTTGTGCCAATTTAACACTTCTCAGCCATGGACTGAGATATTTAAACATAATCCAGTCTTGAAAATGTCCCATAAGGGTAAGCTGACCATATTTCCTTGAGAGGAAAACGGGACCCTAACCTACCCACGGCTCGCCGGACAAACTGGGCGGGCGTGTGTGTGTGCGGGCATGCATGCGAATGGGCACGTGGGCGGGCAGGCGCAAACTTTCAAAAACGGGACAAAATGGATATTTTTCTTAAAACGGGACAGTCGGGAATTGTTTAGAAAACGTGACTGTCCCGTTCAAAACGGGACGTATGGTCAGCCTACATAAGGGGTGGATAAAAAGGTATATTTATATTAATTAAATGTAATTGCCTTCATATATACTGTAAACTAAATTAGACTCCTGTGTGTTGCATGAAGAGCACTCCAACTCCAAGGATGATTTTAAAAAAAATATTCCAATTCAATTATCCAAGACTAAGTTAATATCCATAGGTACAATTATTTGATCCACATGTAAACCAGGCTTATTCCTGGCTGGACTACAAAAATTTATCCAAGCAATCTATTCCCATGACTAATAACCAAAATTATATATCCAAAATTTATTCCTCAATTATAAAACTTGAGGATCTCTTAATTAATATTGCCACCCCTCTGGCAACTTTCTGTTCTGGTCAATCTATGCTTTAGACCAGGGCTTTCCAAAGTTTTCCCGCGGTGACACACCAACGGCGTCACGCGAGAAAACCCAGAAGCGCCGCCGCTGCGGTGGCGTGCAAAAACCCGGAAGCGCCGCTGCTTTAGCAGCGCGCAAAACCACGGAAGCGCCGACGCCGCTTTTGGTTTTTGCGTGCCGCTGCGGCGCTTTTGGATTTTCGCACGCCATGGCGGTGTCCTTGTGTGCCGTGTGAAAACCCAGAAGTGCTGATGGCCCACTGCCACCGTGCGTTCAGCCGTGGTGCGCCATCAGCGCTTCTGGGTTTTGACGCGACACACCTGGGCCCCGCAGGCGACACATTTTTGTGTCGCGACACACAGTTTGGAAAGCTGTGCTTTAGACAAAATATTTTTTTTAATCGGGAAAATAGGAGTGCAAAAATTGCAAATTTCAATTTCAGGTGTCAACAATTTCAATTTATATAATTTTTTTTTATCTTACATATACTTCTTAACTGGTTAAAATTCCATGATACCAGTAACATTGTCATTTTTAAAAAAAAGTTTAAAAAATGTAATTTTCTAAGGACCAGACATAATCCCAGATTGTGATTAAAATACAAGCATGAGAAATTCAGAAAATGGAAACTTCCTATCTAACCAGTTCTCTTTTTTTAAGAATAATTTTATTAAAAATTACACAACGATAAAAAACAAATACTCCAACTAATTGTTGGAGGATATGATCCTGGGCTCCTCCTAGCTTCTTGGAATCTTGAAATCCTGCCAGAGTTTCCCTCTGCTCCCTCTTATACCCTACAGAATCAAGGTGGGGTTATCTTGAGTCTTTTTCTCCCTCCTTTCCTAGGGCTGAGAGATCATTTATTGTCTCTTTTAGTTATTTATTTTTGTTTATTTCATTTATTTATTAATCAAATTTCTAAGGCCCCCCCCCCCCCATCTTTCCAAAGAAATTCTGGGTGGCAAACATAAAACAAATCCCAATGCATTAAAAACAACAACAAACAAAACCCAAGTTCAGGCCCCCATAAAAATATCAATTCTCCCCATGCAACCTACATACACAGCCAGACTTCCACTAAATTAACATCCTAGCCCCAGTGCCTGGGGGAAGAGCCAGGAGTTCACAGCCTTCATAAGACCAATAGAGTGGGGCTGTCTGCATTTCTGGAGGTAGACTGTTCCATAAGGCAGGTGCTGTGACAGAAAAGGAACCATTTCTAGGGCCCACCAGATGACACCCCGTCACTGAGAGGACCTGGAACATGCCCACTCTGCCAGATCTGGTGGGACGGAGAGAAATCATCAGGGATGGGTGGTCTCACAATGCCACATAGGGCTTTAAAGGTGACAACCAGCACCTTGATTTGCAGCCAGAAGCCTACTGGGAACCAGTGCAGCTTACATAGCAGCACTGTTACATGGGCATACTGTGCACCCAAAACTGCATATGCCACTGTATTCTGGAACTGCTGAAACTTCTGAATGCTCTTCAAGGGCAGCCCCACATACAGCATGTTGCAATAGCCCAAGCAGGAGGTGATTAAGATGTGAGCTACTGTTAGCAGAACCTCCTGCTAGGAATGGGTGCAACTGATGCATGAGATATACTTTTGTGAAGGTTCTCCTGTCCATGGCTGCCACCTGCTCCTGGAGCAGGAGCTGAGAGTCCAGGAGAAACCCCAGATTGAGCACCAATTCTGCTAGGGGAGGGTAACCCCATGCAGAGTTAACAATGGAAGTTCACTAGATGCAGGGGATCTTAAAACCCACAGCCACTCAATCTTGTCAGGGTTGAGCTGAAACCGGTTCTTCCCCATCCAGACTTGTGCCACCTCCAGGCATTGGCAGAGCACCTTTTATCTGCTAAAGGCTCTTACATACCTTTGCCAACTTTATCTCTGTTCTCTTCTACACCACCACCCCTTTCAGCACCAGTCTCCTTTCCTGTGGGCGAATATGTCTCAGACATGTTGCAATGGGAAATAATGACAGACTCATTTCCCCCACCCTTGCTTGTCCGTTTCCCAAGGTTAAGTCTTGCCTCTCCCTGTTGCATGGCAACTAGTACTGGAGAGTCTATCATGGTGGGAAGCACTGCATCTTCTTTGTCCTGGGGTTCACTCTCTGTTGATAGCAATGGTAGGTGATGAGGACAGAGTTTGTGTGGGAATTTCAGATGGAATTTATGTACAAGGTGTGTGCATCAATATTGGTTGCACTGTCCCACAACGTTTCCAATTCAGGGTAGCCCTTCCAGTGAATAAGAAATTCCAAATATCTTCCTGCAGCTAGAATTCAGAATGCATCCCCTCCTGGGGATGAAAAATGTGGGTACATACACCGGAGATTTAGAAGAAGAAATCAAATCTTCAAATTATCATCCAGAAACTCCTTCAATGTGGCTAACTCTTGAGTAGACACAGAGTATTGTCTCTTAGTTGGGATCTGGCTCCTGACTTCAAGTTGATGGTAGAGTCACATGCCTGATGAAGAGGCAGTGTAGTTGCTTCCTCCTCCCCCAAACATCAGCAAACCCTGCATATTTTTCTGGCCAGGAAGGAGATTCAGAGAGCTGAGCAGAAAAGGAAGAATGATAAGCTTGGGAAGCCCGTAAATGGTGCGGTTGACATGTTTGAGGCAGAAAAGAAATAGTCTCTTGCTCCCAGTTAAAATCTAGATTACGGGTTTGCAGCCAATCAATGTCTAGCATAATGGGAACATGTAAGGAAGCTGTCATGTAGAGTGGCAAGAATTCTATATGGCCATTTATTGTTAGTTGCAAAAGTATTGTGCATTGTAAAATAGGACCAGCTTGAAGCACTTGCCCGTCAATCATTTTCCACAAGCATACTGTAGGTTTCTCTAATAACTGTTTCGGCAATATAAACTGTTGCACATTGGCTGTTGCTCCCGAATCTTCAAGAGTGCAGAGTTGTATTTGTACATCTGAGGGTTTACAAAGAGTAACGGGGGTGATAAAATACACTTACCTGTTGGCTGCCTGAGCTCTTCTTAATTATCTGGGGGCAGCCCTGCTGAGTTCTTGGGAGGGGAGCCTGCAGTTTCCTGAAGGTGAAGCTTTGGAACAATTTGAGCACTTGCTTGCTACAAATGCAGCACCTTGCAGCTGAGGTCTGTACTTTAGTGGTGCAAGCCTTGGCTAAATGTCCTGGGGTCCCACAGTAGAAACATAAACCAAGGTCTCTCCTTCTCTATGAGGAAAGGGATTGTTTTACTGCTCCTATTTGCATGGGTTCTCCAGTGCTAGTGTCTGAAGAGGTCACAGGGGGGTGGAGATGGGTAAGGATGAGGAGAGGCTGTAAAACTTCCTCCCCTTACTATACTCTTCGTGCTTCAACTCCTCCAAACACCCATCAATTAACACACAACATTGGAACAGTTCTTCCAAATTCTCTGGTGTATCCTGCATCAGTAACTCATCTCTCAGTTCATCAGCAAGTCTTTTTCGAAACTGGTCAGTTCGAACAACTCCCCACATCTATGGCATGTAATTGAAAATCTGATATGTACAGTACTTGTGAACTCTGTGGTTGCTTTGTTTCAGCTTGTGAATCTCTCAATTTGCTGTTGCTTTTTCTTGCCAAATCATCAAATGCAGCTCTAAAGCTTTGCATGTTCTGCTAATTATCCAGCAATGGATCATACCCTCAATGAGGAGCAAAGCCCATTTGGCTGCTGCAGACTCAAAACTCCAAGTCAACCTGGAGCGATCTGTAGGAAATTCTACTGGCTGAACTGCCATAATCAATTTACACTAAGTAATGAAAGTCAGAAATTGATCCTGGCCTCCTCCAAACTTTTCTGGCAAGCTTCCATGAGAGCAAAGTAATATTCATTGGACTGTAGGCTGTTGAGCTGCTCCTGCCTTAGGCAAGTCTCATTACAAATTATATCAATTATACCATGGCATTGTATAGGTTTGTTATTGCATATCACTTGTATTAACGTTGTAACAATAACTTCAGCAAGTTGTTCTGTAGACATTAGAAAAACTTGAGGATCTGATGCCATCTCCGTGATCAAAGGCAAGGCCTGCCTAATTAGAGAATAGTGAGGCTTTCATGGTTGATATCAGGCCTTCAAGGTAATCAGGTTAGGAAATAGACAGCACAAGGACTACTGGAACTCCACTTTATTGTTTTAGAGTATAATAACAGAATCTTGAAAGCCTGCCAGAGTTTCCCTGTGCCACCTCTTATACTATACAGAATCAAGGTGGGGTTATCTTGAGTCTCTTTCTCATGCTCCCTCCTTTCCCAGGGCGGAGAGGTCATTTATTATCTCTTTTATCTGCTAACAGCTCTTGCATCTTTTTGCCAACTTTGTTGATTGTCCTCTACAAGTTCATCCATTTAACAGAAAGCAAAACTTCAAATTTGCAGAAGATAAATTATTTTTTCCATGTCTATGCCAACTAATTAACTTCTTCCAAATCTCTCTTTGCCTCAAGTTAGTTTGAATTTTACTAACTCAAATTGGTTAGTCAATTGACCTAATCTCTTTTTTTTAACCAGTCAACTCACATCACAATTTTCTTCATCTCTCTCTCCTCTCTCTCTCTCTCTTGTGCCACCTGCATATTCCTCTAGTTTCCCTTTTTCCTCTCTCTTGACGCCATATTCTATCTCATGCTTCCCTCTTCATACCATACCATGTCATCCTGGACTCTTTATTCTTTAAGTCCAATTCACTCAACTTCTCCTAACATTTCTTTGAGTCCATCATAGAGCTACCCCCAAAACCTTTTGTTTTTGATGTGGGCATCAATGGTCCAACAAGGGCAAGCAAGCAGATAGAGAATTAACACATTCTGGGACTAATGAGACAAAATGGTGGCCCCCATAAGATTTGAAGCCTTACCCTTTGGGAAGACTTTCTGATCTTTTAAAGATAATTTTGGTACAATATGAGAAACAGCCCCTAGTTATTTTCAAATAGTATGTTTAATTCCCAACACATTTTAGACAAGTATCCTTTATCAAGAAACACTGAAAATAAACAGAAATGAGAATAAACATAAAATACACTATTAACAGTTTATTAATTATACCAGTTTATAACTAAAATAATTACACACACACACACACACACACACACACACAAAGATATACACAGAGTACTTGAAAAGGATCAAAGCAGCCATATATGTAAGATGTAATAACAAAGCAGCCATATATATAATTAATTCATAATCATCCAGAAATGCACAAATACTTTTAAAATCTAGTAATCAGACTGACACATCCTATTCTTATCCTGCTGAATGAAAGTATAAATGCAGAAATGGAATACATCCAATAACAACTGGAGAGATGAGGTGTTCATGCAGAATATATTGCCAACCCCAGCAACAAATGATTTTATAAATATAGAAATCTTGACACAGAATTTTTATCTCACCTTTCCTGTGAAAGTTTTTACTCCCATTTATTCCTATGGGAGGGAGGAACTCTGAAAGTAACAGGCCCAAACACATGAAGCAAACTTTACAACTGAATGAGGATATAAACTCATTTTAATCCGACATGCCAATTACTCCTTCATTTGTGTTTTTAAATCTTATCAAATTAATATTCCACCTTTAAAAACATTGTAAATTACTAATTAAAACCATATGAGATGTATTCATAAGGAATCATATAAGAATATCAATATGTTTTTGGCTATTCAACTCCTGATACCTTTCAGTTTAAAGAAATAGGCCTAGGAAGATCTTTTTCTGAAAAGACTATGTTGATCATTAGATCTGAAATATTTTTTCATTCAGGCAGAGAAACTCATATAACCAGTTGCATGAATGAAACGATTTGGGTGAGCCCCAGACAATTCATATAATCATTGCATATACTTATTCTGTACAGGTATTAACAAGTTCTCTTCCCCTCAGCAACTGTACAATTGTCTCTGAGAAGTTGCTGTTTTTATTAAATGAATTAACCAATACCTTCTATTGTTGCATTAACCAGCTTTTCTAAATAGGGCACAATCATTTATAAAGGCTGCAATGGATTACTTTCTTGCTATCTCCTAAATGTGGAGTCAAGCTGGAGAAATATGGACTCTGAATACAATCCCATATTTAAGACACACAAATAATTAATGTTAAGCAGGGGCTGTGCAGACCAGCCTTATGCCATGGGCAGGGGTGTGCGCAGACTAGATTTTTTGCTTTTCAATAGGTTACTGAGCATCATACAAAAAGGAAGTTTAGTGCATGTTTCTTGATTTAGAGAAAGCTTATGACAAAATTAGTAAGCTTGAATTGAAAGTTGATTCCGAATGTGGTAAGAGCGGTATTATGATGGAAATAAGGCATGTGTGAGAATAAATGGAATACTTAACAAATGCTTCAACATTGAGCACAAAGCAAGACGAGGATGTATGACGTCCTGTTGGATGTTTAATATTTACGGAATAAATGTGTAAGGAATGCTTGTGAAAACATTTGAAGTGTGTTGAATAAACATGCACTTTTTATGCAGACCATGCAGTATTATTGGCTGATAACACAAATGATTTTCAGAAGTGTTAGAAAGATTGAATATTGCAACTAGTAGATCTGAAAATTAAAATATCAATAACCAAGATGTGTTTGTCAGGAAGAATGAATTCTTGCGAGTTACACATAAATGGCATAAATTTAAAGCAGGTAAATGCATTTATGAGCCTTAGTAGAATGTATACTAAAGATATAGATGTGTAACTGCTGATTATAATGTAGTGGGTAATATGTTGTCTGTAGCAAGGAATTAAAGTTTGTAGAAAGGAGTAAAATGTATAAGAGCATACTTATGTATAAGAGCATACTTATGTATAAGAGCATACTTCTACCCACTTGATTATACCCCAGTGAAAGTTGAATGTATCAGGAGAAACAAAAGAAAGTTGAATGCAGTGGGAATGTAGATCACAGGGAATTTCTGGAACCTGTGTATCAAGTTCAAACAAGATTTTAATCTCATCATAGTCTGAATCAGGTGGTGGTAGTGAGGTTGCAACAACAACACGTTTATTACAGCCCTAAGGTCAGATACAATCAAAATATATAATATAATAACAATCTTACATTTACTTATATACATATTATATATATATATATATATATATATATATATATATATGACAGAAAAACAATTAGTATGATAAGATTTAAAATTAATTAAGAATAAAAATACTAAAATAAATCAAAATAAAATACTATGTTAAGAAATTCTAAACCTAAGTCATGGTGCGGCGTAGCAGATGGTAGCACAAAACTGGGCAACATGGGAGGATATTTTTGGGTCCTTGTCTGAAAGAAGTAGCATTAAATAGAAATCACACTCCCTGCCTGGAACTTTCTTCAATATCAGATATACTGTATAAGGATTTGTCTAGAGTCCTTATATAGGGAACAGTATAATAACATATGGCTTAGGGTTTCTATTGAGCCGTCACCACATGGACATAACCGAAGGTGCGTAGGAGTACCCTTAAAACATCCAAAAAGGACTGCTGAGGGCAGAGCATCCAGCCTGGCTAAGGTGAAAGCTTTACGAAATTTCAAAATTGTGATGGATGATAAATAAGAAGCTGGAACGAACCCTTCTGGAAGAAAATGACAGATATTGGGGTGTAGCACCTTACTTAAATTTGTTTGGAGATCTATATCCCAGATTTGTTGTTTAAGGACGGTTCTAGCATTATCAAATCCTAATGAGCACAGACTTTCCATAGAGAAGCCCAGCAATTGAATTTTATCTAAGGCTTTTTTTAGCCACGATGACTTAAACTGATCTCTAAATACTAATGGGGCTAAACCTATAGGAAACAGAATTAACTTTAGCCAGAAGGTAAGAAGGAACCATGCTCTGGCATCCAATGAAACTATACCTATTTCTACCCGTAGAATGGCATTTTTGGTACCATCAATATCACTCTAATGAACTTATTCTGAATGGTTTCAATAATATTAAGCTTTGCAAGGGAGCAAATCTGAGAGCCATAGAGAAGCTGAGGGACTAACTTAGCTTGATAGACCTTGCAAGCTACAGGAATATAATGGGCTCCTTCTGAATGGTAGAATCTTGCAATAGCTGATGAGGTACGCTGTGCAACACTTGCCCGGTAAAGAAAATGAGCGTTCCAGGATAGGGAAGCATGGAACTGCACTCCAAGGTATTTATAGGTGCGCACCTGTTCAATTGGAGTCCTATTTACTTGCCAATTATGAATCTTATGATGGTGTCAGGCAAAAACTAAGACTTTAGTTTTCTGATAATTTATTGAAAGTTTTTGATCTGTGCAGAATAAAGCTAGTGCCCTAAGTGCTTTTCTCATTCCCACTTGTGAAGTAGACATAATGACTACATCATTGGCATACAGTAGTGCTGGAATTGCACAATCAGCCAAAATAGGTGGATGATGGGCTGAAACAGCAAGCACTTGAATTATCGGATTTAGATACAAATTGAAAAGTAATGGAGCTAATATGCAAACTTGTCTTACACCTCTATAAGTTGGGACTGCTTTAGATAAATGTCCCCAGGGAGTGCATCTAATTTTCAGGGAGGTGTTTGAATAAAGCGACTGAATAAGAGCTAGCAGCCTTTTGTCAATCGTGGAATGTCTCAGACTATCCCACAATCTCTCCCTTGGGATTAGATCCAAAGCTGACTTAAAATCAACAAAGGTTACAAAAAGGGAACCACGAAGGGGTAGAATATTTTTCTGCTAAATGGTGAAGAACCAAACAATGATCTAGTGTTGACCATTCCTCTCTAAATCCGGCCTGTTTGGATATACAGAGAGCCCTTGCTTAGCAACCACAATTGGGATTGGCAACTCTGTCGCTAAGCGCTGTGGTCGCTAAGTTGAAAATCATGTGACCGCAACGGGCTTACAACCGCACTTCCCCTTCAGCCGTTAAGCAAATCATCAGTCATTAAGCAAAACATCACATGACCGTGACCTACAATTTTACTTCCGCATTCTCCATTAACTCTGCTTGTCACAAGCCAATTGTGAAGCACACAGATGTTGATCATGGGACTGCAGGACGCTGTGATGGTCATAAATGCACCCCGGTTGTGAAGTGCCCGAATGGCAATCAAGTGACCGCGGGACACGACTTTCGCTTCCGGGTGCTGGACTGAGTGGAGCGAAGAGCTGATAGCTCCGCGGTTTTCTGTCTGCGGCGAGAAAATCGCTGAAAAATCACCCTCGAAGAGAGGGTGGGCAGAAGATTTATCACAAGGGTCGTCGAACCTGCTGCTCTATCCTGACCCCTGTATACCCACTACAGGGGAAGAGAGATTTGAGTGGTAACAGACGACTGGAACTAACATGAAAGCTCTGCAGAAACCGTGAAACTAAATAAGTTAAGTAGCTCCTCATCCAGCCTTTTAGTTGCACTTTTTTTTTTTTAATATTACTGGATTTATTAAGCACTAGGATTTATTTCTGGACTGTGATTTATAGATGCTGGTGTTTTATTTTTCTTTCTTGTCAGAGGAGTGTTTGAACGGTGGGTTTGGAAAGATAATTGACTCTGCCTGGAGTGAGCTGAGTGACTTTCTCTTTTGATTCTAAATATTTCTACTCTTGGTTTGCTTTCATCCTTATTGCAATTATAAGTATTTTTTTTTCCTTTGGGGACTAATTTGTCTGGATTTAAAGTTTTTATGGATAAATGAATTACTGATTTGATATTCTTTCTTCTACCTGTTTGGGATTTTTATTATGAAAGAACTCTTTTTGCTTTTCTCCATAAGTGTTTGAATATTTTTTGAATTATATAAGTCACTTTATAGAATTTTTATGAATGCCTTGGACTCCTTCTGTATATAAATTAGACGACTTATTCATGGTTGGACTGTGTGGATATAAGCTGCCGTGAGAAACCTTGGGATTGTTTATCTTTTTTGTTGTTATTTTGACTACAATAAAACCTCTCTGTTCTTTTTTTATCTTTTATTTACTTGCTCTTACGCTTGGACATACAATTTTAATGGACTAGATTTTTTGCTATTCTGATAATTACATTTAAAGGACTATTTTTATTTTTAAAAGTTTTTTTATTCTCCTATTATTAAAGGGGGAGAAGAAGAGAGGTTCTTTGTCTTTGTCTTCCCCCTCTCCTCTCCTTTTTTTTTTCCCTTTTTTCCCTTCTTGCCTTTTCTCTCTTACAGGGAAACTATCTACATTATGACAATCATGGCATTAACACCTGGAGCGTCGGTGGAGCCTCTTCAGTCAGAGATGAGAAAACTTCTGGAAGTGATGACATCATTTAATAAAGAAATGAGAGAGAAGGAGTGCATTTTGAGACGGAGACAAGTTCCAGAACAGTTGAATGAAGATGTAGGAGAAAGGACTGTTTCTATATTAGATAAACCCTTGGAGATAAAAGAACAAGACCTAGATTTGGAAATAGATAAAATTTTTAGAGAACAGAAAGTGTTTAAAGAACAAAAGTTAAGGATAATTTTTACTTTAAAAGTTAAAACATTTTTAGAGAAATATAAGACAGACATGAGGGAGGCACCAGGAGAACGTAAGAAGCATTTCATAGAATAGAATAGAAGTAAAGGATAGAGATAAATGGCTGACCTATAAGGACTTTTTATTGTTAAAATTGATGGATTGGCAGAAAAGGATAAATTGACACGTTTATTAAAAGAAAATTCAATTATTACTCTTTTAAAGATTAGAAACTATTAATGGACTATTTGGAAAATGTTGGAGGGGCAGAGCTTATAAGAGGATTTGAAGATTAAATTATATATAAATTGATATATTAGATAAGAAATGTTTTTTAATGTGATTTACAGATTTAGTATGTAAGATGCATTTTATAGAATAGAAGTAAGGAATAGAGATAAATGGTTGATTTATAAGGACTTTTTATTATTAGAATTGATGGATTGACAGAAAATGAGAGATTGATATGTTTATTAAAAGAAAATTTAAACTATTATTTTTTTAAGAGTAGAAACTAATAATGGACTATTTGGAAAATACTGGAGGGGCAAAGTCTATATGAGGATTTGAAGATTAAATCATATATAAACTGATATATTAGACAAGAAATGTTTTTTTAATGTCATGTATAGACCTAGCATGTATGACAAATTTTGTAAAGTATTGTGACCAGAGATTAATCGGAAGCTGACTACTTTCTATGTTTCATCTTTTTTCTTTTTTTTCTTTGCTTTACTACACCTTTTTTTCTTCTTTCTTTGATTTGTATTTCTGTTTCTTTTTCCGTTTCCAACTTTTAACTATGTATATTCAAAACCCAATAAAATATTTAAAATAAAAAAGTGACCGCGGGACACGAGGATTGATTGCAAAGTTATTTTTTTACACCGTCATAACTTCAAATAATCGTTAAATGAGGCAGTCAGTAAGCAATAAAAATAAAAATTCTAACACATGGAAAAAATCTATGTGGTTGCTAGAGTTGAAAAGGAGTTCGTGGCACATAATCAGTGCTCCTCATTCAGGGTTTTAATTTGGTTGATATATGAAGATAATTAAATATAATGAAAGAATATATCTTTCAGCTCTTCAAGGCATATCTTTATACTTGGGTTATTTTTTTAATATAATCAATAATGAACCTGGTCAAGATCTGTTCTATAGGTTCTATTACTGTACAACATCAGATCATCCTCTAGTAAAAACTGGTTTTATATTCTTATTGTGGGAAGCCCGATTCTTGTAAGAAATTTAAGACGTAAAGATGTTTGTTTGTTTGTTTATTTATTTATTGTGCTATTTATACCCCGCCTATCCCCTCCCTAACGGAGGACTCTAGGCGGCTTACATACATATATATATATACATTTTATCATTATACAATGTCACCAAGTGTAATTAACCCGTGCACCAGGAGAGAGGGTAAGGAAACCGGCTCTTCTAAGGCTCTGGACTACAATTCCCAGGATGCCTTGAGCCGGCTGCTGACGTCCTGTTGATGTCACTTCTGGGTCTGTCCTCACCGTCACCATTCAATCTTCCTCCGATCTTTCCTCCGGTGGAACCGGCTCCCGACAGGATGCCAGCAAATTCTCCCACTTAAAGTGGTACCCATTTTATCTACTTGCTAAGCTGTCGAACTGCTGGGTTGACAGGAGCTAGGACTTAGTGACGAGAGCTCACCTCGTCACGCGGGGTTCGAACTGCCGACCTGCTGATCAGCAGCCTACAGCTCAGCTGTTTAACCTGCTGAGCCATCCGCGTATGGATGCTAAAGTATATTCCAAGAATTTGGAATTTGTTTTTGAAGAGTTTTGGATTTATTGTGGTTGCTGTTGTCAAAAATATGTTTTCCTGGAAAGACATTTGTATGTCAAATTCCAAAGTTGGTTTGATGGAATGGGTCAATTCTCAGCTCTTTTTGGGCCTCAAGGAAAGACTGGACAATATAGTAATGTGTGATGAAGGTTCACTTCATTGTTTTAAAAACTGAGCTGCAGCAATGTCCATATAAATAGGTTGTATTTGTACTGTTGTATATAGCTTGTTTTTCTGTTCATTTGTTCTAACTGCATTTTTAATACCTTGTTTTGTCTCACTTGCATTTATAAGAAAACCTGGAAGCGCCGCCGCTAACAACGTACACGAAAACCCGGAAGCAGTGCTTCCGGGTTTTCGTGTGCCGCAGTGGTGGCGGCAGCGGTGTCGTGTGCCGTGCGAAAACCCGGAAGCGCTGATGGCCCACCACCGTCTGCGTGGTGGCAGCACGCCATCAGCGCTTCCGGGTTTTGATGCGATACACCTGGTCCCCGCAGGTGACACAGTATTGTGTCACGACACACAGTTTGGAAAGCTGTGATGTAGGCACTTAAGTGTATGTAGTAAAACAAGGGGAAGGTCAGGAATGAATGGACGATGAACGAGTGTGGGTTGAATATAAAAGCAAGATACCAATAAGATAAATAACACTTTGGTTATAAAGAGACCGCATGAGGACCGACTTAGAAAAGACTGTAAGAAAGAGAAACCGATCTCACGCTAACCCCAATATTTAGACTCCAAGCAATAAATTATCTTCCGCACCGGCCTGCTCATAATTATATTCTCTAATCATAACGAGGCTCTATATGAATGACATCAGTCTCCGCCAGTAGGAGCCAGAGAAGCAGACTCCACCGGAAGAGGCGTTCGCCACATGGCGCGCGAAGCGATTTAATGACCATTATCCTCCTCTGTTGGGGGAATTTACCTCGGATTACGCTTCTTTTGAGAAGAAAACACCGCGAGATCAAGCGCCATGTGTTCCACGAAGCATCCAATAGCAATCCTACGTTGTATTAATTAGCCAATTGCTGCTCTTTGGGGCGGGGCTGTTGTGTGGGTGGGTCCGACGGAAGCTACGAGGGCTCAGTCTTGCCGGGCCGTCATTCCGGTTACTGTTGGCGCAGCTTTGGGAGCGCTATGGAGGCTTCTGCTTTTTTATTCTTCCCTGCCGGTCTCTTCTATTGGATCGGAGTGTTGGTCGTCGGCTACCACTTCTTTATTGTGCTTTCTAAGTTAGTAGGTGCCATCCGCCTGTGGCTGTTGGACAACTCGGCGATACTGGACCCGTACCGGGGCACCTGGACAGGTGAGTCCATTCCCTTCTTTCCCCGACGCTTCCCGCCCGGTTTCTGGCTTGGGTTGCTGTTGTGCGCCTTTTAATTCTGCAAGGCTGCCCCACGGACCAACTGGCGCCTTTTCTTTTCTGTGATCTTTTTTATTCCACCGGTTTAAATTAATCGCCGGTTTTGTCATCGAGCCCTGTTTCTCTTTTAAATCGCACCTAAGCTTTCCTCTCCTCCCTGTGTGATGCTTGGGGTTCCCAGTTTGGAGCTAATACGTCTTCCTCTTGCTATTTGACAGGAATCGAGAACGGTGCGCCTCAAGGTCACTGATTGTTCATTAGTTTTTCCACATGTTCCTTTCTATTGTACTTTGCATTTGGTTGCACAGGAGGAGAAAGAGGGCTGCATCTTATTTGAAAGCGGCTTTCCCCCTTTTTAGTGTAGTGTCTGCTTTTGGCTCTATGTTTCTTAATAGTATTGGTTATAGATGGGAGCTATAGATGTAGTGTTAAAACATAATCTTACAATTCTGTACCATTGTATTGATTGAAATAGAAATCCACTTGTTTTCTTAATTGCATATCAAAGGGATACGGGGCTGGCTATCACTTTTCTTTTAATCTCTTTTCTAGAAGATCTAGTTCAGTGTTTCTCAACCTTGGCAGCCTGAAGATGTGTGGACTTCAACTCTGGGAAAACTGGGAGTTGAAGTCTACACATCTTCAAGGTGCCAAGGTTGAGAAACACTATTCTAGTTAATTAAGCTTACATTAGGAGTTTTTTATTTACTGATAAGAGTGGAATTCTCAGAGCTAAATCCTTTCTGTTTTTACAGCCCTTAAGTTTGACAAGGTTAAAACTCTATATTATACCCTACTTTAATATAACTCTCATGCATTCAAAATGTTGTATATGTTGTATTTAAAAAATAGTATGTATGATAATGGGAATATAAGCAAAAAGAAATGCTGAGTGTTACATTGTCATGGAACAGGTACAGACTGCATTGTGTAACTTTTACACTTTCCCACTGTTGGCTTTTCCTTTAAAGGAGATTGTCTTAGTTTTAACCACTCATAGTATATGAGTTGAGGTGTTGTAACTCATACTTACACCTAAATACATAAATACATTTACAAAATGTATTGTTACATGGGATCTTTTTCATCTTTAAAGTAATTTTGCTTTAATAAGAGAGTACTTGTCACAACTTGAAAATAATTTGCAAAGATGGTAAACTATGTTGCACAAGTTTAAATTCTTTAAATAATAAGGGAGTGATATGAATTGTTATATAACAGGGAAACACTACTTGGCTATATTTTTGTTAACACTCTGGAGGAACACTTATCATGTTAATCATGGAAAAAGCATTGTATTCCATCTTAAATACATTTTTTTAATTTAGATTTTTTTATCCCACCTTTATTATTTTTATAAATAACTCAATGCGGGGAACATACCTAATACTCCCCCCTCCTCCTATTTTCCCCACAACAACAACCCTGTGAGGTGAGTTGGGCTGAGAGAGAGCGACTGGCCCAAAGTCACCAAGTCGGCTTTCATGCCTAAGGCGGGACTTGAACTCTCAGTCTCCTGGTTTCTAGCCTGGTGCCTTAACCACTAGGCCAAACTGGTACTACTATGGTTCTTCTTTATCCACATCATTTAGCACATTTTTTTACCTATGACACGGTTTTCCTTTCTCCACTGGTTTTTACTCTATATGTCAGTTCTTCCTGAACATATCAAAAGTCTTGATCTGTGAAATCAAAAAGATAAACAAATTCAGAATTTGTTTCCCAGCATTGGTCAAAATTACTCTCAATAACACTTCTTTGCAATATTTCCCTGATACATGATATTGAGAGGTGTACTGCTTTTCAACCATAGAGATTACATCTATGTTTTAATTATTTTTATAAGTCTCTGTCCTATTCTCCCTTTTAAGCCTTCCAAATATTCATAGTTGTCCTTTTCTGTATTTTTCTAGTTTTGGAATATCTTTTTTGTTGGAATAAGGTGACAAGAATTTTAGGCAGCATTTCAATTATGGCTGTATGTTAAACTTATATACCAGTTATGATCTTTTGCTTTACTTTCAATTAATTTTCTAAAATGATGTTTGCCCATTTAACTGTCATTTTGTATTTTTATATTTTTATTTATTTATTTATTTATTAGACTTTTATCACCGCGCCATCTCCCCCACAGGGAACTGCAGATCATATCTAGTTCTTGTGAACTAGATTTTCTTGATGGGTATGCATTTTAAATTTAAATCTTTATCTTCTATGTTCTTAATAATTTTTAAAAGATCTTTGTGAGGTACCATGAACACCAGGGTGGCTTCCACAAAATGAGTGTTTCATTGTTTATCCTTCCTCTATCCAGATCATTATAACTATTAGTTTCCTTTCCCTCCCCTGTTCTATAGTATTCATGTTTGTCTTTGTCCATCACTGGACATCTCTACATCTGAGCCTTAGCATTTTTCTTTCAGTATTAATTTGCTCTTTTTCCATTTCTTTCTTCTCTTTATTTTTCTTCTTCCTCTGTCATAGCAATACAGAGTCTTAGATTCAGAGAGATGGCTAGCCTTCAGTAATGAGAATCCAGAGAAAAATATATAATTGTTGTTTATTCGTTCAGTCGCTTCCGACTCTTCGTGACTTCATGGACCAGCCCACGCCAGAGCTTCCTGTCGGCCGTCGCCATCCCCAGCTCCCCCACGGTCAAGTCCATCACCTCCAGAATATCATCCATCCATCTTGCCCTTGGTCGGCCCCTCTTCCTTTTGCCTTCCACTTTCCCTAGCATCAGCATCTTCTCCAGGGTATCCTGTCTTCTCATTATGTGGCCAAAGTACTAGAAAGTATTAGAAAGCACTGCTGTAAATTGTTTATTCGTTCAGTCGCTTCCGTCTCTTCGTGACTTCATGGACCAGCCCACGCCAGAGCTTCCTGTCGGCCGTCACCATCCCCAGCTCCCCCAAGGTCGAGTCCGTCACCTCCAGAAATATATAATATTCAACCCAAAAAGAGTAGGGGCAACACCTCCATACAAAAGTGCCTTTGTTATGCAACATTTTAATGGATGCATTTGGAAGAAGAAAATGGCACAGCACATGTTAAAATAACTTGGTGCTTCTACAAAAGATTTATAAAGTTTCAAAATATATACTCTGTAGGAACTACTTGCATCACTGCTTATCAACTGATACCTTTTATAGTAGATTTGTGGAAATTGTTAAGGGTACATTATTGAAAACAAAGCAAATAGCTCTGTTTTCTCAACAGTGACCTGTTCTTTTCATTAATGTACTGTGTGTGTGTGTGTGTGTGTGTGTTTGTGTGTGTGTGTGTGAGAGAGAGAGAGAGAGAGAGTGAGAAGCTCATGTATGTCTGGGCCTGCTTGATAAGTTCTACCTAGAACAGAGCTTTCCAAACTGTGTGTCGCGACACAAAAGTGTGTCACCACACACAGTCTGGTGTGTCGCCACACAACCCGGAAGCGCTGATCATCATCAGCACTTCCGGGTTTTCCCGCGGCGACACACCAACGGCGGCGCGCAAAAAACGAAAGCGGCAGCAGCGCTTCCGGTTTTTGCGCACTGCCGCAATGGCAGCACTTCCAGGTTTTCCCGCGGCGACACACCAACGGCGGTTGGTGTGTCGCCGCGGGAAAACTTTGGAAAGCCCTGACCTAGAAGTTATACAGCGCAGAACCAAAATGGATGGATGTGAACGTTCACAGAAATTTCTCACTTTGGTGATGTGCTCAAGAGATGCTTTACATATTTGGTTTCCAGTTAAAGGAATTTGAAATTGGCAAACCATGCTGTTTTTAGTCAAAGAATATGAATTGTGTTTAGTGCCTTAAGCTGTGTATGTAATCTCATGGTTGCCTGTTCTAGCTGAGCAGTGCAGAGTGAAATCAATCATTTATCTGTATTAATGGTTCCATCTCTGCTACCTGGTAAATTAAAATATAGTGGGGATGCCCTTTTGAGGTGCCTGTATTTGTCAGCAATTTGCTGTGATTTGAGAGAGAACATTCTTGGTACAAGCACCCGAGTTATGGCATTTCCTCCTTGGTCAGCTCAAAGTGTATTTCCTAGCTAAGACTTTTGATAAATTGTCTGCTGTGTTTGGTGATAATTCTCCTGCAATTCAAATTATTTACAATTTTAATGTACAGAGGTATTTTCCCCCAAACTCGGTTAAATCTGGTTAATAGTTCAATAGGAAATTACTGGAAAATACCAAGGTAGTAGATTAGAATGGGAATAAAAAAAAAAGTCCCAGAAGAAGGCAGTGACTAATCACTTCTGTATTGATGTAAAGAAAACTACATGCTCATGTAGTCACCAGGAGTCAAGCTCTACTCAAATGAGATTTTATTATTGTACTACTATGTATCTTTTTATTTAAGTTTTTGTAAACAATATTTACCTGCATATATTTGGAACAGCATCCCCGCCTACATCCATATGACTCCTATCCTGAGGGTGTTCTGTAAGTCCTTGAAAACTTGCTCCCAGACTTGGGGGTAGGATGGTTGCTGAGCCTGTTAGTATTTTTTGGGGGTATTGTATTATTCCAGATGTTTGTGATAATTTTCTTTTGTTTTTAATTGTTTGTGATTTTTAATATGTAAGCAGCTCAGAGTTGTTTGGGTTCAGGTGGCCTCTAAATCTAATAAAATACATAATTTTAATGAATTGTTGAGTGTCATCATCATATCACTAGTCCATATCCCTGCTTTGTGGGCTGCCTCAGGGCTCTACTGTCTCCCTGCTCCTTTTTATTATCTACATGAAGCCACTGGATGAAGGGTGAGGTATCATCACTATGCGGATGATACCCAGTTATACATCTCTGTCACTGGCTGTCCAAGTGAAGCTTTTGAGGTTCTGTCCCAGTGTCTGGGTTGGGAAAAACAGGTTGCAGCTTAACCCTGCTAAGACTTGAGTGTTTATGGGTTTTGGGTTCCTCAGACCCAAATTTCAGGGAGTTGGAATGTTTCCATTTTTGGTTCTGGATGAGGTGGCACTACCCCATTCAGGCTTGGTATGCAATCTGGGGGTTCTTCTGGACTCACAGCTTCTGCTCAAAGAGCAGGTGGTAGCTGTGGCTAGGGGGGCTTTTGCACAATGTCTTGTGACCCAGTTGCACCCATTCCTAAACTGGAAGGCCCTTCTCATGGTCACTCATGCCTTAGTCACTTCCTAATTGAGAGAATATTGAGAGCTACATATGCCAAATGTGGGGGGAAAATAGTCATGGAGAATTTTTTTTAAAAAAAAAGTTACACATGTTTAAAGTGACCATGATAAACAATGGAAATAATAGTGAAGCATTTTTTAAAAATTCTAACCTGCCTGGGTAACTATAGAACTGAACAGAGCCAGAGAATTGTACAAATAATATAAAACTGAATTTAGCAATGAAATAATAGCAGCAGGTTAATTTCAATTCAATCCATGGACAACATTCCCCCCTGATGTTTGGATAGCTCTGACCCTGCTGGACCTCTGTAAGGCCCTGCGCACATGATTCTTACCCCAGGCCCTGGGCTAGAACTTGAGATGAACCTGTCCAGAATGAAAGGGCAATACTGTGTTTGGATTTGGCTATTCTGTTTCCTTTTATTTTGTTATTCTATTATTCTATCCCCTAGTTCCTGATCTTTGCCGTGTTCTGTTTTCAGTTCTTTTGTTTCCATGCTTCTGTACCACTGTAAGCTGCTCAGAGTTGCTTTGCAAGTTGGATGGCCATATAAATAAAAGAGGCAGGCAGGCAGGCAGATGAATAGCTGTGCTCTTTTCTAGTTATTTTCTTGAGGCTTTTAATGGGAATCCACACTGGATTTTTTTTTTTTTTGCATTTGGCAACTCATTTTCCAAGCTCAAACAAACAAACAAAGTAATTTGTCCATTTGCTAACCTGAAAGTTCAACAGCATGGCAATACATTCTGAAATGCAGGTGCACACTTTTGCATTTGGCAGTCTAATTGAAAATAGAATGGGGAGCACACAAATATAAACTCTAATTTCTATAATAACGAATTTAAAACAATACTGAACTTATGTCTCAGGCAGGCAGAGGTATGTATTTAACTCTCCCTCCCCATCCCCCTTTTGCTCACCAACTTCCAGGGAAGAATAGTGTGTGCACATTCAATCTTAACCAGAAGATCTATCCATAGTGAGATGTATAGTTAATTTCCTTTTAACAATAAAATGTTTGTATGCTGATCTAGGGTGAACAAAAACTCATAGCTGGTAAGCAAAGACCGATTTTTTTTCTTGGGTAGTGGGAGGTATGCACAGGTGTTTCAAGCATTGACAAAATGTCAAATTCCAGATTTCCAAATTAATTAATGGCCTTAATTAAAATAAACACTAATAAGTAGTATAATTCCTCAAAGTAAAGAGCAATTCTCTTAGCCATCAGCAATAGCTAACCATCACAGCACCTTGGTGCATCCTTCCTTCCTGTACAGTTCTTGCTGACTATACGGTGTTTCCTAATTAGTAACTAGGCTTTAAAAATATATGATGAAAGGAATCAGCAATGGCTCTAAGAGTATAATTTGTGAACGTGTCTTTAATAAATGGGCAGCTGTGACAACTGTTTTTTTAAACTGTTGTTAAGTTCTTGCCAACCTAGCAATTCGAAAGCATGCAATGCAAGTAGATTAATAGGTACCACTTCGGTGGGTAGGTAACAGCGTTCCGCGTGCGTCATGCCAGCCACATGACCGTAGAAGTGTCTTTGGACAACGCTGGCTCTTTGGCTAACAAACGGAGATGAGCACTGGCCCCTAGAGTCGGAAACAACTGCACAAATTTTCAGGGGGAACCTTTACCTTTTAAAGTTCCCCAGAGAGATGTACAAGACAAGTGCTTTGCCTGATGTTTTTGTTACAAATCTATCCTCTTTCACTGTATTCTAGCAGATCTCCTAAATAACTCCTTAGACAAATTTAACTAGAAGCAGTCTTGAGGTAATGATTTTCTAACACTGTGAAATACAAATGTGATGCATGTGTAATATAAATTAAGAAATGTACATTTGCCGGTTACCTAGCAGTTCCTCTAAATCCCTTAGGCGGTTTTTATAAAGAAACATAAAGAATGGCCAGTGTAATATAGAAACTCTTGTATGTCTAATGGCAAAATATTTTGTTTTGAATTTAATTATTCCTGTAAGAATATATGTTCAGGGGTCAGCAACCTGGTGCACCTGGGCATTACTCATGATACCCACATATGGCATCTTTGAGACTTCCCATGTAAAAAAAAACACCAGAATTTTGTGAAATGTCAAGGCTTAAATGCTGAAATATCATAATATTTGGTCATGCTTAAAAGTAATTTTATTTCAATTTTTTGATGCACCCATGCAAAAACATACAGTATGATAGCATCTCACATCTGAAAAAGTTAACCCTGTTGTAGAAAAATGCTTTTAGAGTGTATTGCTACCTCTGCTGGCTAATTTGTGAACTGACTTTACAATTTCTACTGATACAGAGTAGTGTTCTTTAGAAACTATTGCCTTCTGTGTAGATTTTCAACCTAATAGAACAGAAAACTGATATTTTATAACATATCTCTAATTAGGAATTGCCTCTGAACAATATTGAAAAATATTGTTTTGAAAAAACAAAAATGAAAAAAATCAGTATCAATTATAAAAAATATATTGTAACTAGTTTGTGTTCTCTCATAGTTTCCCAGTTAATTAGCCAACTTGCTTTAATATTTTTTATTTTTGAAATAGTCAATTTTTTGACAGACCTCTACTCCATATGGAAGAAAATGCAAGGGAATGATTTGCTCTGCAGATAGATCTCATGTCTGCTTTGGTGATAAGCAGAGATATGAGCAAAATTTCCTGATAGAGGCTTATGAAAGGCTCATCTTAAAGAAGAAATGATCTTTTTAAAGTGCATTCTGATCTGCATTTTGGCTTAGCACTTGGGACATCAGGTTTAAATCACAGTTTATTCATGGAACTCACTTTTGGCCAATAACTGTTTTTCAGGTTAGTTAATCACCAAAATTGTTGGTAGGGTATATTATTATTATTATTATTATTATTATTATTATTATTTATTAAATTTATATGACCGCCCATCTCCCCCTCAAGGAGTGACTGGGCGGTTCACAGCTATAACAGTATCAGTAAAATACAGTAAAAAAACAATAAAATACAAATACAATAACTAAATTTAAATTAAAACCAAGTGGCAGGTGGTTCGCAGTGACGCTGAACATATTTAAAATATTTGCGGTGGCTCTAAAAAATCAGCCATCCCCAAGCTTGACCACTTTCCCTCTTGTCCCAGGTGAGATCACAGAGCCAGGTTTTCAATTTTTTTCTGAAGTCCAGGAGTGAAGGGGCCTGTCTTATCCCTGGTGGAAGGATGTTCCACAGGGCAGGTGCCGCTGCAGAGAAGGCTCGCCTCCTAGACCCCGCTAGATGGAGCTCTATCATAGAGGGGGTCCGTAGCATGCCCTCTCTGCAAGATTGGGTAGGACAGGACGCTGTAATGGGGATGAGGTGGTCCCTCAGATAACCTGGGCCCATGCCATGTAGGGCTTTAAAGGTAATGACCAACACCTTGAATTGGACCCAGAAGCAAACTGGCACCCAATGCAGCTCACGGAGCAGAGGTGTTATATGTGTCGATCTTGGTGCAATTAAAACTGCCCACGCGGCCGCATTCTTTACCAGCTGTAGCTTCCAGATATTCTTCAAGGGTAGCCCCATGTAGAGTGCATTACAGTAATCTATATGGGAGACCACCAGGGCACGAGTGACCGTTCGAAGGGCCTCCCGGACCAGGAACGGGCGTAACTGGAGCACAACACGAAGTTGTGCAAAGGCCCTTCTGGCCACGACTGCCACCTGCTCATCGAGCAGGAGTCGTGAGTGCAAGAGGACCCCAAGTTATGCACCGGGTCTGTCTGGGGTAGTGCAACCCCATCCAGAACTAAAGATGACAAATTCCCAGAGACTGAGGGGCCATTAATCCACAGCCACTCCGTCTTACCAGGGTTCAGCTGAAGCCTGTTTTTCCCCATCCAGACCCCTACAGCCCCCAGGCACTTGGACAGGGTGGTCACTGTATCACTTACTTCACCCGGGATGGAGATGTATAACTGGGTATCATCTGCATATTGATGATACTTCAGCCCGTGGTGACGGATGATCTCACCCAGCGGTTTCATGTAGATGTTAAAAAGGAGTGGCGAGAGTACCGAGCCCTGTGGCACCCCACAAAGAAAGGCCCGTGGGCTGGATCTCTCGCTCCCTATTAACACCGACTGGGATCGGCCCTGGAGGAAGGAGGTGAACCAGCGCAAAACTATACCGCCCACCCCCAACTCCCTGAGCCGTCCCAAAAGGATATCGTGGTCGACGGTATTGAACGCCGCTGAGAGGTCAAGAACAGCGAGAATGGATGCACCTCCTCCATCTTGCTCCCACCAAAGATCATCCATAAGCGCGACCAATGCAGTTTCCGTCCCATGACCCGGCCTGAAACCTGACTGAAGGGGGTCCAGATAATCCGTTTCATCCAGAATCCTCTGGAGCTGCAACGCCACCACCTTCCCCAAAAAGGGGAGATGGGAGACTGGACAAAAATTATCCAGTATAGTGGGGTCCAGCGATGGCTTCTTGAGGAGGGGGTGCACCAGCACTTCTTTAAAAGCTGCCGGAAACACCCCCTCTCTCAAGGATGTATTTACCATCGCTTGGACCCAACCACAAGTCACCTCCCGGGCTGCTTTCACCAGCCAGGAGGGACAAGGATCTAATTGGCAGGTGGTGGCATTCACAGTCCAGAGGACTCTGTCCACTTCCTCAGGACCAACAGGGTCAAACTGCTCCCAGATAATAAGGTGAGTACGTTCCCTGGGTGTCTCCCCAGACTCTGCTTCACGCTGAGAGTCCAACTTAGAGCAGATCCGAGCGATTTTATCCTGGAGATGCTTAGAAAATTCCTTGGCTCGACCCTGTAGGTGAATTTCTGACTCCCCTTTCCCTAAAAGGGATTGGGTAATCTTAAACAGGGTCGCCAGGCGGTTCTCCGCGGATGCAATAAGAGCAGAGAAATATTGATGTTTTGCCGCTCTTACCGCCATAAGGTAGGCCTTAACAGCGGCTCTAGCCTATGTTCGGTCAGATTCGGTCTTTGTCTTCCTCCAGTGGCGCTCTAGGCGTCTCTTAATCCTCTTCAGAACCCTTAACTCTCCCGTGAACCACAGGGAGTATTGGATTTGCTGGGATAAGATAGGCCGCATAGGCACGATCTTGTCCAAGGCCCCGGCCACCTCTCTATCCCAGGTAGCAGCCAGGGCCTCCGCTGGACCGTTCAGCAAATCCTCGGGTATAACCCCCAGCTCCCTCTGAAACCCTTCTGGGTCCATCAGTCGCTGGGGGCGGACCAATCAAATAGGTCCCGCCTCCCTGCGGAGGGGGGTGGCATGAGAGAATCTCAAAGTCACCAGGGCGTGATCTGACCATGACAAAGGGGAGAGCTGTAATTCTCCCCTCAGATCACGTTGCCATTGCTCCAACAAGAAAACTAAATCTGGTGTGAGGCCACTATCTTGAGTCGGGCCCTGAATAATCTGGAACAGGCCCATGGTCGCCATGGTGACCATGAACTCCCGGGCCGCTTCTGAGGCCCGTCCCAGGGATGGCAGATTGAAGTCCCCCAGAACCATAAGTCTGGGGAACTCCACCACCAACCCCGAGACAGCCTCCAGCAGCTCGGGCAGGGAGGATGCTACGCAGCAGGGAGGCTGGTACAGCAGCAATACTCCCAACTGTTCACGGGAACCCAACTTAAAGAACATGGTCTCACATCCAGAAACTTGTGGAGCAAGGCCCCTGATGGCTACCAGGGATTCTCGGATGACAACAGCCACCCCACCTCCCCAGCCCCGAAGTCTCGGCTGGTGCCATACTCGAAACCTGGGTGTGCACATCTCTGAAAGAGGAACTCCCCCTTCATTGCCCAGCCAGGTTTCGGTAATGCATGCCAGGTCTGCCCCCTCTTCCGTAATTAAATCACTTATGGGGGGGCTTTGTTGTTAACTGACCTGGCGTTGCAGAGCAGCAGCCGGAGGTCAGGGTCACCACGAGTATGCTGTCCAGGCTCTGGGTTTGAACACAGAGGGCCGGAAGACGTCACAGATAGTAAACATCGGGGACGCCTTCCTCTAAGATGACCTGCCCTCCGGCTCCCGCCATAACGTCCCCGGCCCGTCACAACCTCGATCACATGCCCCGCCCTATTTCCCCCAGACTCTCCAAGTCCAATAGCTTCCACTCCTGAACTCCTGAGATCTCTGGATGAAAGTAAGGATCCCTCCATCGATCCACACAGCATCATACACTCTGAATCACAAGGCGGGGGGGGGGGGGCTCTTCCAGTGCACCAGCTTACGCTCTCGGCACTGTTGGAGCCCCAACTCCACTTACACACATCCATTCAATAACATTCACTGTGCACCCCTCTCGGCCTCTCCCACTGGTCGATAGGAGGAGCACCTCATCCAAAACTCTTCCTCACCCCTTGTCTCTCACTCAAGGGGGTGAGTACTCCCTTACATTCTCATTCACACCCTACTCCCTTCTATGTCTTTCACACTAGCAAGGGAGTAGAACATTCACCTTGGGGGATCCTACTAGCCTTAATTAGGTTGATCAAATTTAGAGCAATTGGGAAAGATGGTCAGGTTCAGTCTTCAGTGGCCGTTATCTGGCTGCTCTGGGGTTTAATTTGACTCCAGTCTTCATTCCGGTTCCAGTAAAGTCCACAGTTGTTGATAAGGGCTACTGGTGAAAGGCTACCGCCCAGCTCCCAACAGCCCCTCGGAATGTCCAAGGGGTGGTCCCAGGCCCCAAAACCCGAAGTCAGTAAGGGCCGTCGTCGCCGTTGTCGCTGCCACCATCGCCGGTAATAATCGTTGGTAAAAGTCGCCGGCAAAGGCTGCTGGACGGGCCACCAGAGTCAACACCAGCGCCGGCCGGCAAGAATCAATAAGGGCTGTCGCCCAACCACTGTTTCTACCTCCGCCGCCAGTAAAAACTGCCGGCAGGGAGCACCAGGGGCCGTCTGTAAAGGCCTCACCATTGGTTTATCAAAGGCCGTTAGTAAGGGCCGCTGGAAGGGCCGCCGCTGCCACTGTTGTCCTGTTTGAGGGCCCTCCGGATCATCCAGGGGGGGTCAGGGGACTGAGTTGGCAAAAAGCCGATAAAAGCCGCCACCAAGCCCACCGCTTACAAGGGCCGCTTCTGCCACCGTCGTCGCTGCGGTCACCGCCACCGCTGACGTCTGGGTCGATCAAGACCCTTCGGGAGGGGAATTCGGCCAATAAGAGCCGCCACAGCCGCTGGTAAGGCCGCTACCACCACCATCACTGCCGCCGCTGCTACCGCTCTATCCAGGGGGGATTCCAAAATGGATTCTGTCCCAGTCCAGGATTTCTTCTCCCTCCCTAAGTCTTAAGCTAATTTCGTTGAGATAGGGGAGAGGCTGAGCCAATTTGGGACTCACCCCCTTAGAGCGGCAAACGGCGTCCATCTGCGGTCGCCATCTTGAATTTTCCATATATATTATTATTTATTAACTTATCATCTAGCAATGATGACAAACTCTAACTGCCAAAGCAACCTGCAAGCCCCACAGATGTAGAGCTCATTTTGCATCTGGACAGCTGAGTTTTAAGGAACATCCCACTTAATCTCCTCAAAATAACATACTCTCTACATCAGAGCTTTCCAAAGTGCCGCCGCTGGTGACACCCCAACGGTGGCAGCGGTGGCAGTGCGGCGGTGCGCACGCGCACGGCGGCAGCGCGGGGGTGTGTGCGGGGGCGTGCGGCGGTGCGGGGGGCGTGTGGCGGCACGCGCATGCAGGGCGGCGGCGGCAGCCTCCGCTAAAACGTGGGAGTACTGATCCTGCGTCGCTGCTGCTGCCACCGTGCACGCGCGCGCCACCGCTTCCAGGTGGTGTGGCGACACACTTTTGTGTCGCGACACACAGTTTGGAAAGCTCTGTTCTACATGTATATGTTTGTAGTGCCATGTGTGTCTAAGGTCTTTTATGATTTTTCTGTTTACTTCTTTTCTGTTGGCATTTTTTAACTTAAATTTCTTAATGAAACAAGATTTTATTGTATTGGACATGAATGCACAAAAGTATAGCATAAGGACAGATATTTTCAATAGAAGAGAATATATGTAGCTCATGGTTGAACTGTGGAGTCCTTGGTGCACTCTGAGCTTGGTTGTTTGCTTGCAGACATTTCATTACCCGACTAGGGGTTTGCTCCCTGTTTATATGCAGTAGCTTGCCCTGCCAGTGTTGGTGGGGGTATGGTTTTCTCTCACTAACCAACTGCTCCATTACAAAAAGCAACAACCCTACCTCCCACAAGAACATTATTCAGATGAGTACAAATGCACTGCAGCAACCCAGAACACCAGAAAAAGGTAACAGACCGCCTATACAACATTTTCCAACAAAATGGATACCCACGCAACTTTATCAAAAGGGCCTGACCACTCAACCCACTACAGCACAACCCATGAAAAGGATAACACTGCCATACATGTATATACATACATGTATAAAGGATAACACTGCCATACATACATGCCGTTAAAAAAAAAAATATGCCAGTGCAAAGGCAGAAGTCCAAAGAAGAACTAGAGAACTTAAGAACATATGGTGGATAAAAAAAGCCCAAGAAACCCAACATTTTGCAGATGCTCATGATGCACGACACTTTTTTAATGCCATAAAGGCCATCTATGGACCAACAAACTATGGTACAAATCTCTTACGCTCAATAGATGGTGCTAAACTTCTAAAGGACAAAGAGTCTATTGCACTGCGCTGGAAAGAGCATTACTACAATCTCCTTAATCGTCACTCTACGGTGGCTGATGAAGTCTTCTTGCAAATCGCGCAAAAACAAGTAAGAGATGAGCTTGCAGTACCCCCTAGTTTGGAGGAAGTCAGTAAAGCAACTAATCAAATGAAAAATAACAAAGCTAGTGGACCTGATGGGATTCCTGCTGAAGTCTTTAAAGAAGGCGGGCCTGAACTTACACAACAACTTCATAAGCTCATCGAAAAAATCTGGATGAGGGAGGAGATTCCAGCAGACTTTAGGGATGCCATAATTATCACTCTCTTTAAAAAGGGTGATAGGACAGACTGTGGAAACTATCGAGGCATCTCCCTTCTAGCTACAGCAGGCAAAATCCTGGCAAAGATCATCGCAAACCGTCTCCTATCTATATCAGAAGACATCCTCCCTGAAATGCAAAATGGCTTCCGCCCTTCCAGGGGAACAGTGGATATGATCTTCACTGCACGACAGCTTCAAGAAAAATGCAAGGAGCAAAACCACCCTCTGTACATGGCGTTTATTGATCTGACTAAGGCTTTTGATACTGTAAATCGTACTGCTCTCTGGACCATCCTTCTGAAAATTGGATGCCCTGATAAATTTGTGAACATCTTGCGGCTACTCCATGATGACATGATGGCTACAATCCTGAATAACAATGGCTCTCAAAGCGATCCATTTAAAGTGGAATCCGGCGTTAAACAGGGATGTGTTATTGCTCCAACCTTATTCGCTATCTTCATCGCTATGATTATACACCTTGTTTACTCACTCGCTGGATCGTCACCTTGTTGTGGTGAGTGGGCTTGTGTGTTCCCAATGAACCCTGTGAGCGAAGCCGTCGGGAGTCATGTACTCCTGGTAGGGTCACCCATGGCGGTAAGGTCCAGTGGGAGGAACCAGACAAAGAACGATCCAAGAAAGTCCTCAACGGCAGAACAGGCGGAAGATAACAAGGTGTATTGTTACAACGGCTGCGAAGGCGGATGAAGGCTGCAGCAGACAAAAGGTCACCAATCGTCATGGTATCCATGCCATTGGATTAGAGCCTTTTTCTGTGAAGGTTGTGTGCTGATCGTTGTGCACCGATCTCCACACATAAAACAAATTCACGCACAGGCGTCTTCCAACCACACCAAACCCAAAACAGCCAAAAGTCCCATGGCGATTGACAAATGGCAACGGGGGCAGGACTGTGAAATCCAGAAGCTCCTAGTCATGGACCAGCACATGGGCGGTGGATACGGATTCAGTCGCCCTAACTCAGGGATCGAGGCAGTTGAGTAGTTCAGCAGCTGTATCCATGACTGAGCAGCCCTATTTAGGATCCACTCTGCTCACCCCATATGGGGAGGGGGCTAGAAAAGGTGCCCTAAACATAGTCTGCCTCATTTTCTCCCTGACTGGATTACCGTGACCAGTGGGGTCACCATCTAGCGGTTGTAAAAAACACATGAATTTTGGAACATGGAATATACGGACACTGCAAGACAATATGGATAGTGAATGACCTGAACATAGGACTGCCATTATTGCAAGGGAGCTGAGACGTTTTAATATTGATATAGCAGCACTCCAAGAAACTCGAAGAGCAGGAGAAGGACAGTTGAAGGAAGAAAAAGGAGGTTATACCTTCTTTTGGAAAGGACTGCCTGAACAAGAACGACGAATACATGGGGTAGGCTTTGCTATCAAAAACAACCTTGTGAAGCTCTTGTCAGAAGTTCCCATTGGGATTAACGAACGACTCTCAACTCTGCGAATAAAACTCGCCAAAAACCAACAGGCAACTATCCTAAGTGCTTACGCACCAACACTAGATGCAGATGAGGATATCAAGGAAAATTTTTATACCCAGCTGGACACCATCTTATCAGAGATACCAAAGGAGGATAAAATTATCCTCCTGGGCGATTTCAATGCAAGAGTTGGGCGTGACTTTGATTTGTGGCCAGGAATCATTGGGAAAGAAGGAGTTGACAACAGCAACACGAATGGAATCTTACTTCTGACTAAATGTGCAGAGCATAACCTTGTCATTACTAACACACTCTTTCACCAGAAAAATAAATTTAAAACATCATGGAAGCACCCACGGTCGAAGCACTGGCATCTCTTAGATTATGTAATTGTCCGTGCTAGAGATCGCCGTGATGTACTTCTCACCAGAGCCATGACGAGCGCCGATGACTGCTGGACAGACCATAGATTAATTCGATCCACGATGGCCATAAAGATTGTCCCTCATCGTAGGCTCCAAGGAAGAAAACCAAGGCGTAAAATGAATACACTGGCCCTTCAAGATTCTATTAAACGAGCTTGCTTTCAATCAACTCTCAAGGAACATCTGCCTATGGAACTTCCTGAAAATGTTGAGGAACACTGGACTAAATTGAAGACTTCTATTATTTCAGCCTGTGAACAAACTATCGGATACCAAACTAAGAGACATCAGGACTGGTTTGATGAGAACGATAGTGAGATTGAACATATTATTGACAAGAAAAGGAAAGCCTTCCGGATATGGCAAAGGATATGGCAAAAAGATATTAACTCTGCCGTTAAGAAAAAAAATCTACGCCAGTGCAAAGGCAGAAGTCCAAAGAAGAACTAGAGAACTTAAGAACATATGGTGGATAAAAAAAGCCCAAGAAACCCAACATTTTGCAGATGCTCATGATGCACGGGGCTTTTTTAATGCCATAAAGGCCATCTACGGACCAACAAACTATGGTACAAATCCCTTATGCTCAATAGATGGTGTCAAACTTCTAAAGGACAAAGAGTCTATTGCACTGAGCTGGAAAGAACATTACTACAATCTCCTTAATCGTCATTCTACTGTGGCTGATGAAGTCTTCTTGCAAATCCTGCAAAAACAAATAAGAGATGAGCTTGCAGTACCCCCTAGTTTGGAGGAAGTCAGTAAAGCCACTAAACAAATGAAAAATAACAAAGCTAGTGGACCTGATGGGATTCCTGCTGAAGTCTTTAAAGAAGGCAGGCCTGAACTTACACAACAACTTCATAAGCTCATTGAAAAAATCTGGATGAGGGAGGAGATTCCAGCAGACTTTAGGGATGCCATAATTATCACTCTCTTTAAAAAGGGTGATAGAACAGACTGTGGAAACTATCGAGGCATCTCCCTTCTAGCTACGGCAGGCAAAATCCTTGCAAGGATCCTCGCAAACCGTCTCCTATCTATATCAGAAGACATCCTCCCTGAAACCCAAAATGGCTTCCGCCCTTCCAGGGGGACAGTGGATATGATCTTCACTGCACGACAGCTTCAAGAAAAATGCAAGGAGCAAAACCGCCCTCTGTACATGGCGTTTATTGATCTGACTAAGGCTTTTGATACTGTAAATCGTAAAAGCGATCTATTTAAAGTGAGATCCGGCGTTAAACAGCCATCTATCTACAAAAGCTGACATTGACGCTGAAATTCAGCATCGTCTGAGCTCTGCGAGTGTAGCTTTCTCCCGAATGAAGCATAGAGTGTTTGAGGATCGGGACATTCGCAGGGAGACCAAAATGCTTGTCTACAAAGCCATTGTACTACCGACCCTATTGTACGCCTGTGAAACATGGACCCTCTACAAACGCCACCTCCAACTTCTTGAAAGATTCCATCAACGCTGCCTCCGAAAAATTCTTCTACTTGGGAAGATAGGCGGACTAATGTTAGCGTATTAGAAGAAGCGAAAACCACCAGCACTGAAACAATGATCATCCAACATCAACTTCGCTGGACCGGCCATGTTGTTCGAATGCCTGACCATCGTCTTCCAAAGCAGCTACTTTACTCCCAACTTAAGAATGGAAAACGGAATACTGGTGGACAGCAAAAGAGATTCAAAGACACTCTCAAAGCTAATTTAAAAAAATGTAATATCAGCATTGAGAGCTGGGAAGCCCTAACTCATGAGCGTTTCAATTGGAGGTCAGCCTTTATTAAAGGCGCTACGGACTTTGAAGAAGCACGAGTACAGGGCAAAAGGGAGAAATGAGCTAAGAGGAAGGCATGTCAAGCGAACCCTCATCATGACCGTCTTCCACCTGGAAACCTATGTCCTCTTTGTGGGAGCTTGTGCGGATCCAGAATTGGCTTTTACAGCCACTTACGGATCCACTGTTAAGATTTTACCCCTGGAAGACAATCTTACTCGGCTACGAGTGATCGCCAAGAAGAACAAGACATCAGAAACATCTCAGAAACAACCAACAGACTATTACAACCACATGGCATCACCGTAGCACACAAAGCAACTAAAGCCCTCAAAAACATCTTAAGTAAACCAAAATACCCAGTAGCCCAAGAAGAAAAAACAGGAGTCATCTACAACATATAGTGTAAGGACTGTAACAGCCACTATGTAGGACAGACAGGTAGAAGACTAGCAGAGTGCATCCATGAACATCAACTAGCAGTCAGAAGACACAATGAAAACTCCTTAATTTCACAACACATGGACAGACTCAACCATAGTTTCAACTGGGAAACTCTGAGCATCCTAGACTAAGCTAAATCCAAAAATGCTAGGGAATTCCTGGAAGCTTGGCATTCAGTCAAATCAGCCATCAATAGAGACATAAACCACATTTATGCACCATTCAAAAGAGAATAAAAAAGCTATGAAGGAAACATCAACCAACACCCAGATAAGCAGGGATTAACACCAAACAAGCAAGCAGAAAACAATGCCCTCATCAAGGAACTACCAAGGAGAAAACCATACCCCCACCAACACTGGCAAGCTACTATATATAAACAGGGAGCAAACCCTACACTCACTAGCACTGATGATGTTACCTAGTCGGTAATGAAATGTCTGCAAGCAAATAACCAAGCTCAGAGATCACCAAGGACTCCAGAGGTATTTTCCACTGCATCTGAAGTCTACTAAATCAAGGTCTGTGAAATCAAGTGTTTATTGTATGAGGAATTACTTAATGCATACACCTGGTATGTGTGAGAGATAGGGTTTTCATGCCTTGGGCTGCTTTTCTGGTGATAAGTTTAAGAAGCAAAAATTGAAATAATTCTATAGTGTCATCTTTTGGCCATTCAGTGTTAAGGCATATGGCTATAGGTTTCAGCCCTTCTCCACCACACTTAGGAGACAATCTAGTCTCATGAAAGAAGCAAAATGAAACATTATTAAAAAGTATTTTTAAAAAACCAACCTCTTTAAATATACCTTTAAATATCAAAAATGTGAATATTCAGTGGTGAGGGAGATCAGTTACAGAGCTGTTGAGATTTCAGGCAAACAGCAACTTGATTTAAAAAGGGAATTTACAGTACAGAAGAAAATGTAATACCCCTAGCAGACCACAAGACGCCACTGCTCTACTGCAGATGAGTGTTCTGCGAGCACCTAAATAAAGATATTGGAGAGATTTTCAATTTATTACAGATCAGAAAAGATTCCACATTAAAAGAGAGAGAGAGAGAGAGATCCTCATGCCCAGCCTGAAGAATGGAAAGGCTGAAAATGCATACAGATTTGTAAGTGGTACAGAGAAAGAAAAGACAGGTGTTTCAAGCACAAGCACAATAAAACAGAAAATAAAGTAATGTAGCTTCCTGGCTAGAATTACCTAATTCTACAGGAATAGCAGTTTTCTGAAACAGATATTTTCCTCTGCTTCAAATTATTTGGACTTTGCCCTCAATAACTTTTATAGAAAATATGCATGGATTTTTGCACTTCTACTTATAAAGTAATAAATGAATGGGGTAGGTTAGAAATTTGTACAAATAAAGACTATATATAAACAAAGTATATAGTCTGTACCTTGATCTTCAGCTGTCCTTTTAGTGCTTTCTCCTGCCAGAGGTTGGCAACCATCAATACTATTTGTTTTCTTGTTTACTATCTGAAACATGGATATTTTGCTTTTGCCCAACTGCATACATAGATTTTTCAGATACATGTCATCTTCTATTACTGTGTTTCCCTTGAATCTTTCCTTGTATAGTTAACTTAAATAGATGGTATTCCTGATTATCATGTGTCCTAAGCATTCCAAATACTTTCGCATTCTATGTTCTATGGAGGACCATTTCATTTTGTACATATTCAGCCCATCATATTTTAAAATAATCATTTGTAAATCCACATTTCAAAACCTGTTCTCCTGATGGTTGTTTGAGTCATTGTCCATGCTTCGCTCCATACAAAAAAATGGTCATAATAACAGGCAATCCACCAATGGACTTTCAATCTTAAATCTCACCAGCAAAGAAGCAAGTTTACTTATTTTTCAAAGTAAGTTCAACTCTGGTCCTTATTTCCATGTGTGATCCTGTTTGTCAATCAAAATACAGCCAAGGTATTTATATTATTGCACCCTCTGAACTTCTTTTACATCTACGCTGAACACGTACATAGTTTAGATATATTTCACTTAGGAGAAGCTTACTTCTTAAATGGTTCTCTGTGTGATGTGCAAAATCTTTCTCTTAAGTGAAATATATCTAAAGTATTTGTTCAGGATGGACGCAGAATTCATACATTGAAATTTAGCAAGGAAAAGCATCTATGATAATTTTTGCTTTATATACAGTTTTTTTTAATCTGTTCAATCATGTCCAATTCTCTGAGACTGCCTGGACAACTCCCTGCAGTTTTCTTCCTGCAGTTTTTCAGAAGTGGTTTGCCCTTGCCTCTCTCCTGAGAGAGTGTGACTGGCCCAAGGTCACCCAGCTGGCTTGGTGTCTAAGGTGGGACTAGAACTCACAGTCTCCTGGTTTCTAGCCTGATGCCTTTAACCACTACACCAAACTGGCTCTCTTTATATACAGTTCTGAAGCTTTAATCTTTCTAAAAACATAGTATGCGCTATGAAAATGACAAAAATGACTTGTTTCATATAGCAAGACATTGCATAACTATATAAACTACTTTGAATTTTACTTTTGGAAAAGACCTTATAGCTCTTGCATCATCAAACAGAGCTACAATAAACCTACACATGTATTCATGCAACAATGGCTTTTTAAAGCGTGAATAAATATGATCGATTTAAATAATTTTAGTGAAGACTTTGCATTTTCAGGTTTTTAAAACTGATAGAATTCCAGAAATTAGAATTTGAGCAAAGTTCTGGATTGATGGGCTGAAATGTGGATCATGTTCTTTATAATATTGACATTATTTACAGATTATTTCTCTTGTAAAATTTAAACTAAACATATGCCTAATGTATTGGTATTCTAACTTATTGTATATTCTTTCCAGTGGCAAATAAAAGTATACAATAACCTTTTTTTCCCCTCACCTTCACTGTACAAGTATGGAACAAGCATACTGGCAAGGAATTACATTGGTATTCTGGTAGTGTAGCCAAGCCAGACAGGTCTGCAGCACACTAGTCTATTTTTAGACTGTGGCTTGCCATTTTTATCCAGTGAAAATACTCATCAGTGTCTAGGTGACAGGCTATCAATTTCTGTAAATGTGTCAGAGACCATTCTTTTTTTCTTTTTCTTTCTTCCTATCTTTCTATTTTGCTTTGCAGTATTCAGCTCAAGGTAGAGGGGCAGATTACTTTAGATTTCAATTCATGCACTAAACTCCCCAATTCACAGTTCTCTAACGTCATGCATTTCATTCATCTTTTTCTATTCACAGCTGCTTACGCATCTCTGCTTATTGTCTATAATGGTTGAATTGTTCTACTGCTCAAGCACTAAAGGCATGGGAGGGGCAAATTAATCAATTTAGGTGCCTCTACTATAATTCTTCATTGAATTTCTTTCCACACATGCATCAACACATCCACAAAATATGCTGAAGTTAAATCTGTGTCAGTGTCTGTAAATAAGGTGTTTTGCTTTCCCCCCGAAGTGTATTTGAATGGTAGGTACTGTATGTGCAAGTGATTAAGTTGAACTAGTTGGGCTCTACCTGTGTGACTAGATTCATATTTCTGCTTGGGAATGATATTTCAAGATAGCCCTGAGCAAATCACAGCCATGGTTTCTTACTGACCATGGTAGTGATAAATTAACCATAATACAGGTTAATTTAGTGAATACCTGTGGCACCTTTTTGCATGCTAAATGTATATTTCATGATCCTCAGTTATTGCTTTGATGTTTCTATATATAAAGCATAGGATATTAAGTTCAAATAATGGAAAATCTCTATGCCATTTTTCCTATAGAGCTAGCATGCAGATATTAGTCTGTTGCACTGGTTTTCTCCATTTTTCCAAGTTCTGTAATGCCTAATATATACAAGTGCATGTCTTTAAAAAGTAGTCCAACTTTCCACCTTGATTTGTTGACTTGTAGCATTAGCATTGAAACACCTATAGATGGTGTTACACACCAAATGTCTCTGCCATGTATTTCCACACTGATATTTAGGACATATGTTTTATGTGTGTCCCGTGTCCCTCCTGGCTGGTTAAATCAGCCCGGGAGGTGACATGTGGTTGGGTCCAGGCGATTATTAATACATCCTTGAGGGAGGGGGTGTTCCCGGCTACCTTTAAGGAGGCGCTGGTGCACCCCCTCCTCAAAAAACCATCCCTGGACCCCACCGTTTTGAACAACTTTCGTCCTGTCTCCCACCTTCCCTTTTTGGGAAAGGTGGTTGAGAAGGTGGTGGCGCTGCAACTCCAGAGGATTCTGGATGAAACGGATTATCTAGACCCCTTTCAGTCAGGTTTCAGGCCGGGATATGGGACAGAGATTGCATTGGTCGCACTTAGGATGATCTCTGGCGGGAGCAAGATGGAGGTCCAGAATGTGGCCGCGCGGGCAGTTACGGGTGCGATAAGATCAGCTCATGTAACTCCTCTGCTGCGCAAGCTGCATTGGGTACCAGTTTGCTTCCGGGTCCAATTCAAGGTGTTGGTTATCACCTTTAAAGCCCTACATGGCATGGGGCCAGGGTACCTGAGGGACCGTCTCATCCCGATTATATCTACCCGCCCCACCTGGTCATGCAGAGAGGGCATGCTTCAGACCCCATCAATGAAGGAATTTCATTTGGCAGGATCCAGGAGACGTGCCTTCTCTGCGATAGTACCCGCCTTGTGGAATATCTTGCCCCCGGAGGTGAGACGGGCGCATTCGCTCCTGGCCTTCAGAAAGTCTTTAAAGACCTGGTTCTGCCGCCTTGCTTGGGACAAAGGAGGTAATAGTTCCTCCTGGGGGTGGTTAGCCCCGTAATACCCTCCTTTTTTAAGATCTTCCCATCCTCTGGATTCTTATCTATTTATTATTATATTGTATTTTTAAGTGTATAGGTTTTTAATATTAATATTGTAAACCGCCCAGAGTCTACTGTTGTGGAGATGGGTGGTGATAAATTTGAATAATAAATAAATAAATAAAATATGTTTAAACTTAAACCATATTCCTTTATCATTGGCAGTAGAGCAGCTTGACAAAGTGACAGTTCTGCTACTTTCTTAAAAAGGAAATTGATTTAGTTATAACATAAAAGAATTTTAAAAATGGTCAAATGATTTATTGGAGAATTAGCCAGCTAACTATATGATATGGGATTGGCTCAAATATAGCAAATAAGTGCAGGTGGTACAGATTATACTTAAAGCAGTGAGAAAGGTTTGGCAGCATTACTATTTGAGTCATTGTTATACAAGCCAAGCAGTGATCATACATATTCTGAATTCTCTGGTGGTGGACCAAACAATTTAGCAATGCCAATGATTAGCGTTAAGCTGATTAAGAAGCTAAGACTATTGGGAGCTGGAGAAACAGAATGAAAGAGATACCTTTTGCCTCCTAAGTAAGAAAGTGAAGCAGTTTGTCCCTTGTATGCTACACATATGGCTACATTAAGGGTAAGGTCACAAATTCATAAACGAAAGCTGTTAGGAGATCAAGGATAGCATCAGCATATATATTTTATAATGGCATTGCTTTGTCTCATTCTAACTTTGCTTCATAGGTATTTATAATCTCTTTTTCATTGAGATGGTTGTTGTTGTTCAGTCGTTTAGTCGTGTCCAACTCTTCGTGACCTCATGGACCATAGCACGCCAGGCCTTCCTGTCCTCCACTGTCTCCCGGAGTTTACTCAAATTCATGTTCATTACATCGGTGATGCTATCTAACCATCTCATCCTTTGCCGTCCCCTTCTCCTTTTGCCTTCAAAAATGAGTACCCCATTGGCTGTATGTTGCCCCTAACATCTGCAGAACCTCCCAAAGTGGGCACAGCTAGATTTTTCAACTTTTTTTGCTGCAAAAAATCAAGACAATAATTAGCAACAAAGAGATGCAGAAAATGAACTTTATACTGTCAAGCTCTCAGGTTCAAAGGGAAGAGCATTACATTTGCATTTTGCTTTCCTGGATATATTTCCTGATCCAGCAGAGCTTTAATTATATAAATGTTATTAGGGCAAGGAAGGGTGGTATATTTAATATATTTGTCAAGTATCCTGCAGGCATATTTTAATACCAAAAGAATGGAGCCGTTACATTATAATTATGAAATCAATACAAAAATACAGTCTAAAGGACATATCTGTTAAAGCATTAAAATTGCACCATGCATACTTGTAAAAATAAAAAGATAATGTCCTGACATCAAAATAACACTCTTCTGTGTACTGAAGAGTGATCTATAACTTGGTTAGTATTGCCATCAAGAAGACCCTATCTTTATTAGTGAGTCCAGCTTAAGGCAGCCTTCCATGAAGATTTAAGATGTTCATGTGGACATTTGTCCTTAGCTGAGAAAATAAAAGGTAAGCAACTAGTTTGATTTGGCCTGAAAACCTACTGAAAAATACTACAAAGCAGAAGTAATAATTGCCAGTTCTGAACTCATGTCATGTGTAGTTATGAACATGGAACAGGGCTATTTAAAATTGCTTTTAAAATTTCCAGTTAAATTAATCAACTAATCTGTGATCTTTCCCATCCCTCTATAATGTCCTGACATCTGTCATTTTAGTTTTGGGTTCCAAGGTGCTTTAGAGTCTGAAGTCTATTTCAACCTGTATGGTTCATCCAAAACTTGCATCAGTAGCTTCAAGTGGGAATTGGGAGGCAGGGGACAGCTATGAGAAATATTCCCCTATACAGGTATCATTTTGATTGCATTTCTCTTGGTCCAGCTACATAAACTTACATGCTTGTGTTCTTTTTAGATAAAATCCAAGATGCCGTGATTCTTTTGCACAAGTTTGATGATGTCGTGATATTTTTGCATAATTTATGTGTGGGAAGCATAATGAACAAAAGAAAGATAATGTGCAAAGTCTGAAGGTGTACTGTTGCACTGTGAATGAAAAAGATGACATTTTAAAAATTCATATTTGTGTCATTTTTGTAACAGGTTTTTTTGGGGGAGGGGTTCTCTAAATGTGTTGGTACTGACTTATTAACTTGCAGGGTCTGCATACTTACCTTCTTTGTTCTTACTAAAATATGAGTTGGCATGTATTAGACTGCATTAGCTTCCACTTCTGGGGACTTGAGTGGCTTCTAAATTTGGCACTGCTAAGCTGGTGCTGTGTTTGCTTGAATCAATCGGGGCTGCTATTTTTAGCAAGAAAGGAGAATTGAAATAGCAATTTTCTTTCCATGTAATAGATCCCAAGAGGAATATTGATGCAAGCTCTCTGTCATTGCATATATTTCCACTCCCCAAAAGCACACAGACAAAAGACAGCTGTCAAAGCTTACTGCAGTATTAGTCTTTAATCAATCAAGTGTGTGTGCATTTAAGTGTTCAAGGGGCAAAAAAGGGCATGAACTAAACTAGTTTCAAATAACTAAGCACTTTGTACAGTGGATAATGGCAGGTAATAGGTAGAGGGTAAACATTTTGGCTTCAAGGGTTCCTATAATGTGCTTTTAATTTCTTGATTTTGGTAAAAGGGATCAGACTATTAATAAAAATAAATCTAGTAGGCTAAAACCACACATAATATTTTAACCAGCACAAGTTAATTTTTAAAAAATTCATTTATGACTGCAGAGAATCTTGCAGAAAATATTGTTTAAGTGCCAATGTTAAGTTATATTAAGTGATGCATTCCTGCATTTTTTTTCCTTTCAAGTGAAGGACTTCAGTTTAACTTTAATGATTATTTGTGGTGGGAACTTTGGGATATTTGTTGTTGTTATTATTTCATTAAATTTATTGTAACCACTGTAAGCCACTCCAACAGACTCTGGGCAGCTTACAGAATCTAATACTAAGTTAAAACAATTAAAAACAAAGAAAACAAAACAGCCCAGACTATAAACAGCCATTAAAACACAGTGCAACACCCCCACCCCACTCCCCCGCTCAAACTTATTAAACACAGGCCTAGGACTAAAGCCAAGTTTTAAGGCATAGCTTTCCAAACTGTGTGTCACAACACTTTAGTGTGTCACAACACACAGTTTAGTGTGTTGCGAAGCGGCGGTAGTGTGGATGGCGGCGGCAGCGATGATGGCAGCGGCACACCATCAGTGCTTCTGCATTTTAGCGAGGCCGCTGCCGCCACCGCCGTGCCCACCGCCGCACGCCCCCACACCACCGCCGTGCGCGCCCCCGCTGCCATGCGTGCCCCCCTGCTGCTGCCGCCGTTGGTGCGTCACCAACGGCGGCAGTTTGGAAAGCACTGTTTTAAGGGCTTTTTGGAACCCCAGGAGAGTAGGTGCCATCCATATCTTTGGGGGATTCTGTTCCGAGGGTGGGAGCTATGACAGGGAAGGCACACTTCCTTGGTCCCACAAGATGGCAGTATTTAATAAAGGGGAATGGGAGTGAAACCACTCTACCAGAATGTACCAGGCAGTCAGGAAAAATGGGAGAGAGGTGGTCCCTCAGATAACCAGGCCTTCTGCCATGAAGGGCTTTAAAGATAACAACCAGCATCTTGAATTGTGCCTGGAAGCCAACTTGTAACCAGTGCAGCTTGCGTGACGGTGGTGACAAATGGGCACAACAAGAAGTGCCCATTACTGCTCACTCCGCTACATGTTATTTATTTTATAGGCCACCTGACTCCCAAATGACTCTGGGCAGCTTACAACTTTAAAAATACAGCAGGCCAGAAGAGCAAATTACAAAAACAAACTAAAACAGATCAAACCAAGATAAAACAAAGCATTTTGCTCCAAACATGTTGATGCTGTTTGATGCAAGCCACAACCTCTAATTGAATGATTCTTATACAAGCAAACATACTGTTGCTCACATGCCACCAACTAAGAGGTATGTGCAGAGCACTGACACAATCCATTGATCTTTGGGTTCTGTGTAGGGATATGCTGTGCTTGAGGCCCAATACTAAATAGTGCCTCAAAGTAGGCACACACAGTGCACCTGTCAGTACCTCCTTAAAGAAGTTTCATCTTTCCCTGGGGTCACACACTGTAGCTGTGTAATCCCAGAAAAGTAGGCAGTTAAGTTAATGAGGTGCTGATGGTATGCCTGTGTCTACTCTGAAGTACCTTGTTGCAGCCTGTCAGCACCCTCTTATCAAACTTGTATTCTTCTGGAACCATGCAGTTCCATGAGAGCCCAAGAAAAGGGACTGCTTATTTAAAGGCTTCTTTAAACATGTGCAGTGTGCGTGCCCACCCTTGCTCCAGAGATCTTTTCAGCTTCTGATCTGAACCACAGTACATTCCTGGTAATGAGCCCAGCACTCTTCCACTGCATAACTTTGCAACAATTCCCTGGTCAGTGCAAAACTGACTGTGAAACACTTTTCTTAGAAAAGCCCCATATCTTGGCTGTTAACTACTACTGTACTAAGTTTTAATGAACTTAATAGGTATTTCTCATAAGATCCCACTTTGATCTTATTTTTTGTGGCATTGGTGCATATGCATTTGTTTTTCTTTCAAACATTGTTGATGGGGCAAAAACAGATGGCTGCTGGGAGTTATGCAAAATTCTAGGTAGAGCAGACTTTTTCCTCACAAACTTGTAGAGGTTTTGCCCTGACCTCATGCTGCTATACTAAAGATTCTTGTGCTGTCCCACTTCACTGTCGTAAATCAGTTCTGCAGAAATCCTAGAAGCCAAATAAGTATCTAAGCTAATATCTGGTTCCAAAACCAAGAAATAATACTGTATATCTTGTATGAGATACTGTAGGTGCGGCTAGAAGAGTGCTCCTGATTCAGGCAAAGGTTGGGATATTCAACAAAATAACTCAAAGTTGCAAAGTGGGCTGAAATTAATGCTGTCTACAGCAACCTTCTCAACGTCACCTTACAAAGTTCCCAGCATTCAGCTCTTCCCAAGTGACATGTTTATGATTCTGATTCTTGGAAAGGGGTGGGAGGGATGGGACTATTTCTTCGGGAATCTGATCCTGCAATCTGGCCTTCCTTTGCCATTACAACCTCTGTTTCTTTGTTCAACAGTGATAATGCTGTTTAAGGTTCAGAGTCTTTTGAACAGATATTGGAGCTTCAGAGTCCAAAAATATCACCGAAGCTGGTTCTGTTTCAGCTTCCATCCCATGCTCTAAGCCCCAATGAAAACAGTCTATCCGTGCTCTACATTCTAATCCTCCTCAAAACCCCCAGATCAGACTAGCCAGGTTACCTCTCCTACTCTGAAGTAGTGCTGACTGGCAATTTGTGTTAGGGCTTGCTATTTGATGTTAACCTGTAATGGAATCATTTGCATCCATATATTGTTAATTCATTCACAGCAGTCTTGAATTCTAATTTAGAGGGAGATGAAGTAATGCTGAGCATTACAATGCTTCAGTTAGAGGAAAAAAACGGAAGACGTCCTTAAAGCCCTTTTGTAATGAGAATATTAGTATCTAGTGTTTATTTATGGTATTCTGTACTTTGGAAATCTTAATTCACTTCCACAATTCTATTCTCTCCCCTGCCCTCTCTATTTTGTAGTTATCACAGGAGCTACCGATGGAATCGGAAAGGCCTATGCGGAATCGGTAAGCGTTAAGTTTTTATTTGTCAGCCCTGCCCCAAACAGTGATTCTATGCATTCTGGGTAGTGCTGGTCTGTTTTGGAACTATTTCCCTTTATAAACAGTAATTTGAGGATAAATGTATTCTTTCATATATATTAAGGTGCCAGAAAATATGTTTAAAAGTCACAAATAAATTAATTTTGGATTAGAATGGGAAGGATGAAGTCCACTGTGCAAAAGAGGAGTTGCTGTGATTATGGTCAGCTTAGGTTTTGCTACTGGAAGATGTGTACATTGTATTTTTTCTAGGTTGATTGTTTGTTTGTTTGTTTGTTTGTTAATTTACTTACTTACTTACTTACTTACTATCCCTAACACTCCCTCCTCCTATTTTCCCCACAACAACAACCCTGTGAGGTGAGTTGGGCTGAGAGAGAGTGACTGGCCCAAGGTCACCGGCTTTCATGCCTAACATGGGACTAGAACTCTCTGTCTCCTGGTTTCTAGCCCAGCATCTTAACCACTAGACCAAATACTCATAATATTAAATATAATCAAGTTTATTATTCCATACTGTAGAATTGGAAATTCCCTTTTAAAATTCCCTTCATGTACATTAGCTGTGAGTCACTGAGAGTTATTTTAATACATTTTATGCACCGGTTTCAAGCTCAGAAATTTCTAGAGTAATTGAAGCATTCTGTTTTGAACATGAAACAATTCATATTCAAAATATTTTGCACATCCCTATTGTAAATGGTAATATGTACATGCGTTTGTACACCCATATAGTGTGTGAAAAGCAAAGTCTTGCAATGCAAGCTATATATAGGCAGTCCCCTGATCACACCAGTATTCAGTTCCAGGAATTCTTATGTACTGTATTTGTTCTGTATGTTAGATTGTGTGCTGTGTGCATGTGCAAGAAGCCAGCTGCCATTTTTGCATCCCTTGTGTAAATTTAGGTTACATAAGTCAGGTTGTGTATAAACAGGGGACTAACTGTACACAGAAATTTACACTCTATATAAATATGAAAGATATTTATATATCCGTGATATTATATATATTTATATAACACACCGTGTTCTGTATTGCATTTGGTCACCTCAAGTCTGGACAGAATTGAAATATTTTCAATTAATAATTTATAAATATCTTGAATCTGCTTTGCATATAAGTTTTGAAAATGGTATTCTTATTCACTGTATTCTCACCTGATCAAAATTAATTTTTTTAATTGATTATGCACCATCAAGTTGGTGTTGACTCTTAATGACCATGTAGATTTTCTCCATGGCAATCTCTCCCTAATCTGGTGTCCTGTCTGGTGTACACACAGGAGTTTGGTTGCAAGGCTTTACTTTAAATGGTACAAATACAGGCAGTGGCAGGCAGGACGTGTGTAAGATCACATGCTGAGTTTTGAGCAGTCCCAAAATCCTTCGGAAACTCTTTACCTGTAAAGAGTTTCCAGTGACCAGAGTCCAAAGCAATGGGCAAAAGCATAGTTGAGCACAGTCCAAGGGTCTCCGCATCGGGTAGGTTGTCAAACAGTCCAGGTCCAAAGAAACAGAGTTTCTACAGGCAAGAGCTCAGATTGCAAACAGAGTTCTGAATAGCAGGGTGTTACTCTTAAATAGAACCCAAGCCAGTGAACTTAATCAAGGATGAGAATGCCCCTGGCATGCAAGGGGACATACCAAACACCATTGCTTTGCTCTCCATTGCACGTGGCATGCTCTGGGGCTGTGTGATCTTTCCAGCTCCAGCTCCAGTTCCTCATCCTCAGACAATGGGCACAGCTGCTCCTTGATGATTGCTGGGTGGATCAGCCTCAGGTGATTGAGTGCTCAAAGCTTCCTCAGGCTGAAATCCACCCAGTTCTTCCAGAGCACACTCCTCTGAGTCGGAGCTGGCCATGACAACTGGTCGTTTTGGTCTTCCAGTGGTGCACCCGTCACCACTGTTAACTGAGTCTAAGGTAGATAGACTCAGTTACAGTGGTGACGGGTGCACCACTGGAAGACCAGAACGACCAGTTGTCTACTTTGCTGCTGGTCATTCTCTTCTCTTTCCTTCTACCTTACCCAGCATTGAGCCTCCTCCAGAGAGCTAAGTCATCACATAATGTGTCTGAAGTAGGATAATTTGACCCAGGTCATTTGTGCCTTGTGTGAGAACTCTGGGTTGATTTGTTCAATGATCCATTTGTTTGTTTTATTAGGTGAATATCTCAGGAGTATTCTCCAATGCCAAAGTTCAAAAGCATAAGTACTCATCCTATCCTGCTTTTTCAAAGTCCAACTTTCACTTCCATAGGATGTCACAGGGAATATCATAGCTTGCACGATTCTGATCTTTGTAGATATAGATACATCCTAGCATCTGAAAATCTTTTCCAAGGACTTCATGGTGCTCTACCAAGTGCTAGTCTGTGGCGTATTTCTGGACTGCTTGTTCCTTTATTGTTGATGGTTGATCCTAAAAGGCAGAAGCTATCTTCCTTGTCATTTCTAAGGCTGGTTGTGATAGGATGTACGCTGGCTTATAGGGAAAAATCAAGGCTTGAGAGTAAACAGAGTGCAGCTTTTATGGCTAAAATGTTTACTTGTAATAAAGGCAATAAATGTATATACAGTTGCATTATTGCAAAAAGGAAAAACAAACTTACAAGCAGAGTTTCGTGTATTGTTTCCATTTGACAGACATGAAGGGGCTCATGCCATGGCCTACACACACAGCCACGCATAGCTATGCACTTCCCAGTCTTCAGAAGTAGAACACACACGGACATGGCTAAAAGACCGGACAGAAGTCAAGAAGCATAGAACACCATTTTGCATGGATAGAAATAGGCTTTTTCCAGCTTTCTGATTGGAGGAAAACTTAGGTTAGGCCAAAAGCATAACCTGTCAATAGGTGGCAGTGTCTCAGCAAGCATGTGATTCCCCCCCTCCCTTGCTCTACACAGAGCAAGGCTTCCCACAGACGCATCATGGCAAACTGTTCCCATGGGAAGGTTTAGAGACTAGACGTAAACAATACATCACATGGTACCTTCTAGCTTCATATCTAATGAAGATATAAGCAAAGCCATTCAAAGCTATGGGAAGGCTTTGCTGTTATCTGGCCACCTGGCGTCACGTCATCATGAGAAAGCTGTGCTTTGTATAGAAAACAATTTGCTAATTTCATACGAGAAATCTGACAGGTTGTTCTACCTGTTGTCATTAGTTTGATCTTTATATTTAATTTTAGTCCCATTTTTTTTCACTGCTTGCAAATCCCTTGCATTTTTTGCTATGCAGAGTAGTGTCATCAGCATAGCACAGGTTATTGGTGTTTCTTCCTCCACTTTTAAAACCACACTCATCTTCTTCTTCCAATCCAGCTTCCCTTAATGTATATATTCAGCATAAGAGTGGAATAAATAAGGAGAGAGTATACAACTTTGTCCCACTTTTTTGGCAGCCTGGAGCTAGTCTCTCTTGCCATATTCTGCCCATACTATTGCTTTCTGACTGTATATAGCTTTTGCATGAGGACAATGAGAAAAATGATTCCCATTTTTCGACGTAACTGCTATAGCTTGACATGATCAACATAATCAAAGGCCTTTCTATAATCAATGAACCACATTCCGACTTCGTTTTGGTATTCTTTGGCTTTCTCAATTATCCAGCAGGCATCAGCATTAATGTTTCATGTTTATCAGCCTTTTCTAAACCCAGCTTAAACATCTGGCATCTCCTTTTCCGTGTAGGGTTCTAATCTGCATTGCATAATCCTAAGCATTATTTGGTAGCGTGTGAAATTAAGGATATTGTACAATACTTTGAACACCCTGTTAATCCTTTTTTGGTATTGGTATGTAGAATGCCTTCTCCCAATCTGTTGGACACTGTGTTGTTCTCCAGATTTGCCTGCATAGGTTGGTTAGAACTTGCCATAGCTTGCCATATTTCTGTGGGTATTACATCAGTTCTGACAGCTTTCCAATTCGGTAATGACCAGAGAGCTGACCTAACTTCATCTCCTAGTACTAGAGGTTCATGTAAGTAGGGCATATCTTCTAAGGCAGTGCTTTCCAAACTGCCGCTGTTGGTGACACACCGACAGTGGCGGTGCGGGGGTGCGCGTGCACAGCGGCGGCGCGGGGGGGTGCGCGGCGGAGGCGGCCTTGCTAAAACGTGGAAGCGCTGATGGTGCACTGCTGCCGCCGCCGCCATGCACACCACCACCGCGCACGCCCCCGCGCTGCCACTTCGCAACACACTAAAGCAGGGCTTTCCAAAGTGCTGCCGCTGGCGACACACCAGTGGCGGTGGCAGCGCGGCGGCGGCATAGGGGTGTGTGCGGCGGCGCACGGCGGCGGCGTAGGGGAGTGTGCGGCGGCGTGCGCACGGCGGCGGCATGGGGGGCATGCGGCGGCACGCGTCTGTACGGCGGCAGCGGCGGCAGCCTCCACTAAAACGCAGAAGCACTGATCCCGCGCCGCTGCCGCCGTGCACGCGCGCACCGCCGCTTCCGGGTGGTGTGGTGACACACCACGCTGTGTGTGGCGACACACTTTTGTGTCGTGACACACAATTTGGAAAGCTCTGCACTAAAGTGTCGCGACACACAGTTTGGAAAGCTATGTTCTAAGGTATCAGATGTTGACATCTCTACTGTGCAATATTTTAGTTTGATCTTTGAATCGGTTACTATCTGTCTATTGATGTCCTTTAGCTTACCAATTGAAGGTTGGAACCTTCTGAATTCAGAGATCTTTTGGAAGACTTTCCCTGTTTTTCCATGTCTGTTTCCATCTTCAGTGTCTTTACAGATGTTGTTATAATACTGCTTCTTGTCAACAACTCTCTGAAATGCTTTGTTAAGTTTCTTCCTGAGATTTTTTGTCTTTGTTGGATACGGCTTCCATTATCTTTTTGGCAATTTCCGTGGTTTGTTCTGCCACCCACTTTCCTTTTTACTGTTCCTTCACCTTTGCAAGTCTCTTTTCACACTCTTTGTTAACAAGTTTGTTAAGTTCATTCCACAGTTAAGGTCATTCCACAGTACCTCTGATTCTCTGTAAATCAGACTCAGGACTTCAAAGCAATTCCTGATGTTCTCCTAGAAAATAGTGGGAATATGCTCATGATCATATTGTGGAAACTGGTTGGCTTTCTTCTTCTTTGTCTTAACTTGGAACTTGTACATGAGTTTGTGATCTGTTCCACAATCAGCACCTGGCCATATCTTTGATGCTATAACTGAACTCCTCCACCACCTTTTAACAATAATATAGTTGAGTTGATTTCTATGTATCCCATCTGGTGATGTCCATGTATACAGACATTGTTTTGGTTATTTGAAGACTGTGTTAGCTATAAAGAATTCATTGAAGGGGCAGAAATTAATAAATCCAGCTTCATTTTATTTCCTAAGCTATATCTTCCAACTATGTACATTTTTCTCCTTAATATTTTTAATTTTGGCATTCCAATCTCCAATCACAAGCAGCACACCTTGCTTGCATGTTCTGTTGATTTCAAATTTAATTTGATCATAAAATTCATCAACCTCCTCTTGTCCACCAAGTCTAGTTGATATTATTCAGTCATTGATTGCATTGTAGCCAAATACTGTTCTTGCTATACCTTTCCTAATTAAAAGCAATGTTGTTCCTTGTTTTTCATGTCCTGTCCAGTGTGACCTTCTGACTGAAAGTGTCCAATCTGGGTCCATCTCAATTCACTGATGCCTAAGATGTCAATTTGTAATTGTTTCATCTTTCACTGTGTTGAGCTTTCTCATAATCATGCTTCTTACTTTCCATGTTCCCACTATAGTTCTATCTTTGCAGCTTCAGATTATCTTTTCCTGTATGGCAGCATCAGTAACTAAATGTCCCAAAGCTTTAATCTAGCTACATCATAAACACCATTGGTACTCTGAAAGATCCCCAGCTCTTCCTCAGTAGCTTGTTGAATGCCATCTGACCTGAGGAGCTCATTATCCGATGCTATATCGTCAGTCAGTTTATATTTTCTATCCATGCGGTTTTCTTGGTAAAAATACAGGAGTGGTTTACAATTGCCTTCTCCTGCACAGTATGAAATGATGCCTTTGCCATCATCACTAAAGTGATAATGGAGGCAGGTGCTTTATATATAGCTGCTGCCCACTATAGGTGCCTACTTGCTTTAGCTGAGCAGCTGGGATGATCTTCACGCTGTAGGTGACTGTGCTGGGAATATATACTCTTGGCATACACTCCTGACATTCTCCGCTCATCCCTCCCAGGAACAGCCTCCCCCCCCCCATGTGGCAGTAAGAATATAAGTTTGTTTGTTTGTTTGTTTGTTTATTATTTCAATTTATTCCCCGCCCATCTCCCATGGAAGGGACTCTGGGCGGGCTACAATAATCAACATTTAAAAACCATACAAAATAGAAGATAAAAATATAAAAAATAAATAAAATCCAAGATGGATTGGGGACCATAGCACAGATCGTACTGCTACGGGGCCAGCCAACCCCAGGAGGCACTACCGCCTCTGTCGTCCCAGGCCAGGCGGCAGAGCAAGGTCTTAAGGGCCTTCCGAAAGGCCAGGAGTGAAGGGGCCAGTCTCACCTTCAGGGGCAAGATATTCCATAAGGCGGGCGCTATCGCAGAGAAGGCACGCCTCTTGGACCCCGCTAGATGGAATTCTCTTGTTGAGGGGGTCCGAAGCATGCCCTCCCTGCATGCACGGGTGGGGCAGGCCGATGTTATTGGGACGAGACGGTCCCTCAGGTACCCTGGCCCTATGCCATGTAGGGCTTTAAAGGTAATCACCAACACCTTGAATTGGACCCGGAAGCAAACTGGCAACCAATGCAGCTCGCATAGCAGAGGTGTTACATGTGCCGATCTCATGGCACCCATAACTGCTCGCGCCGCCGCATTCTGTACCAGCTGAAGCTTCCGGATACTCTTCAAGGGTAGCCCCATGTAGAGTGCATTACAATAGTCTATACGGGAGATGACAAGGGCGTGAGTGACTGTTCGGAGGGCCTCCCGATCCAGGAAAGGGCGTAACTGGCGCACAACTCCAAGTTGTGCAAAGGCCCTCCTGGCCATGACTGCCACCTGCTCTTCGAGCAGGAGTCGCGAGTCCAGGAGGACCCCCAGATTCCGCACTGGATCTGAGTGACGTAGTGCAACCCCACCCAAAACCAAGGATGACAACTTCCCGGATCTAGGGGGGCCATCAATCCACAGCCACTCCGTCTTACCAGGGTTCAGTTGAAGCCTGTTGTTCCCCATCCAGACCCCCACAGCCTCCAGACACTGAGATAAGGCATTGACCGCAAAGACAAGTTTGGTCTAGTGGTTAAGGCAACGGGCTAGAAACCAGGAGTCTGTGAATTCTAGTCCCGCCTTCGGCATGAAAGCCGGCTGGGTGACCTCACACACACTCAGCCCAACTCACCTCACAGGGTTATTGTTGTGGGGAAAGGAGGAGGAGGAAGGAGTATTAGGTATGTTGGCCATCTTGAGTTATTTATAAAAATTATAAAATTATAAAAATAATAAAGGGATAAAAATTAAATAAATAAATAAATAAATAAATAAGAGTGGTATAGGAGAGTTAACTACATTCTGAATTACAATAGGTCAACATGGAGGAATTTTTAATTACAATATTTTTACTTAAGTAAGTTTTATTAATGTGGCAGTTTTGAAATAAATTATGTCATAAAGGATCTTTTGTGTTTGTATTTGCCCAGTATTCTGCCATTTTATACTGCATTTGAATAAATATAGCAATAAGATGTGCTAATCAGACCACATTTAGAAACTGATACTTGAATGGTAATTCAGTAATAATAATACTAACTTATTTTATACCTGTAACTAAGCTCATTATATAAAATACAGAGAGTAAATTCTCCATTGAGGATGTGAAGTTTTCCACATTTTCAAGATAAATCCCAACTAAAGTGAAACAAGAAATATGGCAATATCAAATCCCAGTTATTGGAATTTTCTTGGATGAACTGTTTAATCATGGTGCCCAATATTCCATTGAATTTCTCCACTAAGCCATTTGTTTAGTGATGGTAGGGGACTGACATGAGAATATTCCATGCCATAGGTGGCCCATAACTTTTCCATTGCCCTTTACAAGAAAGTAATTGCTGTATCTTTCATGATTCCAGCAGCTGTCCTATCCTGGCAAACAGATAAAGCAAGGCTTGACTTAACACTCTTAGCGTTAATCCATCTTAAAGTTACTACCTCCATCCATTTATCAATTTAATCTAAAAGGCTGCCTAACTCCAAATGAATCTGGGCTGTGTAAAACGTTAAAAGCAATAGAAACCATAGAAGGGGAAAGAACTGTGTGGCCTGGAAGAAAACATTCTGCTAACATATAAAATTGTAAAAGGTGCTTCCCACCCACCCTAACCCAAGACCTGAGGAAAAGTCAGGTTTTCGGAGACCTTTTAAAAATACAGGTAGTCCTCGAGTTACGACGGTAATTGGGACCGGAATTTCCATCACTAAGCAATGTGGTTGTAAAGTGCAATGTCACGTGGCTGCATTGCTTAGTGAAGGCAATCCTGGCACTCCCCGTTGCAGCCATTAACCAAATTCCACCGGTTGTTAGCTGAGGACCCACCCCAGTCCAAGCCATTCCGGGCTTGGTCCCTCCTAGTTCCGAGCCTCAGTAAGGTAAGGGACTGCCTCCAATTCACCCCGCCCGCCTATCTCTACCCCCCACCTCTGCCCTTTTGGCTGCCCTGCACCCTGCCTTGTGGGGTGGCAAGCAACCCCAGAACTGCACAACTCTGGGGCTGCTTGCCACACTGCAGCTCGGGCTTCTTTGGGCACCACAGCTCTGGGGCTGCAAGAAGCCCCTGAGCCGTGGCACAGCATGAAGCCGCAGCGCCACTGGAAGCCTCAGCCGCCCCAGCCCAGTCCCAGCCACAGTTGCCCTCCACTGCCCCAGCTGACCTTCGCCATCTTCTTGCTCCCACTGCTGACAAGGTGTGCCTGCCCTGGCCTTTCGCAAGGCAGCTACTGGCCATGTGAGGCCATCTTTCCCAGATCTCACGAGGAAACCGCCATGCGCAATCTTGGGAAGAAAGCCTCATGCAGCCAGCAGCTGCCTCGTGAAGGGCCAGGCCAGGCGTGCTTGGTCAGCAGTGAGAGCAAGAAGGTTGCAAAGGTCATCTAGGGCAGCAGGGGCCACGGAGTGCAGGCGGCCAAAAGGGTGTAGATGGGGGGGAGAAAGGCAGGTGGGGGGAGTTGAAGCGCCCCTGTGATGGTTAGTGCGGGCAGCCTGTCAAGTGCCCGAATTTTGAGCACGTGACTGCGGGGACGCTGCACAGCCATAAATTTGGGGACCAGTCGTAAGTCCCTCCATTCAGCACTGCCGTAACTTTGAACAGTCGCTGAATGAATGGTCATAACTCGAGGACTACCTGTAGGGTGATGGCATAATATAAATATAAATAAATAAATAATCCACAACATACTGCTTTCTCTAAGGTGACTAAGGTTTATAGGTCCCAGGACGTCTGCTGCCACTCTCTGGACAGGCAAGAGCTGCAAAGGTGCCTTTACTGTGTCCTTGCTGTTTCCCATTCTCTGGCAAACATTACGGGATTTTACATATTCCATCACATCCCTGCCATATCCAGTCCAGTAAAAATGTTGTTTTACTCTCTTTGGTTCTACCCAGTTCATGTGTCCATTTGGATGTGGTTATGGAACTTGCTAAGCATAACTAAATGTCTCCAAGGCTTTCACCCCTTTCTGTGTTCTAATGGATACATTCCTGACCCAGCAGTTCTGAACTTTGCTGAGGGGGTTGAGAGTTGTGTTTAGATTTGAATGATAAGCCTGAATAAAAGGCTGAGATGAAACCCTATTTTTTAGATTATGTGGAGAAGTAAGAACATTAGATTTGTCTCGGCTCCACTCAGTATAAAAGTAAATTTAAAATCTTGACACAAGCTGGGCTTTTACCTACTTCTATAGAAAATTGCAATTTTCCAAAACAGAAGTTCCTCTGTTTCATTACCTGAACTTCTTTCAGTTTTTTTAGGAGAATCCATTTTAATAAGACGTTGCTTTTGGCTTCTCCCCAGTTCAGCTATGGTTTGCTCTTAAACAAACATACTTTTCCTTTCTCTAACAAAGGGGGTGAGTATGGGAAAATTTAACTTTGGGTGTACTTGACAAAGAACATCTGTTCATTGGGAAGTTTGGGGAGACGCCTGAGCCTATTGGCTGGTCAGGAGAGTATATTCCCAACAGCCTAGATATTCCATCTACAAATGAAAACATTTGTTAGATCATAATTGATCAGTAATCGTCTTAGCTAAATTTGGTGTATTAACTTGGATGCTATATAAAATGCCTTTTTTTTTCCTATTCGAGACAATTATTTGAAATTAGGTAGGTACTAAAGTTTCCTTCTGGCAGAATCTTTGGATTCAACCCCAAAATGTATGGCAATATGTCTCTCCCCTATTTTCCTTCCTGCTTTGTCTTCTGTGCCTAGGAAGATTAAGAACATTTCACAATCTCAACAACAGCAAGGTAATCTTAACGATCCTCCTTTGGATAATAAAGGGACTTAGAAACATCTCAAATAACCATGACCTAGCCCCAGGTGTAAGGTCACACAGCCACCATAGAAACATATTTAAGGATTCCCTTACAAACTTTACTCAGACTGAAGAAGCTTCTTGGATAAGGAGCGAAACTTTCCACTGAGAAAATAGAAATCCAGTTGACATGATTCAAGCTACAGATTCAACCCCGCAATTGCAATCTTTAATAATTATGCTGATCTTGTACCAAATTGGAGTTAATATTTTTGAATTTTTTTCTCTTCTCAGTTAGCAAGGCATGGAATGAAGGTGGTTCTTATCAGCAGATCTCAAGAAAAACTGGATAAGATTGCCAGTGAAATAGGTGAGTAACTCTCTTGTTTTTTCTTCACACACACCTGCCATGATGAGGCAGCACAGGAGGACTTGGGGTGTGTGTGTAAGCTTTAAGCTTCTAGTATTTACATTTGAGACTATCTGCCTGTCCATTGCATTTTTTCTTATTCTTGCAATCTAATAATGTGGATTTTCAGAGATGCCTGAATGAGAATCCTACATTCTCCTTATTTTGAAATCTTGATTAGCATGTTCCACTTTTACTTAACTAATAAATTAAAATGCACATGCATTTTACAATTTAAGTTTTACCAAGAATCAGAGGTATTTGAACTGAAGTGCTTGATGAGCTGGAGTTCTTGATTAGATTTTTTTCTTTACGGTGAGATTTCAGTGCTGTGTTAAATTCCGTATATAATTGGAAATACCTTCTGTAAAATAATGAAGGCTCTGAATATCTGTAATCCATTAAATTTGTCATGTCCAATTTGCTGAACATTAGATACCCATTAGATATATCAGATATATATCTTCTTATATTCCATCCAGAAGTTCAGCCAGCATGGGGAGCAGTGGAAGGAATCAGATTATTTGCCTGGCCTTTATGCTTTGCACATTCATGGAAAATGAGAGCGGCATTTCTATGCATACAATATCATGGATTGGAAAAAGCAGTCACTTCAGGCTATTGTATTGGCAGCTCCTCACTTTCATTTGTTAAAAGGGTATATTCAAAGTAGGGTACATTCAAAGTAGCCTCCACAACACCAATGATCAAATTAATAAGAACTAGCGATAATAACATCCAGTCTCTAAAGTTACTAAAAACCAATAAGTACAGCTAAATAAATAACATGTAAAGTAGTAAGTATAGGCTAAGAGGAAGGCAAATCCAATTCCTTCTAAAGAATTGACCTTTTTTTCTTCTGATCATACTCTTAACAACTGATCCTTAAGAAGAAACTGGTTAGGCAGCTTACAGGGATAGAGGGTAGGTGGGGGTAATTTGGTGTTGAGGCATCTTAGCTTATGTACTCTATGTCGTTTTTTCACTCGTGGGCTAAGAGAGGAAGAGATAGGTGATTTCAGTCTCATTTTTGCTTGTTGAAAAATTCCCTGTCCTTTGTTTCCACCACCCTGGATCTTGCAACTAATAGACACTTGAGATGGGCTTGTCTTACTGATTTTAAAGTGTGGGTGACAGTAGTCTGTCAAGTAACTTGGTCCACAAGCTATAAAATCAGTATATTGCTTGAAAGTGTACTGGCCACAAAGGAGCGTAGTGTAAATGAAGTGGTATTTGGTTACATCCTTCACAGGTTTGAAGTATTCAAAATAGCTCCACATAAAGCTTTTTATGGTTATCCAGCTTGGATGCCACTTCATTTTTCTCATGGCAATACCAGTTAAGACTATGAGAATTAAAGTCCAACACATTGGGAGAATACCAGGTTTGCACAAGTATATACTGTAGATAAGAAGCAAGATCACTTCCCTGACAAGGACAGAATCAACCTAAAATGATTTTAAAAACCCAACAATGAGACACTTCTGGACATCATTATCTGGGCTTCCCCAGAATTTGGAAGAACTGCAAAACTGCATTTACAGCTGAAAGAGCAATACAACACTATTTGTACTCAATTCAGAGCAGTTGGCTTTCCTACCCACAGTAACCTCTGAATTATCAGAGTATTTTTATGTCAAAACTCTTTCTACAAATCTAAGCAAGAGGCAACACTGAATGTCATCCACATACTAATAATGTTTTAGCTTAACTGCTGGGAACTTTGCATGTGCTGGGCACTACCACAATCACATAATCTTATGTGATGGTATAGGCAGCATCCTCAAAGTAGTTTTTTTAATTGCCCTAAACTATAGGAGATTTTAGTGATTGCGGCCCAATATTTCATATGACCATTATCTGAAATCCATCAGAGAATGCTGAAATCTCACAAGACTCGATAAATGTGCACTGTTGTAATTATAATCTATAATAAAATTACTTTTAAAAAGACAATAAATGTGCATGCTTTAAACCATTTATTTAAAATTATTTTTACATTTTTAAAGTGTTGTTTAATTTGGGGTGTTCCTAAGCACCCAGTTTTCATCCCCTTCTTTAGTCCAGACCTCCATATAGCTTCCGTTTTGGTTTCATGCAGATATTAAAAAGCATGAAGAAGACAATAAAAACATGTGGCACCCCATAAGCTAATAGCCAGCTATGAGATGGACATCTCCCAGCACCTTTTCTGGTCAGGTCCAACTCTGCCATAAGGCAGGATGAAGCAGACATTTAGGTAGCAGGGAAGGAAAGGCGGTGATCTTGAACTCTTCAAACAATGCCCGCTTTGCTTGTGTTTCAGTTTCTACTGCAGCACCCACTCTTCTTTCCCAGCACAGTGCTTGGTTCCCAGTGTGTTAGTATGTCAAAAGTCACTGTGGGGTATCAGAGAAGCAACAGCTTTGTTGTTTTCAGCATAAGCCATAATAGGGGCATCCAGATTTTTTACTGTTCCCAAACCAGTTCTGAAATCAAGTTAAAATGTTAATTGCCCAAACTGGCAAATTAAACAGTGTTGATCTGTTGGATGAAAAAGCCCAGTAAAGCTGCTATATGCACCTGATTCCTACCCTGTTTGATATGAACTGGATAAATTGCAGAATGGCTGGCATTCCCACCTCTGCCTCAAAATTAATTTTAGTTCTTAGCAGCCCCATATTTTTATTGTAGTATGTTTTTTTACACAAGGTATTAGAGATAGCCCCCATTTGGATGGATTTAAAAAGATCAGATAACTTGATTCAAGACAATTCTATTAATATCTGTTAGTTATGATGTCTGTATAATATCTCAATTAAAATTTGCCACTCAGTACAACTAGTTGGAGAATATGAGCAGTATATTGTTATAAAATGTATGCCCTGTTTGTGGATATCTCGTGAGCATCTGGTTGATTGTGATGAGAACAGAATGCTGGCCCAGATAGATCTTTGAATTGGTCCTGCACAGTTCGTGTATATTGTATAAATTTAGCAAGTGTTACTAAATGGATATTCATTTGTCTCATACTTTACTTCAATAATAGTATTTTGAAATGTTATTTTAAAGAGAACTTGTCTCATTCTAAATCAACATTTTCAAAGCTGTTACTATGAAATTTTTTTTAGAATACATTATTAAAACCACCGTATGCATCCAAGCTTTGAAACAAAGCTTAGCAATCCATGAGATGTGGTACAATCCATGCAGGAACCTCTGGGCAGGTGTCTGCCTTTCAACAAGGCTAAAAATAGTACTCATTATCATAAGTATGAGAAACACACTCAGACATGAGCAGCATCATGACAACCTTGTAGAAGAAGTTTAAAATGAATGTAACCTTCCCTGTTCTAAATCATTCAAACTGATGAAATGTTCTGTAGTGAAATTATTTTTCCCTGTAGCTCTTTTGCAGAGGATGAAAAGATAGGGGATCCCACCTTTGGATTGATAAAACATTGATTTATTAAAGCTGTTTATCAAGCAGAATGCTCCCTTTCTTTAGCAGGTCATCTTTGGTGTCATTGAACATACTTGATGTCATTCTAGCAACAGAACAATAAAATTCCCAGCCCTCTGGTTACCACCAGTGATTTGAAAGGGTAGAACAATTCTGAACAAACCACAGATAAGATTAATGCTACACAGTCTAGTGGTATAAATTAGACATTATATTGTAATATCAGTAATTAATCATGGTTCCCTACTTTTCAACTGCATCATATCATGGGCAATGTATTATCTGTGGTATGTATTAACAATTCCTGAAATTCAGTTTCTGCTTACATAAAAAAATGTGCCAATGGTATAAAATGCCAGGAGGAAAAATCCCTCAAGGGAGCAAAAGGTTAATTAAGCTTGATGCTTCCCCAAGGAAAGACGAACACTCCACGTAGAAGAGCTCAATTAAAAAAACTAAACAAAAAAACATCTGTGGTCTGTCTTTCCAGTGCATAATAAATGTGATTGTCTAAGGCAGCCTTTCTCAACCTTTTGACCCTGGAGGAACCCTTGAAATATTTTTCAGGCCTCAGGGAACCCCTGCATATACAGGCTCAAATATAGGCCAGAAGTTACAAAATTATTATATTTGTTTCATGTGTAGGCCTCTATATATGCACTAACACTGTTCATAAACTAGAAATAAAGAATGAAACTTAGTTTTTTAATGTGAAGCTGCCCGAATTTGAAATAATATTTTAAATGAATTGTGATCTCGCAGGGAACCCCTAGTGACCTCTCCCAGGACCCTAGGGTTCCACGGAACCCTGGTTGAGAAACCCTGGTCTAAGGTGTTCATAAGATATTCCAATGGTTTTGCTGCAAGATATGTTCAGTACTTTTTGTGCATTTGTAATGTTTAAACTGCAGAATGTGGGTAGAGTACTACTTGTAGAAATTGGAGTAATTTTTTATATTTCAAACAAGAAACCAAATGTGTAGTAGTGATACTATAACGTGGCTCCTACATATACAGTATATAAGGTAAAGTATGTGTATATGCAGGAATAGTATACAATTGTTAAAGGCTGCTCAACAAAGAGTTTTATACAGAGGAATTCAGATTGGTAAACTATCCAGCTAAATTAGACCCTTACTAGAAGAACATTGAAGAACTGAACAATCTTCATTATTATATTTCCTGTCTTTTTCTTCCCCAAAACACAAGCAGGCTGTTGGATTCCAATACCTTATGGCTTTATGCTTTTGTATCCTCTTATCTGTCATCTTCTGTGTAGCTGCCTAGGATTGCCTTCGTGATTGAGGTGTCATAGAAGTTAAATAAATAAATAAATAATACATACATGCATACATACTGTACATACATACATACATACATGATTCATGCCTTCGTGATTGAGGTGTCATACAAGCCGAATGAGTGAGTTAGTGAGTTAGTGAATGAATGAATGATTCATGCCTTTTGGAAATGACTCTGTACAAAGACACTAAGACTACCTAAAAGTAAGGTAGCATTCCATACTGCACTAATTTGGAAGAAAATATTTTCCACAGCAAATACATAGTGGATTATGCTTTCCTGATATAGACAGATGATCGAATATAAGAGGATAGATAATTGAATACAGCAGGATGGGGCTTATGCATACTTGATGGGATTGAGATTTACCCTTACATAAATTAAGTTTCTTTCCATTTGTGGAAGAAATTGGGATCTAGTAGAGCAGGGCTTTTCAAAGTGCCGCCGCTGGCGACACACCGAGCGGCGGTGGCGACACGCGCGCGCACGGCGACGGCGCGGGGGAGCGTGCGGCGGCGCGGGGGGCGTGCGGCGGCGCGCGCGCACGGTGGCGGCGCGGGAGGGGCATGCGGCGGCACGGGGGGCGCTTCCGGGTGGTGTGGCGACACACCACGCTGTGTGTGGCGACACACTTTTGTGTCACGACACACAGTTTGGAAAGCTCTGTAGTAGAGACTTCCTGCTGGAGGAAATAGGTAGTGATTTTCTGATTCTCCTGAACTCCCCTCAGTCTGTTCCTAAAGTCGCAGCTGGGGAATTGGTGCTGACTGGGAGCCACCCAGAATTCGATATAAGATGGGTGGCTATATAAACATTTTAAATAAATAAATAAATCCAAAGGGGAAAAGGTGATAGGAGAAAACTACCATAGGAATTCTACTGAGCACAAATCTGGATTCAGCCCATTTGAATGTGTCACAGATGTGACACATGGATATTCCCCTTGGATAGTCTTTTTTTTCTCTATGACCTTAATCTTGAATTATAGAACTATCTCCAAACTACAGAAATAATCTATTATGTAATGCTTTCTCATTTCAGTTTTATTAGTTGTGATCCAAACAGTGTATTCTTATTTTGTGAATTTTTATCAGGTTTAAATGTTAAATTGCTAATTGTTGTTTTATGATTGAAAATACTGTTTTATTGGCTGTAGGCTGTCCAGAGATGGTTTTAAAATGAGCAGCTATACAAATGTTGGAAGGAAAGGCAGGCAGGCAGACTGATTTTTCCAGTCAGACTCCTTCCTGGTTTTTATAGTGATGTTTACCAACAGAGATGTAAACAGAAGGGGTAGAAAACTACCGGTTTATACCTTTTAAATATAATGAGTAGTATCTTTTGCTAGGATTCTTCTTAATGATTAAAAATCCACCCACAAATTCAGCTGTGAGTGAATAGCTAGTAAGGCAAAATGCACCAACGCTTTGCCAATGTTAATGGGCCATATAAAAATACACATGTACACATATAAAAGACAGCATGTAAAAGACAGCGTATTAAAAATGGCAGTAGTTTGGTCATTTAATTGCAGATAACGTGAGAAATACAAAATTAATTTATGGTCCTTAACTAAGAATAATCAGTCAATCGCTGTCACATATTGCTGCTTCTCTCCTCAGAGATTGCTCTGTGAAGAGAAGAATAATCACTGTCATCATCACTGCCTCTTCAAGTGGTTTACTGTTTAATGACTTGCTAACCTGGCATGGGGCAGGTTATTTGCTGCACTGCCTCTCCCTGAGGGTATCTGCCCATTCCACCAGGTCAGATAGGATAGGCATACTCCAGATCCCTTCCCTTAAATGTTGCCACCTAGCAGGACCTAGAAAGTGTGACTTTTCCATGGCAGTCCCTACTCTGTGGAACACTTTTTCCCTGGGATCCAGCAGCCCCCCCCCCTTAGCCTTCCAGAAGGCCATAAAGAGCTGGCTCTTCCCCCAAGCGCAGTGTTAGGGTGACATTCAAGCTCAGGGATGGTTTTTGCTGGGTGTGTTGGAGAAGGTTGGTTGAGATGCCAGGTTTTGGTTCTATTGTTTTTTGGCTTTTATTGTTGCTGTAAGCCGCTCAGAGTTATGTTTATTAGTCAAATAAATATGTAAATCACCTTGTGTCAACCAATATAGGAAACTTTTTCTCTGAACAGTGAGCTAAAAATGTTAAAGTTAAATTACATAAATTGGAAAGTTTTAATTGTACTTGCACAATGTTATAGCACCCTAATGGCAGAAAGTGAAGAGGAACTAAAGACCAATCGAAGAGAATATTTGTAGCTCAGGGTTGAACTGGGGAGTCTTTGGTGCTCTCTGAGCCTTGTTGTTTTCATGCAGACGTTTCATTGCCAGGCTAGGCAACATCTTCAGTGCGAAAAGGGAGTGGAACTTGCTGTCTGTTTATATACCCTGGCTTGTCCTGCCTGTGTTGGTGGGGGTCTTGTACTCTCCTTGGTAGTTCCTTGATTCAATTGATCAAGGAACATTCAATTGATCAAGGAACTACCAAGGAGAGTACAAGACCCCCACCAACACAGGCAGGACAAGCCAGGGTATATAAACAGACAGCAAGTTCCACTCCCTTTTCGCACTGAAGATGTTGCCTAGCCTGGCAATGAAACGTCTGCATGAAAACAACAAGGCTCAGAGAGCACCAAAGACTCCCCAGGAACTAAAGAGCCTCTTGATGAGGGTGAAAGAGGAGAGTGTAAAAGCTGGCTTGAAAGTCAACATTAAAAAAACTCAGATCATGGCATATGGTCCCATCACCTCCTGGCAAATAGAAGGGGAAGAAATGGAAGCAGTGACAGATTTTATTTTCTTGGGCTCCAAGATCACCGCAGACGGTGACTGCAGCCATGAAATTAAAAGACGCTTGCTCCTTGGGAGGAAAGCTATGGCAAACCTGGACAGCATATTAAAAAGCAGAGACATCACCTTGCCAACAAAGGTCCGTATAGTTAAAGCTATGGTTTTTCCAGTAGTAATGTATGGCTGTGAGAGTTGGACCATAAGGAAGGCTGAGCGCCGAAGAATTGATGCTTTCGAACTGTGGTGCTGGAGAAGACTCTTAAGAGTCCCTTGGACTGCAAGGAGGTCAAATCAGTCAATCCTAAAGGAAATCAACCCTGACTGCTCATTGGAAGGACAGATGCTGAAGCTGAAGCTCAAATACTTTGGCCACCTAATGCGAAGAGAGGACTCACTGGAAAAGACCCTGATGCTGGGAAAGACTGAAGGCAAAAGGAGAAGGGGACGGCAGAGGATGAGATGGTTGGATAGCATCACCGATGTAACAAACATGAATTTGAGTAAACTCTGGGTGACAGTGGAGGACAGGAAGGCCTGGCGTGCTATATATAGTCCATGAGGTCACGAAGAGTCGGACACGACTAAACGACTGAACAACAACAACAACAAATGTTATAGCATGACTTTTATATAAGAACCTTGCACATCCTTGATGACAATAAATTGGTAAGATGTTTGTCTTGCCATAGGACTGCTAAACTAAGGAATAATATTGTTAAACATCATAATACAGCTTGTTGATTTCTTGATAAAAATATAGGCTTACTTGCTGTCCTAGATTAGAGTTTAAATTATTAACAGATGTCTGTCTTGGCTTTAACTTGTCTTTTTATTTTTATGTTTTTAATTTTGCTTTTTATTTGTTGTAATCCACCTTGATAGGACCAATCAAGCAAAAAGGCTGGAAACAAATTAGTATTAATATAAGTAATAGATGAAATGTTCAGTCTTCATTTCTGTTCCATAAATAGCAGGTAAGTGCATTCTGCAGATAGCATTTAACCCACTGCATCCTAGTTGTATCTCTGTAATTAAAACCATCTTCTGCGTTCATTTATTTAAAAGAAAAATGTGAAGTGGTATGCAGATCTATGTATCTTGATTGTGCTCTTGTTTGGTTGGTAAATACTGTATTTTAGGAGGGCAGAGCTTAGTCTTGCCCTTCCCTTCTGTCATTGCAAGTGTTTGCAGATTTCCACATTTTCCCAATTAGTCACCTTGTACCTTGGGACAAAACCATATGGTGCACACTTATTCTGCTTTTCCATTGTTTGTCTACCCATGGAGAATTGTCAATTGTTTTCAGTTACTTTTTCCTCCATTCCCTTCTCTCCCCTCAAATTAAATAGCCCTTACAGCAAGATACAAACATTCACTTTGTAATTCATCTTTTGGAAACAGGTGCATTATTTTAAAATCCCCAGGGACATGCTGCTATGCAAAATAACGAGGTAAATAGCATTAAGGTCCTACTGCAGCAGCAATCTTGTGATCACATCAGGGGGGAAAAAACAGGTTCAACATCTCTAGAGTGAGGTGGAGTGCTGCTATTTTTAGCTACATCTGTTCAGCTTTGAAACCCTATGGTCAGAGTTTTAACAGAGAAAGCTATCAATGGGCACTATTTCCAGATCACATGTCTTTATTATAAAGACTCGTAGTTTTTTTTTACTGCTAGTAAAAATAATCCAAGATTTTGAAGGATATTGACAAAGATGAACTGTGATAAATATTTATATTCTTTATTAATCCATGTGTTATCAGTAGCTTGTTAATAGAATATCATACATACAGTGGGGCAAAAAAGTATTTAGTCAGCCACCAATTGTGCAAGTTCTCCCACTTAAAAAGATGAGAGAGGCCTGTAATTGACATCATAGGTAGACCTCAACTATGAGAGACAAAATGAGAAAACAAATCCAGACAATCACATTGTCTGATTCAGAAAGAATTTATTTGCAAATTATGGTGGAAAATAAGTATTTGGTCACCTACAAACAAGCAAGATTTCTGGCTCTCACAGACCTGTAACTTCTTCTTTAAGAGGCTCCTCTATCCTCCACTCATTACCTGTATTAATGGCACCTGTTTGAACTTGTTATCAGTATAAAAGACACCTGTCCACAACCTCAAACAGTCACACTCCAAACTCCACTATGGTGAAGACCAAAGAGCTGTCGAAGGACACCAGAAACAAAATTGTAGACCTGCACCAGGCTGGGAAGACTGAATCTGCAATAGGCAAGCAGCTTGGTGTGAAGAAATCAACTGTGGGAGCAATAATTAGAAAATGGAAGACATACAAGACCACTGATAATCTCCCTCGATCTGGGGCTCCACGCAAGATCTCACCCCGTGGGGTCAAAATGATCACAAGAACGGTGAGCAAAAATCCCAGAACCACACGGGGGGACCTAGTGAATGACCTGCAGAGAGCTGGGACCAACGTAACAAAGGCTACCATCAGTAACACACTACGCCGCCAGGGACTCAGATCCTGCAGTGCCAGACGTGTCCCCCTGCTTAAGCCAGTACATGTCCGGGCCCGTCTGAAGTTTTCTAGAGAGCATTTGGATGATCCAGAAGAGGATTGGGAGAATGTCATATGGTCAGATGAAACCAAAGTAGAACTGTTTGGTAGAAACACAACTCCTCGTGTTTGGAGGAGAGAGAATGCTGAGTTGCATCCAAAGAACACCATACCTACTGTGAAGCATGGGGGTGGCAACATCATGCTTTGGGGCTGTTTCTCTGCAAAGGGACCAGGACGACTGTTCCGTGTACAGGAAAGAATGAATGGGGCCATGTATCGTGAGATTTTGAGTGCAAACCTCCTTCCATCAGCAAGGGCATTGAAGATGAAACGTGGCTGGGTCTTTCAGCATGACAATGATCCCAAACACACCGCCCGGGCAACGAAGGAGTGGCTTCGTAAGAAGCATTTCAAGGTCCTGGAGTGGCCTAGCCAGTCTCCAGATCTCAACCCCATAGAAAACCTTTGGAGGGAGTTGAAAGTCCGTGTTGCCCAGCGACAGCCCCAAAACATCACTGCTCTAGAGGAGATCTGCATGGAGGAATGGGCCAACATACCAGCAACAGTGTGTGCCAACCTTGTGAAGACTTACAGAAAACGTTTGACCTCTGTCATTGCCAACAAAGGATATACAGTATAACAAAGTATTGAGATGAACTTTTGATATTGACCAAATACTTATTTTCCACCATAATTTGCAAATAAATTCTTTCTGAATCAGACAATGTGATTGTCTGGATTTGTTTTCTCATTTTGTCTCTCATAGTTGAGGTCTACCTATGATGTCAATTACAGGCCTCTCTCATCTTTTTAAGTGGGAGAACTTGCACAATTGGTGGCTGACTAAATACTTTTTTGCCCCACTGTATTGTAGAATCCAGTGCTATGCTAGCAGATGTCTGAGTGCCCAGTAGGAGTTTTGCTGAATCTCTTTCTTGCTGAAGGATGCAGTGCTCAGATTAGGAGATAGCCAAAACATAAATCTCTTGATAGGGCATGCTGTGCCCACAAAAGTTTTGCAAGATCTTGTTAACTTATTAGAACAGCAGGAACAAACAAAATACAGCACCTGAAAATCTAATGTTCAGATTCAACCAGAGTATGAAATATTTGATCAAGCTATACAGTGGTGATGATAATGAGCCATCAAGTTGACTCTTAGCAGCCACATAGATGGATTTTCTCCAGGATGATCTGTCCCCAACCTGATCTTCCAACGATGTACCCATTGCCACTGTAATTGAGTCAGCCATATGTTTTTGTAGTGCTTGTACAGGCATGACATTCAGCTTGATAACGGACAGAATATAAAAGTCAGGTAAGTATCAGACATAAAACAGCACCACTACTTGTGAAAAATATATAGTGGGAAGAAACGTACTAGGAAATAAATTAAGTATTTAATTATTGAGTTTTAAGCCATGATGAGCCATCCAGAGTTAAAATAGAAACTAGTCATCCGTGTATTTGTTCTGGTAATAGCTATAGGATTTGATGAGACTCTATAGCTAAGATTACAGTCTTGTATCTGCATGGTAGCTACAGATGAAGGGATAAGTAAACCCAGAATGGCAGAACAGCATATGGGCATGTGATAGGCATCCTTTGTCATGCATTTTGCTAGATTGTTATGGGGGGCTAAATAGTGTTCTGTAAAGGAACTTTGAATTCTGTGTGGTATATACTTTTATTGCTGTTACTTCTGGCTAAAAAAGTATCAGGAAGCAACTTTGAACTGTCAGACTGATTATTTTGCTCCCAGGTTGTCATTTGATAGTGTTTTAGTGCTGTTAAGTAATGAATAAAACTATGAACTATATTCCTCCATTCATAGTTATTAATACTGGAAAATATCTGATCCAGTATTAAAGGTAAGTTGCTTAAAACCGGTCAGTGATGAATGCCTAGACAGGAATAATTTTAAATGACTACTAAATAAGTGACCTGTTAGACCAGTGTTTTCCAAACTGTTTGTCGTAGTGTGTCGCGACACAACCCGGAAGTGGCGATGGCGCGTTGCGGCGACGGCAGCGGCGCGCCATCAGTGCTTCCGGGTTTTACCACAAAACACGAGGTCGCTGCCGTGCACGCCGCCGCCATGCACATCGCCGCCGTTGGTGTGTCACCAACGGCGGGAGTTTGGAAAGCACTGTGTTAGGCCCTAACACAGAAGAGGCTTGTGTACTGTAGAATAATAACTAAATATTATTTTTGGAAATCTTTTGTTTATTGCGAAATAGGAAAGTTAAAATTTCTTAAAAGCTTTCAAATCAAATACAAAAACAATCTGATAAAAATGAAGGTTTATTACAATGGTATATTTCAATAGCTGGCTGTTTTACCATTTCACCTTAGCATATAATAGAAATGAGACACAGTGCTCTATGGTTACCTGTTATGTTTTTCTTTATTTCAGAGGGCAAATTCAACGTGGAAACAAAAACCATTGTTGCTGACTTTGCAAACCGAGAAAATATTTACAGCAATATAAAAGCAGGTTTGGAAGGCCTTGAAATTGGTATCTTAGGTTTGTATCTTAAATTCAACTTCTTTGGGTTTTTTTAGGGGGTGGGGTGGGAGGAAACCATAGCCTTGCAACAAGCAGCTAAAATGCACTTTTTAATTGCATTTGTTCTCTGTGGAACAAAGCTTGACACCTTGGACACAAAAAATAGAGCATTTCCTTCCAAAGATAATGTCATTTACCCCATATCTTTCTTACCCCATATCTTTCTTACTTTACATATTTTTAGAGATATCATTAGCCCATTATGTGTATCTAGTAAATGTACAGAGTTCTGCCCTATTCCAACTAAGCCTAAATGTTTTTATTATTTACTGTATGTTTTAAAAGAAATAACTTTCTCCCTAAATATCCAGGTTGCTCTTATCTAGTACACTTTAATCTCAGCCATTTTGGGGGGAAATTTACATACATTTAAAACCCTACAAACTCTCTTTGCTGGGCAGAATTCTATGTGGGTTATACAAAATAAAATCACAATCTCCACATATTCCTATTACAGGCTACAGTTCCCTCTGTAGAACTACATATTTTGACAGTATTGCAAAAGGAAAAAAAACAAGTGATTTAGGAATAATGTCTTGTATTAGAGTCTGCAAGTACTGAAATCATTTTACTAAGGGATAGAGCACTAATATACATTGTTCAACAATTTGAAGATGAAGAGGAAAAAAAAGTTTCTTTCCTTACAGGAAGCAGTCTATTTCTCTCCTTCGACCCTGACGTTCTTGAAGTGAGGAAAGAATCCTCAGATTATATCAGATGTGCTTTCATAGAAGAGAGCAGGGAAAAGCCAAGACTGTTGATGATATATGTAGACATTGGTAGTGGTGACTGAGGGGAAGAACGAAAGGAAAGGCACTGAGAAGGTTGAAGGTTGGTGGGATATATCAACTGGGACATTGATGTGGCAGCAGCTGAAAGTAAGGAAGAAAAGTGTTTTGCTTCTGCCAAACTGAGGTTGATTCCTGGTTTACACAGTAGATCTTAAGGTTTAAAGTACTCTTTAATATTGTGGGCCATGGCATGTTCTAGAAGGGAAAATTATCCTAGCGGTTAGGATTAAATAATATGTTGCATGCTCTCTCTCGGTTTCCCAACTTTTAAAGTGGTGATTAGAGGTTTCACTTTCAGTAGTAAAAAATGTAAATTAAGTGAATTGTCAATTAGCTACCATTTGAGTTGGGTAACTTCTGTTAACTGTACAAATACTCACAATTTTTCCAGTCATTAATAATAGCTCTTATGAGGACATTCCAATAATGTCTATAGTCCCATTCATCTTGTTGTCCCCCACTTTTACCTCAGAGTTTTTCAAACTGTTCTCTGGAACCCTAGGCTTTCGTGAGAACTTGAGGGGGTTCTGTGAGAGACTAGGGACCAATAAAAATGTTGGCTCAAACACAACCTATTTTGTATCACTAGAGCTTTGCCTTTTGATTAGGGGCTCTGGGGATTTATTTATTTATTATATGATTTTATTAAGAATTTTGATTATAATAGTAAAATCTAATACAAACTAAACTTAAAGAAAAGAGAATAGAGAGAAGGAGGAAAAAGTGCAAGGAAAAAGAAAAAAGACAAAGAAAGAAAGAGAAAGAGAAAAGTAAGAATATAATAAAGAGAAAAGAAATATATAAAGAAGTGACTTCCAATCTTCATCACAAGTATAAACAAATTTAGTAACTGTTCACCCTCTCTAAAGGTACATTTATCTCTTCATCCCATATCCCATCTCTTATCTATAAACAAATCCATAAACCATCATCATCATTATTTAACAAAGTTTCCGTGCCATGAAAAAGTTTGAAGAACTGTGTTCTATTTCTTTTCAACATTGCGAAACATAATCATTTTTTCTAGTCTACCATCTACTCACATCACATGTCCAAAGGATGTACACTTTTCTTTGCTGACCATCTGCTCAAGGGCACAGCCTATATTTAATCTAGAACTGGTTGACTTATTCTTCTTGAGGCTCATGGTACTCTTAGTAATTGTCTCTAAATCCATAATTGTGGGCATCTGCCTTTCTTTTTAACAGTGATGAGTTTTCACATCCATATATTACTACCATAAACTATTTTCATTTCATTTGTCATTTCAATACACTTATTCTTCATGAACTTGTTAAATGTTGTCATTGCCTTCTATAGGAATAATCTCTTTACTGCTTCAGAATTCTGTCTATCTCTGTTCTTGAGCCCAAGAAAACAAAACTATTTACCACCCTCAGATTGATACTACATTTGTTTTCTGAAAAGGACTCACTTAAAGTGAGTGGTAACTCTGATAATAAAAAATACTTCATGAAAAACATAGATTGAAATAATGTTGAATGAAAGTTCTGTCAATTGATCGGGGATGACCAGAACACTTACACAGATTTGAAGTGTGTGAAAAGAGTTTTTCAGAACACTTATATTTGGCTAATCTGTAAAAAAATGGACCTCCTAGCAGCATGGAAACAAAACAGAAAACATCTTAAAAACAAGAAATGGTTTAATGGTTATTAAAGAAAGAAAATGTTAATGTAGTATTTTTATTTATTTTATTATTTATCGTATGGCATATTCACATCTCAATTCAATATAATAAAAACACGGAAGATAAAATACAAGATATAAAATATAAGATTACAGGCATATGTCCAATTTACAAATATAATTTTTTGCTTCATTTGTCACAGTCAGGAAATCAGCGAAATCTCCATTATAGGCTCTGTTTTGGCACTCTGTCACTATAGGCTGGATAGTTTGTTTTTCAGCCCCACAGTCACAATTCGGTGATGTTATTTTGCCCCACTTATAAAGGGCATCTGCACATCTACCACGGCCCGTGCGGATTCTGTTCAATACTGTCCATATTGCATGGGGTTGGTCAAAGCCAGATGGTTTCTCTAAGATGCAGGGTAAATTTCTACATTGTGGAGGGCAATTTTCTAGCCAGTACTGTTTTCACATATTGTGGATGTTAAAGTCGTCATCTACAAGTGATTTAGCAGTTTTGATGGCTGGGTGTCTAGATCTCAGCCTGTTTCGTTCCAGGTAGGTCACGTCACTCAATATTGGCAGCTGGGGGTTATCAATAATCTTCCAGTATTCTTGAAGGAGGGCATTTTTCCGTCTTACATGTGGAGGCAATATATGACTCAGAACAGGTAGCCAGTATGTGGGAGTAAATCGTATTGTCCCACTGACGATGCGCATTGACTCATGCAGTTGTGCATCAATCCTGCTTGTATGCAGACTATTAAGCCACACTGGGGCACAATACTCTGCTGCTGAGTACACCAAACTGAGTGCAGATACTTGTAACGTATCCGTTGCCGAACCCCAACTAGCGCCACGTAAGTTGTGTAAGATGTTATTTCTACTTCTCAGTTTGGCGGCAGTCTTCATCAGATGTTCTTTATAGGAGAGCATCCTGTCTAAAGTAACCCCGAGGTACTTGGGATGCAAGTTGTGATTAAGTCGATTTCCCTTAAGTCTTGCATTAAGTTCTCTGCCTGCTAATCTATTACACAGATGAAAGCATGTTACTTCCATCTTAGTTGGATTAAGCTGTAACCTCCACTTACAGAAATATTTATCCAATATTTCTAAGTCAGTGGTAAGAACATCTTCAGTTATCTCAAAAGATTTATGTTGAGTGGCTATAGCCCAGTCGTCCACATAGCCAAACTTCCTGGACTTTGTATAGGGTATGTCGGCTATGTATAAGTTAAAAAAAAGGGTGCAAGGACCGAGCCTTGTGGTAAGCCATTATTTAATATTTTAGGGACACTAGTATCCTTTCCCATTGCCACAAAAAAGGTTCTTCCAGCAAGCGTGTTTTCAATAAGTCGAATAACTTTTCGACAAGGGATTACTTGTATTAACTTATATAACAATCCATGTCTCCACACTGTGTCATATGGTGCACTTAAATCTATAAAGGCAGTTGACTTTTTTTTTTTACTGCGTAATGTAGTAAAATTGTTATTAATGATACTGTTCTGTGTTATTCTTATGCTTCCATTTTCTTTGTCTTCCTCACTCCACTCAAATATTCTTCATTGAGTAATTTCAAAGATTGCATACACCATGTGTTGGCTTATACTGCCATCTAATGTTCTATAGTCTGATTCAGGACCAGTTGAAGAACATATTACAAACATTACACACATTGCCACTACTGTTAATAAACAGGGCTATTGATGTGCAGCTCATGGTCGGCAATTTGGCATATTAGGGCAAATAATCATACAGTAGTTTTGCACCAATCAGCTGTGAAATAATTTAAAAACATAAATTATGTCTCAGAGAGAAATTCAGGTGAATCTTGAATCCTGATGACTGCCTGGACAAATTCATGTAGTTTTCTTGGCAAGATTTTCTGAAGGAGTTTGCCATTGCTTTCTTCCTAGGGGTGAGAGAGAGTGAGTGGCCCAAAGTCACTGAGCTGGCTTCATGCCTAAGGCAGGACTAGACTCCTAGTCTCCTAGTTTGTAGCCTGGTGCCTTTTAACTATTACACCAAACTGGCTCAGTAATATTAAAGTATGCTATTTGAAGTAGAAAGTTAAGATTTTGCATCTGAATGAAGGAAAGAGGGCTGGTGTGATAGTTAATAAACTTTACCCATTTATTTTCTGGATTTTATTTATGTCATATCCAGTTCTGTGCAAAAGTATTTGCCTCCTTTTGCTTATTCTGAATTTCTGCATGTCTTTGCTGCTGAATATTATTAAGCTTCATGTAGGGCCTATTAATATATAAAGTGAATATGAGTGAACAAATAAGATCAAAGTTTGGTTCTCGTTTAACTCAGTTAATAAACAAAATCACCCAGCATGCAGTGAGCAAGTATGAGAAAGTAATCACCCCATTAGATTCAATAACTGGTTCCAGTACCTTTAGCTGCAATACCTGCAACCAAATGCTTCCTGTAATTGATTATCAGTCTCTTACATCACTATGTAGGAATTTTGGCCCATTCTTCTATGGCATACTGCTTTAGCTCAAAAACATTGGAAGGTTTTGTAGCATGAACTGCTTGTTTCAAGCCCTGCCATAATATTTCCAAGGACTTTTGCTTGGCTGTTTTAAAAGATTACATTTGTTCTTCATCTATTCTCTTGTAGACTGACTTCTTTGTTGAAAATCACTATCTTGCTGCCTTTCCCCCATTATGCTTCGGCTACAGAAGAGATCTGTATTCAGCTAATGAAGAGATCTGTATTCCCCTGTAGATTTCTCTGATACAAAGCAGAATAATGGCAAGTTGTCCAGATCCTGAGACAGTAAAGCATCCTCAAGCTATGGCACAATCGCCTCCAGGCTAGACAGTGGTATGAGATTCTTATTGTGGAATGCAGTGTATGGTTTCTGCTGTACATAATGATTTTCATGTAGCCCAGAAAGTTCCACTTTTGATTCATCAGTCCATCATCCAGTCATCCAGGTGTTGAGTTTTGTTTTGGGGGGTGTTTGCTTTGTTTTGTTTTTCCAAACTTGAGATGAGCATCAGTGGTCTTGGTTTTGTTCCTCTTCCATGTATTCCATTTATACCTGGTACTTTTCTGATGGTTAAACCAAGGTGAGAGAAGCCTGCAGATCTCTAGATGTTGTTCTTGGGGTCTTCATGACTTCCTGGATCATTTTATGCTGTTTTAGTGATTTTTGCAGAATAACCACTCTTGGAAAGACTCATTGTTGGCCCAAGTCTTCTCCATTTCAGAACTCTATCTCTGAGGATTGGTTGTGCCCCAGAGCTTTAGAAATGGTTTTGTAACCTTCCTCAGATTGATAGGCATCAGTGACTTTTTAATGGAAATCATCAGAAATTTCTTTGAATGTGGGCATGACGTACCTCTAGAATCAGCGTGATGAGAATTTCACTGATATAAAGGGTGCCAAAATTTATGAGATTTACATAGGGCAGGATTAGCCCAAATTATCGGTGATGATTCAATAAAGTACTCATGCAACTGGCCATAGTTATGTTTTTAGCTTAATTGATTGAACTAGAGGGGTGAATGCTTTTTCATAAAATCTAGTTGCATGCTGGATTATTTGTTTATGAATTAATCATTCACCGAAGGTCCATTTATATACCACATGAAACTGTGATAATGTTCAGTCAAAAAAATCAGATAATCCAAAAGAAGATGCATTATTTTTCACAGAACTGTGTTTTATTGGCAGAAAAGGCAACACATTATGTTTCTCTAAGAGGTAGTGAGTCTTCAATTCATAATTGTGTGAATTGCCTGAAAAATACAAACTCAGTTGTATATTGGCATGTAATTGAGTTCAATATTAAACTACATATTAACATGTTTGCTAGAATGCTGCTGTTTGTATTCTTTTAAAGTTTAATCCCAATTGGAGTACTGTATGTCATTTAAAGTAACTAGATTGTAAAAGTAACTAGATTGCATTGACATACAAAGTACTTCTTCATAAGAACTGTTGTATCTTACACTGATTTAGCTGATAACATTTCCTTAGCTATATGTACCAATCATAAAAACAGTTACATATGTTAGCGTTTGCATACTTTTAAAGTCATGCTTTTCATTGACCTAATCCAAACTTAACTCAGTCCAATGAACCATATCTTAGCACACAGAAAATGGGATTGTTCCTGCATAGTGGAACAGAAAACTTTCTTGCTATAGCTAAACTGAGAAGCTGTATTTTAATCTGTTATTAAATTTATAATGATAAATCATAGTCAGATCCTAACTGGAGGCCAGGATTAAACTGTGAATTTAGATTGTAATTGATGGATTGAAATGTAAACATAGATTAAATCCAGAGATCTTCTTAAAACAGACATATTGAAATCATGATAAGTGAAGTCCTATTGATTTCAGTCGCAAAATTCACATATCAAACAAAACCATTGAGGTATTTGGCTTAGCTTAATGTATGAATTATTTTGTTATAGTTTAGTGCTGTGTGTGAGCCAGAACTTTATGGCTTGTTAAATTAATCATGGTAGACAATCCTGGTTTGGTGTTGTGTGAAAACAACCAGGAATCTGTGGTAAGTATGGCTAAGTCTAGATCCAATCAAATTAGTCTTTCTGGTGCTTTATGGAGCTGACTTTAATAGAAGTGATTGTATTGTCTTTCCTTTTGTGTTCATTGTTATTCTGTTACTTGATTAATAATTTAAGAAACTTTAATACATTCATAATCTCAGGCATCAATGCTTAAAGGAACTGGGGATGTCAGTGACATGCAATTTAACTAATAGCTAAACACAGTGCTATCCAAAAGTTAATTTCAGAACATCATACATTCAAGGTGTATATCAGAGCTTTCCAAACTGTGTGTCGCGACATGTTAGTGTGTTGGCTGCAGTGTGTAGGTGTGTCGCGCGAACGTAGCGAGAAACCTTTGAGTCTTTGTGAAATTGTTAGGGTGCAGGTTGAGGAGGACGAGGACGAGGATGAAGGGACTCAGAGCCTCAAGCCGCTGCTGCTGCCTCCAAGCCCTGCCAGGATTCCGTGCAGGTCCTAGTGCCTGACTTGTGCCTTGCTGCCTCCGAACCTGCCCTGCCAGGATTCCACGCAGGTCCTAGTGCCTGCCTTGTGCCTGGCTGCCTCCAAACCTGCTGTGATTTTGCGCAGGTCCTTGTGCCCTGCTATAAGAGGGGAGCTCTGTCCAAGCCTTGCCTTGCTGCAAAGGGGTATTAAGTCAAGCTTTGCCCTGATGTCAAGAGGGAACTCTGGTGTTCCATAGTGCCACTGCCAGGTGGCCTGTTACCAAGTTTTACCTTATTGTTAATTCTTGGACATATTTACATATTGTTACTCATAAATGACAACAATCTTGGAAATGTATGTTATTGTCTTACAAATCATATATTTTAAAAAAATATAAATGAAAGGTTTTCATGAGATATGTTGTGTCCCCATACATTTCACTACTACAATTTATGTATGTGTCCATATCTCTTATAAGTCGTTAGTTTAACCTCTGGTTTGCTAGTAAAACTGAATTACTGTGTTGCGAAATGATGCATGTCTAAAAAGTGTATCACCAACATGAAAAGTTTGGAAAGCTCTGATGTATATTAAAAAAAATTATGTATGTTTCAGTGAACAACGTGGGAGCTTCATATGATTATCCTGAATATTTCCTTGAGATCCCAGATTTAGATAAAGTAAGTATTTTTTTCCTCCCTCACCTATCTTTTAAATTTAAGTAATATTTGTTAAAATGTAACACTGGTTTTATTTGATTTCTTTATATAATCATAGCTTAAAAAGTATGAATAAGAACTTAGTAGCAACTCCCCTAGATTTGGAGACAGTCCTATAAGCAGTTCATTAACTTAATATAAAATTAAGATGTGTAATGACTAATCCTAATCGAAAGATTCAGGATGCTTCCATACCCTCATCCTGCCTCCCACAATATTAAGTGCATTAGTCTTGTTTGAATTAATGTTGTATTTACACTTTTGTTTCTCAGTTTTGTAGAAGTCTTTATTTTGGTTTTGTTTCACATGCAAGAAAAATAATTGAGGCTACTATACTGGCCTTTAAGAGCAAGAATTGCTTTGTGTTTAACATATCCTGATTGTCTTAGCTGCAATTGAACTTGGTATAGTTAAGCAATATCAGATAAAACATACCAAAATGAGGTCTTTAAATAAAATAATTACAATGTACTTTATATTATTACATTCTGATATGTGGAAAGCTGTGATGATAAAAATTCCACCCCAGCCTCCCAAGTTAATACCTAAAGAAAATACTGATTTGTTGCCAACTAGGGTTCAATTGATTTATGTCACATCTTCAAACAAGGATTCAAGATTGGAAAGTGGATTGTTATGATGGAGTTCTTTAAGTTGCATTAAAATGCAAGATAGAAAAACAGTAGATAGTTGTACTTGCCCGTTAATGGCACAAGCATTGTAATTTGGAGCCAAGAAAGCATACAGATATTGTTTCAAATTGTGATATTGCTTTCCTTTCATTCTTTACCTTACCTACCTTTTATGTCTTCTTTTGCTTTACTACTTCCTCAGTGACCTTGTCTGAGGTTTCCTTTTAAGAAGACCTTGTCCCTCAGTTCATTTACGAGTTGCATTTGTAACCTCTCTCCCATCAAGATTGAAACTTGGCTCCTCAGTGAATTCATTCATTCATTCATTCATTCATTCATTCATTCATTCATTCATTCAGCCACCCATCTTGACCCAAACTCTGGGCAGCTCACAACCCAGAAATAAAACAATATCTATCTATAATAAAATAAAAACATTTAAAACAAATATTACTGATTTTCAGTTCAAAATGGGCACACCAGACACTTGATGAATGCCAGTGTAATTTGGGGAAATGCCAACGGGAAAGGGAATAATTTGAACCAGATTTTCATTCCCAAAGTAGAGTGGATAAGCCTGAGCCCACTGCATTCTAATGCTGGGTATCAGTTAAGCCCAGTCCTAATCCCTTTCTCTGGTGCTTTGCAATGCTGTAGAAAAGGAAGAGAAGCATTAATAATTCATATACATGTCATGCATGAGTCTGTTCTCAAAGCAGAACAATCCTTGCAATTAGGCTCCCTCCAGTCACAGTGTCTTGCAGGGTGAAGATATCATAGAGTGGGAGAGCCTTCATTTTACCATTTGCTCCACATGGCTATGCTCCATTGTTCCTAATAACTCATCCTGAGTGGCTGTGTGATAATATTTTTATTTTTTCATTCAGTCCATATGCCATCTGGTCTGGAAGCTGGTCAAATTCAGAAATACCGGGGGACATAATCTATAGTTTTCAAAGCGCTACATTTAGCAAGAATAAAGACATGTGAATTAATCCCTTATATTCCCATCTCAGCTCCCAATAATCATCCCCTCTGCATTCAGGAAGGGACATCATCCATTTCTTCTGCAGAAAAAAACCCCTGACCGTCAGTTATCACATTGTAGAGATTACCATTTCATCACAATCTGTCCTAAAATGGTAACCTTATGGGATGTTTTAAATTTAAAAGATTTTAAAAAAGCAAACTTTCTAGATGATACACTGATACAGCATGCTTGTGTCAACTTTGCTAAGTAAAAATTATTAACATTTCTATTTCTCCTCTAACTCTAGGAGAATGGAGATCTGATTCTTTGAATTCTGGATCCAGAAATCAAATCAGATCAGTACATTACCAAGATCCCAGTTGGGCTCCCAAGTTTAATCAAATGATTTTTGCATTGTATACTCTAGTCATCTTAGTTGCTGCACACCTTTAAATCAAGAATTCATAATAATGTTGTTATACTTTTTTTCCCCCCACTACAGAGCATTGACAGTCTGATAAATGTTAATGTCATATCCATGTGCAAGGTAAGTGCCATTTTGGGAAGTTTTGCTAATGCAGGAACATTGACTATTTTGCAGATATAAAATAATAAAAGTATTTGTCTTAAATAATTTCACTGAGAAAATAGAAATCCAGTTGACATGATTCAAGCTACAGACTTCCCTGTAGAGTTTCTCCATAAGTCCATTTTTCTGTACCAACTTCTTGAAGTTATTCTGCATATGTTAATAGCACAATACTTTCCTGTAGAAGAAAGGGTGAAATGTACTTGAAGTTGTTCATACCTCAGCCTGCCAAGCCTATTTGGTATTTCTATAAAAAAAATGTTTTCTTACTCTGAAAAAGAGGTGTGTAGAAAGTAACCTCAGAAATAGCAGAAGAACTTGCAACCCTTTTTAAGGAATCATATTCGAGGCAAAAAATAGACAAAGGACATTTGGAAACATATATTGAAAACTCAGAGCCTAAAAATTTTTACACCCTTTTTTCCAATTGTTCTTTTTCATACTGCAAATTAAATCTGAGTAGTTCCACGAGTAATTCCCTGAATATTTTTTCTAGCTAGTTTTATTTGTTCATTTCCTTTTATTCCATGTTCCATTTAATTTTTCTCAGTTATATTACATGCTTCAGGCATCCCTTCTGCCTTTCCTCTGGACACCATTTTACAAGTGTTTCATTTGGAAGCATGACATTTCCCCCTTGATAGAGAAAGACTGCTATTTCCTCTGCTTGAGAGAGTGACATATTGTTGCCATTTTACTAAACAATATTGTCAGGCATTCTCATTTCTAGAACAAATCTTTCCCTTGCTTTCCAAAATCTCAAAGCAATGCTTCTCTGTCTTTTGAAATTAAGCAAACCTCTGATGTCACAAAGTTGAGGTCAAAAGAACACATAAATCTTAACTACTAAAAAGGTACTGATATGAAGGGAACAACCAGCATTCCTAACTTATTATTTCTATGTGGTATGCTAATATTTCTATTTATAGCTTTCTATTTCATCTGAGTTTAAATATAATCACTTTCTAGAAACAGTAAATGTTGTAGGCCTCTACTGGAGAATGATGTATATATGATGCCATATAAACTTCTATTTTTATTATTGTGTTTTTACATGAATTTTCCCCCCTTTTAAATTAATAAGTCGGAGTGTAAATTGTCCTCGGGTTATGGAGCACTACTAATTTTGTCTTCTGCTAGTAGGAGTACTCACCAGGGTATGTAGGAGAGGAGTGATATTGTGCTAAGACACCCTTGAACCTGAAGTATAGCCTGCTGAAAAGCCACTCTTCAGCTATCTTTTAAACATGCCTTTTTATTAACAGGTAGACCTTGCTTACCGACCGCTTGTTCAGTGACCATTCAAAGTTGCGACGGCACTGAACAAGTGGTACTTATGACCGGTCCTCGAAGTTCCGGCCATCACCGTACCCCCACGGTCACATGATCACAATTCAGGCGCTTGACAACTGGCTTGCACTTAAGATGGTTGCAGCGTCCTGCAATCGCATGATTGTCATTTGCGACCTTCCCTGTTGGCTTCCCACAAGCAAAGTCAATGGGGAAGCCAGCAGGGAAGGTAGGAAGTTGCTCTGGTAAGTCCCCCTGGCCTTCCTGTGCTTGCATCCTGCCGCGCCATCCATTCCCTGGCCTTCCTGCGCTCGTGCATGGCCTGCGCCGGGCCTCCCAAGCCCTCCCCTGGTGTCAGGCCCAGCCCAAGAACAACCAAGAATCAGTCCAGCCAAACTTACTTCAGTTCTTTATTTGCTAACGCCGTACAGACAGAATCTTGCCAGGCTAAAGCAACTCTACCTAACCCAAGGGGAAATAACCTGGGAGACTCTAGGGTGGGGCTGTCCTGAACCTCTTCGTTTTCCCACCATTGCCTCCTGGACTGTGCCTCCGCTTATCTCCTCCGCCTCCTTGGAATGTGCTCGCTCCTTCCTGAGAACCAGCAGCACCGCCGAAATCCACCACATCAAGCTCTGGGGCGGGGCTATTCTGAATCTCTTGGTTTTCCCACAACTGCCCCCTGGACTATGTTTCCTCTTATCTCCTTCCCCTTCTTGGAATGTGCTCCCTCCTTCCCGAGAACCAGTGGCACTGCCGAAATCCACCACACGGCCTCCCCCAATTCGTGCGTGGCCTGTGCTGGCTCTCCCAGGGCCTCCCCCACCCCCTGCGGCACCCCCGCACTCCTTATCTGGGACTCCGTCTGCTTCCAGCTTAATGACCCGCGCGTCTTGGGGTTACAACAGCAACCAGGGCTGCCGGGATTGCTGTCACTAAGCAATCCGGACATGTGACATTGCTCTTTACGACCCTATTGCTTAATATAATACTTAATAGCAAATACTATTGCTTAATGATGGCAATCCCGGTTCCAATTGCCGTCGTAACCCGAGGACTACCTGTAAAATCTAAATATGCTTGCATTCCAAAAAAATACTTTCTTATCAAAAGAACTATGCTTAAGAATCCTATTGATTCACATTATATTTATCCAGTGCCATATATATGATGCTATATATGATGATGGCAAATGATTGTGCTTATATCCAGAGAAAATGTCAGAATCCCCACTTAGATGCAGTATATGACCTTCCTCAGCTTTTCAGGAAGCTCAGAAATTAATGACTCCTTGATTGCTATAGTCTATTACTGCATGAAAATGCTTAGTTGAAAGGATGTAAATGGTAATCAGTAAAATAGGAAGTGTTTTATTTGCCATATTTAATCTATCTAAAAATTATTGTCCTACCCTCTATACATAGTCCTGTATTCCTTCAGAATACCTAAAATTACCTAAAATGTTCATATTCTTCAGAATGGAAATTAGACCTTTTAAAAAGTTGCTTGTAGTAGCTAGAAAAGGTGGCATTGGAAAAGAACTTCTGATTGTCAATGGCTAGTCAAATTTGTTCTTTGATTAAGCTTCTCTAGCTCAAATTGTTTTAATTCTCATTTTACAAATATGCTAGTAGATGCGATTTGTTAAAAAGCCACTTGGTTATTCCACAGAAGACAGCATTGTTATTTCGAGCCCAAGTCCATCTGTTGGGTCATGTTGGTACAGTAATTTGACACCATTGCTGTACTTTGCAGAAATGATTATAAGAGATAGCTGACCTTAAGTACATTGGCAGACTATAGTGAAATACATTGTTAGATGTTTAAGAAAGCAAAACACTTCATAAGAATGAGGAATTACCATCTCCGCTCATTGCTGATGCAACAGACTGTGTTCCCCTCCTCCTTCCTCCCAGAGACCATTGATACCAATGATCAATGAGGAAGAGCAATTGCTTTGTGGGTGATGGTGATATCTGCCTCTGTAAGCAACTCATTTAGTATTTCTGGCTTTTATATGACCCATAAAACATTAAGGAGTGGTGCTTGAATTTTATTGTTGTCCTTATACTTTCCTATCCCCTTTTTCCTTTTGCACCATAGAGTTTTACAGTGCTAATCTGAGGGCAGGGTTTTTCTTGTTTGTGTTCTGTAAATTTATTCTGGGATAATGTATTGTCGAAGGCTTTCACGGCCGGAGTTCAATGGCTGTTGTGGGTCTTCCGGGCTGTGTGGCCGTGTTCTGGAAGTTGTGGTTCCTAACGTTTCGCCAGCATCTGTGGCCAGCATCTTCAGAGGGCAGGAGCACAGATAGAAGCAAAGATTTTGCTTCTATCTGTGCTCCTGCCCTCTGAAGATGCTGGCCACAGATGCTGGCGAAACGTTAGGAACCACAACTTCCAGAACACGGCCACACAGCCCGGAAGACCCACAACAGCCATTATTCTGGGATACTTTCAGGCTAAGAGCAGAGTATAAATAAATAATATAAAAATAGCAGTAAAGGAATTGTGTAGGATATATGGTATTGTGTAGGATATAGAGTCTGGCTATCTCTTCCTGCTTGAACTATTTTCCGTTATCACATATTATTTACTTAGACCTTACATGCTTAAGGAAATCAAGTATTGCATCCATATCATGCAGTATATGAGAATGTAGTTTGTCCAGGACTCATGTCCACTGAAGTCATTTGTCCTGTTCTTGTACTTTGCAAGCATTCTGTAGCCATTGCTGATTGTTCTGCAAGGTTTCTCCATCCCATCTGTTTTCTTCCCCCATCGGTCCCCCCTGGATTCTCCCCCCCCCCCAAATACTTGCATTGTGAAAACTTTTATTTCCCATTTGTTCCATTTCTGACTCACCTGCGAAGACTGGAAATAGAGATAATTTTGTATTCCCCAGGTAATATAGGGTAATCCTATTTTTCATCAACAACTGAGGTTATAATATACCTAATATATACTAATATTTAGTAAGCCTAAATAATTCATATACTGTGAAGTATGTAGGATAACTCTGTGACAGTCTGGAAGGATGCTAGTGTTTCCTTATTTTTATTTCTTTTCTATCCTATAAGATCCAGCATTCATTCTGAATTTGTTTCAGTTCTTTAAAATGCTGAGTTCTCTCACTAAATTGCTCCCTAATATACTCCATTACATTTTGTATCTAAAATATAATCATCTGTCACTAGTATAATCTTTTAATTTATCTAATTCAAGTAATTGCATGCTAATTTCTTGGATTTATCATAAACAATTAACATGGTTTAAAAAAACCTTAATTAACAAAGAAAATGCCACAGAAAATTGTGCATGGTTTACATTTTCCAGAGTTCTTTGTCAGACTGTGTAGTGGGGGTGAGGGTGGGGGCAAAAGAAGTGAAGCCCAACATTAGGGCAGATGTTGTAGCCACAAAGCTTGCAATTTGAATTAGACTCAAGATGGAAATTGTAGATTGAATTAATGTAATGTTCTTACAGTATGATGGTGTTTGTGCTGTGAAAAACAGCAACATGTATTTTTTGATAAAATACATTCTTGTTTTTTTTATGGTAACTGATTGCTATAGTACAGACTCCTTAGATTTGGTATATTAAAATACAAATTAGGCACCTCATAGCTGTGGCTGGAGAACCAGTTTTTCTGATATTATGACAATTTATTTCACAAGAAAGCGAAATTCTTTTAGAATCACTTTTTATGTTAAAAGCTGGCTAAAACAATCTGTTGCACAAGATAGAAGGCAGCACTAGGTGATCTGTGGCAAAGTGAAATAATTCTAGCCCTTTTAGTGCCTTGGTTTTCCAGATAATGGAAATTTTTACTTTTAAAAATCACCAAGCCAGAGCCTCACATTTCTTTCCATGATCAGCAGCCTAGAAAATATTATTCATGTTTGTGGTTAGGTTGCCTGTTTATGCTGTTCACCTAAAATGGAATGGATTATGGGAAGTACCTGGTACAACCTTCCACTTAATCATGCTGGCTGAGTCTGTAGCTTGAATCAACTGAAGACTGAAGAAGCTCCTTGGATAAGGAGCGAAACGTTTCCACTGAGAAAATAGAAATCCAGTTGACATGATTCAAGCTACAGACAATTCCACCTGGATGACTGAGAACCTTCATAGACACATGCTGGCTGAGATTTACGGGAATTGTAATCCATGACCAGTTGACTTTTATTTCATATTCTTTTAAATGGTTTAGCATGCCATTTCTGATACCCTTCATACAGTTTGCACTGTTCAGCCACTATTGCAGGGCTTTCCAAAGTTTTTCCTGCGGCGACACACCAACCGGCGTTGGTGTGTCGCCGCGGGAAAACCTGGAAGTGCTGTCCTTGCGGCAGCGCGCAAAAACCCGGAAGCGCTGCTGCCGCTTTCGGGTTTTGCGCGCTGCAGTTGGTGTGTCGCCGCGGGAAAACCTGGAAGCGCTGATGATGATCAGTGCTTCCGGGTTGTGTGGCGACACACCAGACTGTGTGTGGCGACACACTTTTGTGTTGCCACACACAGTTTGGAAAGCTCTGCACTATTGTTTTCCATGCTTTGATATTAATTAAACTTGAATTCTTGCATGGTCTAGCATGAGCACTAGATATTTGATCAATCTCACCTATGTGACATACAGAAGCTCTGAAACCATTCTGTAGCAGCGCAAAATCAGACAGACTGATAAAGGTGTTATAAGTGCAGATTAGTTCATCTGATTTCCTCAACATGTTTTATCAAAGAACCAAACTGCATAAGTAGAATAAAAATACACTGCCTCCACAAATGAAGGCCTTCAATTCTTCTATAGTTCTTTGAGGTGAAGAGGGGTCAGCTGTTTTATGAGAGGGCTTTCCTCAGTCTGGTTTCTACATATTACTCGATCGTTTTCCTATTTTTTTTTTCAGATGACACAATTGGTGCTTCCTCGCATGGTGGAAAGGTGAGTCACATAAACACATCCAGACAGCCATCATTATTTATAGGGGGAAATCCTTTCTTTGAAAAATTCATTACTGTGACTAATCAGGCTGGCCTCCATGTTTTATTGGCAGTGTAATGCTGTGTGAGTCATAGGATTGGGTGCATGAATCATCAGACTGTGAAAGCCTATCTACTTGATTCCCTTTTTTATTTTCTTTCCACTGTTTGGTGATTTCTTTTTAAAATGGAATTAAAGAGCCTGAATGACTCATCAGTGAGAATTCAACAACAAGCTATTCTGTGGGGGTGGCTATGATTCTGGGTTGTTCCTGGGAATAACCTTAAAGCCATTCCTGAGTGTCACTGGAAGAAAAACCCATAGAGAGAACAAGCTCTACTTATACGGCAGATACAGAAAATGTGTGCCCAAAAGCAAAAGATTCTGGAATAATATGGGGCTAAGAGATGGCAGCCTTTCAGTATTAGTGTAGATCGTCCTTTTGGCATTTCTCCATTTACGCCGTTGTTACATGAGGTAGATAATTCTTCTGAAAATTAAAAATTATCATTTGCTTGGTTCCTTCCAGGTTATATTCCCCAAAAATGGGCACAGAAAACCATGCTACCACTCTCTTCTTCCTTCAGTTTGATATAGTTGTTTTTGAAGCACAATATTTGGTTCTGCATTAAAATGTCTTATGCTCCCTTGCAGATTATTTCCTCTTTTGCTGGGTTAAGTGGTCCATTTTTCCATCCAAGATCATCTGTTCAGGTCTCTTCATGGTGGGAAAATGCCAAAAACCTAAGAGACTTTGGCCATTAAAAGTATTTTTCTTTGCTCAGTGTTTAAAGTATTGATTGATTGAGCAAGACGTTACCTGCAGTCACATAAGCCCTAACTGAAATTAAAATCAGTGCTGAAGTCTTCTTTTCTTGGTGCAGTCTCCTGGATTTGATAAGTGAGCTCAAGAATAGCGGTAACCCCATAGCGGTTTCACAGTTTTGGAGTGATTTCTGACTTGAAATTTGTCACATTTTCATGGTCTTTCATCAGAACTAAACTTACTCCCCATTGAGCTTTTCATATTTACTATTTAACACATTATTGCTAGTTTTGCATAATGTGTAATTCCAATGTGTAATCCATTCACCTGCACAAGAATCATTGTCAGGAACTTCCAGTTGCTGAGATTGTGGTGAAAGGTATGCATGTACCAAAAGCTGAGGCTCAGTTCCTTTTCAACTGTTGCACCTATAGCAGCATTAGGTTCTTCCTCTGCATTTCTCTGGCAAAAATCTAAGGGATTTTTTTCCCCTTGTCTAATTTGCTTTTTTCATCATTTGCTCCTTTCATAAATTTCATAATTTGCTCCTTTGCATCATATTAATTTTGTTTTGTTTTCTCTTCTTCATTCTGCAATCTTGTGAAGTACCACTCGCATTTCATGTAAAGCCTTTGGACTTACAGCAATAGGAGCATTGTTTTGAAAGTGCTTGAAATATGAGAACAACTTATTGCCACAGATAGTATTTGTCCTAATCTAGACAAATCACCTACATCTATCCTATCGTATGTTTTTTATTAGTACGCATGCACACACCCACCCCTCCATTCCTGCATACTGGAGGACAGATCTCTTCCTTGCAAACTTGGCACCTGAAATGCATCACGGGGGTTGCGCTGCTATAAGGCAGTTTCAGATTTTATTGAGATCTTTGGCAGTAACCATGGCATTGATGCCATTTGCTAGACTTCCCATAGAATTTTGTCAGCACTGTTTTCTCTTAGTCTTCCACCCTTATTTAGATCAAGTTTATCTTCACCTCTTCTTACCTATAATAGTCCTCCAATCCTTTTATGGTGAATGCTTCTACCATATTTATTCCACCTTTCCCATCAGTCACAGTAATGACAGGCGTCTCAAGTCTTGGTTGAGAAGCTATAAAAGATGCTTTTACAACCAGGACAGCCCCAGATGGTGCAGTAGTAACTGTTTGGTATTTGCTGCCACTACTTTATTTTCCTCTCCTCAAAAATAATTATAAAAGCAAGGTCAAAAAAGGGAAATGCCTTTCCCTTTCTGCAGTCTTAATGGCTGGATGATGGAACTGGATTCTCCACACTCTTCTTACTGTTAAAAACCTTTTCCTTCAGCATTGAAAAGATACATTTAAAGTTGCAATTACTCAGTGAATTGAAGACCTGATGTTACTTGTAGCTTATGAATGAATTTCTTATGGATGTAGATTATACAGGAGTGATTATAATGAAATATGGTCATCTTTTATTAAAACTTTTGTATGCAAGTTTGTATACATACTGTATATACATGTATTGAGAAGCCCTTTTATATATAATATTTTTGTTGTTGGCTTAGGGTTTTTTCCTTTTTCCCTTTTATTATTCTAGTAGCAGTTCTCCCAGTCACAAACTGATGCCAAAAAGCTCCTTAATCTCACAACACATGGACAGACTCAACTATACGTTTAATTGGGAGACTGTAAGCATCCTAGACCAAGCCAAATCCAAGAATGCTAGGGAATTCCTGGAAGCTTGACACTCTGACAAGTCAGCCATCAACAGGCACATAGAGATAAACAGCATTTACATACCATTCAAAAGAGACAATAGAAAAGCCAAAAGACCAGAACACTGCCTCACCAGCAATTAACACCCAGATATGCAAAGATTAACACCAGGATTAGCACCAAGTGAACAAGCAAACAGTAATTAATTAATTAATTAATTAACTAACTAACTAACTAACTAACTAACTAACTAACCACCCATCTCATGTACGAGACTGGGCAGTTTACAGACAATAAAATAGCATCACTAAAATAATACAGAATAAATATGAGTATAGATTGATATAAATATAAATATAAAATTACAGAATATAAAATTAGAAATTCAAGATGGCAGTAAAGATCTTCTTGTTGGCCCCATTAAGGAGCCAACCACCCCCATGAATGGCTATCCCCCCTCCCACTCCAAGCAAGGTGGCACAACTAGGTCTTCAACTCCTTCTGGAAGGCCAGGAGAGGGGGGTCCTGCCTTACCTCCGGGGGTAGCTTATTCCAAAGGGCGGGTGCCACGGCAGAGAAGGCCCTCCTCCTGCACCCTGCCAATCAGCAATCCCTCATGGACAAGGTCCATAACATGCCCCCTCTGCCTCACCAGGTGGGACAGGTTGATATAATGGGGGTGAGGTGGTACCTCAGGTAACCTGGACCCATGCCATGTAGGGCTTTAAAGGTGATAACCAACACCTTGAATTGGACCCAGAAGCAAACTGGCACCCAATGCAGCTTGTGGAGCAACGGTGTTATATGAGCTCTCATTGGGGCTCCCAAAACTGCTTGAGCGGCCGCATTCTGGACCAGCTGTAGCTTCCGGATACTCTTCAAGGGTAGCCCCATGTAGAGCACGTTGCAGTAGTCTATACGGGAGATTACTAGGGCATGAGTGACTGACCAGAGGGACTCCTGGTCCAGGAAAGGACGTACCTGGCGCACAACACGGAGCTGTGCAAAGGCTCCCCTGGCCACGGCTGCCACCTGCTCTTTGAGCAGGAGTCATGAGTCCAGGAGAACCCCCAGGTTCCACACCGGATCTGTCTGGGGCAGTGCAACCCCATCCAGAGCGAAAGATGGTAAATTCCTTGATACCTGGGAGCCCAGCCACTCCGTCTTACCAGGGTTCAGCTGAAGCCTGTTGTTCCCCATCCAGGCCCCCACAGCCTCCAGGCACCGAGAGAGGGTGGTCACAGCATCACTTAAGTTACCTAGGATGGAGATGTATAATTGGGTATCATCAGCATACTGGTGATACCTCATCCCGTGGCGACAGATGATCTCACCCAGTAGTCTCATGTAGATGTTAAAGAGGAGCGGGGAGAGTACCGAACCCTGCGGCACCCCACAAAGGGGCCGCGGGCTGGATCTCTCGCTCCCTATCAACACCGATTGGGACCGGCCCTGGAGGAAGGAGGTGAACCAGTGCAAGACCGCACCACCCACCCCCAACTCCCTGAGTCGACCCAAAAGGATACCATGGTCGATGGTATCAAAAGCCGCTTAGAGGTCAAGAAGAACCAGGATGGATGCATTGCCCCCTTCCCGCTCCTGCCAGAGATCATCCATAATTGTGACCAAAGCTGTTTCCGTCCCATATCTGGGCCTGAAACCCGACTGAAAAGGGTCCAGATAATCCGTTTCATCCAGGACCCTCTGGAGCTGCAATGCCACCACTTTCTCAACCACCTTCCCTAAAAAGGGGAGGTGGGAGACTGGACGGAAGTTGTCCAGAATGGTGGGATCCAGTGATGGTTTCTTGAGGAAGGGGTGCACCAGCGCCTCTTTAAAAGCAGCCTGGAACACTCCCTCCTCCAGGGATGAATTCACCATCACCTGGACCGACCCACCTGTCACCCCCCAAGCTGCCTTCACCAGCCAGGAGGAACAGGAATTTAATTGACAAGTGGTGGCATTTACAGACCTGAGTCCCCTGTCCACTTCCTCGGGCCCAACAGGATCAAACCATTCCCAGATAACCGGGCAAGAACGCTCCCCAGGCATCTCCCCAGACCCTGCTACATGCTTGGCATCCAACTTGGAACAGATCCGAGCAATTTTATCCTCCAGATGCCCAGAAAACTCCTCGGCCCGGCCCTGTAGATGAATTTCTGGACCCCCCCCTTCCCAAAAGGGATCGGGTGATCTTAAACAGGGCCGTTGGGCGGCATTCTGTGGATGCAATAAGAGCAGTGAAATATTGACGTTTCGCCGCTCTTACCGCCACAAGGTAGGCCTTAACTAGGATGTTGCCTAGTCTGGCAATGAAATGTCTGCAAGAAAACAACATTATACCCTAATCAAGGAACTTAACTCAGTCAATCAACCAAGCAGCAAACATCAGCCGAATCAAGGAACTCCTAAGGGGAGAACAACACCCCCACCAACACAAGCAGGGCAAGCCACTGTATATAAACAGAGCAAACATCACTCCCTTTTCGCACTGAGGATGTTGCCTAGTCTGGCAATGAAATGTCTGCAAGTAAACAACAAGGCTCAGAGAGCACCAAGGACTCCACAGTTCAACCCTGAGCTACAAATATTCTCTTCGATTGGTCTGATCACTTTACAGCTATTCAGTACCAGTTACGTTGACTGCCTATTCATTTCTGAGCCCATTTTCACTTGCTAGTATTAATTTTTCAAGTCCAAAATTATTTCTGATCAGGTTATCTGGGACCCCTGGTGTTTGCATGTATCTTCCTGAGCCTTTAAGATTAGAAGATGGGGTCCCACAATATTGTCAGTCACTGAGAGTATTGGGCTGATACGTATAAACCAAATGTTTTTTCCTATCTCTAAAAATATTCTTGGGTCCTTTCTTATTTGTGATGCTGTATATTTACCTGCTACTGTTTGGTGTCTGTTTTTAGTTGGGTTTGTATATCTGATTTCATATTTTAATGTTGTTTTGCAGTACTTTTTATTTTAAACTTCCCTGGGAAAACAATTTACCTTTGAATGGCAGTTACAAATCCATCACCCAATAGCTAATTATGAAGATAATACATTTTAGTAGGGATTGTATGGTTTTTGTTGTTGCTGTAACAGATGAAACAGCTGTTCACTATACAACGGGCATTTCCTCTGTGCCTGTGGAGTCCCTTGTTAGTATCTGTGAATATACTTTTTGTGTGTGTTTGTGTGATTCTCTGTGTGTGTATGTATGTATGTATACACACACACACACACACACACACATACACTTTTTAAAAGTATATGACTATGCACACTTCATAATGAAACACTAGCTTTAAGTTACCTGCCACCTTTATTCCCCAGAATGCTGCAGGGTCCCACAGAAACTCTATATTTAGATCTTTTGCTGCATTGCATGGCATAAGAATAGTTAACATCTGTATATTTTTAGTGTTTTATTTTGTTTCAACAATTGTTATAATCTATATTCTGTCTACTTTTCAGGTCCAAGGGAATTATTGTTAATATCAGTTCTATGTCTGCATTAACAGCAACTCCATTTTTAAGTCTTTATTCAGGAAGCAAGGTACATATATGGGGAAAACACAATTGTCTGTAATTTTTTTCATTCTTCAACTGAAGTGGATGGATTGGTGAATGTAATATTTACAGTAGTCCCTTTTAAGAGGATAAAGACTTTCTTATTTCACAGAAGTGGATATAGGGTCCTTGGAATTGGCTCTGTTTAATTCAGATTTTTAAAAAGAAATGTGCCTGTAACTTTGTTGGTGTGGGACAGCCTTATATTATATTTAAAAATATAGTTGCCTCCTTCAGCTTTGTGCAAGGAGTCTTTTACAAATTTGGGTTGGCTCGAATGCCACTGTTTTAAGGAAGTATTTTGATGTGAGCACAGTTCTTAAAACCTTCCAATTGATTTCTATTGTATTCTGCATGAATCTATACATTTTGATGTACATTAAGTACGTTTATAGCTTTTACTACTTATAGGCCAACTATGGTTCCAGAAGCCTGGCTTCTTTCACATAATTGTAATGAAGATTAATAATAATTTACACTTCAGGCAACACCCTAAACTGCAGTTATTCTAAAACCAACACTTCTGCTATTCTGGCAACCACATTAGAGGAAAGGGCAGGGGAACGTTTGAGCCTGGTGTACTAATGATATAGTCCATTCTCAGCCATGGGAGCTCACTGGGTAACATTGGCTCAGTCGTTATCTCTCTACTGAACCTACTTCACAGGATTATTGCGAGAAAAAAATTGGAAGAGGAAGTGCTTTGTTTCTTAACTGATAATTATTGCTTAAAAGACATAAATCAAAGTTATAAAATGCTAAAGTAGCATTAAATAATATTGTTTTAAAAAAACCGCAACCAACAAATATGGAACCATTACAAAAATACCATAGTAAACTTAGTTATATAATTTTAAAAAAAAATAGAGCTCAATTTTTAAGTAACAAGTTAAACCTTGACCACACAAAATCATATTGTCCAGTCTTTCCATTACATCAGTAGACAACCATTTCAAAGGCTGAGAGTGCGCACATTTCTTCCAACCAACTTATCTCCTTTGCTGAAACCTTGCTGACAATATTAAGCATGTTAAATTAATATGGAACAACTAGAGGGCATATCCAAATCAATGTGTTAATGTTCCTTCAAATTTATTATGTCCCCTACATAAAAAGGTAGATAACCAACCCTTGTTAAACATTCACTGAGGTGACAAGCCTGAAAAAAAAGTTCATAAGAGACATTTTTAATATTCTTAAAAACTGGAGACCTATTAAAATGGGATACTCCAATTCTTTGTTCCATGTTTCCTGTAAATTAGCAGTTATTTATCTTAGTAAAGTTATTCAATTGTTGATATAGATAAATTGTGGGGTCAGCCTCTAAAAATACTCTTTCTAATGTATTCAAAATTATAGGGGTTTCCAAGGTCACCAAAGCATCAGCTCCAAATTGGGAGAATAACGAAGTTTAAATGAAGATATTGCTATTCAGCAGTTTTTGTAGATTCTCGTAAAAGTATAATTAGCAATGAGCAGCTCTAGGGTATTAGCCCCTTGTTCAGTCCAAGTTTAAAAACAAGAAACCATTTTACCACCATTTGCAAATAAGAATTAACCCAGAGAGTCAGTGGTGCTGGGAATGCAGTTAAATTCAAACTAAAATCAGAGTTGAGTACCTGATTATTCAAAGGAGCCAGATAATAATGATGTGGTTGTTTCAGTAGTGGTTCATATTCAAAATCATTTTCATTTTCATCCCCCCCCAAAAAAGGACCCCTGTTTTCATATGGGAATCACACTTTACAAAAAGTGTGACACCTGACTATCCCATAAACAGAATAACTAACTTACCAATTTGTCTGAAATATCTAAGTGGGATTAACATAGGTATCATTCTTAAAACATATGCCAATGTTGAAGTAAAATTCATATTCATATTTATTCTTCTACCATCTGAATTTTTAACCATCCATTAATATGAGTGTTAATCTGAGTTACACAGTTTACTGTATTCACATCTATCAATAAAGATATTTATCTTGGAATTATTCCCAAATGTTTAAGAGATTTTAGACAATAAACCAATCCCCATTTTATATATCACCTTGAGCTCCTAGGTAAATAATAATAACTAAATAATAATAACAACAGCCACCAAGGGTCTTGATTGTGACAGGATAGAAATATGTTTCATAAATAAATAAATCACCACCACCACAGTCATGTTCACCATAGTATCTCTCCATTATATACATGGCTTCTCCGTCTGCACAGAACCCTTGTTGGGAACCTTCTGTAATAGGTGTGATTTTTGGTGGTGTGCTCAGAAGCTTTTCTCTTGCTTTTCCCTCAATTCTGCAACTGCTAGAACAGCTCTTTTGTTATGAACCCTTTCCATGCTTTGTTGAAAAATGATACTGAGGATCCATACTATTACTTAATTTAATTTATTTTATCTATTCTTATACTCTTACTGTTTTTGTTTTTGGGGTTGATTTGCATGCTTATATAATTTGAGAAGAAGTCAGATACAAGATACCGACTTGGTTAGAGAGCTTTCTTCTCCCGCCCGAATGATTTTAATCACTGGATCTGTCAGGGTTTAGGCGAAGAAATCATGCTGAGCTTGAGATGAAGCTCTAGTTCTTTATTGTTTCCAGCGCATACAGAAAATCTTGCCAAACTGAGCTAAGCTAACAGGCTCTAAGGGAAAAACTCCTGAAGCTTCTAAGGCGGTTCCTGCTGGGCGCCCAAGGTCCTCCACACTGAGAACGCGCTTTTCCCCCTGGAAGGCGCCCCCTCCCTCCTCGCCTGCAATCTCCATAACATCACCTTCCCCCTCAGGGACACATTCCATCACAGGATCCCCATTTTGCAAATGCTTCAAATGTAGCAATAAAGTTGCCACTCACAGATGAATTGTCGTTCTGCTTGTTAAACTTGAAGAAGGACATTTTGTAGATTTGTGCATTGTTTCCCAAGTGTTCATGAAGACTATTTAGTGTAGTTTGTACTACAAGGAGAAATTGTTCTTCTCACCTTAAGGTGCTCTTGTGGACTACTGAGTTAACAGATACCATGGTGTGTAACTTCAGAACCATTTCTGTCAATTCTAAACAAGCACTTACCATGGACCAATTAACAAACCAACTTAATACAGGTAGTCCTCACTTAACGACTGCCCTGTTTAGGGCTGTTTGAAGTTACGACAGTGCTAAAAAAGTAACTTTAAAACCGGTTCTCACACTTATGACCCTTGCAGTACCCTTGCGGTCACATGATCAAGATTCAGGCGCTTTGCAACCAGCAGGTGTTCACGACTGTTGCAGCGTCCCACAGTCATGGGACCGCCATTTGCGCACTTCACAGCCAGCTTCCGACAAGCAGAGTCAATGGAGAAGCTGGCAGTGAAATTGCAAGTTGCGGTCACATGATGTCTTGCTTAACGACCGCATGTCTTAGCGACAGAGCTGCCAGTCCCAATTGTGATTGTTAAGCAAGCAAGGACTACCTGTACCACTACTGATTGCATTGCTACAGCAATCAAGCTGTCTTTAGATTTGAGGCGATCAGAAAAGTTTTGCCCTCTTACATTAGGCCATTATATGGTGGCAGATCAGGAACAGTTCTAAAATTGACATGGAGCTATGATCAGTACCCATTTTATATACATTATAACATTTATAAAATATAAATTATTTTAAATGATTCATTCATAATTTTTTATCCAACCCCCCCAACTGCAACAACATAATCCAGAACCTCTGTCTAACACTGCTAACAGAGGTACTCTGGAAACACAGGGGACCTTGCTGCAAATCTCAATACCCTCTTTCCATGCTGTTGAATATCATAGGGAGAACTACACAACCTAAAACAGGAGTGACAATTCAGCCAGAATAGATCCCTGTATCAGTATGGAGACTGGCATATCAGTTCAGCTTGTCAGCATACTGTTTTGATGTAGAAAATTATTGATCAAATTTGGAATTTTCAACTTCTAACCAGCTATGTATTTCTTCAGCTAATCAAAGCATAGGCAATCACTCAGGAGCATCCCCATCAGATAGTAAGTCTTATACAGGATAATTACTGAGAATGGCTAAACCACTAGGTATAGATCTCCAGCAAACTCTGCTAGCAATTAAAAACCCAATACTTCAGGTTGTTCAGTCAACAGCATATACCCCTTTAGTTGTATCAGCTCTAGAAGCAGTTTTGAAGCCTGCCAAACAGACATGGCAAAAAACAGTTTTATTACAGGTAATCCTCGTTTAGCAACCACAATCGGGATGGGCAACTTGGTCATTAAACAGAGTGGTCACTAAGTGAAACTGACTGTGCTTATGATCTTACTTCAGCTTTCATTTGTTTTACAGACCTGCAAAGGTCGTAAATGTGAGAATTGGTCGAAAAGTTACTTTTTCATCACCGTTGTAACTGCGAATGGTCGCTAAATGAGGGAGTCAGTAAACGAGGACTAACTGTACGTTTTATAACTAAGCATTTGCAGTCTCTCAATAAAACTAAAAAGGAACAATTTAAGCTCTTATTCAAACATCCAACATCAAGTTGTGAAAGCACCCCAGAATTCACCCAAAGGCAAAATACATTCAAGATTATTGGATAAAAAAGGATGCAAGCTGGATTCAAAAGGAAGGCAGGCAGGCAGGCAGGCAGGCATAGGGTAGTACCAGCAGTTCTGTCTAGAATTGTTAGAAGTAGAGAAAGCATTTTGTGCCTTTGAGCCTGTGTTTTTAAGCTTAGTAGTACATGCTACAATCAACAATCAAGGGAATGCTCATACATAGAATGCCTGATGATTATTTTACTAAGAACATGGGAAAGGTGCACTAAGTTCAACATTTCCATTATAATTTGCTTGGCTTGAAAAGCAATATTACTGACTCAGTCACTCAACAATGACACACCAATGGAAGCTCCATCCTGAGATTCTGCACTATTCTGACTCTGGAGACACTGGCCTTAGATGTTTTTGCTGTGAAATACAACAATCATTGCCCTTAGTTTTACAGCAAATGAGGTCTCGATCCCAGAATATTGAGGGATGTATTCTCATACAGATAGGGAAAAACAGAGCTGTATAAGTTCCATCATTACTGCTCATAACCAAGGCACTGCATTGTCTGAATCACATGGTTATGAAATTCATTCTTATCATTCCTTGATGATTGAGGCAATCATGATTCTGTGTTTGCTGAGGCAAAGTAACCTTTTGCAAAACAATCTCAAGACAGCATTCATACATTTGTGATATGATATGAAGTGGGCGCAGTTTTTATCATGCGTGTTATTTCCCCCATTTGGATTGATAGATGTGTTCAATATACAGTAGATGGTCTGTGATTTTGTCCTTTTGTTGAATACTCGGGGATCCACATTTTTGTCTTTGTGCATGTACTTTGCTGTGATTGCAGCAAAAAAATTACTATTCTGTATTGTATTGCTTATCAATGTATTCATACCCATTGATAAAACAATTTATGAAAGACCTCTCCAATCTGTATCAACCAACTTGATGAAAATTGGTTGCACTCTTATAATTAAGAAATCAACTATTTGAGCCCTTAGCCACTGTAAACATTTAGCTTCTAACTTGTAAAGTAGTTTTCTTAGCTGCAGTGACTTCAGGATCTTGAACAGGAAAGCTCTGTACTCAGGGCAATCCATTTTATATTCAGTTCCATGTAGATACTGTGTTTTCAAACCTGATTTTCTTTCTTCCTAAAGTAGTAGTACCATTTAGGAGGCTTGCTAGTGAGGCACAGAAACCATAAGAAGTAGGCTTGCTAGTTGCTTATTTCTTCATATGATCATCTGTGCTTTTATGCAAGATTCCCCTTGCTCTCTGTTGGTACCTACCCTGTTAGCTGCTCTAGGCTTTGCGGAGTGCTATATTGATCTAGGAACTGAGGGAAAAACAGGAGGCAAGCTTCCAAACATGCAAACTGAAGCAAGCATACTTCCAAAATGTGAGCTGCACACCCAGAAAAACTTCTGTGCGACTGTACAGGTGATCACTCAAACCAGTTCCAGGTAATCTAAAGTATTGCAGCACAAATACAACCTTGAGCTTTATGACTTTTCTGGAGTACATCTTCCTCTTCTGTTTAATGTATATGAACAATATACTGTTGATTATGAATGTATTTAGCTGCCCATGTAATACTATGATGGCGAACCTTTTGGGCTCAGCGTGTCAAAAATTTGGAAAATGCCTAACTTGACTCTGCTGGCATGTCTGTCTCTCTCTCTCTCTCTCTCTCTCTCTCTCTCTCTCTCTCTCTCTCTCACACACACACACACACACACACACACACACACACACACCGAACAAAAGAGAAACAATTCTTTACATATTCATTAATTTTTTTAAAATTATTGTTATTGTAATTTGCAAGCGGCTTCTCCAAGAACCAGCTTTGCGTGAAGGGGTAATAACAATTAGTAGTAGTAGTAGTAGTAGTATTGCTCCCTCGTGCAAAGTCGATTCCCGGAGAAGCCACTTGCAAATTGCAAGCCGCTTCTGCAGGAACTGGCTTTGCACAAGAGGGAGCAAGAAGATGGCCAGGTGAGCTGGGCTGTAGAGGGCAGGGCAGCAGGGGAGTCGGAGCTGGGAGGGACTGGGCTGGGGCGGCTGCGGCTTCCCGGGGCATGGCAAGCAGCCCCAGAGCCGCGTGGTTCTGGGGCTGCTTGCTGCCCCACAAGGCAGTGTGCAGGGTGGCCAAAAGGGCAGGGATGGAGGTCAGACAGGCGGGTGGGGGGAGTTGCAGTGCCTTTTGTTCGCTCAGTTTCTTTGGTAGCTCAAACGGGGAGACTAGTTGGGTGGTGGTGAACGCTGGCATGTCACTCAAAACATTGTGGCGTGTCACCTTTGACACGTGTATCAGGTTCGCCATCACTACTAGTATTACTCAAATTGGATCATTTCCTTACAATACACAAAGTTCTTACTTTGGAATGCTATTTTTCACACTAAATGGTTTACCATTTCTGGCAAAATATGCAAAATTTACAGTATATGATTTATTTGCACTTACATATTGTGCATTCATAACCTCATGTTTCTTTACATATATTTAGGCTTTTACAAATTTCTTCTCTCAAGCTATCAGTATGGAATACAGTGACAAAGGTATCCTTGTGCAGGTTAGTGTAATTGATCTATTTTGATACTCTTTTTGTGTAATTAACTTGATAGCATGGGATCCTAGAGACTAAAATCGACTCCAAAATTCTGCCTTATCTTAAATACAATTGTAGGTACCATTGCCAAAAGAATTTTAGTAGGCAGTTCCTTGAATCAAAGTATTTTCATTATAGTGCTGACTTTATGAAATGCCATCTTTAAAACTTTATTCTGTTAACCATCTGGCTGATAGAGAGCTTTTAGTTAATTTGGAGGAGTTTTTTATTTACCTGCTGTTATTGCTAGTGTTCTGTGACCATTTTTGAACTGTATTACTACTTCATTTGCAGTTGCAAATGTCCTTTGAGTGAGAGTTGTAGGGTCAGTCGGTCCCTCCTTTTTTGGCTAGAAGCTGATCTTCCTTGCGGGGGAGATGGGCGGGATATAAATATGACAAATAAATAAATAAAATAAAAATAAATAAAATCTAGTCCCCTCTCCTTCACCAGCCTCCATGGTAGGCTGTTTCCATTTTCAGGATTTTCTAATATCAGAAACCTCTAAAAGAGTGTAGTGAAGATTTGGAAGAGTCAAAAGAGCATTGGAGGCAAAGGCTCTGAAGACATGCCACATCCCCAAGATTGACAAAATTTTAGAGCAATTATTTAACTCTTCTAAATAAATTCTTTTCCACTGCATGCGGGAAGATGTTTTTAAAAACATCCAGAAGAGGATCACTGTGGCTGGGATGCAAGCTACATTGAAAGTGTTGGTTAAGAAAACAGAATATTATCCTCTGTCATGGTCAGACCACTCTACAGTTCTCTGGCGCCACCCCCTACCACAGGGAGGCTGGACCTATTAGATTGGTCCGCCCAGGCGACTAATGGACCCTGGATTTCAGAAGGAGCTTGGGGGTGTTCCGGAGGGTTTGCTGCTCGGCCTGACTGAGGCCCTGGTGGCCACCTGGAATGAGAGGGCAGCTGGGGCTTTGGATCGGATTGTGTTTGAGCGGCCCTGGAACTCCCCCCAATGTATAGAGGAGCTAATGGAGATGAATCAGGAGAAGAGACACCTAGAGTGCCGCTGGAGGGTGACAAGGAGCGAACTCGATCAAACATGAGCTAGAGCCGCTATTAGGGCCTACCTTGGGCGGTAAGGTTGGCAAAGCATAATTATTTCTCCGCCTTTATTGCATCCGCAGATACCTACCTGGCGGCCTTTTTTGGGTAGCCCAGTCACTCCTTGGAAGTGAATCTATGGTTCACCTACAGGTTGCTGTGAAGAATATGCTAGGCATCTGGAAGATAAAGTTGATCGGATCCTCTCTAAGTTGGACTCTGGTCTTGATGTGGGTTCTATGAAGGTTACTGTACTTCATTATTTATACAGCAACACACAGTTCTCTATACTGCAGAAAATAAGGATCCAAAAGTAATGTTTATAATACAGTGATGACCTGTTCTTGAATTACTGAACAGCATTTTAAAACAGGTAGTATTTTTTTTTTGGTTCTGATGTGACTTCAGAAACTGAAACAAGACAAATGCTACAAAACTAATTGAAAACTATTTGTGCATTTATCTGTTTCTTGCCATGACCCTTGGCATTAAAGCTTGCAGTTCTTAGTCCTCTATCACAATCTCGCCAGAGTTGGGTGTTGTAGCCTTACTATATTGAAGTACACCCTCTCCTCATTTAGCGAGCATAATCTGTTCCTCAAATCGGAAGCAAAATGGTTGTTAAGCAAAATGGTCACTAAGCGAACATGTGACAGAGAGAGACGCAAAGATCACTGGTTGCTGCCGTCTCATTCAGATAAAGATATCTCGTACAGTATCTTGTGCCTGACCTGTTCCCCCCCCTTTTTTTTTGCCCCCTTACAGGGCGGAGAGATTGCTTAAACAAACTATCTCTTCCTGAGCTGCTTTTTTCCACAGTGCAGCACTTCCTTAAAAAGTGCTAACCACAAATTAACAAGCTCAGCTCTGTGACCTTAATTAGTTGATTAGAACCCTCAGGCTTGCCCTGCTGACTGAAACTGACCAGACCTTAATCAGTTTCACACTGAAGGCTTTGGTTGTCAGGCACACAAAATCTGCTCCTAAATGCATGCATTGGAAAATGATTATTTTTATTACCGTTGTATTTGCAACTGGTTGCTAAATGAGGTAGCCACTAAACAAGGAGTGGCTGCAAGATATAACTTTGATTATATATACAATTATAAAAAATTTTTACCCAGTTAAATATTAGTAAAGAGCAATACATTTCTTTACCTTGGGAAAACATGAAGATCTGAAAAAATGCACTTAGGTTAATTAATCAAACTCTAAAACACTTTTATTTATGAAGAATATCTGCTAATATGGAACCTTGTTTAAAGTAGCATCCTGAAGACCAGTTTCTATGCAAAAGACTGTATAACGCAGAGCTTTCCAAACTGTGTGTCGCGACACAAAAGTGTGTCGCCACACAACCCAGAAGCGCTGATCATCATCAGCGCTTCCGGGTTTTCCCGCAGCGACACACCAACGGCGGCGCGCAAAAACCAAAAGCGGCAGCAGCGCTTCCGGGTTTTTGCGCGCTGCCGCAATGGCGGCACTTCCGGGTTTTCCCGCAGCGACACACCAACAGCGGTTGGTGTGTCGCCGCAGGATAACTTTGGAAAGCCCTGGTATAATGATACCACTTGTAGCAGTATTATAGTATTTAATATTTTATCCTTTGGTGCCACCCAGTGCAGTAACTGAACAATGCAGTTTGAAGACTAAAGCTGCATTTCAATATATCTTAATACAGTGATCCTAGTTAATTAATTCATGGTATATAAGTTACGTGCACTTAATATCAGATAAACTGATCTTTGAGTTTGTCAGCTTAAAAGTCCAAATTGTTTGGGTATAATAAACTATAATCTCAGGTTTGTATATAACACCAAGTTATCTTATTTGATTGTTTTACCTGCTCACACTAATGAGAAGTACAACAGATTATATCAGCCTTTCTCAATCTTTTGACCCTGGAGGAACCCTTGAAATATTTTTCAGGCCTCGGGGAACCCCTACACATTCAAGCTCAAATATAGGCCAGAAGTTACAAAATTATTCTATTTGTTTCATATGTAGGCCTCTATATATGCACTAACAATGTTCTTAAACTAAACCAGTTTGGTCTAGTGATTAAGGCAACGGGCTAGAAACCAGGAGTCTCAGTTCTAGTCCCGCCTTAGGCATGAAAGCCGGCTGGGTGACCTTGGGCCAGTCACTCTCTCTCAGCCCAACTCACCTCACAGGGTTGCTGTTGTGGGGAAAATAGGAGGAGGAAGGAGTATTAGGTATGTTCGCTGCCTTGAGTTATTTATAAAAAATAATAAAGGCGGGATAGAAAATAAATAAAATATAAATAAATAAATAAAAATAAAGAATGAAACTTACCTCTTTAATGTGAAGTTGCCCGAATTTGAAATAATTTTTTTAATAAATTGTGATCTCCCAGGGAACCCCTAGTGATCTCTCGTGAAACCCTAGGGTTCCATGGAATCCTGGTTGAGAAACCGTGGACTATATACAGAAGTATGCAGGTTGTAAACATGTTTAATAAACCAGAATTTTTGACTTTGAATTATGTAGAAATACAGCTGTTTTAAACAGTTTAAAACACAGTTTTAAACAGTTAACAGCAGATTGGTGCCTATATCAAGCTACAAGTAGTCCCCGCACAACAATTGAAAAATAATGAAATTCCCACAGTGGACGAATGGATTGTGAAAATGTCAGAATTTGCAGAAATGGCAAAACTGACTTGTTTGGTCAGAGAACAAAGAACAAAAACTCTTTTTGAAAGACTGGAAACCTTTTATGGACTTTTTGCTGAAAGAAGAAAATGAATTGATGATTTATAGATTTGAAGATTAAGAAAGATGCAGACTAAATGAGGGGTAAAGGGATATGTAAAATATTTAAGAGGAAGGAAGGACAATAAGAATGTAATTATCTGTTGAAAAGAAAATTGGAAGTCATTTATATATTTCTTAATTTTAGTTTTTCTTTTCTTGCAGTTTTCTGTTTTTCTTTTTGTTTTTCTTTTGATTTGTCTTTTATTATATCAAAATTCTTAATATAAATAAATAACTAGAGGTAGTCCTCATTTAGTGACCATTGGGACCGGCAGCTCTGTCATTAAGCGAAGCAGTTGCTAAGTGGAAAATCATATGATTGCGACTGTGGTTTCCTTGTCCCCACTCCCCCGCCCTTTGGAATGCTCATCCTGGCTGGGTGCTGGGATAATTATCAAGAAGGGAATATTTGTATTTACCTTCATTGGAGTGGAAGGGATTGCAAGAGAGTAAGCAAGCACACAGTGGGGGATACCCTGGGCTATTTGTGTAACGCACTCTCATCTCCCAGTCCTGAGCACGCTAGGCACCAGCGCATTGCTTTCAATGTGTATTTCCCATTGTGTGCCTACTTACTCTCCTGCAGCCTTTCTCAACCTTTTGACGCTGGAGGAACCCTTGAAATATTTTTCAGGCCTCGGAGAACCCCTGCACATTCAGGCTCAAATATAGGCCAGAAGTTACAAAATTATTATATTCGTTTCATGTCTAGGCCTGTATATATACCTTAACAGTGTTCTTAAACTAAAATAAAGAATGAAACTTACCTCCTTAATGTGAAGTTGCCCGAATTTGAAATAATTTTTTAAATAAATCGTGATTCCCCCAGGGAACACCTAGTGACCTCTCGTGGAACTGTGGTTGAGAAACCCTGCTCTCTTATAATCCCTTCCTCTCCAATCTCTCCACTTTGCAAAGGGTGGGGGGAACAACAGGGTCAGGCACAGGACAACGCGTACTGATTGTAATGGCGATCACATGATTGAGTGATGCTGCAAAGGTCATAAATGTGGGCATTGGTTGTAAAGTTATTTTTTCACTCTGTCATAACTTCAAACGGTCGCTGAATGAGGCAGTTGGTAAGCGAGGACTACCTATACATTTAACCATGTTCTTACCATAACATGCTGTCACTATAGCAGTTTGCATGCTTAAATTGGTTTGTAGCACATGTATTAGTCTGTTGTAGATATTAAATAAGACTTTAAGGCAATATACAGGTCCGAACCGCTAGACATAAATTAAATAAAATAAATTTAATATCGAAAAGGCTTGTTCAATCCTATGAATAATATTAAAATGTCTGAAAGACTACTATCATTATAGATTTCTAGAAAAATCACTTAAATAGTTATAAGTGATTTTTCTAGAAATCTATAATGATAGTAGTCTTTAATTACCTAAATTATTGTGTTTTCTTGATTGGAAGATGGGATCTTTTACAGTACATCTTAAGCCTGCACGGATTTAAGAATTGGAAGCTGAAGTACCAGAACTGATTTGAAAACAATTACTATTTCATATCTTCCAGCCTTTTCTGAATTGCTTTCTCATCTTCCTAAAAACCAATATATACATGACAATCAATGGAGATTTTCAAAATTAACCACCCATGATGATGAATCATTAATATCTGTAACTGATTGATCATAATATTTGGCATGTCTTTTATGTCTTGATATATTAATTAATTATACCGCCCAGAGTCATTTGTCGAGATGGGCAGTGAAGAAATGCGATAAATAAAATAAAATATCCAAGTGACTAATTTCTATGAATGAGAAAACCATGTTCTTTCCTTTTCAGACTGTTCAGCCATATTTTGTGGTGACAAAAATGTCTAAACTTCGTAGAACAAACTTCTGTAGACCCAGTCCTGAACAATATGTAAAATATTCCCTGAATACACTTGGCCTTGAAGCGGTAACTTGTGGATATCCATCTCATGCTTGGGTGGTATGTATATTCAAAGAGAGATTAGAATTTCCAAGAGTGTCTATAGGTTGCTTTCATTTATCAATACATTTGATACCTTGGTCTTTAACAACTTAGTAACACGTCTTTTTCGCCCTCTGTTTCTTAGAAGTGGATTTCCAAGTGTGTACCCGAATGGTATATAAGAAAAATCATGAAAGATACAGCCACAAAATCAAGAGCTTACCATTTAAAGAAACTAAAGAAAAACTAAGCTAAATTGCCTTGACAAGATCCTTGGTATTTTTAACATCTACATTCAAGCATCAAATACTTTGTCATGTGTTATATTCTTTGTATGGGATATTTTGAGGGAAACCAGAGACTGGCATGAAGAAAGAAAAAAAATATATGAGGCGTAGAAAAATCAGTGACAACTTCTAGAGTATCTGCTGCTCTGAAACCATTCTATTAAAATGTTTTGTGATACATAATTAAGTATTAAACAATATTTTCAATTAATAGTTTTACTGAAGTGCATAGTGTTTCAGAAAGGTTCATTTTGAGAAAAGTGGTAGAAATTGACATAGAACAATTTGGAATTTGTAACGTATCACTTACCAATAATGAAGTCACATAACTTACTGTATTTTAAACTAAAAATCTACTGTTATTTCCTCAATTTTGCTATTTCAAGAAATACCCCTTTTTGAAATGTGTTCAGATTTTACAAATTACAACAGATTGGCTGTAGGATCTTTGTCTTGTCAATGTGAGCGTTCATTATGTGGCAGTCAGCTTCAGGCATCATAATAATATGTTTATTCCTTAACAACGCTTAAGAAATATGACTTAAAATAATGGTGACACAGATTTCATATGTTCACAATGGTTTTTTTTTTTACTAATGACAATACTTTAAATAAAATGGTACTTTGCGGGAGCTGTTATATCAAATATTAAAAAATAAGGATTGCAGCAACAGACAGGATATTCCTTACCTTGATGTTCTATTAATATAAATGTCTGTGGCTTGGACCCAGGAAGTGCTTGTGAGATTCCAGTCATGCAGTGGGGTTCCCTATTCTATAACAAGGTAAGGGAGCTCCTTGAGTGATATGAGATGTAGTACAGAAGGCTGCAACACAAGGGATAATGAGAGAAAGAAGGTAAGCGTGTTTGGGCAACATGTCCTCTTGCATAAGAATTCTTGGCTCCAGAATTAAAATAAGTCCTTGCAAATGTTGATAATACATTTAACAGGGATTTGTTGTTCCTGCATTGTAACTTAGTGAAATGAAAAATTGCCTTCTTGAGATTAGAAATAGTTTTATCTATCTTTACATGAAAATTAAGATTTGGATTTTTAATTCCTTAAATCGTATTATTATTTGTACCTTCAGAACAAATAAAATGAAAATGCTGTAACTTGTTATGGGCTTCCTTCCTTTATTGAAAACTCATTTGTATCATGTATCCTATTCAGTGGAGGCTAGTGGTAGGTAAGGAACATAACCTTTGCCTGAGCAGGGAAAGGAAGAATTGCACACTGTCATTCCATTTACTTTGCTTTATTGGGGGCAGTTGCCTTTATCAGTATGCATACAAATAATCCTTCTTGCAAATTAATTTGAGCATGTTTTATAGATGCTAGAAACCCTGTAATCTCAATTCTGAATATTGTCCTTTGAGGAATAATTTAAGACTGATGTGAAAGTAAATATGTGTTTAAACATGACTGTACATAGAAAATAAAGAAAAACCGATGCAATGGTGCTGATTGGGAATGAGAAATAAGTTTTGTTCCAGAATGGGTGTATTTTTTAGTGGAGAGTTGTTGAAAGACACATTGTGGCAATATACTCTTTATCTATGGAATATTTGGAAGTAGGTGAAATATCTGCTGGCATGCCTGTATAACAATACATATTTATAGTGAAATCGATAACATTTTATAATTAAAATAAAAGATTTCTCTGAAGGTTTTTCTGTTGTTTACTTAGAAAACTGTTTTTATATTATTGATTCACATTATAAAAGTGGTTGCAAAAAAGATCTAAAGGACTCAGGAAGAAAAATGGAAAAATTAGAATTGGGGTTTTTTCCCATTTTTTTCTTTAGAATTGAAGGCAAGTTTTATTTTAACTGATAAATATGATGGTTAACATATGAAAGAATTGGTCTGTGTTTAGAAATATACCAAAACTATAAAGTAGCATATAAAAGAGTAGAGAAACTTATTTTAATCCAGGCAAATTATCAGTTTCAGTCCATGAAAATTATATAACAATAAAGGATCTGAAAAGAAAAAGCTGATTATAATAGTACACAAAACGAGATTAGACATTTTGTTTGGCAAAAATGTGTGTCTTGAGCCTTGGGATTTATATCTTCCCTTTTTGTCCATAAGGGTGTTTTATGTAAAAATTGAGGGAGATTCGGCCGGGCAATAAGCTTGCCACTTGCCTGCTTGGTCTCCTGCCTTCTGCCGGAATGGACTGACTGCTGAGATCTTTGGCTCTTCATTACCAACATCTTGGTTTCCTAGCCTGATTGGATTATTTTTTTCTTCCCCATCTTCTTGGCTCCCAGTGGCTTATTCTTGGCTGTGGAGTTGGGGGAGTGATAATGTCTTTCAATTTTTTTTAAAAAAAAAAGGCTATTTAGATTAGAATAGTCATGAAATCTCAGAAGGGAAATGAATTTATTATAAAATTGATGATGGACGGATGACACGGGATGCAGGTAACGAAAGGAAAAATAACATGATAGTTCATCCTGGCTCTCCTAGCTCATCTCCGGTTTCAATATTTCTTTTGGTGCTGTTACAGTCACACTGCAAGCTCATTCTTTTTGTGAATGTCAGGTAAATTAACAACGGGGCATCTATTGGGATCCTGGAAAAATGCACAGCCTGTCTTGCATCTCTAAAATTTGGCTAGATCAAGGGTCGGAAATGGCGGCTCGCGAGCCAGATGCAGCTCTTTGGCCCCTTGAGTGTGGCTCTTCTGCAGCTGAACTCACCCCTGCCCCTTCCACGTGATTGGATCCCGCTCCCAAACTCTTACGCTCTTACGCGCGCTCGCTCTCCAAGGCCGGGGCCACCCGCAGCCGCCCACACCTCGCGCATGGGGTTCTGCTGAGTTGCATTCTCCCCCATGTAGAAGCAGTGCCCGGGCCGCCTCTCGGGATGGGGCGCCCAGCCCGGCTGCGCTCTCTTGGCATCTCGGGTGACTGTAGCGACCGGAGGCGGCCAAGGGGAGAGCAGGCGGCTCTTCGCCCTCGGTGCGCCGCGGGGCCAGACGAGCCTCCGACTGCTGCTTCCTGCGCCTGTGGCCTCTTCGCTGCCGCCGCCCGCCTCACCTCTGAAGCAAATAAATAGGAAACGGGAGGGGAGGAAAAGGAAACATTAAGATCAACTGCAAGCTTTGCGGAGAGCGGCAGAGGCGAGGCGGGCGGCAGAGGCGGTGGCAACGAAGAGGCCACGGGCGCAGGAAGCAGCAGCCGGAGGCTCGTCTGGCCCCGCGGCACGCCGAGGGCGAAGAGCCGCCTGCTCTCCCCTTGGCCGCCTCCGGTCGCTACAGTCGCCCTGGCATCTCCCTTTGGCCTGCCGTCCGCGGCCCCTGCCCTCGCCCCAGCGCCCAGCCCTGTCCCCCCTGCCTCCCTCCCTGCAGGCGGCGGACAAACTCGGCAAGGAAGCCTGCGATGGCGGCTTCCCTCCCGCACGCACGCCCAGGCTCGGCTGCGGAGCTCAGCTCAGGAGAGGCGGCGGGAAGGAGGGAGCGTCGCGGAGCATGTGCAGAGGGCTCCGCTGGGCGCCGCAGCGTTCCCCGGCAGGCGCGCGTGGCCGGGTCGGGGATCGCGGCGCCGCTCGTTTGGGAAGCGGCTACGATCCCGAGGTGGGCTGGGAAGGGGGAGGAATCGCGTCTGCGGGGCTGTGATTTGGATCTCTCCCTCTGCCACTTCGCAGATGCCTTGGGTTGTATGGGTGGCCCCGGCCTTGGAGAGCTGGGGTGCAGCGGGATGGGAGCGTCGCCGGCGGCCCGCAAGGACCGGCCATGGAAGGTGAGTGAGGGCCGGGGCGGGCGGCCAAGCGCAGCGCAGCCCTGTATCTTACCCTTCCACGCGATTGGATCCCGCCCCCAAACCCCGCTCCCTTCCACGCGATTGGCTCCCACCTGTAAACCCCACCCCCTTCCACGTGATTGGCTCCCGCCTGAAAACCCCGCCCGCAAACCCCGCCCCCTGGCTCTCGAGCATGTCAAAATGTCCTCGAGCATGTCAAAATGGCTCCCGGCATAAAAAAGTTTGCCAACCCCTGGGCTAGATGAAGGGTAAGGTGTAAATACTCACCTCATGTATGACCATCTCTAGCAGCACCAAACATTGTTTGAGTAAAGGAAAAACTGTCGGACTTAAGCATCTCATACAATATGAGAGAGAGATTCTATTGCTATACCTCCCATCCTATTGAAGTACTCCTGTTAGAACTGATGGATATGGTCTCTATATCTAGATTTCTATAATGGAATAGGAATCCCTTTGCTGTAGTCATGCTGGCTGGGGAATATGGGCTTTGATGTTCAACACGCCAGAAGGGAAAATGATCTTTGCAGGGGTGGATAACCTGGGACCTCCAGGCCCCATGAAAACTTTTTTATTTTGCAGCCCTTAGAACTCCCTCTGCCTATAATGGGACCCAGTAGCTGGCTCTTTCCCACCATTCTGAGGCAGGATATACAATCCTCATTATTCACAGATTCTGTATTTGCGAATTTGCCTACTCACTAAAATTTATTTGTAACCGTAAAATCAATACTCGCAGTGCTTTTGTCATATGTGGACATGCAGAGTGGCAAAAAATTTGAGCCGTCTGACACACACGTTCCCAGCTGTTTTGGTATAGCTGACTGAGTGTTTGCAGTGACTTTATAGAACAAAACTACCACGAATGATGAGAATCCTCTATTCATCAAAAATAAGCACAACTTTACCAAACAAGCAAAAAACATTGTCCCAACTTTCTTGCATCATAAGAAAATGCCTAAAATCCCAGCCCATGTGTGAGAATAGTCACAACACATCAGTACATAGATGATCCAGTGGGAATGCCATTGCCTGCAAGTATGGGGAACCAGAAAACAATGACACATGCTACTAACTAGTGTGTCTTTTAACACACAAGGAATACATTTCTTTATATATTTCCCTACCACAATCCTCCTTTGGAGGGCTGCTTCAACAAGAGATTGGACTGTATAATTCTAGTGCTTGAAGAGAAAGGGTAGTATAACACAGTGGCTGGCTTTATTGTTTGGTTTTGTCTTAGTGCAGGCCTTCTCATACTGTTGGTTTCAGCCTGGTAAGAGGTCACAAGCAACTTAAAGTTATTTTAAAAAAAACAGGTCAGACTTGCTCATGCAAAATAGGAACATTAATCAACACTTGCTCAGGATTTGTTCCCCACTTTGTCTGCAAAAGCCAACTCTGGGTTTGTACAAGGAAAGTAGAAGTGTCATAACTCTACCTCAGGCAAAGTTGAGGTATCTTAACTAGCTCCTGGCTTTGCCTGCAATAGGCAGTTATAATACTGCAGAGTTTTAGAACCCTGTGACAGATGATTTGCTTTACAGTAGCATCACAAATAACACATTTACTTAGGATTTCTCTTCCCTTTCTTTTCTTTCCTTTCCTATCCTGACAAATGCCAACTTCCATATTCCTGTGGGCTCTTTATGGGAAGCATGGTGGGGGGTGGGCTTTTTTCCATCATTCCAGGGTTATGCTATTTCAACCTTGCAGTAAACCATTAAGGGCCACAGTACTGCTAGCTGTTGTGCAATTCTGATAGACCACAGGAACAGTGTTGCTGTCTCCATCTCTTTAGGGAAACTGTGTGGTGGCCATGAGGTTGAGGGGTTTGCCCACATGATCTTGAAATAGCCCACAAGCAGTGCTCTGATCTGCTAATCACCTGATTTCATGGCTTGGCAAAGTGTAACAGATTGTATCACCCAGCTTAGGACGATTTAAGTCTAACTCATGAAGTGAGTCTGAAATGAAGGTAGCTTCACAGAGACGTGGCAAAAGAAAGATGTTGACAGGGTGTATGTTCTCCAAACACGCAGCAGTCACTCTGTAACAAGGAGCTCGTGTCATGCCCCAGGCACGCACACCTTTTCTCCCCTCAACACCAGAGGCTGGTGGTTAGGTTTGGGTTGCCAAAATCCTGATGACCACTAGCCAACTGTAAAGAGTTAGGCTTTTCTCTTTGCTGCTTGCTTCTGAGTAAATGTGCATCAAAAGGAAAAGGAAAAGTGAACACAAGGGTAAAAAGATAGCGAAAGATTTAAATCAGATAATCGAAATAAGTCCTTTAGATTTATCCAGTTTCCCTCTCTCGGTAGTAAGCACCAGTCTTGCTTTTGAGTAAATCAAATCAATTTTTATTCGGTTATAGACCAGCAAACTTTTGAGTACACAATTAAGGGTTCAGGTCGTAAAACGAGTTCCACGCACACTTAATCTCTAAGAGAGCTGTAAAAGCGGCTAAATTTTTTAAAAAGTCCAAATCTTTATAATTTTAAATCCAGAAGTGTGAAACTGCCTAATACCATTGATGAAAACTTGGGCGTAAAGCTATGCAGCCTGTCGCTGAGCTCAAAAGCACCTAGTCTCAGAATGCCAGTTGCTAAGAAACAGCAGCCGGCGGAGACTCCCCCACTGAGATCCTGCTGCGGCCATTCCAGTCATCTGCTGGCCAGTGAAAAACAAACGGGGTGGCAAGCCAGAAAGGTCTTCGAACGAGCATCGCAAGGCCGCTCCGCTGAAACCTAAACCAAAAACTTCCAAGAGAACGAGACAGGAACCCACCACTGGCTCCCAACACTACAATCCGCAGACCGGGGCGGAGAAGAGACGCAGCGGTGGGCGGGGTGAAAAATGTCACGTTGCCCAATGTATAGCGCACGAGGAACTCGCCCGTTCTGCTCAACATGAGCCGTAGGGAAAAGGGCGTGTCCTTCAGAAAGTGCGCGCGCAGGTGGGCTGGAGGTCTTTTCCCCTTGTTGGAGATCGGCTACGGCGGAGGTTGTAGTTGTATACGGGGTACTTGGGTGAGTAGCTCCCTTGTCCGCAAACGCTGGGGGGGGGGGGAAAGTGGGGAGGACGGATTGGACGAAAGAGGCAATTTTAATGGAGAAACCCTAAGAATTAAGAGTTAAGCTTTGCGGTAGACTGAAGAATTTTAGTGCTTGTGTTTTGAGTCTGGCGGAGGGGGGCAGTGGGGAGGAGGAGAGAAAGATACTCCTTAAATCTAAGCCTTTTCTTTTATTCCCTCTCCCCGTTCCCGTTTTTCCAAATAAGTGACCTCAGGATATGTTGAATCTCAGTTCCCATAACTCTTGGCTGTTGTGGTAGCAGGGAGTTGGTCCAGCATATGTGGAGCATAGTCTAGAATGTCACTCTGCATGTTATCTCCAATGTAGACATGAGGCTGCTTCCCTAACAGGATGTCCTTGGGCCTACCTTGCCCAGGATGGTTGTTGGCCTTGTCAGACAGACATTCTAAGGCAGTGTTTCTCAACCTTGGTGGCTTTAAGGTGTGTGGACTTCAACCCCCAGCATGCTGGCTGGGGAATTCTGGGAGTTGAAGTCCACACATCTTAAAGCTGCCAAGGTTGAGCAACACTGTTCTAAGGGTTCTGTTCCACATCTTGAAGTCCCCTGGTTAGGGAAAACTGAAATAAGGCTTTCTGATCTTAACAAGACTTGTTCCTATGTAACTGTGCAAGATTGTTGAACTGGGTGCTGTTACATTTCAGAAGGCTGTTTCTTACCTGTCTTTCTATTGTTGTCAATAAAGCAGCGTTAGAGACTTCGTTTCCTAATACTGTGTATGTAGCAAGGCTTTCTTCTGTGTTTTCTGTTCATACATTATATTCCTTTACACACTTCTCCAAAAGCAGCAGGCACTGAGATCTAACTTGTTTAGCAGTGAGCTAATACATATTTTGATTTAGGAATGTTAAACCCTTTATAAGAAAGGCCAGTAAAGAAGAGTAATGGAAGATAAAAGGCAGAGAGCCAGAGTCCAGGGTGGCTGGGCTAGCCAGGGTAGTAGCAGAATGACCCCATGTCCAGGTAAGTGCTGTCTTTTGTTCTAACGTATATAAACAAACTAAATGAAAACTTGCTGCCTTGCAGGAACACTACTGCCAATTCACAGAGATCTCCCCCCTACCTATAGGATTGCATGATCTTAGTTTTTTTGAACATGTGTCCTAATGGCACAACGCATTTTGCTTTTCAATCCTTAGGATTTGTGTGAGTACAAGACTCTTGGCCTCACAACAATTGGCATTTAAACTAAACCTTGTGTTATGTTCCATTGGCATTGCATCTGACAAAAGTTAGTGAAAAACATTCTTAGAGCAGAAATACCTCAAATTTAGAGACTAATGGATACATTGGAATGTTCATTGTCACTCTCAGAAAATGGCCTTTTATCACAAAGCCTCCAAGGTAGACTGATGTGTGTGTACCCCTCCCCCCCACTTCTCAGCATGGCCTTTACCACCCTACTTTATTTCCTAAGAATACCTTTGGAGTCTGTAAGGCACAGAGGTAGTTAGAAATGCAGGTTTTGACTGAGGCTGGTGGTTAGTTTGAAACATGCTAGCTTCCCATTTCTGTAAGTAAAATATTTAAACATTTAAATCGCCTCAGTTGAAGGGGTGCTGGCAGAACAAGGCCTGTATTTGCCTCCCTAAGATCTTTCGAATGGAGGCTCTAGAAACAGCTTTTTAGATTCAGCGATCATTGATCTGGGTTCTTAGAAACCTTTGAACTGAAGAATTTTGACAGTTCTAAATAGGAGATTTAATCTAGGATTTTTCAAATGTTTGTCAGAGTCCCCCGTTGGGGGAGAAGGGCAGTCATAAAGATTAAACAAACAAACAAACAAATAATGCTATATTTTCCCCAGTGGCCCAAATAATTGAATAGCTCAGTAAAGGCAACTTCAGCCTAATTGTACGCATGTTCACTCAGAAATAAATCCTATTTATCATTGAAGTTTACTGCTAGTTAAAATATAGGATTGCAATGTAAGCTTTTTAAGTGCTATTAAAAAAATAGAACTTCATATGATAATTTTTTTATAGTTCTTCCAATAAAATCTAAGTTTCAACTCAAAAGTATAGATTTCTTTGTTAATAGCATAAAGGAAATGAAACCACTAGAAATGATTCACATACAGTACTTATTTGATCCTGTCTGAAAGCCTCCATGCATACATTCATAGGCTTTCTAGGAAGAATAGCATGAAAAAATAATAAACTTGATTTTAGATTGTATTAATTTTAATGTCAGATTCTCAAAGTACTCTGCATGAAAGAATAAGTGCTCCCAAACTGCTGAGCCCTCTCACGAAAATCACAGTTCCTGAAGTAGAGACACCAAGTGATAAAATGTTACTAGTGTGTGTGAATGTACTCTTAGTAGTGAAAATACAATTACTAAGTAATGCTGAAAATATGAAATTTCTTGTTATCTAGTTTGGTTGATACTGTTCTTTTTTATGTTAGCTTTTAGAGATTCCAGTGCTAGAAATCAAGCATTTGCCAATTCAGCACCATCCAGGTTCCAAAGAGAGGCAGAGCTTTCATCCAAAAGACAATTTGTTTTTAAAGCACCTGAAGAGGTAAAAATACTGTATTATATTGTTCTTGCTTTGTTTATAGGTATATAAAACTGAAAACATAAGAAGCACATTTTAATGGTTTCTTATGTGCGTTGTTTTAAAACTATCTCCCAACTCAGATGCATTATCAGCATCATAGAACAGCATAACTAAACAACTATTATTGGAATCTTCAGCAATATTTGTCACTTTGGTTGCAAATTATATGATTTTTAGTTATTTTTAAACATCTCTACCCCCCTCCAGAAATTAGTACACTTTATGTTTAATTGCCAAAACCTGATAATCTACCTGTTTATCCTTTAGATAATTTGTGTCCTGATCTATAGTGTTTCCCATCTCAGGGTAGTTATATAAAAAATAATTAAAAATACCATTTTAAACATGATATAGTAATACAAAGCAACACTGGGAAGCTTAAACATGCTCAGAATATTAATAGTTCTTTGTCCCTTTTTAGCTGTAATAACCTGATTATACATACTTTATAAAAATGTGAGGTTTTTTTAATCCTTAGGTTGTATGCAAAGTCCCAGAACCCAGATTAATAGAGTAAGTATTTCCAGTGTTCATTTTAATATTTTTGATCCATTAGGCTTTGTCGCTCTTAATGTGTTTTTATTCCCATATCCCATAGATTTGGTAAATTTTCTTTCCCTAACCCTGATTAGTAGTTTGAACCTTTTATGTCTACCCAACCATTATGGATTTTTCCCCCTCTGCTGCAGGAAACAGGGTCTATATGAGATCAGCACATTGCCCTCAGGACTATCAAAGTAAGTATCTAACATATTTTGTGTGTGTGTTCTTGCAGGATAGTGCAGTAGGATTATGTTCTAGTATCTGAATCAATCTGAATATTAAGTAACTATAGCAAAGATGTTATTATAAAGGGCAAACAGACATAGAGGACCATGGTATTGTACAGAAATCATCTTAACTTTCACCCAAGCTATGAACATCCTTTTATGTTTAATCACAGGCACTTGTTCTAATAACATTATCCATATTAGCTTTTCTGATTATCTTATAAGTCTACTATATAGTTGAAACTTAACTATTTTTTTAAAGCTGTCTTTGCTAAATCTTCCTCCAGGTGAAAAGGATCATTGGATCAAGACCATTCCTATCAATTACCTTCCAACAATTTAATGTATTTATTTGTTAGATTTATATCCCGACTTTCTTCCAAGAGCAGAAGGCAACTTACAGTACATGGGGATCTCCCTTTATTGTACACCCACAACAGGAATCCTGGGAGGTAATGTAGGCTGAGAGAGAGAGATTGGCTCAAAATCATCCAGTGAGTTTCCATGGCAGAGGGTAGACTTGAAACTGTGTGTCCCCAATCCTAGTCCAACATCTTATCTACCATGCCAGCTCTTTCTAATGTGAGAAATAGCTGTAGCTTGCTTAGACTGATAATTATCCTGAGTATTTCTTCTGCCTTGCTTACGAAATCTTGTATCTTGCTTATTTAATCTTTTTCTGGTGGATCCAAAGAATGCTATCAGAGGAAGAAATATCTCTGCTTGCAGGGGTTGGGGACCTACCCATAGACTTTTTTGTTTGGAGAACATTGAACTTCATCCCTTCCCCAAACCATCCCTTCTCCTTGATGTACAAGGAATTCTGTGCTAATGACAGGACATGATGGAACTTATTTTTCCTTTCTAATGAAGAAAAACTTAGGTTAAATGAAGAGGGAACCCCTTCCACTTACAGAAGAGGACTTGTGTTCAGAAAAAGTCATATCTGTATTCAGTTTATTGCTTTTGGTCATGCTATCTGTGTGAGAGTCAAAATGATTCAAAATGTGTTACATGAGATTCCAGTTCTGCATTTAAGAAATAAAGTCAACAATAAATGAATTAGTGCTACAACTAGATCCAAACTACATAAGTCTGTGAGTACGTTTAGACTCATATACCCTCATTGATCTCTGATCTGCTTCAGAGAATCTACCATTTGCATATGTCTCTCCTGAATGACCTAGAACCCTGTAACATTATGCCTTCATTCCTGCTTTGGCCACTATCATTGACTCACAGTGATACTATAGGCAATGATATTGAAGGTAATTGAGAAGTCTAGGAGAATTAACAATATTTTCCCAATCATTTTTCCAGCATAAGTCATCCACTGAATTGACCAAACAACAGACCAGAAGCAAAGTGGAACATATCCAAAACATACCTGTCTTTAAATCAAAGCCATTGTTAGTTCACAAGATTTTCAGAATGATCAGAATAGTGTTAGAACACTTTGGTAAGGTCAGAACAGCCCATTTAAAACTCAAAACATTTTGAATTTGTAAACTTAGCATACCTCTACTCCTATCTACTTATGAGGTAGCCTGAGGAACAACAGACTTCAGTGCATTGTCTCACTCAGTTCTCAACTCTTGGTCTCACCTCAATCTGCTCCTTACTGCCTCTTCTATATCATTTCAAGATACTAGTCTCTGACAAGAGAATAATTCCACCTTCATACCTGAGGGGAGCAATCTTCTGTAGTTAGCCTCTATGGCAAGGACTTGGGAATATAATCCTCCTGGGCTTTTTTCTCTCATGGATGGGGTCCACTGCTTCTTCAGTGTACAAACATCTTCCACAATCATTGCCTGCTATTGTCTCACAGCATCATAGTCTGATCATATGGTAAAATGCTTTGCCAAGGTGTTGTTTTGTGCACCATGGCACTTCTAGTCCTCTGCATTCTTCTTTGATGATACATATCAGAGGATAAGGGTTGTATTTAAAGGTGTGTCACTGTATCTGGTGTTGGCCTTATGTTACTGAGATGGGTGGGATGAAGGGGATTAGAATTTCAGACTGGCTACATTGTAAATCTAATGTTGTAGTTGTTTACATTCTTAAATAATGGGTGGGCAGCCCCAAACCTTCATATGTTATTTGCAGCCCCCAAACCTCCATCTGTATGGACAAGGGTGAAGAATAGCAGTAGGGTAGGGATGATGGTTAAGAGCAAAATAGATGCTTTTAACCTCAGGGTAAAGGTATTTTTAAAATTTTAGTTCAGTCAACTTTGATGACAAGACCATCCCCTTTGTCCTCCAGGCAAGGTACAAGAAGAAAACAAAGCCTGTAGGCTAAAAAAGGTTGACCAACATTACTATAAAAATAAGCAAATGGGGGTGGAAGAATTTGGTAAGTCCTAAAGCAACTCACTATATTTTTGTACTGGGTGCAAAGATGGGGGACGACTCTTTCTTAGTAGCCCACTTGTTGTCTTTGCTAGGTGGAAAGAAATGACACAGAACCTGCCTGGAATGTCTTTGAAATGGATCAGAAAATATCAATGTGTGGCATGACTTTTCTTTATTCTAGGATTCATTTGATTCCTGGCTTCATTTCCTTGAGTGAAGCAGACTGGATGTTTGACCAGCTTTTCCACGAAATTCCATGGAGGCAAAGAACACACGTTAGACATGGTAGCTATGCTATCAATCTCCATTAACTGTTGACTCCTGTTTCCACCAGGCCCAGCAGTAACTCCTGGCATACTCGCTCTAGTAGAATCCATTGCAGCCAACAAAATACCTGGCCCTCTGCCACCATCTCTAGTCTCCACTTAACACACAGATTTAGGGCTAACTTGTAGTATAAGGAGGTAGCTAAAACAAACCATTACTTGCTCTTTCCTGCTCTAAAGAAGGTTCAGAAAGGGTCTGTGCACCTGCTGGTGATTTTTCTTTGCTGAGTGATTATTTTTGCTGAGTGATGTGGTAGAGCAGGTTCTGCCAATGACATATCTTTGGTTGGTCACCAAACAAACTCTTTCGCTTGTTTTGTTTATTTCTTTATCTATTGGATTTGGATATAAGCACCACGACATTCAGCTTTGTGGAATCTGATAGGTTTCGTTAGCAAAGCATTTAAATATTGTAATGCAAGAACAGCTATGAATGACCAATATTGTAGGCAGAATATGCTGTCTGAGCTTGGTTCACTTGAGGGCATTTGTGTTACTTCTCACATTTACTTCTATAAATTTGTATTTCAAGCAAGATGACATAGTTGATGTATAAATAACCTAGAATTATTTTCTCTTGGCTATATTACTTATGAATTGCCAGTTTAAAGTCTCATTTGCTGAGCTTTTTTATTTAGAGAAGGCAAAAAAAATGTTAAGAGTCATCAGCAAGCCATTTATTCTCCAAATGCCAGGAAACATTATAACCATATAATACTGGTTTCCATAGAAGCCATAATTATTGCATCCAATTTTCTTTCTGTAGATCGATCTTATGATGAACCCAGACTCACAGCATGGTATGGAAAACTACCCTACGCCTATTCCAGGCTTGAAATGCAGGCAAACCCTGATGTACGTATGGATCTTGAGCCTATCTAAAGTTGAAAAAAATTAAATTAAATTAAATTAAAAAGGCCTAATAACAATGGTGATCTGAACTTCAGGCATTTCCACACACAACTACTAGCTTTCTCCTCTTGTCCTCTGCAGCAATTTTCCACTGCTAAGCTTTGTACTCCCATGTTGCCAGCCAGCACTTCCACCAATGAAAGGGTACAAAAAATAGTTAGCCAGTGCCCTGCCCCCCTCCCCCTTGATTGTGATTTCTTTTCAGGCAAGGGGAAAAATTAAAAGCTCATGGGGATATGGGGGTGGGTGGGTGGGAGTGAGGGAGAGCAGCAAAGCCACTTCTTAGTGCAACTGTGGAGAATTGTGAATGAGGTAAATCCCCTGAGGCAGGATAGAGCAAGTTTCCTTCAGTGGAAAATCCCTGCACCACAGCTGGACTGTCTTCTCAGTATTACCTTTGAAACAGAAGGTGAGCTGATAGATCATCAGTTCAGCTCCCCAGCCCATTAAAAACTTCATGATCTCATAAGAGGCTGGAGATGTGTCATCCTTTCAAGGTAGATCAGACTAGGAATCTAGTATCATGTAGGTACTACTTTTATTGTAAAGCTATAGTAACAGAACCTTGCAAATCTGAATGTTCCTCCCCCCTCCCTCCCTCTATCTTTGTGACAACTAGGGAGGGTCTTGTCTGAGTTGTTTACTCAGGTTACATTTCTGCCCCAGACTTAGCCCTCTTTTATCTGACCATTGTCTTAGTAGCAGCTCTTCCTCCTGTCCCTCAAGACCATTCTCTCTTCTGTCCACAGGATGGGGGGATGTTAAAAAGTAAGCAGCTGATGTTTTGGCAGCAATAATATTATTATATCTTCTTACTGTGCCTTGTGGAGGAGGTTAGAGAATGCATTTATTGAGCTTTCAAGTCAAGGGCATTACAGAATAGTAATGGTTTGGTCCATCTGCTATGCTGCTTTCATAGCTAAAGCCTTTTGAACTCACATTCTTCTTGCTTAGTTAGATTAGAGAATTGAGCATGGAAAATGAATGTTTTATTAGCATCTTCTAAAACTGCCTCCATAGTTTGGGCAGTGGATTACACTCACAGAGTATCTCCCGTGATTTGCTTGAGTCTCATTTTCAATTTTCAGCCTTTCCTCTTCTTGTTCCTTTCCTTAATTAGGTATTGCTTCTCAACCCTTGACTCACAGGCATAGTCTACAAGTTTTCTGTAACACTTTAATTAATATGGACTTTAAAATGTGGTGATCTTAATGCCTTTTTCTAAAACAAGCTGGCTTGCCCTTACTTCAAGGATGTAGAAAAATGCCCGTTGCCTCTTGTGGATCTCTGTTCAGTGATGGAAAATTCTGCTGTGAGAGAAAAAAACAGAATCTTGCATTTAGCAAACACTGGAGGGCAGTATTGGAAAAGAGCAGAGTAAAAGTCACTGTCACTCTTAATGCCTCATAATCAAATGATACAATATTTTTTCCTTAGTTCAATTAGAATTGAGGGAAGAAATTAACACTGGTTTACCTATCAATAGCAGTGCTAATCGTGACTTCAATTCAGATTTATGCCATGGTTTGCTAAGGGAAAAAACCCCAACAACCCTGGATGTTAAACCATTGAGGCAGTTCTAGAAATTTTGTTAGCAGTGTTGAACTTATCATAACTATAACTCCCATGGACAATTTATTAGGCAGCATGCCAGTTAAGCAGATTTGTAACTGATTTAATTTTTGTGATTCAAATATAGACCTGCAACAAGGTGAATATTTAACAAATTATAAGTAGTCCTCACTTAGCAACTGCCTCATACAGCGATTGTTCACAATTACGACGATGATGAAAAATTAAGTTTGTGACCAATCCTCGCATTTACGACCTTCGCAGGTCTGTAAAGCAAAGGAAAGCTGAAGTAAGTTCATAAGCACAGTCATGGTTTCACTTAGCGTTCGCTTTGCTTAACGACCGAGTTGCCGGTCCCAATTGTGGTTGCTAAGTAAGGACTACCTGTAGTCCTTATATAGATGGTACATAAAGTAGAAAATGCTATAGGCAAACACCAATTAATAATTTTATGATATTGCAAAACATGCAAGCTTTGGTGTCCCTCTAGGAAAGGACATTGCTAGCCATGTAGCTCTTACATTCTTTTTTAAAATCCACTCAATCGTGTCTGATTCTCGGAGACTGCCTGGACAAGTCCCTGCAGTTTTCTTGGCAAGGTTTTTCAGAAGTGGTTGGCCATTGTCTCTTTCCTAGGGCTAAGAGAGTGACTGGCCCAAGGTCACCCAGCTGGCTTTGTGCCTAAGGCAGGACTAGAACTCACGGTCTCCCGGTATCTAGCCTGATGCCTTAACCACTACACCAATCTGGCTCTCTTACATTATTTAATTAGATGTTAATGAACTTTCTGGCGCTTAAACCCTGAAGGATTTCATACATTATCAGTACCTTTCTAGAGTCTGGGAAACTAAGGGTCTAGCACATCAAATGGAAGATGTGTGTTTATATGTTTGTGAAGATATGTCTGTGTAAAAGTAAAGGCTTATTTATTAGAAATGCCACTTCAGTCATTTGACTCTAAATATCTTACAGCAATACAGGACATGTTACAATGATAGTCCCCCTATGTGAGGTGCCCTCACTGCGAGTCGCCTCCGTTCTCTCACATACCACACAGGACATGCGTGTCTGGTAATCAACGGTTTATTGCGCACACAAAAGGAACACTGAGAAAGATTAGGATGGCTTGCTGACGTGAGCTTGGCTATTTAACCCTTCTGACAGGGCTCCCTCCCCACCGTGGACTTTCCTATGATTGGCTCAGGCATGTATCCATGGGTGCTTAAGTGCCCATCGTCCTTGAGGCGTGATTGGTTGTCGCTTTCCCACTCTCGCTCCGGTTCTATTGTCTCTTCCTGTCAGTTGCTTTTGTCACTTTCAATCTTGTGCTTCTCTGCTGTATGGCAGGACTCTGGGGTCATGCCAGAGTTCTGACAACCTAGGGCAGAGCTTTCCAAACTGTGTCGGGACACGTTAGTGTGTCGGCTGCAGTGTCTGGGCGTGTCGCGGCTGCTGCTGCCTCGGAACCCTGCCAGGATTCCGCTCAGGTCCTAGCACCTGCCTTGTGCCTTGCTGCCTCCAAACCTGCTGATTCTGCACAGGTCCTAGTGCCTGCCTTGTGCCCTGCTGTAAGAGTGTGTCGCGAAATGATGCATGTCTAAAAAGTGTGTCACCAACATGAAAAGTTTGGAAAGCTCTGCCCTAGGGGGAGATGGAGCGGTGATATAAATCGAATTATAAAATAAATAAAATCAAAATTATCAATAAATATAGTCCACTTAAAATCTAATAGAGACATAATATCCCATGACATCTTACACCATCAACACCTGGATTCATCAGAGACGTCTCCCTTTCTCACTGCAGTCCCTAAATGTACATTGATAAAGGGATGTTATTGAGAGCTTCCTAAACGTTAGAAGTGATGATATAGTTCTTATATCTGGTGGAAGGGCAATCTGCAGGAGGGAGCTCCCACAGAGAATGGTTGCCTCAGGGTCCCCTCTCATCTACTTTGCAGGTTGTGGGGATTTCTCTCTACAGGGACATCTTGGTAAGGCAAATTCTAAATGGTCCCAAAGATGGCCTGGCCCTAGTCCATGTAGGATTTTATATGTGATCATCAGCACCTTGAATTGCACCCAGAATCACTCCTGCCAGTTACATGCATATGTCCATATAGGTTTTTTGGGGAGTAATACAGACATGGTTTGCTGTTATCTTCTGAGATTTTTTTTTACTTCCTAGTCTAGCTTACAGAAATATTGATAAACTGTCCACTTTCTTAAGAGTTTGCAACCACTTTACTGCTTGTTCCTACATATATAAGATGAGAGATTCTTATTTCATTGTGCTTAAATTGTGAACACAAGTTTAGGTTCCAGGTACAGTAAAAAAATTTCCTTATATTTCAAATTAGTGCTAACAGAGTTGGAAACGGACTTCTTGGTAATATAGCTAACTGATTTACTGGGCATTGAGTTTGGTACTACTTGTGGTGATTACCTCTTTTTTTCCCCTCTGATTTCAGTGGCACCCACTACTGGCCATGTTGAAGGATCTCGTAGAAGATTTCACCAAGAACACCTTCAACTCCCTACTCTGTAACCTCTACCGAAATGAAAAGGACAGTGTTGACTGGCATAGTGATGATGAACCTACACTGGGGAAAAACCCCATAATTGCATCGCTCAGCTTTGGCGCCACCCGGATGTTTGAGATGAGGAAGAAGCCTCTGCCTGTGAGTTTATAAAGCTGGAATGTAGTCCAGATGAAACAACATGTTTTAAAGACTTTAAATGCATAATATAATATAGCTCTTTCTATCCCACATACCTAAAAACACTGGTGGGCAGCACATAAACCCAGTTCCCAAGCCATTACTAACCAGTTCATAGTCCTAATAGTATGGGTGGGCTGTGTTGGGATAGGGTGGGACGCATTGGCAATAGCTCAGTGATATGTTGCATAGTCTGAGTGCAGGGTTTTTTGCTGCCAATTCTGGAGGAGGCTGGAAGACACTCTGCCTTAATTGCCGTGATTCTGAAAGGCAGTATTTCCTATTATTTATTTATTTATTTATTTTATTCAATTTATATGACCGCCCATCTCCCCCAATGGGAACTCTGGGTATTAGGAGGAGGATGGGGATATGGAATAGCAGATGAGGCAGGAGTAGCTGACTGGAGAGGTGTATGAAGCAACAAGCAGCTTGTGTTAATATTTAGCTATCAAACTGAAATTCATTGAGGCTCAGTCATTTATTTTATTTTATATCAGTCATTTGTTTTTGTAATGGTTAAAGCACTAGGCTAGAAACCAGGAGACTGAGTGCTAGTTCTGCTTTAGGTGTGGTTTGTTTGTTTGTTTACTTTAAGGCCAGCTAGTGACCCAGAGTCCTTCAATTTCTTCATCAGATGCTCAACAACATTCAAAGGATCGTGTAATATCAAAACTAGATCATCAGCAAAGGCCCTCAATTTAAAAGCTGCTTTTTTTATCTTTAAGGCCTGTATCTTTTCATCTTGTCTAATGTCTCTATGTAGCACTTCCAACACTACGATAAAGAGCAAAGGTGACAAAGGACATCCTTGTCTTGTTCCTTTCTCTATGTGACATGGTTCAGTTAAGTCACCATCAACAATAATATGCGCCTTTTGAGGTTTGTAAATTGACTTAATTCCTTGAATAAAATTTTCTCCGAAGTCCATATTTTCCAAAACTTTAAACCTAAAGGACCAGTTCAAATTATCAAAGGCTTTCTCTGCATCTAAAAAAATGAGAGCTGCTTGCTGTTTCATTGTGGTGGTGTAAATATTCTATAATGTCCAAAACTATTCTCATATTGTCTCTTAATTGTCCATTGGGTAAAAACCCACATTGATCATCATGTATAAAATCCTGTAAAATCATCTTCATTCTATCAGCCAATACTGACGCAAATATTTTATAGTCATTATTCAACCATGAAATCAGTCTATAGTTCTTAGTTAAAGTAGAATCTTGACCCTCTTTTGGTAAAAGTGCAATATTAGCTTCTTTCCAAGAATCTGGCATTGCAGAGCCCTGCAAGACAGAATTCATCAATCTTTGAAAAGGTTGGAGAAGTTGATCTTCAAAACATCTATGGTATAAAATTGGCAAACCATCTGGACCTGGTGCTTTCCCCAATTTAGTCCTTTTTATAGCTTCCACTATTTCCTATTAGTTATAGGATTATTCATTAATAATTTCTGTGACTGAAAGTTTTGGTAATTTTTGTTTTTCCAAATATTCATCTTTTCCAAGGAAACTTTTTACCTTTTATACAAATTAGAGAAAAAATATGAAATGATTTCTTGATTCTTCCATTGTCCTGATAAAAATATTTTTTAAATAATACTTTAATTTTTTTAAAAAATGCTTTTGCAAAATTGGAACTGTGTGATGTTTGATTTAATGCAAGATATATTCTCTCCTTCAAGGAGACTAAGCCACCTGGACTTGGCCACTGTTTTGTTGTATTTAAGGCAAAGGAATTGATTATCAGAAACAAAGTAGAATTCAAACTGATTTATCAGCAGACTTTCAAGTTAACTTGGTCCATTTCACATCGGAGAATTTCAGTTCAATTCTCATTTGCCCTATTCATATACTGTATCTGATTGGTAAATCCAGAAACTGTATGTTCCCATTCTAAAATGGAAGAAACAGCTGTAAGTTTTCTATGGTTGGCAAATCTTTTGTTTAAAATCTATTCAGATAAGCAGGTAGAGAACTACAACAAATGGCAAATGCAAATTGTAGACAAATGGAATAATGATCTGAAACAGAACTTTTTCCACTTTTAATGTGTTTGTTTTTCCTTCAGAACCAAAACTTTATGTACAAAACTTTATCTGTTGTCATTCTCTACTCCCCAGATAGCTAATGTTCTTTCTTTGCCAACCCCAAGGTTCATTTTCCTTTTCTGAGGAATAAGATAGCTTAGTAGTAAAGATAATGATTAGAAGATGATTAGAGATGAAGACAGTTTTTCTGACACTGAATTAAAGCAGCCCATCACAAACCTTTTAACATATTAGTTGATGAATAATTTGAAATAACATGAGATGCAGAATTTATGAGCAGACTTTCACTTACACAAAAAGACTTCCCCTTTTCCTCCACCTCCTCTTGAAATATCTTCCAGTTTCTGGTATATATAATCACCTGTCAACATATATTTTCTGAGTAATTAACAAAAGAAAGAATAAAATACAGTGATAAACTGCAATATTTATTTATTCAAACTTATTTTAATTTGACTCATAATTATTAAGCATGGAACAACAAGATATACCTTAAAGGTTTGTTTGTTTGTGTGTTTGTTTATTTATTATTTGGATTTATCACTGCCCATCTCTACCATGGTAGACTCTGGGCGGTTTACAATCATATTATGATTGTATATGATTATGATATCATATAGGTTCCTTTCTAGTAGAGGAAAAATAAAATAATTTACTGGCCCAGTGATGATTTACCTTCAAAATTTGCTTTCAAGGGCAGTATTCAACCCTGATAGCAAAACGATGAGATTATCTGGGGAGGCCAGGATGTCATCACCGAGAAAGTCTCCCTGGTAGCCAGTCTTGGCATGAATAGAATAGGATCTCTGAAGAATATCCTAAGATCTGAATAGGTATAAAGGAAGGTGGTGTTTCAGACAACCTAGTCCCAAGCTTTAGTTTTTTTTAAAATTTAAAATCAGCACTTTAAATTGGAATAAAGAAACATGGACTAGGACCCATTTGAGCTGGCAGTGCACTCTGCCTACTGCCTCTGGAAGAACTAGTGAAAGTGCCAGATGACAGGAGGAGAGCAAGTGCCAGTCCTGTCATCAGGAAGGGGGAAAAGGAGGACCAGACCAGTCAGTTTGGTATCAGTACCTGGGATGATTCCAGCGCAGTTTACAAAGAAGTGGGTGCTTGTAAGCACTTGAAAAGAAATGTAATAATAAAAAGTCAACATGGATTTGTCAAGGACAAGTCTTGCCAACCAATATTGTTGCATGTTTTGATCAGCTAATTTCCTTGACATGGAAATGCTGTAAGCATATTATGTCTTGATTTCAGGAAAGCATTTCAAAAATGCTTTATGATAATCCTAATTATCACACTAGTTAAGTGTTGGCTGGATGTTATGACAAGAACAAAAGATACATAGGTGATTTGAAAATAGTACTCAAAGAGTGTTCAGTAATGGTTCTTCATCAGGTTGGAGGGAGGTATTGGATGGGATGGCACTGGGTTCAGTCCTGGGCACGCTAATCTTCAGTGTTTTTATTAGTGACAGATGAAGAGGTGGAAAAAATGCTTATCAGATTTGTGTTTTGCTGAAACACTTTTAGACTGTTGACAAAGATACATGAGATATCTTTAATAGAAGGTCCCATTTTACTCAATATACTCAATACATCTATTTTTCTGGAACCTTGAACAAATTCTGATTTCTTGCAAGAAGGATATGTGTATATATAGTATACACAGATATACCTAAATATAATATACATTGGGTTTGAAACAAATGACATGTAATGTGACTAATTTTTCAGTATGCAATTTGCCTGTTCGTTTCAGAAAGACTACAGCATAAAACAAAATACTTTAGATCTTAGATAAATGGTAAATGTTCAGATCTGCAGAATTTCCCTATGCTGTCTTTTTTGCTGCAGAGCCCTGAATTTGCTTGAAGAATTAGTTCACTGCAGTTAACTTCCTAGCTTATACTGCAAAGTAAATGTAAAGCTATGAAGCCAAACTGTAATAGTAGGCAGGCAGGCGGCAGCTCTGCTACTAAGATTGTAACCAAGGAAACAGGTAGCTGGGAGCAGGAGGAGGAGTTGGGGTGTATATATTAGATAATAATGGATATCCATGATTAGCCTCCGGGTAATTTTGTTTTTCCAGTGAGATACTAAACAAAGTCTGATCCCTTCCACTGAAGAATGGAATTAAGTGCCTTAATTATTTACAAAAGAAAGAAAATCAGAAAACAAGAGCTGCAGAGAAGGCCTTTTGTTTTATTGATAAGGAGGTAATAATGGTTTATGCATATGAGTTGTTACTCAGAAGCAAGTTCTCCTATGTCTGTCGGGTGAATATTAAGTGTACATAGCTTAAATCACGACAAAATAGATTCCCTGTAAATTGGGAGTGACAAACCTATGAATTTCCATTCTGTCACTCCCGGTGAGGCTGATGGAAGTTGTAGTCCAATATCTGGAGGGCTACAGGTTCCCCCATCCTCTGCTGTAAATAAGATGTAGAATGTCTATATTTCTAGCAGGAAATTATATAATGATGGGAGCATTCTGCTTGGCCCTAATGTCTAAAAGAAATTATTTCTCCATAAGAAGCCAACATAGGAAACCGATTTTAAAAGCAAAACATTGAAATAAATAGAATACCAGTATGTTTTGTAAGGCTGTAGGAGACATGAATTCATGAATTAGAGGGTCCTTGAAGAAGAAAAAGCTACAATAATAATTGTGATAACTAGCAGAGAAGAGGGGTACTTTGGGTGTTGCTACAGAAATAATAGCTCTGTCCGCTTGAAAGAAAGGACTGTATAGGTGCAAAGATTCATAGCCAAATAATAGTTATGGTGATAGTTCTTGACAGTGATGTGTTCTGCTTTTCTGCCAAGGATTTCAGAATGGTATATAAAATGTCAAAGTAGTCATGCTAAAACTATTAATAACAGTCAGAACATTGCATTAGTTATAGTGTAGATTTGAAGAGCTTGGTGGCATGCTAGCAGCATCCTAGATCTTTAATGGGAATACATTCCTGTTGGATCAGTTTTGGTTCCTGTGTTGGCAAAAGTGCTATCTCATATTACCATTACTTCACCTCCCTCCCACTCTGTGACGGATGCCTGACAAAATATTCAACCATAACTATCTGGGTGTTCAGTTGTTCAATCCAGCCAAGTCAGTCCTACACACAAGTTTGACAGCCACCTCCAGGGCCACATTGTGCATCATTGTTGGCTTCTGTGTTAATCAGAAGCCCAAATAAGAGAGTCTGTTGACCTGAAATTTTTTTAAAAAAATCTTGGAATATGACTGGAATGGCTGTATGACTAGAGCAACAAAATAGGCACACTTCCATGCTTCTTCATGCAGCATTATTTTCTCTCCCACTCCATCATCAGTATTTCTGCAGTGTCATATCTCCCACCATTGATCGCTTCTGCCACTATTATTATTCTGCAACTAGCAACAATGGAATTGTAGGCCACATTTACTGTGATATCTTGAATATCAATAGCTATTGTAATAAAACTGCTAGCATTTTCTCTCTGAAGACTGAAACATTGTGGATGGGTCCTATAGTACAGGGGTCCCCAACCTTTTTGGCACCAGTCCCCAACCTTTTTGGCACCAGGGACCGGTTTCATGGAAGACAATTTTCCCACGGACCGGGGGTGGTGGTGGTGATTCGGGATGATTCAAGCGCATTACATTTATTGTGCACTTTATTTCTATTATTATTACATTGTAATATATAATGAAATAATTATACAACTCACCATAATGCAGAATCAGTGGGAGCCCTGAGCTTGTTTTCCTGCAACTAGACGGTCCCATCTGGGGGTGATGGGAGACAGTGACACCCGAAGTGTGTTGCTTAGGTCCAGTCTACTCCGTAATCTCGTTTTGGTTGCTGTCACTGCAGAAAACCCAGCTTCACAAAGATAGGATGTTGGAAATGGAAGCAGGCTTTTCAGTGCTTTTGTGGCAATCTCAGGATATTCCGCCTTGACTTTAATCCAGAATGTATGGAGATTTGAAGTTGTCTCAAACATACTTTTAAGGCCACCGTCATTTGCGATCTCAAGCAGTTGATCCTCTTCTAGCACGGACAAAGTCAATTCACCTGGCTTATTCACAAATGGGTCGCGGATCCATTCCTTCCCAGTTCCGGGGTCTTTTGTGGTTGGGAAGTAATGCTCAAACTCTTTTGAAAGCTGAGATAGCCGTCCAGTCACGGCAGACGCTCTGTCCATGCATATACAGACACAAAATGACCAATTCAGTTTTCCTGATATGTAATCATTCAAAGACTTGAATAGTTCTGCAGCTGTGGTGTTGGTTGGCAACAAAAGTGCACATAACATATCCTGATGCACATCCTCCTGAAAAATATATCGCACAAAAACAAGCATTGTTGCCTTGTTGTCAACATCGGTAGACTCGTCAACCTGGATTGCATACCACGGTGACTCATTAATCCTCTCTAACAATTGTGCCTCAATATCCTCTGCTATTTCATCAATTCGTCTAGCTATGGTGCTAGCTGAAAGAGGAACACGTGCCACCTTTTGAACTGCAGCCTCTCTCCTAAAAGTTCCGGCAGATGTCCTTAGCAGCAGGCAGGATCAACTCTTCACCAATAGTAAAGGGCTTCTTAGCTTTAGCAATGCGGTTAGCCACTAAGAATGATGCTCTCAGTGCAGACACATTCGATGAAGTGGTGGCCTTCAGTAATTGCTTCTGTTCTTAGTGTTCACGTTGTTTTCTTTTGAAAAACTCCGAAGGCTTGTCTTTCAATACAGGCTGTTTGGTCTCCACGTGGCGAAGCAGTTTTGAAGGTTTCATGACTTCGTTAGATAGCCGGTTGCCACATATTATACAAAGCGGGCTTGGAGAATGTGAATCACCTGTTGCAATGAACCTGTAATTTAAGTAGGACTCTTGGTATTTTCTTCTAAATGCAGCTTTCTTTTTGTTGGCAGTCTTAGAGTCTTTTGCTGTCTCATCATTGGGTCTTTCCCCCTTTTCAAAGAAGCTCTCCAGCGACGTTTGTTTTTGACTCATCTTGGCTAGGGTTAGCTTGTGGGCTTACCAAAACTCTGACTGAGACAAGTGTGTGTTAGCAAATAAACCTTTATTTAGGAGTCACAGAAAATAGCCCTGTTAATGTCAATGGCCGGTCCACACGTGGCTGGGTAGGGCGGAGAATCCTCTGCAAATGGCAGGCTGGGTGCAGAGCAGGGCCTGAGTTCAGGCACTGGCACCACCTCAGAGTCCCAGGTCGCAAAACACAGCCCAGTCCATGTCGCCTACTGGCACGCACGCAGCCAGGGTTTGCAAGGGTCCCTCTGTGGAGGTCCCACAAGGCGGCAAGGCAAGAGGGCACGCGGCAATGGGATTCAGTCAGAAATCTGGCAAACTCATGGAGAAGCAGGACGGAGATTCCAGGGGCTGGAGTTCAGAAGGCTGCACAGTGGCAAGACGAGGCGGAGATGCAGGAACACTCATGGCTACAGGCAGCGGCTGGAGTTCAGGCGATGGAGGTGCACACGGCCAGACTTCAGTTTTTGCGCCGTTTGCAGGCGGGAGCCAATCGAGCCTTGCGCTGCTCGGCCCGCCTCTCTAGCCTCCTTTGCTGCGCGCTGATAGGCGTAGGTGCTTCTGTTTCCTGGTCTCCTCCTATCAGCTGCTTCAGCTCAGGCTTGGCTTTCGCGCCTTCCCCGCCTCTTCCTGTTATCAGCTCCTCTTCTTCCGAGTCAGAGACCGGCATGGTGGCGAGGGAAGACTCATTCCGGACAGTGTGGCCCGGTTCCTAACAGGCCACGGACTGGTACCAGTCCGCAGCCCGGGGGTTGGGGACCCCAGCTATAGTACATAGAAACTTCCTCAACCAGTTTTTTTTTTAATCCACTTGTCCAATATCCTGTCAACATTTCAGACTTGAAAAAGTTATCTCCTTAATTGTTGGAGATGCTTATTACTATTCAATAATAGTATAATTTTATACTAAGGATAATTTTAAAAAATTAATATACTGTGTCAGAAGGAATTCTTACCAAGGTTCGTCTGAAGCCAGGAATGAAAAGACTCAGGCAGTTGCTGGAACAGAGGTTGCTGGTTTATTTCCCAAGAGCATATACAGAGTACAAAGTACAGGGTATGCTGGTTAGAAGGTGGCCACACGAGCATTTCCCCATCACCCCTTCTTATAGTCACTGAGGTTTTTTGTTAAAAAGCGCGGGTTTTGTTGAGAAAAAGAGCGAAGAGGCAGTGTTTGCTTTCGCTTAATAGCTCTTAATTGGTTCCCGAAAAAGCTTTCTCTAGGATTTCTAAGAAAGCTTTAATTGGTCAAAAGGGGAAGTCGTTTCTTGTGTTGGCGCCCTCTATTGTGTTGCGGTTTTTCCGCAATTAACCCACTGCCGGTGCCTCAGGTTTTCCCATCGGATTAATATTTTGTTATTCTATGGGAAAGCCTTTTCTCCTTTTCTTATGTTTAAGGTATGGATTTCCTGTTCTTTGTTCACCTGGTTTTCCTGGCTTGATCGGAATGTAGGAAATTTTGATCGGGTGGTTTTATGGTTTAGTTTTAATTTAGATGGAGATGTCTTTCTTTTCTTATTGTCTGACTGTCTTTTCCTGGCGTAATGAGTTTTAAAGATAATTGGTTCTTTTCTCTTTTTATTGTAAAGTACGAAAAGGGGGGGCATTTCTTAATTCTTCTAACAACTGGACTGGAATTTCTGAACACAAAGTTCACCAAACTCCCCTTGCTTTGAGTTGAGGAGATACTCAAAGCGGTACTCTTCTGCTTGCGTGGGGTGCAAGTCCAGCGGCTCCGCCATAATTTTGCAAAAATGGGGGAAAAGGACGCTCCAGCTTGCTCAGTTAAAATTCAAACTTGCGCGCTAAGGCGCTAGCCTTCCCGACCTATCGCTGAGCGGCATGCAAATGAGCTGGACGCGGGTTAGCCATTCAGGCCCTTCCGAACGCGACCGCCCCGGGGCGGGGCCGAAGGTGTCATTGTGAAAAGGGGCGGAGGCCCCGGAGTCGCTCATTCATCGTCGCTCGTTCATTTGGCTCGTTCGTTGCTATAGATCTACTACTTAGCAGAAAAATCTGGATAGATGCTTTTCTTAATTGCTACAGTAGTTGAATTTTTAACTCTGAAAGCAACACTTCTGGAAGAGTTGAAATTCAACATGGATCTGGGAAGAGTTTGGATGCTCATTGCTTGAGGGCATAATACCATTTAGCCAATGGCAGTTACATGTATCTACATTCCACATAGTAATTGCAGATGATTCTAGTTGTAGAAAGATACATTCTTTCAGGAAAAGAGCATTGCTGGACATTTTCTCAATAGTAGAAATACTGCTTGCAGAAACACATCCTTCCTTCTACTGGTTTCTGGTTCTACCAATTGCAATACATTGTGCAGCTGTTCCATCTTTTCCTCCTAAACAGAATTACTTTTGTAATCTAAAGGACTGCACATGTAATGGAAAAATATGGGACAGAAGATGGCAATATCTTGACCTCTGGTCATACAGTATAAACCTCATCTGGAGGTACTCCAAGAGTTGCTAGAGATCTAAACAATGAGATTTCTGACTCAAGATTATTCTCTTATTTAGTAAGCTTGGTGGCTCAGCTTGGGCCAATTGCTGTGACTTGACCTAATCCTTACAGGATTATTATTAGAATAAGATTGGAAACGGAAGAACTGTTTATAACGTTTGAGCTCCTTAGAGGAAAGATGGGGTATAAATATCAGAGAAGGGCAGCTAAGATGACCAGTGGATGGGAAATTCAACAGGAACTGTACAGATACAAGGTATATTTATCATTGAGAGGAGATGCGCTTTGGGTTTTCTCTTCACTTTGCTTGGAAGTTAGCAGCTGCTGGAATTCACACCCACTCTGCCTGTACAAACCAACAAAACTTGCTGCTGTTCTGCCTGTTCAAGCCAGCAATGTGGTATTGAGCATGGATTGGTTAAGGAGCTCGTGGCAATCATGAATCTATCCCAGATTTTTGAGGGGCTGATTCATATTGGTGATTACATGTTAGACCTGGATTTTGTCTTGGGACAATTGCGATGTGACCTGAAGGTGGAGGATATTATTAGCAGTCCTTCATTATGATCAGATCACTCTCTGGTTGGTCTTTGGCTTGCTGGCAGTTCCCTCACCCCTGCTGGGAGCTTGGACCTATCAGATCAACCTGATCCAGGCAACTAATAGACCCTGATGGGTTTCACAGACAGCTTAGGGATGGGGTGGGCAGTTCAACTAAGGCCTTAGTTGCCCCTGGGAGTGGGCGTGTGTCAAGGGCTTCCTGGTTTTCTGACATGCTTCTGGAGATGAAATGACAGAAGAGACACTTGGAATGCCATTGGAGGAAGATGAAGAATGAATCCAACCAACACATGTAAGGGCTTGAATTAGGGATTGTGTTGTAGCACTAAGAGTGGTAAAATATGTTTATTTGTTTGCAGGTTGCTGGCCAGCAGCCCTGTTCAATCATGTTCTCTGATGGGGTGGGATGGGTCACAGAACTATTTGGGGCACCTGCTGAATAAAGGCATTTGAATGCTAGGAGTTAGGCTCTGAGTGGGCAAGTATGTGCGAGTTGACACAGGCACTGTCTTGTCCTGTTATCTGGGAAGTATTTGACCCTGTAACTCATGAGAAAGAGGACAGGATTCGTGTGACCATTAACCCCACTACCTGCCTTTTAGATCTATGCCCCTCATATCTCTCTTTTTGAGAGATAATACGTGGTTGGGTCCTGTAAGAGTTGAGTCTGAATCTGATGGCTGAGCTAGACGAAACCGAAACCTATGCTAAGCAAAAAGGGGAAATCGAAACTTATCCTGAGAAAAGTTGGGAAACTGAAACTCAGAGTGACTCAGCAGAGTGGGAAAATCCTGAGCAGCTGATTAGCCAGAACCAGGGAGCATGCTCTAAGCCACCAATCAGTGTGAGGGAAAGGCGAGTCGAAAAGCACGCCAAACAGAGAGAAGCCCGATTGGTCCCCGAGGATAAACGGCGCGAAGGAAATAGGATAAAAAGACGCCAGTGTATGGAGCAAACCACCAGAGACAACCGTTCCAGTGAGCTAACAGCTTCTTCAGAAGTAGAGCCGGAATCGTCTTCAAAAGACTGCTCTGTAGCCTTCACGGAATCAGAGTCAGCGCCTTTCACCATTTCGGAATTCCTCCGGGTGCCCTTGCCTTCAGCTGAGTCCTGCCTTGTTGAGACGCTCCCTTCCACGGAGTCCAGTTTAGTTGCACCACGCCTTCCAGCGGAATCCTGCCTTGCCACGCCATGTTCCCCAGCCGAGCCCTGCATTGCCACACCGCAAATTCCAGCCAAGTTCTGCCTTGCCACGTCGTGTTCTCCAGCCGAGTCCTGCCTTACCACGCCGCGTCTTCCAGCTGAGTCCTGTCTTGCCCTGCCACGTTTCTCATTCGAGTCCTGCCACGCCGTGTTTTCCAGTTGGATCCGGTCTTGCCACATCAAGTTCTTCAGTCGAGTCTTGCCTTGCCTTGCCACGTTTGTCGGCTGAGTCTTGCCTTGCCTTGCAACGTCTTCCAGTCGAGTCCTGCCTTGCCACGCCACGTTCTCCAGTCAAATCCTGCCTTGTCACGTCGCGCTCTCCAGTAGAATCCTGCCTTGCCACAACGTGCCTTCCAGTCAAGTCTTGCCTTGTTAAGCTGCGCAATTCTGCCGAGTCCAGCCTTGTCTTGCTGCGAATTCCAGCCGAGTCTGTTCCAGTTCCCTTGCCTCAATCTCAAGCCCCAACCTGCCTTGCTGCTGTATTGCAATCCCAAACCGAATCTTGTTTGCCCATGTCGTCCAGTGCTCTGACCTTGCCGGGTTGGCGTTAACTCCGCAAACGTTCATTCTTTCAAAGGACTTACTAGGTGTAATTAGTTGAATTGTAAATAAAGATTAATTCTATTTAACCTCTGGTCGCCTCATACTCTGAACAGGACAGGTCCATGTGGTGGTGAATGCATCTTTGGATGAGGAGGTGGTTCTGCCTGCCTTGGAGGAGGTGGCAATGTGCCTCCTCAAGAAGCCATCAGTGGATCCAGCAACTCTAAACACTTTTTGTCCAGTCTCCAACCTTCCCTTCTTGCAGAAGATTGTTAAGAAGGGGGGGGGACAGTGTGGTGTTGGTTCTCCTCTTTCCTCCATGGCCAGTTTGATCTTCTTGCCTCTCCTGTTTAACATCTACAGTATATTAAGCCAGTGGTTGAGGTCATCTGCAGAAACAGAGTTTGCTATCATTATTATGTGGATGATACTCAACTGTGTATCGACCCCAGGCTGACCAAGTGATGCTGTCAAGGTCTTGTCTCAGTGCCCATTAGAGACGGGGGGTGGGAGGGTGGGCTTAAACGCTACCCTAACAAATCTGAATGGTTGTATATTCCTGATTCTTACAGTACCATAGATTTTCAATCCTGAATGAGGTCGCACTTCCCCAGGCAGACCTAGTGCGCAATTTGGAGGTCCTCCTGGACTTGCAGCTTCTGCTCAAAGACCATGTGGCAGCTGTGGCCAGCAGGGCTTTTACCCAATTTCATTTGGTATATCAGTTGCTCTCCTTCCTGCATTAAGAGTCCCTTCTCACAAAGACGTATATCATCACCACGTTCTGGACCAGCTGCAGTTTCTGAGTGATTTTATATTTATAAAATTGCAAAATGTATCATTATTTCATCTGATTAAACTTTAATAAAAGTGGGGGGGGGGGTTGCCCAACCCAAACCAAATGAAATTATTAGTTTTATTAATTGGAGGGATTGCACAAATTAATTAATTATTTATTTATTATATATTACAATTCTTATAAGTCATGGCACCATGAGAATACTTGACTTAAGGACATTTTATTCTGCTACACTCATTGTATTCAAGCAGAAGCTAAGGTGTCTGCCCAGTAGGGCAGAGGGTTGAATTAGATAGCCTAAGTAGCCTCTTCCAATTCCGTAATCTCATGACTATAAATTAACTATACTTAATACATCTTTTTTAGGAAGATAACAATGATTATACTTATGTGCAAAGAGTTCAGATACCACTGGATCATGGTACTTTGCTAATGATGGAAGGAGCTACTCAAGAAGACTGGCAGGTGAGAAGCCTAAAGAAAAATTGTACAAATGCCATTTCCTTCCCTACAGATCTACATGCAGTATATACTGTAGAGCTGGAAACCTAAGGCTAATGCATCACTGAAACACATTTAAGTGGGGAGAACTGAAAAGTTGTTTCCTATGAGGTTGGGCTGCTTGTCTTTCATGGGTCACACAAATCTTACAGGATTTTTTTTCTGAACAACCAGAAGAAGTGAGATGATCACCTGTGAAATAGTGCTGCATGGTGCAGTAAGCAAATAATATTCTATTGTTAACAAAAAGGCAATGATGTAACTTAAAAAAAACCCAGAACAAAAGGAAGATGAGCTTTGGCTTCTTCTTTATTTTTGGAAGAAAATCAAGTATAACAGTTATAAGGAAACTCATCTTAAATATAATTTGATAATATTGTTCATGCCAAAAAACCAAAATATTTGTATTTCCCTAATCAACGTGTGTTATGTAACTCATGGGCTGTTTTGGTTCTTTTTCAGCATCGTGTTCCCAAGGAGTATCACTCCAGGGAACCACGTATAAATTTGACATTCAGGACAATGTATCCAGAACCAGAGGCAATGCATACTTGACTGAAAGAAATGCAGAACTGTATTTTTGCTGCTGAGCCCAGAGGTTAATGCTGGCTTGGATGTAATGACCCAGGCAGGTTCAGCATTTTACTGCCACCATCTCAGGGGAAAAGAAAGAGACTGCTGCAAAGAGAACTTTTGCATATTTCCATTGAGCAATGTATTGCTTTCTTGGGCTGCTTGCTAATATGTAATGCCTGATGATAAAATTATCTGTTATTGCTTAAAACTTGTTAAAATGCTAAACGCATTCAGAGTGCAAATGTCATCTTTAATAGAGAACTGAAAGGATTTTTCTTGAGAAGGTCTAATAATAGACTTCAGAAACATCTCCATTTTCAGAACCTGTAACTGTAGTTGCCATGTTCATGACCATTTCCTGCAACACGGGGGCCATTTTCTGGAGGGGGGGGATGTCTAGCATAATTAGCTGTAATCCTGTGGCTTGGATAATTTCAATAGGATCTTCTACCTTTTCTAATAAAGGGATTATTACTGAACATAGGACGAAGCTGTTTTAAATAACTCATGACACAGTTCTAGCATTCTGTAGTGTTAGATGAACTTCAGTAACGTTTGAAAATATGTATCTAGGAGCCTTGGCCTCATTTTTCAAGGGTCAGGAGCCTATTCCTTCTCAAGTGTAGTTATTCATGTGATTAGATGGGGAAGGAATGACCACATTCCTCATTATGATTGGTCAGGACCTTCAGTTGCGAAGCACTGCACTGGAATATAGGTAGCACAATAATGACTCAGTGCTATGTCTCTGATCTCTGGATATGGCTACATCAGCATATTTTTCAAAAGGAGCAAATAATTATCAAGTCATCAAGTGAAATTTTGATAAACCACCTTGACTCTCTGGAGTAGGTGGTATGCAAACAAGTGCAATAAATAAATCTGCCGATTTTACTGTCAAAACAGGCAGCAAATATTTCTCTAGCGTTTTACCTTATGGAGCAAAACCAGTTACTTCCTACATGGGAAATACAAGTGACTAAATAATATATACCATTACTGATAAATAATATCAGTAATTGTATATCATTTGGAACTACTGTACAGACAAAAAAAGTCCTGACAAAGATGCATTAGATACCAACTTTTGAAGTACAATTAGCTGACTGTTACAGTACTATGTTGGCTGTTTTTCAAGTGTAGTTGGAGGGGGTGGGGTAGTCCAATGTTTAGTAAAAGAAAAAGTCACAGCATATTTAAAAAGAATACACTTGTAATTTTTCCAGGGTTAAAGATGTTCAAAGCTCTTCCTCATGGCCACCTTTACAGGTAGTCCTTGTTTAGAGCCTGCCTCGTTTAGTGACTGTTTGCAATTACAATTGTGACAAAAAAGTAACTTTGCAACCAATCCTCACATTTAAGACCTGTGCAGATCTGTAAAGTGAAGGAAAGCTGAAGTAAGATTATAAGCACACTCATGGTTTTACTTAGTGACCACTTCACTTAATGACTGAGTTGCTGGTCCCAATTGTGGTAGCTAAATGAGGACCACCTGTATTCCTCTAGTCGCAGAGTTGGCAGAAATATATGATGACATAATTTGTGCTCCCGATAACTCTAATCTGTCTCGGGGGGCTTTGAGTGGTCCTGTCCATACACATTTACTGTGGGCCAATTTGAGGGCAGTAATTGGTGGATTCCTCTGTTCTGTTTCCCTTCCCATCCAGTGTCAGTTGCTGGTGAGAAACTATCCACAAATCACTCTCCTTAGTGTGGTGGGGTGTCTGGGATGGAGGCTTTAGACACCTCTCAAGTTGCTGGAATGGCAGGTTGCTGGTGAGGAAGTGCGCCACACTAGTAAACTTACACGGGGGATATTTCTGAATGCAAGTTTATCTGTCTTCTGGAAGATTGGTAAACCTGTGTCCCAAAATAGTCCAGCCAACAGGTCAGTTGGTTAGAGGAGAGAGATGGAGTGAAGCTCTTGACTGCCCTCCTGCCTCCCTTGGGCTGTTTTGGGAAAGAGATCTACCAGTCTTTTGGAACATGTGACAATTTTATCATTGTTCCTGTCACTTGGGCTGGAACAGGAAACTTGTAAAAATCTCTGTACATTTCTGCTTTTAGCAGTAACTGTAAAGCGTGAGTGCTCAAATTATTGAAATAAACTGGGTAGAATTTACTTCACAAGTTGTAAAGGTAATAAAGTAATACCTTGATGCTTATGTAAAGAATCTTGCAACTTTCTCAAATGGAGTTTGAAATACTAGATTCTACCATTTATGGGCCCAAACTAATTTGAAAATGTCTTCAGCTAATGTGTAATGATCTTGAAATGGTTTGTGTATAAGCATAAGGTAGGAGATCAAGCAGCATGCATCGCTATAGTTTTGCACATGCATTTAAAGATGGAAAGGGAAAAGTGGAGCACATGGAAAAAAGTTTTCCTTACAATACCAAATATCTTGGAAGTTTGAATTTCTACTAAAAGCTTGCAGTAAAACTGCCTAAAGTAACTGATGATCTGGTGCTTTGTGAATGACCGAACTGAACAACTGCAAAAGACTGAAGGGGGATGCGCACCAGGATCTGTGCTCAACAGCTGTTGTTTATTTAGATTTTCTAACTGAAAAAATGAGGGAGAAGCTAGCTTGCCAATACCTACAACATTTGCCTTCAATATCACCTTTATACGTAAGAGTCTCTGGGCTTCCATAGGCCTTATAGTTTTTCTTAGAAAGTAAACATGGTAAGGAGTTGCACCTGAGTGTTTGGTCTGGAAGTGGCCCCCATGTCCCCAGAAAAGTCAAAATTAAGCTGAAATGATGGGAACCCCCCCCCCAATTGTTAACCGCTGGGTTAATATTTCATACTTGGATTAGGCAGACATCTCCTGTAAATGGTTCTCTTCCTTCCTCCCCACTACTTAGAGCTTGTTCATTATCTGCTCTGATTCTGAACGTGTGATTCAACCTTTTCTGCACATTAAAAAAATTGAGTAGCTGGACAGCAAGCATGGCACCCCCCCCCTCTTTTTTTCTATGTTAGTATCTTTAACTGGATCAAAAAAGATCACTGTTCAGTAATGCCTTTGTCCTGTAAGGGCTGGGCATGAAGCTGTGCAATCAATAGGTGGGTCTATTTGGTCATAATTGGAAATCCAACCTGTATAACAGGGCAAATGGCAGCAATTAGTTTCAAATGCGGTTTACAGCTGTGTCCATGGCAAGCTTTCATTGAAAGTGAAAATTATGCAACTGAAGGTGGCTTCTTTCTGCAGAATTATTTTTAGGGAACGTGCCTTTCAAGGATCCTGACCGCTGTAATAGAAGAGGCAGCAGGCAAACAACATCTTTCAAATCTGTCAAGCAAACCTATAAGCAAACCTTTCAAAGTTTATCAATCTGGCTAAACTATTGTTTAACCATGATTACTGAATAAGCCATGATTAGTTCACATAGCAGGTTAAGCCATAAACTGTATAAACTTTGCAACAGTTAATTTTGCACATATTATTTTGAATAAGCAATAAAGTATTGGCTTCGTTACTATATTTTATTTATTATTTATTAATCAAATTTATCACCGCCCATCTCTACCACGTAGACTCTGGGCGGTTTACAACAAATGTTAACATTAAAGTTAAAAATCAATAATCATTAAAATACAATAAACAGTACAATAAATAAGAATATAAAAATCCAGAGGATGGTAGGATCTTAAAAGGAGGTCATTATTAAACTAACCACCCCCAGGAGGAACTATCTCTACCTTTGTCCCACGCCAGGTGGCAGAACCAGGTTTTTAGGGACTTCCTAAAGGCCAAGAGGGAGGACGCCTGCCTCACCTCTGGGGGCAAGATGTTCCACAGGGCGGGCGCTATCGCAGAGAAGGCACGCCTCCTGGACCCCGCTAGATGGAATTCCTTTGTTGACGGGGTCCGCAGCATGCCCTCCCTGCATGACCGGGTGGGGCGGGTAGATGCAATTGGGATGAGACAGTCCCTCAGATAGCCTGGCCCCATGCCATGTAGGGCTTTAAAGGTGATAACCAACACCTTGAATTGGACCCGGAAGCAAACTGGTACCCAATGCAGCTCGCGGAGCAGTGGTGTTACATGTGCTGATCTTCTCGCACCCATAACCACTCAAGCGGCTGCATTTTGGACCAGCTGAAGCTTCCGGATACTCTTCAAGGGTAGCCCCATGTAGAGCGCATTGCAATAATCTATATGAGAGATGACAAGGGATGGAGATATACAATTGAGTATCATCAGCATATTGGTGATACCTCATCCCGTGATGACGGATGATCTCACCCAGCGGCTTCATGTAGATGTTAAATAGGAGAGGAGAGAGAACCGAACCCTGCGGCACCCCACAAAGAAGGGCCCGTGGGTCGGATCTCTCCTCTCCTAGTACCACCGATTGCGAGCGACCCTGGAGGAAGGAGGTAAACCAGCGCAAAACTACACCGCCCACCCCAAACTCCCTGAGTCGCTCCAAAAGGATACCGTGGTCGACGGTATCGAAAGCCACTGAGAGGTCGAAGAGAGCGAGAATGGATGCACTCCCTCCATCCCGCTCCCGCCAGAGATCATCCATAAGCGCGACCAATGCAGTCTCTGTCCCATATCCCGGCCTAAAACCTGACTGAAAGGGGTCTAGATAATCCGTTTCATCCAGAATCCCCTGGAGTTGCAGCGCCACCACCTTCTCAACCACCTTTCCCAAAAAGGGAAGGTGGGAGACAGGACGAAAATTGTTCAAAACAGTGGGGTCCAGGGAAGGTTTCTTGAGGAGGGGGTGCACCAGCGCCTCCTTAAAGACTGCTGGAAACACCCCCTCCGCTAAGGATGCATTAATCATCCCTTGGACCCAACCACATGTAACCTCCTGAGCTGATTTCACCAGCCAGGAGGGACATGGGTCAAGATGGCACGTGGTGGCGTTTACAATCCGGAGGATCCTGTCTACTTCATCAGGCCCAACAGGATCAAACCGTTCCCAGATAACAGGGTAAGTACGAACTTACTATATATATTATACGTTATATTACTATAGGGGTGTGGTGGCTCAGCGGGTAAGATGCCAGGCTTGTCAATCGGAAGATCACAAGTTCAGAGGTTCGAATCCCTAGCCCCGTGTGATGGAGTGAGCTCCCGCACTCGCCCCAGCTCTTGCCAACCTAGCAATTCGAAAGCATGCAATTGCAAGTAGATTAATAGGTACCACTTCGGTGGGTAGGTAACGGCGTTCCGCACCCGTCATGCCGGCCACATGACCGCGGAAGCGTCTTCGGACAACGCTGGCTCTTCAGCTAACAAACGGAGATGAGCACCGGCCCCTAGAGTCAGACACGACTGCACAACTCTGCGGGGGGAACCTTTACCTTTTTATTGGCTTCACAGAGCTAAAATACAAAGCATTATAGTTTTAGATATGGTAAGTCAAAACAAAACGGGTCATATTATAGCTTAACACTATGCATGAAGTTGATGATAATGTGGAGCAATAAACAACTTTATTGGAAGACAATAGTTCTCTGTAGGATTTTTATGAAATGAAAACAAAATTTCATGTTCCGGAGATTCTGCCAAACCGTTTCGGATCAGTTACAATTCAGCAGAGCTGAAATTTGGGGATGCTTTGGGTGTTCTGGGTTTCGGACAAAATAACATCAAGACAGGGCAAGGTGGATGTGTTGCCTCTGATCTCCTGCATGGGTCTCCCTTCCCTGAGCAGCTTCTGACATTGTAAGAGGAGACCCATATTAGTCTGTAATGGCAAAATGGCAAAACTTTGCTCCCACATCTACACCCAACAGCACCATCACAGGGCCCAACAAATACACGGCAAAATTGGAAGCACCTTCACATGCTGTTCCTCCTCTGCCAGCTATGCCCCTCTGGATTCTACATAGGACAAACTTTATGCCAAAGAATTAATGGACAAAAGTTTGACATGACTCAAAACAAGGACAACGTAATATGAGAGCATTTAAACCTCCCTGGATGTTCCATAGCAGACCTCAAAGTGACCATTTAGAAAAGTGGGACTTTAACAGCAGCATGGAGCAAGAAATTGTTGAACTTGCAACAGGTTTCAGCCAGTCTCAGAAGGTTTGAACAAACACAGTGGGTGTTTAACACTTTACAATTGTTGATTATAATTGTTGATTTATTGTAATCTGTCTTACACTTACCCTGCATCTGCACAGCTAACCTATCTTTCCCTCTTTCCCCCCACCATTTCCCCCCCTACTCAACCCAATTTAAATCCTACATCAGCCTAACCCAGTGTTTCTCTGCCTCGGCAACTTGAAGATGTGTGGACCAACTCCCAGGATTCCCCAGCCAGCATATGAAGAAACTTTACATATCTATTTAAATAAATAAATTTAAATAAAAATAAATAAATCATATTCCACCTGCTGGGATCTTCTAATTACTATTTGCCTTAGGCCTTAAAACAAAAGTAGGGTGCTGGGTCAACAGGATTTTTGTCCATCTGTAAAGAGACATGTTTCATATCTCTTCCTCATTATTCAGTAGTTTCTGTTTAGCAAAAATGAAGGCAAAGGCCACCAGGAAGTAGGAAGCTTTTTAAAAAACAAAAAAGTAGGATTCTTCACCTTCTCTTTCTTTTGCTTAAGCACTTCTTTTGTAATCTGTCTTCCTTTGAAATCATGCATGCATTTTTATCAAACTGACAAGTTGGCCCCATTCTATCCATTATGTTAGGATTGCTTGAGTGATCAGTGGCCAAGTCACCGGATACCTAGTCTGAGTTTTCAGTGCTGCAGATACTTGACGACAGGGAAGAGCTTAAGTAGCCATGGAACCAACAGAAATGAATCTTGGGTGGCCTGGGACAACATTTTTTCTTCAAGTGGCAATATAAGCAAGTCTTGATGGATGTCTGTGAAGCCCAAAATATCTCCTCATCAAGAACTGGCACCATTTTCTTAACACAATTTACCTAGTTTGCCTTTTCTGGGCAGATAATGTTTCCACTTGGAAGTAGAAGATGGCTTATTAATGATTTTGTAGATGTGTGTACGGTGTGTATTCAATGTTTAAATACCTTGTTTCTACAGCAACCCTTTTTCGTTTGCTTGAATTAGGAATCACTGGCATATCCTTCCAAGACCAAATCTTTCCTATAAATGTCAATGTATTCCAGGTTTCTTTATCGGAGCTGGGGAAGCTTTGTTGGGTATGTTGCTGCTTCAGCAAAGACTTTGCTACTCAGGCTTGACCTCTTTCCTCTGGGAAGTACGAAATAAAATGGCTGTTTTTCCCCAGATCTTTTTACACTACAGGAATCCCCATTTGAATTAGAGCAATAACACTTAGAAAGGGGGTGTTCAACTTTTGAGTGCTTTGGAAAAAAGTCTTCTTCAAGTAAGTGTATCATAAATAGGCTGGAAAAATCCAAACGAGCACAAACTGGTAGCAAAGAGATTGCTGTCATTTAGCAGTCATCTGGATTTGGGCAGTCCAGATATGGTATGTCTACTTCAAGTTGCAGTTTGCTTCCCAGTGAGAAAATATATGTGTCATATACCTTCTGCTACCCCTAAATGTAACCCATTATTTCTTGTGAAGTTATTTTTTTCATTCTCATAAGGAGAAGTTGTTTTCTATGTTATTCTTGCCATGAGAGAAACACAGAGAAGTTAAATCATAATGTGTGATGATCTTTTCAAGATTAGACAATCAGGGGCCCTCGGTGTTTTGTACTTCAACTACATTAGCATGGTCAGTGACAAGGGATGGTCACAACTTTCTTTTTACGTCACTGTTTCGGCATGTATTAATAAGAGCCCAAACCATGGCTTAGGTTCAGTTTGGATTGGCACCTTCTGCAGAACATATTTGGTGTTGTATTGGGAGGGGTAAGGACAAGCACTGTGCCCATCTGGACTGCCAGCATTGTATAATCAGAGTGAACTGTGCCTGCCCACTGATGGAGTGGGAGGAGGAGGAGGAGGCAGCCCATGTGAATACAGAGGCTCTGGACAGATGTACTGTATACATGCCTGATTTAGACTGTGTTTACCCTCAAATCAACAAGACCCAGCCTCCTCTGCCTGGATCCTCACTTCTTTCCTCAAACACGTTGACAGGCCAGCAGGGCAGTCGAAAAACGGTTCAGTGCAGGGGCAAGCTGTCCCTCTGCCAGGATAGTTTATGTTTTGCAAGTGCAGGCTAAGCATCCTGACCCTCGATGACATCTTGATTAATATGTTTTTCTTCTCACTCATTTGCACGGCTGAGAAAGAGCCCCTGTCTCCTTGTATCTGCGGCCAGTGCCAGCCTGTGCTCAGAGCCCTGCCTCTCAGGTGGGAATCAACAGCCCTTTGGTCTGGCTACAAGGATCACTGGGAGAGCAAGGGGGTTTTCCAGTGTGGCGTTGATGCTCGCCTTTGTCTCTCCTGCTTCTGGCGTTAGCCTTGCCTTGAAGCTTTCTAGAGGGAAGTGCTGAGCTTGGTTGAACCACTTGGTGCTTTTGAAAGGTAATATTTCAGGGGGTCAAATTCAACCTTTGGAAGGAGGAGATTCTTCAGAGAACTCATCCTCTAAACTTTGCTTTATCGTAGTACCTTTGGCTTTCTTCCTTGTTTAATAATTTTCTAAATATTTATAAAAGCTAAAGCTGATTATACAGTAACAGGGCTGAAATTATACTACCATCATTGAAAGACAGGATTGGAAAACTAAGTTGATTTCATTTATATTTAAACAGATGAAAAAAACAGAAAGCTAGAGAAGTTTTCTTGAGATGTTATGCCATAGATTAGCTGCGATAACTACAGTAGCCATCATTTTTTATCTATCTATCTATCTATCTATCTATCATCTATCTATCTATCTATCTATCTATCTATCTATCTATCTATCAATTTATATAGCCACCCATCTCACCAGAAGTGACCCTGGGCAGCATACAACAATCAAATAAAACAATGATATAAAAACAGTCATTATAAAAACAATCATTATAGAAATATGAACAATCATTAAAATTTAAAATATTATTAAAAAGTAATAATTGATAGTCACACATCTGGGATGATCTAGCACAACTTTTCTGATTTTCCTACAGATTCCAATGAAAGAGGCACAGTAAGGAAAGCAAGGGGATTAGGTTTCATCAAGTCCAACTTTTTTAACATTTTCTATTGGACAAGCTTTGCAGAACGTCAGGCCAATAGATGCCTGTCGCGTGACAATATCATGGCCTGCAAAGTGATCAAAGGACAATTTCTACTTCATATATTGTCATCCGTTCAGACTGTCTCAATAGGCCAATCTACGCAAGAATTTCAATGGGAACTAGGGAACTAGCAAATGTTGCAACTACAGCAACGAATTAGATTCAAATGTAACACTAAGCTATGATTTGTTTAACCCGAGTTTATTGAATAAGCCACCACTGATCACATTTGTCAAGCCATAAGCCAAGCAAGTTATTTTGGTTTAGCATACAGTATGTGAAAGACACTTCATCTGTGACTATTGGATATGCTGGATGCAGCTCATGGGATCTGAGAGTACATTTGGATGGCCACAGGTCCCCGCTGTTGGTTCGATGCATAGTCCATTCCTGTGTAAAAGCTGTGATTTGTCATAATTACCATTGGGTCAGTTAGGAAAGTGGGTTTTTTTCTGGAACTCTCAAACATGGATTGTAAGATCTCTGATGATTAAAGCAAAAATACAGCATGTGTTTTACCTTCATACCTATTTTCACACTGTTGATTGAGGGATTTTGATAACTAATGGTCAGAATTCCACACAATTCACCTGGACCTCCTTTTCACCTTTCATTGTTCGCATAAGAAATGTGTGGCTGTCCAATAGTCTTGAAATAGGTTCCAAAGTATAAAACTGCTTGGACTAATACAACATTTCTGGGGGATTGGTTTGACTCTGACAAAGGTTGACTCTGGAAATTGTGGAGATAGAACCATTTGTGAAGCTTCATGTGAATGGAGCAACTATTAAAATTAACCCTGATAAAAATACAAAGTGCTGCTTTTGTCCACGGCTGCACAGAAGATGGAAACAAGTGGATTAAGGCTTGTCAACAACTCTTTCATGTAGCCGTTCAGTTTTAATTTCATGTTTTAAGATACATGCATACAAATACCATTCTTACACACAGTCCAGTTGTATACATTTGGCAGAAAACCATTTGTACTCTACTCACTGAATTAATGAGAATGTAGCTTGGCACTGATGGTTTAGTAGACAAGCTGTTATTCAGTCTGACATCTGTCAGCAAAATTAACTGAACTACATCAGTCACTTACTGTAGCAGAATCCGTATTGGAATGTCTCATTTTCATTGTTTGGAATCAGCCATCTCTGCTTTGTCTCTACATTTAGCTGTACTAAACTGAAATGTTTATATCCTCTGAGAGTTCCCTTTGCATACTTGTGCACTTCCTTCCCTATTACTTTAGTGTTGTTTTTTAAAGAGCTTAGGCACTTAAAAAATTGGATTAAGCAGAGAGTTGTACCTGGTGATACTTTTTGCCAGTAAAATAAAGTTTTCTTTCATTCTCTACGTGCCTCTCCCTCCATGGAAGCTGGGAAATTCTGTGGAATAGATCTGGGGATACAGAGGGGGAGGGCAGGATGAGAAAGCCTCATTGCACACCAGGCTGTAACAATGGATGTACTGTAGCCCATTAACACCATGCAGGGGCAGGAGAATTTATTAGTAATAGAACAATATGGTTGGAAGGAAGCCATTGCTCTGGCTTAAACACACTTCAATGTACTGTATCTTTAGCTTTTTACCAAGCCTCAAATAAATCTCAATCTATAATTCTGGATGATGCTCAAATTCAGTTGAGATCTGAATTATGCTAAAATTAAAGAGGGAATGAGATAGTGCCCGTATTAAGTCTTGAGAAGCAAAAATATTTTCCTCATATGCATTCTACAGTCATATGCATAGTACATGAAATTGCATAGAGACATGTTTTAAGACATGTATAATGACCAAGTAGCAATGGTAAGAACAGACCACGGAACAACGGACTGGTTTAAGATTGGGAAAGGAGTACGGCAGGGTTGTATACTCTCACCCTACCTACTCAACCTGTACGCAGAACACATCATGCAACGTGCTGGGCTTGATGAATCCAAGGCTGGAGTTAAAATCGCTGGAAGAAACATTAACAATCTCAGATATGCAGATGATACCACTTTGATAGCTGAAAGCGAGGAGGAGCTGAGGAGCCTTATGACGAAGGTGAAAGAAGAAAGTGCAAAAGCTGGGTTGCAGTTAAACCTCAAAAAAACCAAGATTATGGCAACCAGCTTGACTGATAACTGGCAAATAGAGGGAGAAAAAGTGGAGGCAGTGACAGACTTTGTATTTCTAGGCACAAAGATTACTGCAGATGCTGACTGCAGCCAGGAAATCAGAAGACGTCTACTTCTTGGGAGGAGAGCAATGACAAATCTCGATAAAATAGTTAAGAGCAAAGACATCACACTGACAACAAAGGTCCGCATAGTTAAAGCAATGGTATTCCCTGTAGTAACCTATGGCTGTGAGAGCTGGACCATGAGGAAGGCTGAGCGAAGGAAGATAGATGCTTTTGAACTGTGGTGTTGGAGGAAAATTCTGAGAGTGCCTTGGACTGCAAGAAGATGAAACCAGTCCATACTCCAGGAAATAAAACCATCCTGCTCACTTGAGGGAATGATATTAAAGGCAAAACTGAAGTACTTTGGCCACATAATGAGAAGACAGGATACCCTGGAGAAGAAGCTGATGCTAGGGAAAGTGGAAGGCAAAAGGAAGAGGGGCCGACCAAGGGCAAGATGGATGGATGATATTCTGGAGGTGACGGACTCGACCGTGGGTGAGCTGGGGGTGGCGACGGCCGACAGGAAGCTTTGGCGTGGGCTGGTCCATGAAATCACGAAGAGTCGGAAGCAACTGAACAAATAAACAACAAATGTTTTAAAAATGAGACAGCCCTAATAGTTTTGACTAGTAGTTCTGGACAATCTCCAAATTCAAAGATAAGCTTGAGGTTTAAAGCAAAATTATTTAGGTAAAATGATAATGCAGAGCTTTCCAAACTGTGTGTCGTGACACAAAAGTGTGTCGCCACACACAGTCTGGTGTGTCGCCACACAACCCAGAAGCGCTGATCATCATCAGCGCTTCCGGATTTTCCCGCGGTGACACACCAACGGCGGTGTGCAAAAACTGAAAGCGGCAGCAGCGCTTCCGGGGTTTTGCGCGCTGCCGCAATGGCAGCACACCAACGGCGGTTGGTGTGTCGCCGCAGGAAAACTTTGGAAAGCCCTGGTCTACAGAAATAAGGTAATCATGAGGACTAGAACTTTGAATTACGTGCTTCGCATCTTACCAAATCCAGATTCGTTTACTTTTTCCTAGTTAAATTTGATAAAGGATCTATGGTAGGTTTGATGCTGAAATCTGCCGTTACCACCATAAAAGGTTTCTTGCATGAAACAGCGTTTCACAGAGACACAAGGAAAAGGGGTTCTTTTTGGAGGTGGGGGGGGGGAGAGCAAGCATTTTATTAGAAGTCTTTTATAACCTTAAAACAGTGCTTTCCAAACTGCCACCGTTGGCGACACACCAACGGCGGCAGTGGCGGTGGCGCGGGTGAGCACAGCAGCGGCAGCGGCCTCGTGTTTTCTGCTAAAATGCGGAAGCGCTGATGGCGCACCACTGCCATCGTCGTTGCTGCCGCAGCGCACACCCCTGCCGCTGCTTCCGGGTTGTGTCGTGACACACTAAACTGTGTGTTTCGACACACTAAAGTGTCACGACACAGAGTTTGGAAAGCTATGCCTTAAAATATCAAAGGATTTCCATCTAACAAAACATTTTTGAATGGTTTTGCTGCAAGATGGTGTCTAATTGCATGTAAACCTTTCTGAGCTAACTCTTCTGGCTAATGTCATCCTATCTGTCAAAGCTGGATTTCAAGACTGATTATTTTTAATGGAAAAATGAAAATTATGAGATAATACCTATTTCTCATGGCAGAAAAAGATGTATGAATCACAAGAAGGAAACTTGAATTAAAAGTAAGACATGCATTAAAAGAATATGGCACAAAACAGACTCAGGAAGCATAACATGCTATTAGAGCTACTAAAATGAAGTTAGGCCAATTGTATGCCTCAGACACAGAATATTTCTTAAAACAAATGAAACAAATATACTGAGAATAAGGGAAAAACCTGTGAAACTGTTAGCTTCTCATCTGAAACATTTTGTAACAAAGTAAAATAAAACCTTTATTTTACACCAATTACAGTATAATGAAATTATCTTCAATTTTAAAAATTTTATAAATACTTATATTCTCCAGATATACATATAGCAGGCCAGCAAATAGAGGCTTTTGAAAAAATGATAAATCTAGTAATTTCAGATGTTCACTCAGAGGAGCTGGCTGCAGCCTTCCAGGAAATCTATGATACTATTGATATGACTGTGCAGGGGAAAACCTACCTACCTATTGATATGAAAAGCCCCTGGAGGAGATGGAATAACAATAGAATGGTATAAAAAAATTAAGGAGAAAGAAGTTCCTATCCTCCTGGAGATATCTCAGATATCTTATGAAAATGAAGTCCCATCAGTTTCATATTATGATGCTTATGTTACTGTAATTTGAAGGCTGGGAAGGATCCTACGAAGTGCACAAGTTATCTTCTGACATCGACATCTTTGTTAAATGTGTGGAGTCAGTCAGTAGCATTAGATTCCTGGGCGTGCAGTTAACAAATAGTCTGACCTGGTCCCTTAATACCACATTTTTGGTAAAGCGAGCACAGCAACATTTGCACTTTTTGCGTCGGATGAAGAAAGTACATCTCCCATCTTCCATTCTCCTTACTTTCTACAGAGGCACTATAGAGAGTGTACTTACAAGCTGTATTTCCATCTGGTTTGGAGGCTGTAGGGCCTCAGATAGAAAGTCTGTGCAGAGAGTGGTAAGGGCAGCAGAAAAGATAATTGGGATATCTCTGCCCCTCATCCAAGATTTAGCACATGCACGCTGTTTGTCCAGAACTCGAAAGATCATCAGTGATGCCTCCCATCCTCATCATGGTTTGTTTTCTTTGTTACCCTCTGGGAAGAGGTTCCGCTGTATCCGATGTAGAACAGCCAGATTGGGAAACAGCTTTGTCCCCCAGGCTATTGGATTCTTGAATGCTTACGTAAGTTCTTTTAGGTGAAATGTTGGATGTGTAAAGAATGTATATTTTATAGTAACTATGGATTTTTTAATAGTATTTTAGTGTTTGACTGAAATTGTGAGTTAAAGAATGTATATTTTATAAGAATGTATATTTTATAAGAATGGGTATTTTATAGTAATTATGGTTTTTTATTATTATCATTAGTATTTTATTGCTTGAGTGAAATTGTGAGCCAACTGCAACAAAATTTCATTCTATTGTGCACTTGTATAGTGTATAGTGGGATGACAATAAAGTTATTATTCTGTTCTGTTCTGTTCTATTAACAGCTACAGTACATTGGCAAGAAGGTATTACCCGCAACAATTTAGCCTGCACAGTCTGTCTTCATGAAAGGGCACCACGTTTTAGCCAATATAAGACTCCTGGTTGATATAATAACTTTGTACGCTGATCCACATGAATCTGCAGTGTTAGCTCCACTGGATGCAGAAAAAACTTTTGATATGGTTTGAATCAAGTTTTCAGTTTGTGTGTTGGAGAAGTTTAGATTCCTATAGAAGTTATTTCTTGGATTACAATTTATTATTTTAAACTTTCTACTTGTGTAGTTAGTAATGAAATTATTTCACCAGTTATTAAAATGCAGCATGGAACTTGTCAAGGTTGTCCTTTATCACCTTTAATTTTCACTTTGATGTTGGAAACCTTGGAGTGCCTAATAAGACAAACTTGGAAAATTAAACGAATGTATTTAGCTGAATTTGAAGACTTGTTGCTGTTATATGCAAATATTATTTTTGGTTTTTTTATGATTATCAACAATCTTTACCTAAATGTGTGGAAGTTGTAAAGTTGTATTGTAAATATTCTGAGTACACAATTAATTGGAGAAAGTCAAGTATTGTGCCAGATAGGAAAAGATAGATTTTGTTTATTGTCCTAAAGCTATAAGTTATCTGGGGAGTATTATTCCCAGGAAAATACTGTATCCAGTTTAGTCGATAAGAACATTTCAATATGTATTACCCAGATGAAAGAGGACATTAAGAAGTGGATGAGAATGTCTTTAACTCATTGGGAAAGAATTACGCTGTAAAAACGAATCTAGCTTCAAGACTGGTATGTATTTTGAGAGCAGTGCCTATGTTGGTTCCACATAAATATTTGAAACAGATTGATAAATTAATAGTTACATTTTTATGGAAGGAACAAATACCCAGGATGTTGTTGTTATTGTTTTTAATAAAGTTGCATCTCTTTTATTTTATTTATTTATTTATTTATTTATTTATTTATTATTTATTTATTTATTTATATTGTTCATACTTCTATTACCACCCATCTCCCCCAACGGGGGGGCTCGTTATTCATGATGATAGTGGTATAATTTTCCTGATTTAAAATAATATAATTGAGCTTATTTGTTAACTTCAATCATGTATTGGAATGGAAATTATATTGAATGTGTACCATTGTGGGCTCAGCTTGAAAGTTGTTCTTTAGTAGCTTTGCAATCTTGGCATATGCTGGGCACTGATTTTAGTAGGAATGTGGTTACTTTTCCAGCATTGAAAATGTTTAGACAGATCTGGGCCTTATTGGATAGAAAATCTAAATTTGATTTTTCTTATGAGAAACTGACACTCTGGAGTAATTCTTATTTGAAAATGGCTGGTAACGTATTTTTCTGGAAAATATTGAGTCATAATGGAATTATTACCCACAATCAACTATTAAGTACTAATACTTTTAAAACTTTCCAAATTCTACAAAAGGAATATAATTTACCTACAAAGGTTGAATGATAATAGGTAAAAAGGTAAAGGTTCCCCCCGCACATTTGTGCAGTCGTGTCCGACTCTAGGGGCCAGTGCTCATCTCCGTTTGTTAGCCGAAGAGCCAGCATTGTCCGAAGATGCTTCCACGGTCATGTGGCCGCATGACGTGCACGGAACGCTGTTACCTACCCACTGAAGTAGTACCTATTAATCTACTTGCATTTGCATGCTTTCGAATTGCTAGGTTGGCAAGAGCTGGGGCTAGTGCGGGAGCTCACTCCGCACACAGGGCTAGGGATTCGAACCTCCGAACTTGCGATCTTCTGATTGACAAGCCTGCCGTCTTACCCGCTGAGCCACCACGCCCCTTGAATGGTAATACATATAGTTAAAACACTTATAGTTACATTGTTCAGCTCTGATGCCCTTGCGGCCTTGGAAATACCAGAGGTTTTTTAAGTTGTTAAATATTAAAAATGTCAAATGTTGTTAAATTATATTCCCCAAATCTGGAACCATTCAATCTATAAAGAACTTTAGACATGACATGCTTGGATGAAGAAATGCTTGTTTCAGAAGTCAATGGTTCTGAGCACCCACTTTGACAGACCCTCTTCAAAGGCTTTCAAAGCTTGTAATTTCCCCGTCCTGGAAAGAGCCAGACCTAGAGACCAGTGGACAAAGTGCTACATATCAGATTCCCTTTTCCAAGGTCAGAGTGTGTTTCTTACATCCAAGAGGAATCGGATGTATCCTCTGACTCTTCAGATGATGTCCCAGGACCTCAGGTTGGTCCTTAAATGCTGCAGTTGTAGGGAAGAAATGATGCTGAAATTGTATCAAACTGGTGAAGTAATGGCTCAGAACAGGACTGAGAAAAAGATGAATATTTACTCCGTTAGGAGCAATTTTGAACACAGAAAGTTCCCAACTGAAAACCAAAACCAAAATGTGGGGCACAGTCCTGCCTCCAAGCAGTAGATACCAGCTTCACAAATAGCTTCAAATAACTTTTCTCCATTCGAAGTAAACAGCTTTACTCCTCCGTGTTTAGTGCTGTTTTGTTAAATCGCTGACAACTGTTCCACTAACATTACTAAAAAAATTAAATGAATAAGACAACAAGACAAAAAGGCTTAGAGGTTCATCTTATACGATTCTACTCAAAATTAAGTCCCTGAGCTAAATGGGGCTTGCAGCCTTTGGACTTCTAGCTTTGCAACCAAATAGAGCCATGCCAAAATGGCAGCAGAACGTACAATTCTCATCCTGGAGAAGGTCTAGCCATCAGGTCACTTGATGGCACATAATTAAAACAATGCATAATTCAGAATGATGGTCAGTCACAGTGGGTTTTTTGCCTTTCCTTTATCTTGGGTTGGTTTAATCTTGTGTTATCTTGGGTTGGTTTAAATAACATGTACTGTAGACGTTCAAATGTTACCAGATATAGTCAGAAGGTTCGCCTTATGTATACTGTATGCTATATTGAATTTGCTGCATGCAAGGAATATACTTACTTAGAGCAACCGCATGGCATGAAATATCAGTCATCTACAGTATATGTCAGTGTCACATTTCAGATACCAGGAGGATTCCAGATTAAAGCAATGACTTAAGCCACTGGAACAAATATAGACATTAGGGCAGTTTGCAAGCCAAAGCCCAAGTTAGAGAATTACATCAGTGAATATTTCCACTTAAAATTTTAGGCTTGCTTGGGCAAAAACTACTCTCCCCACCTGTTATGCATCTTATATTCTTTTTTCAGTATGGCTAAGAAAGAATTCCTGCATGGGTCATATTGACAAAAAAAGGGGGCTATGCAGCCCCCGTGCTTGGCAGACAGATCCTCTGCTACATGGTACATTGACTCAGCAGAAAATTATCCAAAACCATTTATGATCACAATGGTACGGCATAAACACTCTTTCCAGATGGAGGGAAAATAGTTGTTCTGATGCAGAACTCTGTTCATAACATAAGGGAGAGGAGAGGATGGAAAAGAAGGAGCATGATTAGTATTTAATTATAGGTTAGCGATCAAATATACTTTGTTCTGAGCCTTTGATTCTTTCCTGATAGGTTGTTGCTAAGGCAGGTCAAACATCTGTTTATGTAAAAGGTTTTTCTCTATGTCAGCAACCTATTTCAAATGTGGTGGAAATTCTAAGCAGAATTAAGTAGCAAAATAAAATGAAAGAAAAATGGGAAAGAAGAAAGTCAGAAAAGTATACAAATACTGTATATTGCCTTCAAAGAAAATATATAACATATATGAAATATGATTTGCTCATTAAGGCTGATTTCACCAGTGGAATAAGGATCTTTTGGCTTTCTAATCTAATCATGTTAAAGTTATTTGAGAAGGTAGCTACTAGCTCTGATTACAAACAAGCTACATACTTTTTTTAAAGAGATGTCTGAGTGCCAGATGTGAGCAATTTTCTCCAGAGCACCTGAATGGCTGTAGGCTGGGGAAAGATGAAATATAGAATGGATACAGTACTGCTCACAAGAATATTCTGTTTATGAATTTGTTTGGAAAACATAGTTAATTGCATCATGGGATTATTTCTATGTGTTCTCAGTGATTTTGGATGATGTGCTATATCTCTTGAACAGCAATTTTTCTTGTTGTACAGAGAGTATATTTTGAAACTGAAAGGAGTAACATGCTCTGGTCTACAGTTCAAAGGGGATCTCTCTCTCTCTCTCCCTATCTCTCTGCTAAGCCCCTGAGTTGACAAAAATAATTATTTCCATCAATACTTGTATCCCAAATTCTTAAAAGGACAAATATTTTTTTTAAAAAAATCTGTCATAAGGGCTATTATGAAATAGTTATTTTACAGAAAAAAAGTTATATCCTGACACAGGAATGTATGTATAATTTAAATAAGAGCTGCCATCTTCTTGTCTTTTTTGTGGTCTTTATCCTTAAGGTAAAGGTTCCCCCCGCACATTTGTGCACTCATGTCCGACTCTAGGGGCTGGTGCTCATCTCCGTTTGTTAGAGCTCAATGTAGCATATATATTTGTCCCTACAACAACACCCTGTGAAAGTTAAGGCTAAGCTTAGAGGAAAAATGCCTGGCCCACATCATCCAGTGAGTTTCCATGATTGATGTACTTGAATGAACCTGAGTCTGCCTCACCCTGGACCAACCCCTTATCACTACACCACACTGACTGTGGAGTTTTGGAATTAGCTTAGCATCTTATATGAGGCATTTTGGTTTATTGCCCACAGTGGCTCATTCCATTGTTAAAACCTAATGCTCACTCTAATGTTGACGACAGGGCACATGCACAGAGCAGAGCTTATGTTTAAAAAACCTTTGGGCAGATTCATATGCATCCTATTTCAAATAAAAGTAGGTAACTTTGTGATCTGTTTATTAAAGTCTAGGATGAGAAGTTACTATAAGTAAAGGTAAAAGTTTTCCCCTGCACAGTCGTGTCCGACTCTAGGGGCTGGTGCTCATCTCTGTTTCTTAGCCGAAGAGCCAGTGTTGTCCGAAGATGCTTCCACGGTCATGTGGCCGGCATGATGCATGCGGAACGCTGTTACCTGCCCACCGAAGTGGTACCTATTCATCTACTTGCATTTTCATGCTTTTGAATTGCTAGGTTGGCAAGAGCTGGGGCGAGTGCGGGAGCTCACTCCGTCACGTGGGGCTAGGGATTCGAACTTCTGAACTTGCGATCTTCCGATTGACAAGCCTAGCGTCTTACCTGCTTAGTTGATAGAATAAATTTCTGATCCACCTGTACATTATTTATTCTAAATCCAGAAACCAGCACTTCTGGTGGATGGGGAGATAAAAAGTATGCAGTGAACATGCTGATGATATAGGATTGGAAAGGCAAAGATGAGACCAGATCAGACATGTGAGATGTATAGGTTTTTTGAGGAATTTTCTTTGTTTTTTAACGTGTTGAATCTATTCTAGGCATAACACAACAATTTTGCCATTTTATTTTTCTTGTTGTTGTTCAGTCGTTTAGTCGTGTCCGACTCTTCGTGACCTCATGGACCATAAGCACCAGGTCTTCCTGTACTCCACTGTCTCCCGGAGTTTACTCAAATTCATGTTCATTACATCGGTGATGCTATCTAACCATCTCATCCTCTGCTGTCCCCTTCTCCTTTTGCCTTCAGTCTTTCCCAGCATCAGGGTCTTTTCCAGTGAGTCCTCTCTTTGCATTAGGTGGACAAAGTATTTGAGCTTCAGCTTCAGTATCTGTCCTTCCAATGAGCAGTCAGGGTTGATTTCCTTTAGGATTGACTGATTTGACCTCCTTGCAGTCCAAGGGACTCTTAAGAGTCTTCTCTAGCACAGCTCGAAAGCATCAATTCTTCAGCGCTCAGCCTTCCTTATGGTCCAACTTTCACAGCCATACATTACTACTGGGAAAACCATAGCTTTAATTATACGGACCTTTGTTGGCAAGGTGATGTCTCTGCTTTTTAATATGCTGTCTAGGTTTGCCGTAGCTTTCCTCCCAAGGAGCAAGCGTCTTTTAATTTCATGGCTGCAGTCACCGTCTGCGGTGATCTTGGAGCCCAAGAAAATAAAATCTGTCACTGCTTCCATTTCTTCCCCTTCTATTTGCCAGGAGGTGATGGGACCAGATGCCATGATCTGAGTTTTTTTAATGTTGACTTTCAAGCCAGCTTTTGCACTCTCCTCTTTCACCCTCATCAAGAGGCTCTTTAGTTCCTCTTCACTTTCTGCCATTAGGGTGGTATCGTCTGCATATCTGAGGTTGTTGATATTTCTCCCAGCAATCTTAACTCCGGCTTGTGATGCATCCAGCCCGGCATTTCTCATGATGTACTCTGCATATAAGTTAAATAAGCAGGGTGATAATATACAGCCTTGTCGTACTCCTTTCCCAATTTTGAACCAATCGGTTGTTCCATGTCCGGTTGTTGCTTCTTGACCCGCATACAGGTTTGTCAGGAGACAGGTAAGGTGATCTGGTACTCCCATCTCTTTAAGAATTTGCAAAATTTAGGCTTAAATTGAAGAACGTAGGGAAAACCACTAGACCACTCAGGTATGACCTAAATCATATCCCTTATGAGTATACAGTGGAGGTGAGGAATAGATGTAAAGGATTAGATCTGGTAGACAGAGTGCCTGAAGAAGTATGGATGGAGGTTCGTAACATTGTACAGGAGGCAGCAACTAAAACCATCCCAAAGAAAAAGAAATGCAAGAAAGCAAAGTGGCTGTCTGATGAGGCTTTACAAATAGCTGAGGAAAGAAGGAAAGCAAAACGCAAGGGAGAAAGGGAAAGATATAACCAACTGAATGCAGATTTCCAGAGAATAGCAAGGAGAGATAAGAACAATGCAAAGAAATCGAGGAAAACAATAGAATGGGTAAGACTAGAGATCTCTTCAAGAAAATTGGAGATATCAAGGGAACGTTTTGTGCAAAGATGGGCATGATAAAGGACAAAAAAGGCAGGGACCTGACAGAAGCAGGAGAGATTAAGAAGAGGTGGCAAGAATACACAGAAGAACTATACAAGAAAGATCTTAATGTCCCTGATTAATACGATGGTGTGGTCACTGACCTTGAGCTGGATATCCTAGAGAGTGAAGGTAATTACAACTTCTGTTATAGAACTTCAATATGCTGATGATAACGTAGTCTGTGCACACTCTGAGGAAGATCTTCAAACTATCCTAAACATCTTTGCAGAAGCATATGAAAAGCTCGGCCTCTTGATTAACATTAAAAAAACCAAAGTGCTTTACCAGCAAGTTCGAACCAATCCCTCCGCAGCGCCATCAATCCAGCTTAAAGGTGTGTCACTAGAAAATGTCGACCACTTTTCTTATCTCGGCAGCCATCTATCTACAAAAGCCGACATCGACGCTGAAATTCAGCATCTCCTGAGCTCTGCGAGTGTAGCTTTCTCCCGAATGAAGCGTAGAGTGTTTGAGGATCGGGACATTCGCAGGGAGACCAAAATGCTTGTTTACAAAGCCATTGCACTACCAACCCTTCTGTACGCCTGTGAAACATGGACCCTCTACAAACGCCACCTCCAACTTCTTGAAAGATTCCATCAACGCTGCCTCCGAAAAATTCTGCAAATTACTTGGGAAGATAGGCGGACTAATGTTAGTGTATTAGAAGAAGCGAAAACCACCAGCACTGAAACAATTATCATCCAACATCAACTTCGCTGGACTGGCCATGTTGTTCGAATGCCTGACCATCGTCTTCCAAAGCAGCTACTTTACTCCCAACTTAAGAATGGAAAACGGAATATTGGTGGACAGCAAAAGAGATTCAAAGACACTCTCAAAGCTAATTTTAAAAAATGTAATATCAGCATTGAGAACTGGGAAGCCCTAACTCATGAGCGTTTCAATTGGAGGTCAGCCTTTATTAAAGGCGCCATGGACTTTGAAGAAGCATGAGTACAGGGCGAAAGGGAGAAAGGAGCTAAAAGGAAGGCACATCAAGCAAACCCTCATCATGACTGTCTCCCACCCGGAAACCTATGCCCTCATTGTGGGAGGTTGTGCGGATCCAGAAATTGGCCTTTACAGCCACTTACGGATCCACTGCTAAAATTTTACCCTTGGAAGACAATCTTACTCGGCTACGAGTGATCACCAATGAATGAATGAACTAACAACAAAGCTAGAGGAGAAGACAGTATCCCAGCTGAGCTATTTAAAATCCTAAAAGATGATGCTGTTAAACTGCTGCACTCAATATGCCAACAAATTTGGAAAACTCAACAGTGGCCACAGGATTGGAAAAGGTCAGTTTACATTCCAATTCCAAAGAAGGACAATGCCAAAGAATGTTCAAACTACCGTACAATTGCGCTCATTTCATATGCTAGCAAGGTTATGCTCAAAATCTTACAAGCTAGGCTTCAGCAGTATGTGAACCGAGAACTACCAGAAGTGCAAGCTGGGTTTCGAAGAGGCAGAGGAACTAGAGATCAGATTGCCAACATTCGCTGGATCATGGAAAAAGCAAGAGAGTTCCAGAAAAACATCTACTTCTGCTTCATTGACTATGCTAAAGCCTTTGATTGTGTGGATCACAACAAACTGTGGCAAATTTTGTCATATATTTATTTATTTAGATATTTGCATATTTATTGCATTTATATCACACTTTTTATTGCAGTGACTCAATGTTTTCCATCTAAAAACAATGGGAAATGCACTGCCAATTTCCCACAATTGTGCCATGGAAACGCAGTTCTGTTATTGGAGCAGCTGCAAGAATGGCACGTGGTTCCATTACTCCACATTGCCAATTCATTTCATGTCCAATGGAACTGGCTTTCAGGGAAATAGAATTATTTTATTTTGGAAATAATAGAGAGTTGTTCCCTCATAAATGTAACGGCATTGTCCAACAAAAATAATTAAGTAAGTATTAATCAAGACTATACATCTGATTTCAGGGCTAAACAGCTTCAGCAAAGTAATTGATTTAATTTGTATCAGTGGCTAATATAATAATCCTGAGAAAAATATTGGAAATGGGTGATTCTCACTGTTTGATTCAAAGCTTTTCTTGCTTAACTGTAAATCTTTAAGGCTACAATCTTCTGCATGCCTACCTGGGAGTAAGCCAGGTGTAGAATTGGGGACAATCTATAAGGAAAGGAGACATTCAGGAAAGTAACTCCTTCCCAGAATAATGAGTTCTTGACATATAGGATCATTTATTTAATACATGATAAAGACATATTACTGTTGTCTAACAACAACTGTTTTCTGGAACGAGTACAAAAAAGACAATACAAAATCAAAGTATATTCCGAAAGTAAAACCCAACAGTTAACCCAAGAAATGAAAAATGACCTAGCTTTTCCACATAAGTAAGCTGACCATATTTCCTTGAGGCAAAAACGGGCGTGCGGGGGGGGCGTGTGGGGGGGGCGTGCGTGCGGCGTGCATGTGGGAAGGGCGGGGAGCATGCAGGGCAGTGGGGCATGCATGTGGGGGGGGCGGGGCATGCAGGGGGCACGTGCGTGTGCGGGGTGTGTGTGCGGGGGCATGCGCGTGCATGTGCGGGTGTGCAGGGGGCGTGCGTGGGGCATGGGGCGTGCGTGGGGGGGCGTGGGGTGTGCGCGCACAACTTTAAAAAACGGGACGAATTGGCTTTTTTCCTTAAAAAGATGGGACGGTCAAGAATTGTTTGAAAAACGGGATGTATGGTCAGCCTACACATAAGGCATTAACTTTCTTCCATGAAAACAGTATGTGTTCTAATATGTTTGAGGGAAAACGAATGCTGACCAGCCTTCTGAGGCGGAACTGCAGTAGGGGGGGAATTTTCACAGACAGGACCTTCTTGGTTGTGTCACCCTATCTCCTGTAGCAGCTTGCCTAATTTATTCATCAGGGAAAACAAAGAAAGTTTTCACTGCCCTTTTCAGTTCCAACATGGGTAGGCAACCTGAAGCCCTGGGTCACATGTGCTCCTAAGCCTCTTTTCAGTGGATTGCCCATTCACTGGCATTGCTGAATTTCTGAAGTCCAACTGTCAAAGCCATACTGTAAACTCCAGAAGAGATCTAAAGCATTTAAAGAACCTGGGAAAACAACCCAAAAGTTCAGAATACCTTTTTCATATAAGCAGAAAATCATATTGAATGCAGTCTCACCCTCATTGTCATTGCCCTGCATACTGTGGCCCTTTGCTCTTCTTTCACTAACAAAAATTAAATGTGGTATCTGACCCATCTCTGATGAGCTATTTGCTTGCTGATAAGTCATGCAATCAGCCTGACTAATTCATTGTTAGAATGATCATCTGCCTCAAATATATTTGTATCATTGGATGAGCATGCGGGGAGTATTAGGTTTGTTCAAAACGAATTTGACGACTGGTGCCAAAAGGGATGGAAAGCCACTCTTGATGGGAGAGCTGATCTGTATCCAATGTACAGAATGGATGATGCTTTGGTACCGCTACATATCTGCACTTTTTTTTTTGCAATGTATACTAACTTCTCAAGTGGGGTGCGATGGCTCAGTGGTTAAGACACCAGGCTTGTCGATCGGAAGATTGGCGGTTCGAGACCCTAGCCCCGCGTGACGGAGTGAGCTCCCGCACTCGCCCCAGCTCTTGCCAACCTAGCAATTCGAAAGCATGCAAATGCAAGTAGATGAATAGGTACCACTTCGGTGGGAAGGTAACAGCGTTCCGTGCGCGTCATGCCGGCCACATGACCATGGAAGCATCTTCAGACAGCGCTGGCTCTTCGGCTAAGAAACGGAGATGAGCACCGGCCCCTAGAGTCGGACACGACTGTGCAGGGGAAAACCTTTACCCTTACTTAGAGTAACTTCTCATCCTAGACTTTAATAAACAGATCACAAAGTTACCTACTTTTATTTGAAATAGGATGCATATGAATCTCCCCAAAGGTTTTTTAAACATACTGTAAGGTCTGCTCTGTGCATGTGCCCTGTCGTCAACATTAGAGTGAGCATTAGGTTTTAACAATGGAATGAGCCACTGTGGGCAATAAACCAAAATGCCTCATATAAGATGCTAAGCTAATTCCAAAACTCCACAGTCAGTGTGGTGTAGTGATAAGGGGTTGGTCCAGGGTGAGGCAGACTCAGGTTCATTCAAGTACATCAATCATGGAAACTCACTGGATGATGTGGGCCAGGCATTTTTCCTCTAAGCTTAGCCTTAACTTTCACAGGGTGTTGTTGTAGGGACAAATATATATGCTACATTGAGCTCCAGCAGGAAAGGCAGGATAGAAATTTAACAAATAAATAAAGAACAATAAATTTGGGTTTAGTATTATTATTAGTAATAATAATTTATTAAATGTATACGCCACCCGACTCACAGCTTAAGTGCTAACTATGTTATGTTACAATCTGTGAACCCAGTTAATTCCCACCACCATCTCCCACCATACCTATACAACAGAGTGCATTCCCAAGCAAGAAATATTCATTTAACTTATTTGTGGCTTTTCAGCAAATAGCAAAACCTTATTTGTCTCTACAAAGCTGGCATTGGATTAATCTGTAATTTTATGTTCTAATATTTTACACTTATATCAATGGACAAAAAAAGTAGGAAACATTTTAAATAAAATAAACAAAAAACAAAAGAACACAATGTATGAAGGCTTTTAATAAATTAAAATAAAAATACGTTAATACATACTCATTATTTATTTATTTCTCACATTCCTGTCCCGCCCATCTCCCAAGCGACTCTATCAATAGCTTGGTTTACAAAGTGTTATGTCACTTTCTAAGAACCTCCTGATAAATTCATGAGATTTCAGGTGGCATTTGGTACTCTTTTAACTGGAGATAACAGTGAATCTACATGTAAATTTACCTATCTTGGGGGTGGGTCTACAAAAAAACAGTAGCAGCTTGTAAGAATATTGCAAAAAAAATATTGATTCCAGTGGATTGCTCCTCCCTCTTCTTGAATCTACTGTATAAGAGTCTACCATGGTAGAGATGGGCGGGGATAAATTCAAATAATAAATAAGCATTTCCCTATTTTGTTCCTCCTTGTTTGCTCCCTGCCCACACAGCAAAACAAAGCTTGACTCGTTCATCAAAAATTATATATGCATATGCAGTCATGTGGGCTTAACTTCACTGAGAAGAATGGAAATTGTGTTTTTTGTTTCTAGTTTACTAGATCTTGGAAATGCTTGTAATTTACTTTGGGCTTAAAATAGAAGTAATAATTATGTCAATGTTTTATCTGAGTACCTGATTATTGATTCAGCAACATTCTTCCAGGTTTTCCATTTCATGTACTTGATGGAAACGTTTTGTTCTGCACCTGCAGCTCAATCTTTTCATGCCCAATAAATATTTTTAAATGTTTCCTCAAATTCTCAGGGTAATGTGGTTGGGGCTTTGCAAAACACTTGAGGCCCTCAAGCCTCAAGTATTGGTTTGTATCTCAAGTTTGATTTTGACTTGCAGCAGTTTTCTGTAGAAACATCTGCACAGATGGCACTTATGGGTGAACTAAAGGGCAAATGATTATGTGTTTGAAACTATAAAATAATAATATATTGAGCTCAGTGTCAATAAAGGTTCAACCATATAAATAATACTGTATACTATTCACTCCATGGCTCTTATCAAAAGAAAAAAAGAAAAAATCATCCTATAGCAGCCTTAAAGTACTGGTGAAGTTCACTTAACTGGCAGTAAGAATTACTATTGCCAAAGCAGTATTCTTTCCTTTCTTTCCTTTCCTTTTTTTCCTTTCAAACACAATTCTACACACGCCTCACAATGGACTAGGAAGCGAGCCAGATGATACATTAACCTCAGTCCCAGGTTAATGCAGAGGCTTTGGTTTCTGGGAAAGGGTGACTGGGGAAAAGTTGTGTAGATTCTGGACAAGACACCAAGATGCCCCTTCTATTGTTTTTTATTGTAGCAAATTTGAAGAACAAAATACTTACATTTTAATTGATTAGCCAAAACTTCACTCTTGCTCTACTGATGTCCTAAAATAACACTATTATTATTATTATTATTATTATTATTATTATTATTATTATTATTTTAATAGTAATATTATAATAATAATAAATTTAATAATAATTAAATTAATTAATTATTAATATTATTAATTAAATTAATTAGATTAATTATTAATAATTATTATTAATGTCCTATTTTTGTTTACATAAAGAAACTCCATAAATTATGAATAATTCTGTTAGAGAATTGTCTTTACAATAAAAACTTTGAAAAGAACTAGAATCCTGGCTCTCAGTACATGATGCACTTCAGACATTCCATGCAAAACACAGTGCTTTTTACTCCACTCCCCAGGGGACACTTAATACGCCCAGTCACTGCACAAGAAAATTATGGAAAAGTGGCTTGAGTGTGCTTCCCATAAGCTTACCCAGCTGTTCTCAATCTACTTGCCAGAAAATATGAGGAACAAGTAACTGAAATGTTTACTTCTTTTCAACATAAATTATGATAGGCAAGAAGTTTTAAAAACTCAGTTACTCAGAACGTTGTGACATTTTAGTTGGTCCTCATAAAACAGCCTTCTCTAACCTGAAGACTGGACTGGAAATTCAACTCCCATAATCCTTGCTCCAGTGAACAAAGGTAATGCTACCAAAGTAACTATGAGAAAAACATCATGATGAGTGGTGAAAGCATATGGAAAATTGTGAATTGGAATGTAACCAGAGAAAGAGGTAAACAGCATGCCTTAACAAAAAAAAAATGAAAAGAAAAAGAAAGAACAAACAGAAAATCAGGTTGTTTCAGATGTGGTAAATCTGAATGATAGGCAAGAAGTTTTAAAAACTCAGTTACTCAGAACGTTGTGACATTTTAGTTGGTCCTCATAAAACAGCCTTCTCTAACCTGAAGACTGGACTGGAAATTCAACTCCCATAATCCTTGCTCCAGTGAACAAAGGTAATGCTACCAAAGTAACTATGAGAAAAACATCATGATGAGTGGTGAAAGCATATGGAAAATTGTGAATTGGAATGTAACCAGAGAAAGAGGTAAACAGCATGCCTTAACAAAAAAAAAAATGAAAAGAAAAAGAAAGAACAAACAGAAAATCAGGTTGTTTCAGATGTGGTAAATCTGAATGAAGTTGGCTAGATCTGAATGTAGATGGCTAGATCTTGTGGAGTTGATGAACACATGGAGGGAACTGAAGGTGTAGGCTTAATTATGAATGAAAGGACTAAAATGTATGTCATGCCAAGTTGGAATAAGTGTCATCTAGACTATAGTGGGCGTGTATGAAAGTAATAGTTGAAAGGTTGGTCATGGTTGCAGGTTGCACTCCAGTGGTAAGAATAGAAGAACCAGAAGTGAGGTTTGGGGCAAATTGTGTAACATTCTCCAACTTGCATACTGGATTAGAATTCAACTTCCATAATCCTTATGCTAGATCTGAATGAAGATGGCTAGATCTTGTGGAGTTGATGAACACATGGAGGGAACTGAAGGTGTAGGCTTAATTATGAATGAAAGGACTAAAATGTATGTCATGCCAAGTTGGAATAAGTGTCATCTAGACTATAGTGGGCGTGTATGAAAGTAATAGTTGAAAGGTTGGTCATGGTTGCAGGTTGCACTCCAGTGGTAAGAATAGAAGAACCAGAAGTGAGGTTTGGGGCAAATTGTGTAACATTCTCCAACTTGCATACTGGATTAGAATTCAACTTCCATAATCCTTATGCCAGAGAGAGAACAGAAAAATTGGTGGGCTATTGAGAGATCCAAGAATGAATGAGTATGGTGACTGGTGACTGTTTATTAAAAAAGGTGTATTTGTTTCAAATACATGATTTAAGCACAAACCCATTCATATGCAATAAAGTAAAGAAATGAACTGAAAAGAATTTTTAAATAATAAAGCATGATTGATTTCATTGTTTATTATGAGACACTGAGATAATTAGTGAAGGAAGCAAGGCGGATGAGAGGTTCTGAATGTGAAACAGACCAATATTTGGTGTTGGATCTTGGAGAGAAAATGGACATGTGGACATGAAAATGGACACAATAGCCAATATGGTGAGATTATTTGATCATATAGAAAATTAATGAGGACCAAATAGCAAAACAAATAGAGGAAGAAAGAGTCAATAGGACAAAAGGAAGAGAAGAATGAGAAAGTTTTGGTTGGATGAAACTGAGGAGTTCCTCAAAAAGAGATTGTTGAGAAGTTTAAAGAACAAAAGCCAACATCTAAAGTGGTACAGTATGTTGTGGACCCTGTTGAAGCAAGGGTGGTTTGCAAGGATAAAAAGGTATGGTGAACTGTGGTATAGCATATTATAAATCTAGCTACATTTCCTTTTCTTATCTCATGTCTTAATTTGTCTTTTTATTTTTTTACTCGTTTTCTGTGTTTTGCATAATGTTGCTTGGCCTCTGTCATCCATTAACTTGGAGGGAAATTACCTGTTTCAGTCATCTGATTTCCCTCCAAGTTAATGGATGACAAAGGCCACTCCTCACCTGGGATTTTTAGGGCCATCACCACAGCATCATTTGACTGCCTTTGTTGTGTCACTATATTAGTAATGAAAACAAGCTTTATTTCACTGGCATGGTGGCATGAAACTATATTTCACTAATGAGGAAATGGCCAAAGTAGAATGGATTTTATATATACCTTGAGGTTACCTTTGGATGGTGATGGGGCAAGTTGGTAAATACTACTATAACACAGTGACAGTTAAGGGCAATTTACACCTGTCTCACTCATGGGCCGAGGACAAGATGAAGACAACATCATGGGACACGGCCTAAAAATGTTGCCAGGGTACTTTGTATAGTCTTTAGATGCAAATAGGGACAGCATCTTCAAGCGTTTCTTGTGGTCTTGAGGCTTGTGGAATACAAATAGGAAACAAACATGCACAGGATGTGAACTTCTGGAACTGGCTTATTAAAGTCAAGATGTGGTTATTTATGTTTATTTTTAATTGAGAGCTTTTGAGTCAGTTGAAATGTTTTTAACTAATCAATTTATCTAGTTTTCCTGTGACGCACCTATAAAACGTGGGCTGCTACAGATACTCCTTTTCTTACACTACTGTAACAAATTACCTAAATCCCTTTTCCCAAGAAACTTGCTATTCTTCCGCACAATGATCATAAAGCAATTGTAAGCACCATATATGTACTAACAAAGTTTATTGTTGTGAACCACCCAGAGTCCCCAGGTATGGAGGAGATGGCCGGTGATACAAATTTAAATAATAAATAAATAAATATGTGGATGCAGCAGAACAAAACCCAGATGGAGCGACCCCGCTGAGCCCAAACAAACTGACGCCACCTTCCTACCTTCGGCAGTGCTTAAGCTTTGCTTTCTCAGCCACCTGGGAAACAACAATGTTGTGTTTATCCTTCTCTTTCATGATTATTGTATGCTTAAATACATGGTCACTGTTCTTGCTTGCCATCAGAGGTAACATCCGTCGGTGGAAGGGGGTGGGATATAAATTAGAGATGGGGGGGGATATCCCCCTCCCAACTGGTCCAGGGTTAAAATCACGTGTCCAGCCGAGCGCAGCTATTAGGTCCAAAAGCAGATTGCTGTCCCTGCGGCTTTCTCAAAAGTTGTTTAAATCAGCTTTAAAGTTGGGAATCCCATCACGCAGCTTCCGGGCTGGTCTGCCGCTTGTATTTCGGCGCGAGTGCCTCTGAAGCCGTGTTTCTGGCTGCGGGGGAGAGCGCCCCAATCTTTCCTTCCCTCCCTGCCTCCTACGAGGCGGGTGTCGCTCCGCTTTCTCCCAGTCTTCGCTAGGAAACCCCTCCCGCGGCTGGGGTGATGCAGAAGCACGTCCTTCTGTCTTTTCCCGCGCCCTCCTCTTCCTCCGACTCTGCAGTGGGTGATCGAGGGGGTTGTCCCTGTTACTTTATTATTGTTGCTTTCTTTTTTTTTTTTTAAGAGAGCTGTAGAGACCTCAGGCGGAAGGGAAGCAGCCTCATCGCCTTTAAATGGCATTGTTTGTCATCTGAGCATGCTCCTGAGTGGGCCAGCGAGGGGTATAAAAGGGCTGGAACGCAGCGCAGAGTTCTCAAGCAAGGAGCCGACGCAACTCGGTGGGAGCGTAAGAAGCCTCCAGCGCGCTGGGCTCCCCTTCGGCGGAGGCGTTAAAAAGAGGCGGCTGACTCCTCGGCGGCTTTCCCGCGCAATTTCGCTCCTTCCCGGGGAGGATACACAAGCGGCACGGAGCGAAGCCAGAGTCACCGCAGGGGCAGCACCCATAGCCGGCAGGTGCCAAGCGCAACCGGGAGTTTCTTGCCTCGGCCCTGCGTGGAAGGGGGAGTTCAAGGAAGCAGGATGGCAGCCGCCGCCGCAGCCACCAAACCCGCCGAGCTGATGGGCATCTGCTCGAGCTACCAGGCGGTTATGCCTCACTTCTTGTGCATCGCCGAGGAATTCCCTCAGCCGATCCGGCCCGCCAAGCTGGCCAAAGGCAAGCTGCGCAGACCCCGCCACTCCCGCTTCAAGACGCAGCCGGTGACCTTCGACGAGATCCAAGAGGTGGAGGAGGAAGGGGTCTCCCCCATGGAGGAGGAGAAAGCCAAAAAGTCTTTCCTGCAGTCCCTTGAGTGCCTCCGCCGCAGCACCCAGAACCTCAGCTTGCAGAAGGAGAAGAAGCTGAGCAGCTGCAGCCGCCTGAGGAACAGCCTGGACTCCAGCGACTCCGACTCTGCCCTCTGAAGACGGACCTGCGCCTTGGCTGGGCTCGGGCGCGCCTCACCCGCCGGAGGGGCGAAGCGGATGTGCTGTCTGGACTGTGCCCGCCCCGCCGCACCCCCGGCGCTCGCTGTGCTTCGTAATGAAGTTGGCGGAGGAACTCTGTGGAGGGATATCTTAAAGGGGGGAAAAGGGACAGTTTCTGAAAAGACTTGGTTACAAATAGCGTTTATTCGGCTTTCCCTCCTCCAATAAATAGCCATTGGGCGCTCCAGTCTATTTTGTATCATAAATCCAAATCCTTGCAGGGACTTGACAAGATGGAATTTCCATTCTCTCCCCCCATTATTATTTTCCTTCTTTTCTTTATCAATAAGATCCAGTATGAATGTGCTAGATTCTGAGAGCAGTCTGCAAGTGAGGTCAATATTTTGTTTGGGGGAAATGTTTGTATGTTTCTATCTTGGCTGTTTGGTTTTTGTTTTTCTTTACAAAATGAAGAAAATGTTAAAAATTGCACATCTTTTTCTAAACATTGAGAGGGAAAATGAAGTTTTATGAATGCAATCAGCTGCTGGACTTTATATTTATTTTTGCATTTAAACTCTAGACTGCATTAATTTAATATGTTTCTACCTGAATGTCTGTAATTATTTCCACAAAAGAGAAATAAAGCTGATATATTTGCACAATGCACTTAGATTGGTTGATGTTGACAGTGCTGCTTGGTGGTTTTTAATCCTATGGAGGCATTGAATGGAAACAGTGATCTGGAGTGGAGGCAGGGCGCAGTAGACTTTTGTCATAAAGGAACAATGGCTATATACATTAATTTAAATTATATTAAAAACAGAACTGTTTCTATGTTAACATAATGATCAGTTGATTACCTGTTCCATCAACTCTAAGCTATTGTATTTCTAAATCTAAACACTTTACTCTTTGTATAGTGGAAAGCTTTGGATATTTTAATTGCTTTTTTCAGAATAGTCTCTTAAGGCTTGGCTTATTTTTTTCCCCCCTTCTGGTAATCAAATGGTTTGTCAAGTTTCAGCGTGGATGTAGTGATATTGTTTATTATGCAAGGCACACAAGAATTTGGATGAGAACTCAGCAATATTTTACAGGAAGGGCATTACCTTTGCATCTTTTTAAGAGCAAAATACTTACACCACTCTTTCTCCTTTCTCAGACAGTTTTCTACTTTAAACTACAGTATTTTGTAACATGTTCAGATTTGAAGAAGTACTGCTGCTAGTTTCTGATAAGCATCAGAATACTAATAAGCTTTTTTTGCTTGTGTATTATTTCCTCTGCCACATCCCTTGACTTAATTTTTATCAACAGTAGTATTCTACTTTATTCTGCCAGATTTGATTATCTAATTGTAAAAGGTATTCCAGTTGGGAAAATTTCTGGAGAGGCCTTTGCTATCCAGGATGCCTACTGGAATTCCTTCTTCAAAGGGCGTGACTGACTATTTGTAAGGATTGATTGATCCTAATGTCAGGGCAGATTTTGCTGTGTATTAAAAACGTGCTGAAGAGTATACAGTCGGTTCAGAAACGATGTTGTAAAACCAAATGCGCTAAGACTAGAACACTAAATGCGGCAAATTTGGGGTGTCTGTACCATGCTTCTGCCCCAGCGTCCCTGTGTAGAAGGACAAACTGGTAGGCATTATTGAAGAGCACCACCAAAACAGTATTTAGACTACAGTTGTGCCAAATATTTTTTCTATTGGGAGAATTTTTTTTTAATTCCATTAATGTAAGATAAAAGATAACGAGGCAGGAAAGTACTTTACATGATAAATATTAAAAACCTTCAGAAAAAAAGTTTACTGAGGAGACCATGCCAAACTGGAAGCTACTAATCCAAGCTGAAATGGAGCAGTCTTATGTCTTTAAGTTCTTTTAAACTATTTAGCAGTTATCTATTTAGCAGACTTCCCCCATAATTTGTACTGTAAGAAACCCATAGAGGTTTTCTGTTTATTTTATTGACTTGGAGATTCAACATTGCTCTTCTAGCCACAACTTTATATACAGTAATATAACTGCAGCTGGGTAATGACCACTTACATTCACAACACAGGATGGGTTTGAAATCCTTCTACCCTAGTGGCTTTTCAGGTTTACCCATCTGAAAGTATAAATGGAACGTTTTAAAAAGTTGAGATGGGAATTATCTCAGTTTGTATAATCATTATCCTTAGCTTTCCAAGCTGCTCTATGTGTTGCCATTGCCTGGGTCCTTTTCACTACTGTTGTAGATCATTCTTGCCTTAAATGCCATCATGAACTGATTAGAAAAGGTTGCACACTGTCAGGGAGCTGATAGGAACACAATAGGCATCATGTACAGGAACAGAATTTGCATTTACTTCAGCGTTCCATACATTCATTTTGGAAATCTGCTCAGGAATGATAGACAATTTCAGCTCTTAAAATAATGTAACCTATTTCACTAAATTGTTTTTATTTTATTTAAATAAAGCATTTTTCCCCCAAAGAAGGGCTACATCATCCTGCTAGTAAAAAAAATGCAGCTAGGCTAGTTTACATTTTTTGGGAATATACTATGTGTCATTCTATTTTGGACTTCATACAGAAAGTTGTGTGGATGTAACACTGTTGAACAATTCCAACGACATGTAAATCCTTTGTCCATAGGGCAGAGAATGTGGCCACTGGTGAATATATTGGGAATGGTAGTTCTACATCTGGAGGGTTACATACTTCCAATGCTTGGTTTAAATATCAACAATACATATGAATTAAACATTACAACTGAGACTTAATCTAAAAGAGGGAATTTAACTGATTTATGCAGACATGAAAGCCCCAGCAAGCTCCATTTTACAATATTGCTAGAAATTACTGATTCTTAAATGTGAAATCATACCTAAAAATGTAGTAACTTGCAAATGGCAATCTACAACCAAGTTGCTCAGTAATAAGCACGTAATTGTATCCAGTTGCCTTCATTTTCTGTATTCTCTCTGTGCACTTCCCTTCCCAAGAGTTCAGTTGAGTGGATAAAAGGAGCCATTTTTAATGTAATTGTTTAAATACCATCTACATTGTATTGTTACTGAATTAAGGTATATTATTCAGAGAGGATTCCAGTAATATAAAGCACTCTGTTTCAATAATAAGATGCCAGTCTAGGAGCCAATTAAGTAGCTAAATCACAAATCTGGGCTACCAATCAGGAGAGATCTGATTTGGCAGAAATGTCAAATATAAAAAGTAGCAGAAAACTTTAGGTCATAGCTTTTCAAACTGTGTGTCGCGACACAGTGTGTTGCGACAAAACCTGGAAGTGTTGATGGTGTGTTGCCGCTGCCCCTGCGGTGGCGGTGCATGTGGTGGCAGTGGCGGTGGCATGTGTGGCGGCGGCAGTGGCGGCGCACCATCAGTGCTTCCGGGTTTTAGCACGACACACAAGGCCGCCGCCACTGCCACTGCCGCCATGCACGCTGCCACCATGTGCGCCACCGTGGCTGCTGTTGGTGTGTCGCCAACAGCGGGACTTTGGAAAGCACTGCTTTAGGCCACTGGGGAAGTCCCCAACAGCAGATTGGTGGAGTCTTGAAGGTTAATAAAAGAACTCCAAGCAGCTAACAACAATCTTGCAGAGTAGAAGCGTGAACAAGCAGGGAACTTGCACTTTAAACTTAATTACATTCAGAAATAAATTCAGTCTTCACACATTAGTTAGATGAAGAAAAATAGAGATAGCTTACATTTATTCAGTAGATCTGGATACGAGTAGATTCATAGTAGATCTGTGTGCGAGCGAGATGGAATGGACGAGAGCTGCATCCCTGCAGCCGTCCTGCTTGCACATGTGCCCGAAAAGTAATGGAGGATGAGAATCCCCAAACCAAGAAGGAGGAAGAGGAAATCACGTGACCCATGTGACATCCCACAAGCACAATAGAGATGCGTTTACTTGTTCTGTTCGGAGTTTGACCACCAGAACTTTTTAAAGAAAATAGTTTTATTAATAAAAAACTATTTACAAGCATAAGTCCATGAAGACATTGAAGAGTACTGGATCAACTGGATGCACTTGAGATTAGGCAGCTATGCGATAGCACAACTAAAGTTCAGCAACAAGTATCAATAGTTCCGGGTAGGTTGACTAGGAGGTTCAAGGTAGACTTGGGTTTGCTTGAAGTTGACAAGGCTAGACTGGTTCTTCTGGAACACTGGGCTGGAACAGCAGGGTAGGCTGGGATGGTTCTTCTGAGACACTGACTGGGACTGCAAGGCAGACTGGACTGGAACCACAACAAACGGAATTGAAGCTGCAAGGCAAACTAAATCACCACCACTAGGTAACACTGCCTGTATGCCAGGCAGGATGGGGTACGATAAGCTAGGAGGCCCCCCAAGGACAGAATGGGGCGACCCAAAATTGATGCGATGAACCGCACAGGGCTTAGCAAGGTAGTTAGCTGTATTGGGCAAGCGTTGTCCCGACAAGAGTAGCGAACGCTGCGAAGCCGAAGATGCCAGCTGACAGTCGCCCAGCAATGCTGAAGCCTTCCCACTGGAGTTTCCTGAAAAGCTACGAGCTAATGTTCTCACTCCTATTGATGCTGAAGCAAGCTGAGCTTCTTTTGCAGCTGAGGTAGATTCGGAGATAAGAAGAGACTCTGGCTCCAATTCTTCAGGAAGAGGCTTCTCTGACGATTCTGGCTGTGATCCTTCTGGAGTCGCCGTACAGTATGTAGAACGGTTGTCCTTGGCGACTGGGTGCTTGCTCTTGCGCTCTTTTATCCTGCTCTTGGCCCGCCTTCTCTCTTCAGGAGCCAATTGGAGCTCCCGCTGCTGGGCGCGCTTTTCTGCCCGCCTTTGTCTTGCGCTGATTGGTGCTGAACAAGGAAGTGAGTCTGGAGCACCGATCAACTGCTCAGGATTTTCCCGCGCTGTCAGGTCATCTCCAGGTTCATTGCTCTGCACCTGTTTCTTTGGTGTCTGTGAGTCTGGCATCCGCCCATCACGAGATCGATCACGGATGTTGCACTTTTGAACCTGCACCTGTTCATCACGAGATCGTGATCGTTGCAGCCTAGGGTAAGTTTTGTTTCTTCTTTGGGTTTTGTTTTCTTCTTCCTCAGTGTCAGAGTCACACTGGACTCTGACATTATTAGAAAGACCCCCTATTATGCTTATGAGACAATGCTGAGTTGACTCCTGATAATCCCAACACCCCTTCTCATGTTAGCATGTCTCAGAGTCCACAAAGTTCAACTTCTTCCGCAGTTCTTGGTAACTGCTCCTCGGCAACAGCTTTGTGAGAATGTGTGCAGTCATGTTCCTTGTGGGACAATAGTCTAGTCTGACTATTCCTTGCTCTTGCAAGTTTCTTACTGCATGATACTTAACATCAATGTGTTTAGTTTTCCCATTAATCTTTTCTGACTGTGAGAGCCCAATACAACTTTGGTTGTCTTTGTAGACCCGAATAGGGGTAGGTTCCTCTGTCCCCATGTCTTCAAGCAGTAGCTTGAGCCATGAAACCTCTTTGCATGTTTCTGCTGCTGACACATACTCCGCCTCAGTGGATGAATGTGCGACTGTATCTTGCTTACGGCTTCCCCAGCTTACTGCTCCACCACCATAGAAAAATACATGCCCACTAGTGGATTTATGGTCAGTAATGTCTTCTGCCCAATCTGCATCTGTAAACCCCACTAGTATTGGATTATAGGCGGGGTATAAATATGTAAATAAAAAAAAAAATTGGATTGTCTGTGGTTGGTAGCTTTAGTTTTAGGTGTATGGTGCCCTTTAGGTACCTTCCCACCCGCTTAACACCAGTCCAGTCTCTCTGTGTGGGTATGCTAGTCTTTCTACATAGAATGCTTACTGCAGCTGCTATGTCTGGCCTAGTGGTAGTGGCTAAATACAATAGCTTACCTATGGCACTTTTATAGCCCTTGTTCTCTGGTAAGAGTTCACTAGGTTCCCGTTGCTTGTGGAAACCTGTTTCCATTGGTGTTGACATAGGATTAGCATTTTGCAGTCCTAAGCTTTCCAACAGTTCTAGGATCTTTTGCTTCTGGCTTAGAAGAAAGCTTCCATCTTCTTCCTTTTCAATCTGTATCCCCAAGTAGTAGCTGGCATTGCCCAGATGCTTGACTTCTTTGTTCAGGTTGGACACGATTTTATCAAAGTCTCTTTTGTTATTATGGCAAATCATCAAATCATCCACATAACAAAGAATGTACACCTCTCTGCCATTTCTGTGTCTTCTGTAGAGACAGGGATCAGCTTGGCCTTGAACAAAGCCTTGCTTAAGAAGTACTTGGTTCAACTTCTTATTCCATGCTCTTGCTACTTGCTTCAGGCCATAAATCCCCTTCTGAAGTTTGCAAACGAGTTGCTGTGCTTCGGGATCTACGAAGCCTGGAGGTTGCAGCATGTACAGTTCCTCCTCTATCTCTCCATGTAGAAATGCAGTTTTTACATCTAGGTGCTCAACATTCATGTTCCTGGAAGCTGCTAGACTCAGGAGCATTCTGATTGTGGTATGTTTTACAACAAGAGCAAAACACTCATCGTAATCAAGTCCATATTTTTGTGAATATCCTTTTGCAACTGTCTAGCTTTGTATCTTTGTACTTCTCCATTTTCATCTTGTTTGGCTTTGAAAACCCATTTGCATCCTATGGCTTTCTTGCCTTTTGGTAGTTTTGTCAAAGTCCATGTTTTGTTCTTATGTAGAGCTTCTAGCTCTTCTTGTGCTGCTTTCTTCTACTTGCTTGCTTCATCTGGTGGCATTTGCTGCACTTCGTTCCACGATGCAGGTTCTTTTGGTAACGATGACCTTGCGAGGTAGGTGAGTCTCTCGGCTGGAACTCCTTTGTTGGGTCGTGATGAGTGTCTTGGAGCAGGTTTGTACTGGTTTGTACTGGTCTTGTACTGGGCCCGTAACCCTTGATGGAGTCTTGAAGGTTAGTAAAAGAACTCCAAGCAGCTAACAACAATCTTGCAGAGTAGAAGCGTGAACAAGCAGGGAACTTGAACTTTAAGCTTAATTACGTTCAGAAATAAATTCAATCTTCACACGTTAGTTAGATGAAGAAAAATAGAGATGGCTTACATTTATTCAGTAGATCTGGATACGAGTAGATACATAGTAGATCTGTGTGCGAGCGAGATGGAATGGACGAGAAATGCATCCCTGCAGCCCTCCTGCTTACACGTGTGCCTGAAGAGTAATGGAGGATGAGAATCCCCAAACCAAGAAGGAGGAGGAAGAGGAAATCAGGTTACCCATGTGACATCACACAAGCACAATAAAGATGCGTTTACTAGAAAGACCCCTATTATGCTTATGAGACAATGCTGAGTTGACTCCTGATAATCCCAACACAGATCACGAGATGACTAGATCACTGTTCAGGCATGATCTAAACTGGAGTGTGCTGCAATGAACGTTCTGGTTGAGCCTCACCCATCACTGATTCCACTTAAGTGATATTAGTTTCCTTGCAGTGTTTGCATACTCAGCACAAATGTCAGAAGAAGAGAGTCCACGTACAGTATATGTGGCCATATGCCCATTGGCATCTGTCTTGCAGCCATTTGTACTAAATGATTCAGAGCCCTTACATGGAGAGTATGCTGCTGCAGATCAGAGGACTTATGTGGTGGGCATTCTGGAGTCAAATCCAGAACAGTTTTCTGTGGGTTTTTTTTAATGTAGCAAAAGGAAGAACAGAAAAGACCTGAAATTGAAATTGATGTGTGAAAATAGGGTAGTTTTGCCACAATGAGCTGCAACAGGGTTCTAGACCAGGGTTCCCCAACCTGTGGGCCACGGCCTGTTAGGAAGTGGGCCACGGGGCTCCCTCCTGCAAACCCCACCCCCAGTGTGCGCAATTGGTTCCTGCCTGCAAACCCTGCCCCCCGGTGTGCGCGATTGGTTCCCACCTGCAAACCCCGCCCCCCGGTCCATGGAAAAATTGTCTTCCACAACCGGTCCCTGGTGCCAAAAAGGTTGGGGACCCCTGTTCTAGACAATAGGGAGAAATCTTTGGTATGAAAAGGACAACTGTTAGCTGGGGAGCATGTAGTCTGCTTTACCAAAAGTGTGCATGAATCCAATCTGAATTTAATTTGTCAGTATAGCCAATATGAAAAATAGGTTAGAAAAATACAATCTGGTTTTGGTGGAGGAATTTAATGGAACATTCCATACAAAGTTAGGGAGGAAATTTGGCCTGTACTTAGGTAGAAACTGCCACATTCTCAGCCAACCCATTGTCCCAACTTTTGTACAGTTTTTGTGATGGTAACTAGGCAAGATTATACAAACATCATTTGATGTTACTTCTCTCGATGCTGTGGTTTTATTACTAATATTTTTTAATTTTTCAAAAAAAAAATTCTTAGTATTCCATCATTATACCTGCATTCACTAACATACTATCCAGGATTTAAAGGGGTTTGGATTTTTTAATTTTTTTCTCCTGAGGGAAAAATGGGGATAGCAAATATTTGATAACAAATTAAAACAAATAGGAGCCACCTTGAGGGCCTGGATAGAGGTCCCATATCCTTGAACTCAAATGTGAAATCTTTGATCTTCTAAAAAAAACATGTGCAACTTATACTTAAGATCAGACTCTGTATCCAAGTCCTATCAATGTGAGTTCTCAGAAAGGTACCCAAAGGGGAATCCAGCAAAAGGCAAGCCAGGTAATAGTAGTAATAGTAATAATAATAAAATTTATATGCCCTTCATACTAGGTTCTAGTAAACTGATAGAGAGTAAATTGATAACAACCCTTACTGAAGAAAAGTCAACATTATTTCAGCAGAGTAACTCCAAACTGAGCAATGGGTATTAGAATGGCAATATAGTTTAATATAAGCAAGTATAAAGTGATACACTTTGGGGTAAGGAATCTTATGTTTGTTGGGCCTGAAATGTCAGTAAGCAGATTAAGAAAGAGTTCTGGATTCATGGTGGATGATGTGATGAATGTGTCAATCCAATGGGCAGCTGTAAAAAAAAAGGATGCAAATACCATATTGGGAATCATTAGGAAAAGAAGACAAATAACTATCAACATTAGAATGTTAGAATGGCAACAAGTCATGATGGTGTCAGCAGCCAAAGGTGGAAGCTGCTAAGAAACCCAAATTTGGAAGCCCTGCTATAGTAATTTCTGTTTGGGGCTTCTCTAGGGCAGCTGTTTTTTAATTCTGAGAGCACAACAGTGCTTGAGGGCCTTTGGCCTGATCAACATGTCGCTTATTATTTGCTTACAAATTGCCATTTTCAGAGTTATGATTATAGCATCTTAGAACATAATCTAACCATTGCTATGGCGATATAAAGCTGGTCTTCATTAGTAATATATCATCACAGTGATGGTTGGATAACACTATAAGAGGCTATTATTCACAATAAATCCATTCTGGAAATGGCCAATATCTTCTGTTTCAAGGCTATTGCTATTTCCTGATACTTAAAATATCCTATATCATAGCTTTCCAAACTGTGTGTCGTGACACATTAGTGTGTCACGACAAAACCCGGAAGTGCTGATGGCGCGTCACCGGCAGTGGCGACGGCAGCGGTGCGCCATCAGCGCTTCTGGGTTTTAGTGCGAAACACGAGGCCGCCGCCGTGCACACCGCCGCCGCGCGCACCCCCGCACTGCCACCACCACCGCCGTTGGTGTGTCGCCAACAGCGGGACTTTGGAAAGCACTGTTCTATATATTATTGTTGAAGGAATTCCTTAGCTAGCTAGGCCAATGTGATTTGAAGTGTTGCTTAACTAGATGTTTACAGATGATGGCAATTCCTACCCTACGTGGGTAAAGGTAGCATATACTGTATAAGCTGTAGAAACACAGATATAGAAACTCTAACACTTCGCTGCCATCTACTGGTTCTCCATATTTTTGCAAATCAGATATGGTATGGTAACTTGGATTGATCCCCCCCAAAGCTAATCATGATTAGTCTTTCCTGGTTAGTAGTAGTGTGGGAGACCACTAGGAGTGCCCAGGCCTCTAAGCTAGACAGGGATATTGGAAAAAATATTCCAGAAGAAAAAGCAGTGGCAAACCACTTCTATGCTGCTGCCAAAAAAACTATATGGATGCACCGGTGAAATCACCAGGAGTCAACTCAAGGGAGTCTTCATCCTGGACATCTAGTAAATGGTGCCTGTGGTATCACCTATGATCCGGTCCCATTATTCTCCATGATCAGTAAGCTGGATCTATTGTTGAGAAAGAACTGATAAGGAGATTTTTAGTCTCCTGAATGGGCCAGCTTTTCTGAGATCACATGCCAGTTACCCAACTGTTTTTAAAGGAAAATGGAACAGGCCACCTACCCTCCTTTTGTATCTATTGCTTTCATAGGAGTATCCTTCAAAATGCAGAAGATGCACATATGGATAATCTAGACAAACTTTTATAGCTGAATGACAGAATGAATCAGGAGACATAGAGAGATGTTTAATATTTTTCTGGTGCTTATTACCATAATTTGTACATATTTAAAAACACAGTGATTTATTTGCCTTTTCCTTCTCCTCTGCAAGCCCAAATAAATTAAGCTGGATGATGAATGCAAGGAAAGTAAGATTTTCCTTAGCAATTTATGGTTTTCCCTCAGTAGAGACTGTCTTCTGCTCCCCCATCTCAACAACAAAAGAAATGTGCATGGAAGAGACTGAAGTTATTTGTTGAGATTTGGCTGAAGAGGATGTTTTCTTTCAGTGATGTTAAGCCTTGTTCATACTTAAGTGAGAATGAAAACAGATGGGAGAGAAAACCAGAGATGAGTCTGTGGGGTCAATGAAGGAAACCAACTCAAACATAGTATATGTTTATCACTGTTGATCTTGGGTCCTTTCAATTATACTGCTGAGCATTTCATGAAGTTCTAAGCATTTGTCATCATCTTATGCTGCTTAGCAATTATGAGATTTTCAGCAGTCTCCCAACACTTCTAGAGGTTGCCAGACTAGGAAAGGCAGATCCACAGGGTTATGCAGAAACTACCACCATTTCTCAGCTGAAACTCTTAAAGCATGCAAAATAAGAAAGCACTATTCCCTAAATCCTTAAAAGGTAAACAACCGGCTAGGTGGTTCTGCTGCTTTATTTTAAATAGCCTTGTTACTCTTATCAGGGATAATTAGAGAGCAACTTTACCATCTTGAACTCCAGAGGCCTGATGTGTGAGTCAAAATTATCAAGTGGAGGAAATAATTTGGGCACACTTGCATGGGACAAAACCATTCTGAAATGAAGAGCCCCTACATTTAGATTTACTTTTTACCACCAAGATCATGTGTCAGATGAAACCATTCTGTGATTTGCTTAGTTTTTTGCCATGAGTTTAGGTTTCCTGTGGGTAAAAATCCAGCTAATTGTGGTGTAACTAATAATTAAGGCATGGTTTTATGCAATGTTATAATAAGGTTTGCATATCAAGATATTTTCTCTACCAGAAAAAGATAGAGAAACCACTTTTAACAGTGGTCATCATAAGAGTGCTAGAAGAGCAGAGTAGGAAAAAGATGAGGGGTGGGGAGGAAATGCTTGATAAACTCTTGTACTTTTAACAGCAGCTTAATATTCAGAACACAGGAAGTAAATGGTGATCAAATTATCTTTAACACATTGGTGCTGGATTTGTACAATATAGTACACATAATTTAATTACCAACTTAACCTATTTTCTGGCTCCACAAATTACATTGAATCATAAAACAACTAAAAGAGCTGGATTCCCAGAACATATTGAGCCACCCCCCCCCCCAAAAAAAAAAACACCACACCCACCTAAACAAAATTAAAACTAACCTAGCATAGCATGTTCAAAGGCATCTACTGGTTTTTAATTGACCTCATTGTGTGCATTTTATGAAGCCAACCAATGTAAGGAGTTGCGATAGCAAGACAATCTCCTTTTCCTGTTGCAATGCTTTGGGAGAAGAAAGGACTATAATCCTTTTATAACCAAATGTTGCACATCAAAATGTTAAAGAGCTGTAGAAGCTGGCTGAAATTCTGGTAAACCTTGCCTAACCTATCTGGGGTAAGCGCTGTAGGTTACAGTTTGATCATTATGGTTTACAGAGAACCGAGAGGCCTTCTGTCAGAAGATAAACACAAAAATCAGCAGATAATGCTGTATTAAAACCACTGTAATCCAAAGGAACCAAGGCTATAAACTGGCCTGAATTCAGAGAAGCTGCTGGAATTCAGCATTCTTGGTGAATGGAAGTGCTGGATCAGACATAAGAGATGGCAGAGGGGAAAAAAACCCCAAAAGATAAATGGGATCTTTTAAATACTCAATATCTGAATAAAATTATCAATTATATATAGCAAGTGATATATTTTTAAACCTGGAATTGAATTTAACTTTCCTTACCTCTTGTAGAATATATTAACTCTTTAGCTGCATTCAGACAACATACAAAATCAGAACCATGGTTTATCCCATTAACCAAATTGCCTGGACTCATACAATGTGCTGAACCATAAACTAACCACATATTGCCTGCTTGGCACCACGTACACTGAGTCACATTTTAATCTAGTCTATAGATTAGATATAGTATATTTATATCGTGCAAGCCCAGTCTTAGTAGTACCCTAGTAGTACCCTATTTTATAACCGCCCAGAGTCCCCTCGTGGGAGATGGCGCGGTGATAGAAGTCGAAATATATATATATATATATATATATATATATATATATATAAATAAATAAATAAATAAAAAAAAGCAGGTTTAAAAGTAAACGACCAACTACATTTTAGTGTACTCTGTGTGTGTTTATTCCTCTTTTAGATTTCTACCTGCCTTTTTTCTCTTGCAAATAGAAATGAGGCGCATTCTGTGAACCAGCCTGTATGGTTAGTTTAGTTACTTGGTGTAGTTAGTGAATTGCACAAACCCAGAGCATTGGGCTAGATAACAGTGAGTGAGGGTGGTAGGCACACTGCCACACCAATACAACCTCCTGCCATTTTGCCCCTATTCTGTAGTCTCCTCCTCCTATGCCTAGTGACGGCATTGCTATTTCTCAGGAGCAACCATCCTTTGCAGGAAGGAGAGTGATTTGGTCAAGAAAAAAGCACGTCCAGTCTTGTACCTTTAACAGCACTTGGTTGCATAGAAAATGGGGCTATTTTGAACTATGACTTCTTCAACAAATTGCAGTTAAGCAAACCTTCTATGATAAATATGATAAAGTATGATGAAAAGAACACGGTTCACTGAATTAGTCCAACTGCCTGAATTCACAAAACACATCGGACTGTAAACTAGCCACAGTGATTGGGTTGGCATAATACTGAGCTACCAGCCAGCCAACTACTTTTTGGTCTGGCTCGTTGAACAACTCCAGTCTTCCTCTTCTCTGGCACTCTGGAAGAAGATGAGGTTGCGGTGTATGTCCCATTTTACTGGATTTCCCATTTTTCCTGGCCGCCACAGAATTTTTTCTTTGCAGTTCTATTGTTACATAATGTAACTCAGTTCTAAGGATATGTGTATACAATAATCTCTCCTGTTGACTTTCTGCAAGGAAGCATAAACAGTGCGCTCTCTTCCAGCTGGCCTTTAAAGTGATTATTTAAAGTGATTATTCTATCCCGTGTTTTATTATTATTTTGTTGCTTTTTTCTGTTTTGTGAGCAGAGAGATTTCATCTTTACTAAGTGTTGTTTATCGTTACATATTAAATTTGTAAACCTCTGTGATACAGTTTATGCAATGCAGTAAGTAAACATCTCAAATAATTAGAATCAGCCTACGTTTCTTTCACTGTCAGGATAAAGGTTATGACTGCTAACTTCCATATTGAATTGCCAATAGCATATTGCTGCCTATTTGAGAAGCTGGCAACATTTATCTTGTACAACACAGGGATTTACTGTGCTATGATTCAAAAGTTAGATCTATAAGTGCAGCCCTTGCATATATGCAGTCTGGTAAGATGATCCAAATATTTAAATGTATTGATTAAACAGAATTCAGGGCTTCTCTCATGTGGTTTTCCATCTAAGCACTCACCAAACCAACACAGTAAGATTTCTGAATCATGCGCTTTGTACCATGCAGTGGGAAGCAGGTATTTATCACAGGGTTAGGATGGGCAGGTGTCCTGTTCTGCTACCAAACGTGGAAGATCTTGAGCATGTGGATATTACTGCTACTCAGGATCTCTTAGCAGCATATGGGTATTCATTTCTACTCTCATATCACTGCATCATCTCTAGAGATTGGTAAACAGGGGCATCTGTTGGGAAGGATCAAAAAAGTCAACCTGGCAGTCGTGAGTGTACAACTGAAGCTTTACCCCTTTTTAATATCTGTGTGACATGTGTGTTGCACATTAAAAAGGGGCAGGGCTTCAATCATATGGTCATGCTTACCCATCTTGTCATTTTTTACACACACACCCCGAGACACCCCTGGTTGCCAACTAGGAACTTTTGGAGCTATGAATCCCGAATGAACCCTTTTCATGCTATATTTTTTCTGAATATTCAAAAATTATTGAAAACACCCCAGTTATATTTTTCAGATACTAGCTGGTTTATATGTTGTGCCAAGCTATACAGGAATATGGTTAACTTGGTTTTGGCTTAGTGGGTTGCATAGGGATCCCATAACTGGCCTGCAAAACCTAAGATGGCCACTAGATGGAGACAAAGAGAAATTTCTGCGTCTCTTTGCTGCCATCTATTAACTGCCTGGATTTGTGCAATGCAGATAAGGTAGCCCTAGTATTGTGCGAGTCCAGGCAGAATGGTTTGCAAACTATGGCTTAGCTCAATGTGTGAATCTAGCCAACTATATTAAAAACAATCCATGGTTAACAAATTGTGGTTCACTGCAATGTGTAAGCCAGAGCATACTAACTGGGTTCTCACATCATGAATAGTACTGTATATTGTATGAACCCAGCCTTTGGAGTTTATTGAACAAATCTTGATTAAAATAATGTATAGGTTAGTGTAGCATGTGAATTCAATCAATGTAACAAGAGTTACAACTGAAATTACTGTTTATAGAACATACTAAACCATAAGCCATTGTTTACATACCAATATAAACTAAACCAAAGGAATTGTATTATGCCTTAGCATGGTGTGTGAACCAGGCCATCATATTAAGCTATAACATGGTTGATCTTAGTATGTTGTATGAACACAGCCACTTTGGTTTATTAGTCCTGATTTATGATTTAATCTGTTTTGCAAGCACAACTTTTGACTCCACTAACTATATATATATATATATATATATATATATATATATATATATATATACATACATACATACATACATACATACATACATACACACACATACACATACACATACACATACACATACACATACACACACACACACACACACACATACATACACACACACACACATACATACACACACACACATACATACACACACACACACACACACACACACACAGAGTGTGTGTGTGTATGTATATATATATATATTCGTAGCTTAGTGCTTTTTTATTTTGCTTTGTTAAATATCAATGCTGAATTATTTACTTAATTAACCTGCAGTACATCCTTTAACTAGTATGTTCAGCTATGTCCAAATGTACTGATTTTGTGAATTTTGCTTATCTGTTCGCTAAAAGTTGACACCAGCATAATGGCACATACTGTAATCAATCAAGAGCAAAGCATTTACTTTCTATCCATTGCTGCTGGAAGTATGTAGTTAGGCTTCATCCATACTTCCCTATCAATAAGGAAACTGAAGGATCTTGTTTTATAAACTGACTCTATTCATACAGAAGAGTACCCTGTAATACAGACACTCTTGACTAATAATCCTGCCACGCAGTAAATTGAAAACATTGCCTTTTAACTCATAAAAGGCTTAGAGAAATAAACTATTTCTTGCTTCTAAAGTTAGGATAAGATATGTTCTTTTGCTGGCAGCTTTGATTCTGCTAAAAACATGAGGAATGCCCCTTTTGCACCAGATTTTCTTTCAAAAGCTCTATATCCATTTTTCGTTTATCCACTTTCCTTTTAGGGAATGGAAACATGCCATCTGTCTCCCCACTGAACTGTTCTTAGCTTGTATTTACAGGGTTTCTCTGCCTTGATGTTGCTATAATTTTTAAAGTCTTCAGAGGGTCAGTGAACTGGAATCTCCTTAATTTAATAAACAAAACAAAATCCTCTCCATGAAGTGAATTTGAACCAAGGCTTACCAGAATTTTATTTTGTGAATTGTTTGACATACATTCCATGATAACATAGGAGGCAGTACCTGTATGTCCAGAGTGTCCTTTTATTTTCTTAGGGGATCCACAGCCCAATCTTTTTTTTTTCTTCAAGTCATTTTTTGTCTCCTGGTTACTGCCTGGACTAGTCCCTGAAGTTTTCTTGGCAACATTCAGAAGTGGTTTGCCATTGCCTGCTTCCTAGGGCTGGGAGAGAGTGATTGCCCAAGGTCACCCAGCTGGCTTCAGGCCTCAGGCAGGACTAGAACTCACGGTCTCCCAGTTTCTAGCCTGGTGCCTTAATCACCACACCAAACTGGCTGTTCCAATCCAATCTTACATATTGTGATTACAAGGAAAGTTGCATTTTCCTATATTAAATATTCAAATATCCACTGGAAAAGTAGCAATATAGCAAGTGATTTTTGTGCAAAGATTAAAAGAATAATCGTTGGAACATCAGTTAAAGAACCATGAAAAATTGGAAATACCCATCTCTGATTTAGACCCTACATTGCTACTTACCATCAGAATGGGCAGAAACTGAATTCATAATTGTGCTAAATCCATTAAGTGACTTGTTTGACCAACCTAGCCAGCATTTAAACCTACCCATTGTGGTTTGTACACCACAGTTTATGGCTTAGTATTATATGAACAGAGCCACTATGGCTTCTTCAACAAGCTATGGTTAAAATAAACTATGTCATAGCCTGGTGTGTGAATTCAGTTCTGGGCTGATCTGGGTTATGGTAGCTTCCCTTATTCCTGAAAGCTTATTATACCCACCTCCGCTTTCTGTGTCTATTAGGAGAAATTTCATTTTTAGGCAAGCAGGATGATGCTCTTTACAATGTGTACGTTGCATGTGTGTTTTGCTATTGGAAGCCAGCTAAGAAGGGTGGGATCATGTGCTCTCTGTTGAAGTCAACATGCAACTCTAACGTAAAGCACAAGATCCTGAGATTATAGCAGCCCAGCACAGGGGAGGTAAAGGAGTAAACACCGTTTTTTCTTTGAAGAAAATGTTGCTGAAGGGAGATCTTCAATGAACTGCTTTGCCATCAACTCTCAGAGTCTGTATAACAAATGAATTGCAAAATTGTACGCTGCTCTGAACGTTATACTATATGGGGATCTGTGACAGCAGCTATAGGCTCAAGTTTCACCCATATAGAAAAAAGGAAGGGAGAGGCCTCCTTTGTCAAGCTAGATTCCTAATGACTTGAGGAATATATTCATGCAATTTGTGAAAGTACAGAAGAGTTTTCCCAATGCATTTTCCTGGAATGCTTTTAACTTCCCAGCCTAGCATATAGCCCTGGGATTTTCTGGTAGTCTCCCATCCAAGTACTACCAGTTCTTTCTGTATTTAGTGTTTTCAAGCCAAATCAAGGTCATCCAGGTGTTATTAAGCTTCAGAGGCCACCTATATGGAACTGGAGAAAGGCCAGAGTCCCTGTAACAGTCACTTACAGCATAAAGTGGGTTTTGCTGCATGGCACAGGTTTGTCATGAAGGGAGAAAAGAAAGCAGCTCTTTCAGGAGTGTCTGCCGGCTGCTCCATGCTGTTTAAGATGATGTTGGGTTGTTGCTCTAGCATGAACTGAGAAGTTAATGTACCTGGTGGCTGGCATACGCAATGTACTTATGGATTAATTGGGATATTGGATTTGTAATCATTGTAGCAGGAGAGCTGTGTTAGTGAATGGTGGCAAAAAAAAATTAGGAATCTGGTAGTACCTTTTGCGACTAACACACTTTATTAAAAGGAATATTAAAGGAATATTAAAAGGACTACTATTGTGTTTTATCGTGGTTTTTATTGTGAATTGCCCAGAGTCCTCCATTGGAGGAGATGGGCGGTAATATAAATCTAAATAAATAAATAAATAAGTGTTCATGAATTCATAAAAGCTTATGCCTTTTAATAAAATGTGTTAGTTGGAAAAGGTGCTACCAGATTCCTGATAGGTTTGCAGTCTTAACTATAGTAATCTGGATGGAAATAAATTTCATTGAAATTCCATTGAAATCTGTTCTCTGGCCACACTCCTCAAAACTACTAAGGCCAGATGGTGATGCTGGAACTTGTTTTCCATTATCACCATTGTCATCATCCCCCCCCACCCCTGTATATTGGCAAGTCAGGCTGTGAGAGGCCCATCACTCTCAGAAGTCAGTGTTAAGGGTTAGGAACCAGAGGAAGGAATTTCCTTCCTCCAGAAAGGTGATAGTGGCAGTAGGAAGTACTACATAACTCATAACCAGAATCTACACCAGAGCTTTCCAAACTGTGTGTCGCGACACAAAAGTGTGTCGCCACACACAGTCTGGTGTGTCGCCACACAACCCGGAAGCACTGATCATGGCTGGAATACTGGAATTAAAAGAGCTAATAACATCTGGCGAGCACCAGATTAGAGAAGATAGCTTTGGCATCTATCTTCCTTATTAGCATTAGAGTTTTAATCTACCTGACAGGGTTAATATTACTCATCATCATCAGCGCTTCCGGGTTTCCCCGCGGTGACACACCAACGGCGATGCGCAAAAACCCGAAAGCGGCAGCAGCGCTTCCGGGTTTTTGCGTGCCACCACAATGGTGGCACTTCCAGGTTTTCCCGCGGTGACACACCAACGGCGGTTGGTGTGTTGCCGCGGGAAAACTTTGGAAAGCCCTGCTCTACAGTGTCTTACAAAATTAGCATTAAGAAGAGCTTCTATCAATTTCTGATCTAGTTGATGATATGATCCCTTACAAATGTAGTTAGACTCTTGCCCCAGTGGTCTTTTCTATCAACTCTTTTGAGTTGCAATTAAAGCATCCATAGAATAAATGACCAGTCTTTGATTCTAGAATGAGACTGTTGGTCTCAGGTTGGTAAGGTCCAGGCACAAATCTTCACTTAGATGTACAATCCACAGGGTAATCTTTTGCCAGTCACTAGCTCTGAGACCAACTTTCCTTTAAGGGTTGTAGTGAGGATAAGATGGAGAGGGTATAGATGTAAGAACCAATCAAAGATAATATTTGTAGCTCTGGGTTGAACTGTGGAGTCCTTGGTGCTCTCTGAGCCTTGTTGTTTTCTTGCAGATGTTTCATTGCCAGGCTAGGCAACATCTTCAGTGCGAAAAGGGAGTGGGACTTGCTCTCTGTTTATATACCCTGTCCTGTCCTGCCTGTGTTGGTGGGGGTGTTGTACTCTCCTTGGTAGTTCCTTGGTTGGGCTGTTGTTTGCTGCTTTAATTGACTGAGTTAATAGTTCCTTGATTAGGGTCTATTGTGTTGTTTGATTGTTCCTCTGCTGCTAATCTTGCAGTTAATCTTTGCCTATCTGGGTGTTGATTGCTGGCAAGGAGGTGTTCTGGTCTTCTGGCTTTTCTGTTGTCTCTTATGAATGGTATGTAAATGTTGTTTACCTCTATGTGTCTGTTGATGGCTGCTTTGTCTGAATGCCAATATATGTAAGATCCTGGAGGAAAGGGTGCACTGACTTCTTTCTTAATTCACCAGACTCCTCTCTTGTAGTTGTCCAAGCTTAGCTCCATATTACTGTTCTGTAGCAAAGTTGTCCTGTGTTTGCCCAAAGAAGTTACAATATGATGTAAATGATTGTTCCAATTAAATGGTAGACTTTATAATTCTGTGTTTATTGCTTGAATTGGTCAAAATTTAAATTACAGCTTCTATAACATAAGACATCCCTCTCTAGTCCAGCAAGATCCAGACATGTTCTAACTTCTAACTTGCTGGCTGGAATACTGGAATTAAAAGAGCTAATAACATCTGGCGAGCACCAGATTAGAGAAGATAGCTTTGGCATCTATCTTCCTTATTAGCATTAGAGTTTTAATCTACCTGACAGGGTTAATATTACTGAGCTTCTCTGGAGAAAATTCTGCATTAATAGAATTGCAGTTGTTCTGATGAATGAGAATAGGAATGTACAGATCATTTCACAGCAGAGGGGCAAATGTTATTAATATCATTATTCAATAAATGTAGGTAAAGTTTTTACTAAGGTGTTGATCATATATCAACTTGTAGTTCATTTAACTTTATGTTTCACTGCTTTCTTCTCCACTTTTCACTGAGCATTTAGAGATTTTGCACCTGCATTTCATAGGATTTGTTGCCTTGTGAGGAGACAGCACTGAAATCTTATGTCTTCATAACATATGTTTATTTCCAGACTGCAGCAGCCTTTAAACAGTATCGATTCCTTAAAAGCAACAGCATGCCCTTGGCATCTGTAAGGTTATCCCTTGCCAGCAATTTATTTAATAACCATTAATTGATTAAAATATTTCTTTCCTATCTTCCCCACCATCATCATTCTGTTATCCCAAAGCATAAGGTGGGTTCCAACATCCACTCTACAGATTTCTCTAAACTTCTGATTCTGGGAGTATCAACTGGCCATCAATATACAGCCAGTTGTATAGTCCCAAAAGACAGGGGTCCCCAACCTGTGGGCCGTGGCCTGTTAGGAACTGGGCCGCAGGGCTACCGCCCGCAAACCCCGCCCCTTCCATGTGATTGGCTCCCTCCCGCAAACCCTGCCCCCGGTGCTTGTGATTGGCTCCCGTCCGCAAACCCTGCCCCCCGGTGCGCACGATTGGCTCCTGCCCGCAAACCCCGCCCCCTGGTCCGCAGAAAAAGTCTTTTGAAACTGGTCCCTGGCGCCAATGTGTTTGGAAAGCACTGATGTACCATCTTCCAAGTCGTTTATGAAAACATCAAACAGCACAAGGCCCAGAGTACTCCATGTGAAAATTCTCTCTGGGTTGATGCTAACCTTTATTAAGGAACACTGTTAACTATTTGCCAATGCACTTAGTTCCAGTCCTCATGTTACCATGTAGCCCAAAAGGTATGAATGACTTGTATAAATTGTTTTACTGAAATCAAGATACTGTATAGTATACAATATCCATGGCATTCCTATGATTTTCCAAATCAATTATGCATGCATTTGGAGAGATACAAATTCATTTAAAATGGCTGGGATATTTTCCAGCCATTTTCTTTCTTAGCATTGAATGCAAATTTGCCCTTACATTGTTCTTCTTTTTGTAATATATGGAACAGATTTTTTTTTGGGTGGGAAAAGTCTTAACTAATATGCTAACTCAGTGATTCCACCTTCTCTCAATCACATGTTAATATTTCCTCCAAGCACTGGAACTGTCTTCTTTTTCTTCTTTATCTTGTTTGCATCATAGACTAATATTTCTTTTTCAATTAATTTTTGTCAACCTTTGCAAGCCTTTGCACATTCCAGGCTATGGTCTTCCTGATATCATCCTTATTATACTTGAGCTAGTGCCTTGTTTCCATCATTTCAGTATGCTCCTTCTTTCTGTTGGGTTCTGAAATGTTAGTAACCGAAACCCAAGCAGCGTTTTTTTATCACGTTTAGCAGAGTAGAAGCGTCCAGCAATAAACTTGCACAGAAGGCTTAATTTTAGTTCAGAGAAATAAACAGTCTTCACACATGTAAAAAAAAGAAAAATAAAGATTGCTTACAGTTTATTTGTAGATCTTGTTACAAGCAGTTTCATTGTAGAAATGGTCCGATGCGTGCAAGCGAGGAATTCTGACCAAACCCGCTTTTGGCGGATTTGCTGGAGTGCGGGTCTATCCCCATGGAGGGGAAATGGTGAACTGGCCACACTCGGGCCTAGTGGAGAGAGAGGAGGAGGAAACAGGAAGTCAAGTGACTCAGACACCTCCCACACAAGCACAGTAGAGGTGGGCTTTACAGGGAAGCCCCTCCTTCATGTTCGTGTGAGACGTGCTGAGCTGAAAACCTGTTGAACCTAACACTTTCCATCTCCTATACTTACCCTTTTTAAAAACTCAGCTCACCAAAATGTTCCTTGTGCAAGTACATTGGTTTTCTTAGATGTTTCTCAGTTTTCTTTCTTTTGTGCCCTCTGAATTTTATTTTTTCAGAAGCTCCCATCATTTTTGAGCTGCCCCCCTCACATCCCCATTCCTTCTTCCTCTTTTCCTCTTTGGAGAAAAAAACTTTTCTCTGAGCATTTTGAAGCAGGTTGGTCAAGGATCCATGTTACGGTTTTATACAAATTTCAGAATGATACCATGGCCCTTTCTCCTCAAATCCCTATTGCTTTCATTTCATCTGCCAGCTTTTCCCAGGAGAGTCAGGGCTAATGCCAGGATATCAGATAGTTTCTCCAACTTCCGCAGAATTATGAGCATCCTTTACAGTAGCTCAGTACTTGAATGATGAATGAACAACCTGAATTAATCAAAGCTCCTTTAAATATTTCCCCATATTAGCCAAATATTCACCTGCCCAGTAGCCTTTGAAAAATGATTGCTTGAAGATCTTAATAAAAGATAGGAATGCCACTTTTCCATGCCCTTCTGTAATATGAAGTGTAAGAATTTCAGTTACCCTACAGATGATTGTACCTGCCCTGCACATTCTGGAATATCTACTATACATTCTGAGGTCCTATGCTTGAATTCCAAATGAAGCCCCAAACATTTTGCTGTTCTGAGATGAAAGGCAGGATGGTGCTTCCTTCCCCAGTTTCACAAACAAAAGTTGACTAAACACGGGCATATTTCAACCTGGGCATCTTCTATTCTATTGGAAGATAGCAGACTACCTTAGGGGCACAACACAGTATATGCTGCATGTCACCTACAGATCTGGTGCACAGGTTGAGCTAAGCAGCAATTTATGACTTACTGAATTATTGACTCGATGTTTAGAAGACACTAAACTATCAATAAGGAATTTTAAACCACAATGGCTGAATTTACATGTGACTTAGTTGGTATGTGAACCTGGTCACATAACTAGTTTTGATTAGGATGTTATGTGAACCCGGTCACATAACTAGTTTTGATTAGGATGTTATATGTATTATAAAATTCCAGCCAATTGTGATGCCTTCAGTAGACCATAGCTAAGCAAACAGTGATGTATGAATCAGGCCATGCTGTTCATTCTTGCACCCTCTCTCCATCTGTTGTCTGAGATGTGTGTCTTACTAAGCCTAACAATAGGGCTAGTTCTGGAATGTAGGGTCAACCCGGATAATCCGTGGAGGTATATAGACAATAAAGTACAAATTCCAGTGATAATTGTAAAGCACTATATCATTATTTCAATTCTTACTGGCACTTAGATGGAGAAACTATGGAGGGGACAGATTTCAGTAATTTCAATTCATAACAAGATTTTTTTTTTGTAATCAGATTTAATAACAAACTTGGGGGGGGGGTGTCCATTGTCTTATGCCCAGGGAAAGTGTTTTTCAATATCCCTTGGTATGCAGGAACCTATATCATGTTTTCTTCAGGGTTGCTTTTGAGCAGTTAGGTTCATCACATGCAAAAATTCCTTAGCAATCTTAAGATAGGAAAGTAGATCCCACTTGAAGCAGGCTATTTTTGTCCTGTTCGATCTTTGTATCCTTTCCTGAGCACTTTTTCCCCTACCACAGTGTTTCTCAAATTTGGCAACATGCTGGCTGGGGAATTCTGGGAGTTGAAGTCCACATGTCTTAAAGTTGTCAAGTTTAAGAAACACTGCCCTACCATAACCCAGCCGTGAACTCTATAACTCTGCCTAAAGCTAGTTCCAACAGCCCACTTTCTGCTGCACTCTGCATTATTTGATTTACAGTTTAAAAACAAAATAATCCCTGCTTTCATAATCCTAGATCACTCACATTTTCCATTTGGCTACTGCTCTTTTAACTTGACGCAGACAGGATTGGAAAGCCAGAGCTGTTCTGTTGGGCTCCAACTCTCGAGCAATAGCTTTTAAATCATCTCACATTGCAGAGATTGCTATGTTACTCTTGATTTAAACGAACTGGATTTAAACTATGTAGGTGGCTTTGGGAGATCTGTGTATAAACAAGCATTCAGCAGGTGGTTCTATTTAGTCTTGTAACCATTGGTACCTGGTTGATTAAATCAAAATATTCTGGACAATAGAATCAGGAAAGACATTTTCCATACCCTGTCCCTAATGGATTTCTTAGTGTCTGAACTTGACAATATTCCACTAGAACAAAGGCTGTTTGGCAGTCTTCTCTGCACATTCCATAAACTCTGAGAACATTGAACTGAGTGAAATGCAATCTTTTTTCATTTCTATTCCATCCATGTAGTGATACATTCAAGAACAAATGGGGATAGCATCAGCATCCAGTATGACAAATAATAAGCAGTCCTTTCCTATGGATTGCGTGTCTACTCTCAATTTCTTCTCCTTTAAAACATAGCCCTACTGTATAAGATAGGAAAAAAATAATTTGAACACTTAACACTTCCAAAAATCCAAGCATCAATATAGACACAGCTGAATAACAGCTGGAAAATAAAATGACTAAAAAGAGTGTTGAGAAAAGAGTTCAGGTGCCACTTTTTGCCACATAGACCCTATATCACAGCCTCGTTTTCACATTTGCATGTCACTAAACTGGGTTCTCAAGTCATGCTAAATTATAGTGAAATTTATTGGCTTTCGGCCTAGCATGCTATTGGAACTCAGAGTGTTGACTTATACCAATGTAAGAAATCTGTCTGTATCTCAGCCTCAGCATCCCATGTGTAAAAAAGGAATAATAGTGACCTATTAGGATTGTTACAGGAGTATTTAAGAAGTAATATGCAATAAATGCTGTACTGGAGGGTAAAGGTCACAGCAGATGACAGCACCTAATCAACCTAGGCTGATCTCAGAAAAGCTAAGCAGGGTTAGATGTAGTTTATTCTTGAATGGGAGACCACTGGGAAATTCCAGGCCTAGAGGCTAGACTGGGAAGCTGAAAAAAAGTATCTTGGAAGAGTGGAATGGCAACCCTTTTCTTCCCAAAAAATCTACATAGGTAGGACGTAAGTGCTTGGTTTTGTTTTGTTTTTTAATTTGTACTTTGCTCTTCTGGTCTATTGTATTTTCTTTTAATAAGTTGCTTTTAGTTGTAAGCCACACAGAGCCGTTTGGGAGCTGAGCAGCCTATACATTAAATAAAATTAATTTAATAAATAAGTCAGTCAGTCAGTCAGTCAGTCAGTCAGTCAGTCACCAGGAGTTCAGGTGGAACCTTAGGGATGACAGGTAAATCATTCCAAAATGCAATGACAGTTGATACCATAAAGTCTATAATGTAATTCATATTATTTATTAACATTTATTTATAACATCTATATTTAAATGTTGTCAAATGTTTCTGCATGGTCAGTCCTAGTTCAGAGAGAACAATTTTACAAGGGGTAAAAAGAAATGTCTACATATCATTAAAAATGACTCCGAGGTGCATATACTTCCATTAGTTAAAATCTAAAAATAAAATAGGAAAAAAGGTGTTCTAGCTTTGTAGAAGAAGCATCTTTTAAAAAAGGACAGGATTATCCTCTCATCCTCAATGGGTCAATCCAGCAGGCAAGAAATGCCATATAAAGAGTCCACATGTAGAATGCTGTCACCTGTTAAAGGTAAAGGTTCCCCCCGTACATTTGTGCAGTCGTGTCCAACTCTAGGGGCCGGTGTTCATCTCCGTTTGTTAGCCGAAGAGCCAGTGTTGTCCGAAGACGCTTCCACGGTCATGTGGCCGGCATGACATGCGCAGAATGCTCTTACCTTCCCACCGAAGTGGTACCTATTCATCTACTTGCATTTGCATGCTTTCGAATTGCTAGGTTGGCAAGAGCTGGGGCTAGTGCGGGAGCCCACTCCATCATGCAGGGCTAGGGATTTGAACCTCCAAACTTGCAATCTTCCAATCGACAAGCCTGGTGTCTTACCCGCTGAGCCACCACACCCCTACTGTCACCTGTTATTGGACCCTTATTGTGGGAAAATGACAAAATTCAGCAAGGCAGAACCTCATGTCCACCACATCTTGAATGGTTTTGCACATCGGTAGCAGGTGTTTAGAATTCAGTGCAGTATGGCACAAGCACTGTCATCTCAAGTATTACCCAGCTGATAATATTAATATTATTGATTATTATCAATAATTGTGAGGAGTGAGATTTTTGATGCTGACCATTCTTCCCCTTGGCCAGTATTATCAGATTCCCTGGCTTTGTAAGATCAGTTTGTATTGATTCAATACAATCAGAAACAGGGTTGAGCTGCTTCAAGGGCAAGAGTCTCTGTGCATATGTCTACTCATAGCAGCTTTTTAGTAAAGCACATGGAGGGGAGTCCTAAATTGAGATTTCCTACTGCTAGTCTGCATGCAGAAGCCAGATAATCCTGTCTAGTGCCATACATTGTTCCATTCAGTCAAAGAGCACATCTCAAGAAAGGCACCTGCTAGCCTTCAACTAGTGATTTAGTGTCTGACTTTGTAAACTTCTTAACTTTGAGAGAGAACAGAGGTAAGGATGAGCAGGTAGACTTGTGGATTAGTGAAGCAAAACTGTACAATTCTGATTGGATTCAAGATACGGCACCCTCTTACATTTCTGCAAGCAAGCTTTACAGGGAAATGTCTTCATGCTGTGCTATAACCATGCTGCACTCCTCCATTGAAACCTATCCTTTCCCATGGTGGTAGGCTGTTTTCACCAGATGGAGGCATATTTGTGAAAACAGGTAGACTTTGAAGAACTATGGGATAATCTCATAGTAAACTTCCCTGTAAAGTATAAAGCCTGGGTTTAATAATATCAATCTGTGTGGTGAGTCATCATTGACCACCTGAGACCAAAGTCCGAAAATGGGAGTCCAATGGATGGAACTAATGTGTAGTGGTTGGTGATTCAGCACATGATCACCTTGTTATGGTGACAGATGTTACCATTCAATGTGTGTGAACTCATCCTTTGGGTGTTTGTTCCCAATAATAAGCCATTAATCCATGATGAGTCACTATGTTGTGGCTGAGACCTGAATCACATTGTTATGTTTTGTGGGCTGAAGTCAGTATACAAAGTACTTAGAGCTTGTACCTCATTTGTATTTAATTGTGTGTTCATATGTGTGCACATATGCTTATGCACACTGTGGAATTCCATGCATACAAAAAGCCTCTAAAACAGAATGTCAGAATTAAAACGAGCCAGGTTATGTTGCAATCTGGAATTACATTCATAAAGCCAATGCATTAGATACAAAATCTGAGCAAGACATGCTGTTTAGGAATAATTATCCATGTTCATTTCATAACAGATGCCTCTATTTAGTGGTGGGGAGGAGGAAGCTACAAAATTCAATTGGTCAGGCAATCGAGTCAGAGAACTGAGGTGGCATAAGAATCATGGAGATATGAAACTGCACCCGATCTTTAGGGGACAGGAACCTGGTGGGCCCGATGGAGAAGCTTTGGTGGGCTGAAAGTTCCTCAGTTCTACAATAATTAATCCAGGGTCTATTAGTTTCACCAAACAAAACTGAGGACTGATCCTCTAGAACAGTGTTTTCCAAACTTGGCAACTTTAAGATGTGTGGACTTCAACTCCCAGCATGCTGGCTGGGGAATTCTGGGAGCTGAAGTCCACACATCTTAAAGTTTGAAAAACACTGCTCTAGAACCTTGATAAAACTATGACGAAGAAATTTCAGGTCGGAGCAGGTTAGCATGCAGGGATGATATAAGTCCCTGCTCTGTCCAAAATTGTCCCTTCAAGATGTAGATTCTCTCTGGGGCTTTATCATTTAGTTGCAGGCCCAAATACATGTCAATTGGTTTGACAACTTTGGCTAATTAAACTTTTGTTTGTTTGTGTCTTCGAGTGAATCTCTTTTTTTATAGATATTTTATTGAGTTTTGAATATACATAATTAAAAGTTGAAAACTGAAAAAGAAATAGAAATACAAATCAAAGAAAGAAAGAAGAGAAAAAAGGTGTAGAAAAGCAAAGAAAAAAAGAAAAAGATGAAACATAGAAATTAGTCAACTTCCGATTTATCTCTGGTCATAGTAATTTAAAGATTTTTTACATGCTAGGTCTATATATAACATTAAAAAAACATTTCTTGTCTAATATATCAATTTATATATATATATTAATCTTCAAATCCCCATGTAAGCTTTGCCCCTCCTGCATTTTGCAAATAGTCAGTTAATGGTTTCCACTCTTTAAGGAAATAATTATTTGAGTTTTCTTTTAGTAAACATGTCAATTTATCATTTTCTGCCATATCCATTAATTTTAACATCCAGTCCTGTATCGTGGGTAAAGTTTGATTTTTCCAATTTTGTGCATATACAAGTCGAGTGAATCTCGATTCCTGGTGACTGCCTGGACAAGTCCCTGCAGTTTTCTTGGCAACATTTTTGGAAATGGTTTGCCATTGCCTTCTTCCTAGGGCTGAGAGAGAGTGACTGGCCCAAAGCCACCCAGCTGGTTTGTAGTCCAATGCCTTTGACCATTACACCAAACTGGCTCTCAATTAAACTTTAGCTTACTCAATATTTCCTAAGGCATTTCTCCATGTGCAATCAATCACAGGACAAACTCATCCTGGAAGTCTCTTTTTTCTGCCAAATTTGGGGAATATGCTGTTCCAAAGGACAGGGGCTGTGACAGAGAAGATCCCTTTAAGTAGCGTTGTTTCATAGAACGGACCCAAAGCATGCTTCATGACAGATTTCATGGGATGGGCAGAAACAACCAAAGACAGATGGTCCCACAAATAACCTGGCCTTGTGCCATGAAGGGATTTATAGATGGTAACCAGCACCTTGAATTGTACCCAAAAGCTTATAGAGAGATGGTGCACTTGCAAAGCAGTGGTGTTACATGGTGTGTCCATGACTACTCATGCCACTGCAATCTGTACCAGCTGCAGCTTCCACATGGTCTTCAAGGGCAGCCCCATGTGGAGTGCATTGCAATGATCCAAACAGGAAGCGACCAAGGCATGACTGACACATCTCATTCCAATTCATACTTTCCCATTTCAGTAGGCCACAAGCCACTTCTGCTGTCATCATTGGCGATCACTCGTAGCCGAGTAAGATTGTCTTCCAAAGGTAAAATTTTAACGGTGGATCCGTAAGTGGCTATAAAGGCCAATTCTGGATCCGCACAACCTCCCACAATGAGGGCATAGGTTTCCGGGTGGGAGACGGTCATGATGAGGGTTTGCCTGACGTGCCTTCCTTTTAGCTCTTTTCTCCCTTTCGCCCTGTACTCGTGCTTCTTCAAAGTCCATAGCGCCATTAATAAAGGATGACCTACAATTGAAACGCTCATGAGTTAGGGCTTCCCATTTCTCAATGCTGATATTACATTTTTTTAAATTAGCTTTGAGAGTATCTTTGAATCTCTTTTGCTGTCCACCAATATTCCGTTTTCCATTCTTAAGTTGGGAGTAAAGTAGCTGCTTTGGAAGACGATGGTCAGGCATTCGAACAACATGGCCGGTCCAGCGAAGTTGATGTTGGATGATCATTGTTTCAATGCTGGTGGTTTTCGCTTCTTCTAATATGCTAACATTAGTCCGCCTATCTTCCCAAGTAATCTGCAGAATTTTTCGGAGGCAGCGTTGATGGAATCTTTCAAGAAGTTGGAGGTGGCGTTTGTAGAGGGTCCATGTTTCACAGGCGTACAGAAGGGTTGGTAGTACAATGGCTTTGTAAACAAGCATTTTGGTCTCCCTGCGAATGTCCCGATCCTCAAACACTCTACGCTTCATTCGGGAGAAAGCTACACTCGCAGAGCTCAGGCGATGCTGAATTTCAGCGTCGATGTCGGCTTTTGTTGATAGATGGCTGCCGAGATAAGAAAAGTGGTCGACATTTTCTAGTGACACACCTTTAAGCTGGATTGATGGCGCTGCGGAGGGATTGGTTCGAACTTGCTGGTAAAGCACTTTGGTTTTTTTAATGTTAATCGAGAGGCCGAGCTTTTCATATGCTTCTGCAAAGATGTTTAGGATAGTTTGAAGATCTTCCTCGGAGTGTGCACAGACTACGTTATCATCAGCATATTGAAGTTCTATAACAGAAGTTGCAATTACCTTATTTTTTGCTTTCAGCCTACTAAGATTAAAAAGCTTTCCATCTGTTCGATATATAATTTCTACACCAGTAGGAAGTTTCTCTTCAACAAGGTGCATAATCATAGCGATGAAGATAGTGAATAAGGTTGGAGCAATAACACATCCCTGTTTAACGCCGGATTCCACTTTAAATGGATCGCTTTGAGAGCCATTGTTATTCAGGATTGTTGCCATCATGTCGTCATGGAGTAACCGCAAGATGTTCACAAATTTATCAGGGCATCCAATTTTCAGAAGGATGGTCCAGAGAGCAGTACGATTTACAGTATCAAAAGCTTTAGTCAGATCAATAAACGCCATGTACAGAGGGCGGTTTTGCTCCTTGCATTTTTCTTGAAGCTGTCGTGCAGTGAAGATCATATCCACTGTTCCCCTGGAAGGGCGGAAGCCATTTTGCGTTTCAGGGAGGATGTCTTCTGATACAGATAGGAGACGGTTTGCAATGATCTTTGCCAGGATTTTGCCTGCTGTGGTTAGAAGGGAGATGCCTCGATAGTTTCCACAGTCTGTTCTATCACCCTTTTTAAAGAGAGTGATAATTATGGCATCCCTAAAGTCTGCTGGAATCTCCTCCCTCATCCAGATTTTTTCGATGAGCTTATGAAGTTGTTGTGTAAGTTCAGGCCCGCCTTCTTTAAAGACTTCAGCAGGAATCCCATCAGGTCCACTAGCTTTGTTATTTTTCATTTGTTTAGTGGCTTTACTGACTTCCTCCAAACTAGGGGGTACTGCAAGCTCATTTCTTATTTGTTTTTGCGGGATTTGCAAGAAGACTTCATCAGCCACAGTAGAGTGACGATTAAGGAGATTGTAGTAATGCTCTTTCCAGCGCAGTGCAATAGACTCTTTGTCCTTTAGAAGTTTAGCACCATCTGCTGAGCGTAAGGGATTTGTACCATGGTTTGTTGGTCCATAGATGGCCTTTATGGCATTAAAAAAGCCCCGTGCATCATGAGCATCTGCAAAATGTTGGGTTTCTTGGGCTTTTTTTATCCACCATATGTTCTTAAGTTCTCTAGTTCTTCTTTGGACTTCTGCCTTTGCACTGGCGTAGATTTTTTTCTTAATGGCACAGTTAATATCTTTTTGCCATATCTGGAAGGCTTTCCTTTTCTTGTCAATAATATGTTCAATCTCACTATCGTTCTCATCAAACCAGTCCTGATGTCTCTTAGTCTGGTATCCGATAGTTTGTTCACAGGCTGAAATAATAGAAGTCTTCAATTTAGTCCAGTGTTCCTCAACATTTTCAGGAAGTTCCATAGGCAGATGTTCCTTGAGAGTTGATTGAAAGCAAGCTCGTTTAATAGAATCTTGAAGGGCCAGTGTATTCATTTTACGCCTTGGTTTTCTTCCTTGGAGCCTACGATGAGGGACAATCTTTATGGCCATCGTGGATCGAATTAATCTATGGTCTGTCCAGCAGTCATCGGCACTCGTCATGGCTCTGGTGAGAAGTACATCACGGCGATCTCTAGCACGGACAATTACATAATCTAAGAGATGCCAGTGCTTCGACCGTGGGTGCTTCCATGATGTTTTAAATTTATTTTTCTGGCGAAAGAGTGTGTTAGTAATGACAAGGTTATGCTCTGCACATTTAGTCAGAAGTAAGATTCCATTCGTGTTGCTGTTGTCAACTCCTTCTTTCCCAATGATCCCTGGCCACAAATCAAAGTCACGCCCAACTCTTGCATTGAAATCGCCCAGGAGGATAATTTTATCCTCCTTTGGTATCTCTGATAAGATGGTGTCCAGCTGGGTATAAAAATTTTCCTTGATATCCTCATCTGCATCTAGTGTTGGTGCGTAAGCACTTAGGATAGTTGCCTGTTGGTTTTTGGCGAGTTTTATTCGGAGAGTTGAGAGTCGTTCGTTAATCCCAGTGAGAACTTCTGACAAGAGCTTCACAAGGTCGTTTTTGATAGCAAAGCCTACCCCATGTATTCGTCGTTCTTGTTCAGGCAGTCCTTTCCAAAATAAGGTATAACCTCCTTTTTCTTCCTTCAACTGTCCTTCTCCTGCTCTTCGAGTTTCTTGGAGTGCTGCTATATCGATATTAAAACGTCTCAGCTCCCTTGCAATAATGGCAGTCCTGCGTTCAGGTCATTCACTATCCATATTGTCTTGCAGTGTCCGTATATTCCATGTTCCAAAAAAAAAAAAACCCTTCTGCTGTGGGTGCAATCAGACATGTGTTATTGATGCAGTTAAGTAACCTCTAGGGCAGTGTTTCTTAACCTTGGGAACTTGAAGATGTGTGGACTTAAGGGCTTAAATGAACATTGTTCTCCCATCCCTGGGCCTTAAGTCTTAAAAAGGTCCTGATCTGGCAGCATTGTTGCCTGCTGATTATTGCTTGTTTTCTGCTGCTAAAGTCACTTATTGCTTGATTTCAGTGAAATGTGGCCAGACATTTCCGTAGGCAAGGATCATAGTTTGGGGAAGATAATAGTTTTTCCTGCTTTGCCTCACGCAATTTATTTCTTAGTCACGACTGTAATAAAGACAGTTCTACTAGTTCCAGGCAGCACAGAAATACAGGAATAGGAGGAGGAAGTGTGTGTGTGTGTGTGCGTGCGCGTGCGCGCAGTGCTGATTTCACTGTTTGCCTTGCATATTCCAAACGTTAAGGCATAGTGGGGCCCGGATACAGCAGATCCTGTGTGTCAGCAGTTGTTATTAAAGCCCCATGATAAAGGGGGACAGGCAGGTGGTTTTCCCCAAATAAAAGATTGGTGAGAGAGGATTTATAGAGAGAGGATTTATAAGACTGTGGACAAGAAACGGAACATGAAAGAAGGAAAATAGGGGGAAGAAAAAAAGTTGGAAAAAAAACCCTTAATGAAGGGAAGACAAAAGAATTTATTTCCTTTCCAACAGACTTTCTTTTCTTACTTTTTTCCTTTGTGAAACTAACTTGACACAACTGTTTGCTGGTTGTCTTTCTTTAGCTGGGGTTCTCCACCATTTACTATAAAGCACAGCTTCAGTCATGTTATCCATCATAGTCATCCCAGTAATATTAGGGTTTTTTTCCCCCTCTAACCTTGCCATCACACAAAACCACTAGTGTTTTGAGACCACAGTCTTAACCACCCTCATTCAAGGACAAACTATGGATATATCTGCATTTACTATTTAATTGATCCTGTCTTGTGTTGGTGCCAGTTTGACTGTTAAGTTGCCCTAAGAAAATCCTACCGAGGCTGAGAAACTTTGGCAACAGTTTTCAAGGTATTCAGTCCAGAATGCATATGCATGCTACCACAGCAGTCTGGATGTTTATTTGTATCTCTAGCTAGCTAGCCATATATTACATTAATCACTCAGGGTTTATCCACACTGCCAAATTGCCCTCTCACCAGAACAGGCAGGTAATTATTTCTGGAGGACAGAAAGGATAGTTCCTCATGGGGGTGGCTAATTCCTTAACTTCATAATGTCCTTCGTTTTTAATTCCACCATCCATCTGGATTTATAATTATTTATTATTTTATATACTGTACATTGATGTTTTATATTTTATTTTAACTATTTTATTGTAAACCGCCCAGAGTTCCCCGTTGGGGGAGATGGGCGGTTATATAAATTTAATTAAATAAATAAAATAAAATATTCATACACATACAAAACACAGATATGTGCACACAAGCACGCAGAAAGTTAAACTGAATATATACATATAGAGTTAAGTATCAAAAAGCACATACATGCAAGCACAACAAGCAGATTTTTTAAACAATCATTTCTTACTGCCCTTTTTCTTTCTAATGTCTTTTAGATCTACCCTTACCATGAGTGTTATAACTGCACAAATGGCTATAAGTGTTACTTTGTATGTAAAAGGTTGACATTTGAAACACACCAGCATTTTTCTTTATTACTTTTTTTCTTTCCCTGAGCTTCTTCCTTTTCTGTATAATAGAAGGGTTTAATCTCCAGGTCCCAAATGGCTCATAGATTATCTGGGTGCTGAGGGTAAAGCCCTTCTAGCTCAGGTGACTGAAAAAACAATGCACTACTGAACTTCTTTTTTAAAAAAGCACAGAGAAAAGTAGGAAGCTCAGGGAAAGAAAAATAATTAAAACAACAAATATTTTGAACCAACAACCTTATATTTGTAAGGCAAGAACTATAACCATTATAATACTTCTGCATTCATGGTCTAGGGCAGCTTCAAAAGGTATTAGAAACATGGTAAGCACTGACTAAGTTGAAGGGGTGTTCCTCTGCAAAGTGGCTGTTTAATTGCTGGGGTTAGCCTACAACAAACTGAAGCATACTACCCAAAATGGACAGGAGCCACGGTGATATAACATGGTAAAGTTACTTCAGATGTGGAGCAGGAAAAAAAACACTCTCAGATTGCTTTGATGATCTGTGGAGGATTCATAGAGGACAGCATCATCTATTTCTGTCCTCCAGAAATAATTACCTGCCTGTTCTGGTGAGAGGGCAATTTGGCAGTGTGGATAAATCCTGAGTGATTAATGTAATATTTGACATTTAGCATAAGCACATAAATGGAAACAATAGATTACTGATTCTCAACCCTCATCTTTGCTTCCCTTTCTTCCCTGTTTCTGCTATGTTGAATTATAGGTTAGGGTTGCACAATATAATCACTAAGTCAACATGAGATTCCCTTGTTTGTGACTTAGCACACCGTGTGAACCCAGGCAACTATACTATGGACAAATATTTTATTTGATTTTGAAAAAGGTGGCAAAGCAGAGAAGCTAGGAGTGGGTGGTTTCCAGTTCACAGGTATGAATCTGGGCTGACTGAAAAAGAAAAGATGTGCCATCCCCTACAAGTGAACATCAGAACCTGGATTCAGTATTCAGCTGCTGCAGTGGCCTGGGACAGCTGGCTGTGCTTAGGTCATACTGCTGCTGAAGTAATTACATTAGCTGCCAATTAACTCTGAACCCAGAGACAAGGTTTTGCTGATATATATATATATATATATATATATATATATATATATATATACATACACACACATACACATACACATACACATACACATACACATACACATACACATACACATACATACATACACACACACATACATACATACACACACACATACACATACACATACACATACACATACACATACACATACACATACACATACACATACACATACACTATATAAAGACCTAGTTGGGTAGCTCAGTTACGTTTGTCTAGGGAGGTTCTCCTGCATTTGCTCAGAACCACAATGTGCCATCTTGCGCTTATCTGTGGGAGGCCTATAGCTGTCCACATGGGAAGGCAAGGCAGTAATTGAGAAAAAGTATGCTGCAACCTTATGACGCAAACTCTGTCCCTTATGTACTTGCATTGTGACATCATGACACGTTTCATCATTATGGTGACCTTGGATGCCTATGGGCAGGCCTTCTTAAGGGTGGCTCCTTCAATTTAGTTTCCCTGAAATTTGTTAGGTGCCCATGACTATGTCTTTTGAATATTTGCTGATGATCAATCTCTTCATATAGACCTTCCCTGTATGAAAGATTTTGGCTTACTTTTTTTCCCTTCCCCTTATTTTTTAAACTGAGTATTTTTATTTTTACACAGATGTATAAATATGTATAATATGATATTTTAATTTACTGTTCATGTTTTGTATTTTTCTTGTTGATTGCAAACTGCCTCAAGGCTTGTAATCATGCAGAGCACTTACACATATATTAAATAATACAACAATAAACAGTATAATTTTAATCTCTCCTGCTGAAGTCTTACTCTGTTTTGTTTGTCACACTAGTACCTTAAGATAGCATACAGTTTAAGGTAGCATACATTCCTCAACCCTGTCCCCTCCCATTTAATCCTTCCCACAATCCTTTGAAGTGGGCTCATCTGAGAATTAACGGTAAGCCCAGAGTGACCAGGGAGGTATAGTGATGAGTGAGGATTAGAAAGTGGGGCTTCCCAACCTTGTTCAGCATTTTAATGCTAGGTTTACTTTAGACTTTCCCCATCGTTTCTTCCACATATCTAACTCATTAATGGAATTTGTTTTGACTATGCCTATTTGCTCCATTTCAGATTGGCTTCCAGAAGCTATTTTAGTCCTGTTTAGTCTCAAAGGGCTTGCTTTCTCATTTTTCTTTGTAATGATTGCCCAGAAACAAGAAATCTCCCAGAAACAACCAGTTGTGCTTTCAATTCTCCCCATGGTACTGGAAGGGGTGAACAGGAAGCAATAATCAGAAACACTGAGCCCAGGCAGGAGATTCCAGGACCTGGTGTTTATTTGAACAAGTATTTTTCTCAAGGGCATTAGTTTCCAGTGTCTAAATTAGTTACTTTTGTCCCCAGCCTTCTTCAGCAACTACTTTCCAGACATCAAAGTATTATTGTGCTTTGCTATCAGATTTCTTTGAATAGGACAGTCACTGTTGCTTACCTAGAAGCAATATTTGGACAGAACTTTGACCTTGACAAAGGAATATTAATAATCTGATTGTTGCTTGATAGAGGGCTATCCTTTGATGTTCTGAACAGGGGGGGAAATAAATCAAAGCATGGACAGGAGGAAGGTTTTTATATCCAATCTTAGCTAATACCAGTTTTTTCTATGAAATGGAACAAACTTCAGTTTTAAAGAGGGAGAGAGACAGAGAAATAGAGATCTGAGTTGGGCAGACGGAAAGGTTTGTGAGGAAATATCCAGGGGTGGTGAGGTGTGTCTCCTGTAGATCTGACATGAGAAAGCAGTCTTTTCTGTCTGTTGGAGGGTCAGTCTGCTTATTCATAAATAAATCTAGTCTTACAAATTACCACAAACCTTCAGTGGCCTCCTGTCCTAAGAAAGCCAAACCTGGTCAATTCTTTTCCTCTGGAATTTCCAGTGACTTGAAAAACTGAAGGGAAGGTAATGCTATCCTCAATTTTCCTTACTCAGCAATGGGCATTACCAAGGATATGTCAGCGTATTTAATGTGGAATAGTTTAACAACTACAGCTGCCAGTATGAAATAGTGAGCAAAAGTTCTAGTTTACAAAACTTTTTGCCAGATGGATAGTTGAGAAAATAAGGCCAGATGGGCAGAAAATGCTGGCTTGATATTGAATCCACAAAGTTTTTGCTTGATCTCTCTTAAAATGGACTAGAAGGACACTGGTCATATGTGTCTATTTATAAGTAAGGCCCACTGAATTCTGTGAGGCTTGTTCGTAGTTCAGTGATTATAGGACTGCAAACTTAGATCCCACCCACCACACATGGCATTTACATCAATCCAGCACCTGCACTGCACCATTGGGTTCCAGCAACATCATCTTTCTTCTCAGGCAGCTAAGCTCTGTAGTGTCATCTGGGTGAACAGGCAAAACGGAACTGAAATTCATGGCCTGTGTTCACATCTCACATTTAACCAGATCAGGTAAAAATCTAGCAGACAGAATTTGCACAGCATGCCAGACATAAGAATCTTAAAAGTTATGTTTACATGCTAATGGAGTCTGACCTACCCAAGAAAATGTTCTCATGGGCACGTCTGACTATTCATAGAAAAGGTCAGCTGAACGTTCAGCAAGAGTGAGAAACACAAAGGAAGGGATGAAAATTATAAGAAAGGGGATCGAATATGAAACTGTTAGGGCCTCTCTCTCTCCCCACCCTCCCACAAATCTGTTTTGTGGCTTTATTTGGGAAAAGACATACATTCTTGGATCCATAAAATTCCCACCCTTCAGTTGTTCTGGAAGTCTCTGAAGACCTGGCATTGCTCCCACGCCTGGGGTTAGGGTGGTTGTTGAGACCTCAATAGTTATTTTGTTAGTCTTGGGCTTTCTTGGATGTGTTTGATTCCCCCCTCCCCCTCCCCCTCCTCCTTTCCTGTCCTTGGATGTAAGCTGTTGGGTGGCCTCCAATTCTAATTAATTAATTAATTAATTTCTGGCCATCTTATCTGACAATACTAAAATGCAGAGGAAAAGTCTGTAGAGGGAAGCAACTCATCATTAGGAAGTCGGGGAACCCTCCCCTATGACTAAAATGGTGAAAGCATTTGGGCTTTTTAAATTGAGAACCAAAACATTATGGCCAGGAGGGATGGGGGAAGGCAAAGTTTCAAAGCATGTTATGGAAGGAGAATTTCATCTTCTTCTAATATTCGAACTTCAGGCACTGCCAACTTTTCAATCAGTCCCCATAGTTGTGCCTTTAATAGCAGCTTTGTTTGCTGACATTGGCAGATGGTAAGGCTTCTCTCCTTTCTGTAAAAAGTTAGTTGGCCAGATATTTTTTACCCTAATCAATCAGGAACCCTAATGTCGTTATATTGGCATGCATATGAAAAAATCCAATATGCATTCCATCAGTGTTAGCTTGCTTGTCAGGACTGCATAGTTTAACATTGCTTAATTCCTTTTTATGGCATTAGGCAGAGCTTTCCAAACTTTTCATGTTGGTGACACACTTTTTAGACATGCATCATTTCACGACACACTCTTACAGCAGGGCATCATTTTGCAACACACTCTTACAGCAGGGCACAAGGCAGGCACTAGGACCTGCGCGGAATCACAGCAGGTTTGGAGGCAGCCAGGCACAAGGCAGGCACTAGGACCTGCGCGGAATCCTGGCAGGGCTCAGAGGCAGCAGCAGCCACGACACACCTAGACACTGCAGCCGACACATTAATGTGTCGCGACACACAGTTTGGAAAGCTCTGGCATAAGGAAAGGGACCCTTTATTTAGGTGAATGTATGTTAGGGCTACCAAAGCTGAGTTGCAAAGATCCAGATGACTGCTAGATAGCAGCAGTGAGACACAGAAAACTCTAACTCATGATGGAATGAACATCAGTGGTTATCTCAATTTTGGAACTCTGGATTTGGAAGCCCTATTTCCCATCCAAGAATGCAGGATTCACAGCAGCATAGAAAAGATACAAACAATAAAGCAATAATTAAAACACATATATAGCATGCCCAAAGTATGAATCTTATTGTTTTATTTAAAATACTTGGGGGCCACTGCTCTGCAGATTTAAGGCAGCCGGTAAAATTCTAGAGTTTAGACTGAGGGTGTATGGCATGAAGAGATGATATAACTTCAAGGGAAATAAGGAAATGAGAAATCTAGCCAAGGGCCAGGACCAAAGAAAAAGAGATTAAGTCCATTCTCCCACAATGCATGCTCTGAATGTATGGTCCAGCAGGGTTTTAAAAGTGGGAGAGGATCTACCACTTCCTTCCTTACCCACACATCCACTTAGGATTGTTGTAAAACATACCAGAAGGGTCAAAATCCACACAGCGGATGGATGTTTAGGAGTGGGGCTTTGGTTTTTAAAAATGGATTGCTCTTTGAAAGTGCCATAAATACATGAGTACGCCCCCATTATTTCAAAATGTTCTATCAATGAGTGCAGAAAAACCATTTTGGATGGCTTATTCACCCTGGTGTTCAGAACTTCTGACTTATAATTTATTATACCAGTTCTAAAAAGAAACACATAAATGTTAACATGCTCCCATTTTCAGAACAACTAGTGCTTTCATGCACTCCAAAATAAATTAGAATGTGATTGCTCCAAAAAATGATTTTTTTTCATATCATGCACAATTAATGTTTTATCAACATGTACAGTAATGGCCAATAATAAACATTAGCTAATAGAAGGCAGCAGATTAACAGTTACTAAGGATCTATGTTAATGTAGGCAACATTGTTGGATTTGTAGGTACATTTGGACATAGTAGCCCAAATGGCTGCCCTGAATTACAAAATTGGGTTGTGGCCATTCACAGAACGTGTATAAATTTTAAATTCCTCTTTTAAATACAATTAATTATTTTTCCCAGCCAGGAGCCACACCTCCTACCTTGAAAAATAGATTTAAATAATCACATACAGTATGTCTTTCCCTTGCCAAAAATTGGTTGGACCTGTGGACCCACCTTCCACCAAGCCAGCATTATCCCAAAGATCTTCAGTGATGGGATAGGCTTCAATGCACACTGCAATGGATTTCTAATAGCAGAACATCCTCCAACCCCCTTATACAAGGTCACTTAATGCACACGGACAAGGGAAGATTGACTGGTAAATGCCAAACTATAGCACAGTAGACCCAATGGTGACCATCCATGCCATTATTTTAGCCCCAGAGCTATTGGGTTATACTTTTTAAGGCTTTTCATATTTAACTATAAAAAGAGGCTTTGAAAATTAAAGATTTTGAAGAGCATTTTGGAACTGCTTTCAGTTTCCTCCCAGCTGGTTATTTTGCAGTGGAAAAAGCTAACCTTGTAAGTTCATGGCTTTTGCAGTGTGGTAGACACGTATGGGGAATTCCAATGCCTTTCCCCAAAATACTGTGCTCTGGCTCTTTTTTCTGACCTTGGCTGGAAATGCTTCACAATAATAGCTGTCATCATTCCCAGATATTTGGTACATTAGTAAACCATTTGCTTCAAGCAATGATACATCCATGACTGCTGGGCTGTTCTAGGCTCGACAGAAGCTAAATGGATGCCGATGAGTATCCCAGTGGAAAAGAAAAGAAGAAAAATGAGGCACATAGAGTTACTGCATGTTCAGTTAAATTGAAGGTGGTGATCTTTCTATTTTTCAAACTTTGGACTGACTTTTAATCCCAAACATGTTGCAAGATGAAATCTGTAATGTGCAAATTATAATATGGTTTGGATATTAGTACGGTTGATAACACTGATATAATGCAGCAAAAGCAGCTATCAGAGAAACACAATTCTCGAGTGCTTGGTTACGGAGACAAACATTTCACTTTCAGATTTGGCAATATCAGGCAGGCAAATCCTTCTGTTTCTCATGATCTGTACATGCAATTCTATGCAAAAAGAAAGGCATGTTACTGTAAAATACAGTCTGTTTCTAGAAAACAGACCCAAACACCTGTGCTTTAACTCATTTTGTAATAGGGAACAAGGATTCTTTCCCAGGATCCTTTGGAACTTCTGAGGCCATCAAACTTTCTAATTATATTCTGTGCTCCTTATCGACCATGTTTTTGTAATTGGCAGGCTTGGTGCTAGGTCTTTCTATACCTAGCCATTTTCATACTCATTGGAAGGAAAGATACTGATATTTTTTCTCATCCACAACTTCTTTTATTCACAATCCAACCATGCATCCTTTTCATTCTTCTGATTAGCATACTTGCACACAATTGTGGTGCTGGAGAAGACTCTTAAGAGTCCCTTGGACTGCAAGGAGGTCAAATCAGTCAATCCTAAAGGAAATCAACCCTGACTGCTCATTGGAAGGACAGATGCTGAAGCTGAAGCTCAAATACTTTGGCCAACTAATGCGAAGAGAGGACTCACTGGAAAAGACCCTGATGCTGGGAAAGACTGAAGGCAAAACGAGAAGGGGACGGGAGAGGATGAGATGGTTAGATAGCATCACCGATGTAACGAACATGAATTTGAGTAAACTCCGGGAGACAGTGGAGGACAGGAAGGCCTGGCGTGCTATGGTCCATGAGGTCACGAAGAGTCGGACACGACTAAACGACTGAACAACAACAACAAAAGGCTTGTCTTTCTGAGTTCAGTGAAAGGGGGTTGGAATGGTGAAAAGGCAAAACGCTGCTTGTTTGGAAGGTTTCCTCCTTCCTTTTCCGTCCCCCAAGCCAGCTCGTGTTAGCCAGAGTGAAGTGGTCACCTCAGGGGACAGATGCTGGGCCAGATATCTGCAATTGCTATAAAGGTAGCAGCCTGTCTTTAGACCCCCCTGCCTCCTGGTCAGAGTTGAAGATTCCTTTCCCAGCTCCTATCCATGGCATAGAAAGAGGGACATCTTGCCTGACCTTCAAGCACCAACAGATTTTGATCTGACCTGTCCATCACACATCTTTCCACAGAGATTCAGAGGAAATAATTCAGCTAATTGAGTTGTTTTGTAACTGCTTGACACCCAGGGAGCCTTAGCTGACTCAGGAAAAGCACCAGAAGCACCTTCTCCACTTCAAAAACCACGTCATCTGAGGCAGCGGGAGTTTTTCTGCTGTCAAGTTTGGAATTATTTGTTCTTAGAATTTCATCGACTTTCTATTAACACTTCCTGCTGTTAATGTCACTTGTTAGTGCTCACCTGGCGGCTGATGCATTGTTAAGCTACACAGATGCCTGAAGAGTCAGGCCTTATGGCAGGAAAACGTGGTGTTTCTCTCATAATTCTCAAAATGCTTTCGGAGACTGGGGAAGTTGCAACGTGCTATTTGAACTCAGTTATGTTACTTTCAAACAAAGTGTCATAGACTAAGTGAAATTAAAATCTGTCCTCAGATGTCCAGTTTAATGGACAAAGACAGGGAGGGAAGAGAAAAGGCAACAAGAGGAAAGGAAGGGAAGAGAAAGAACTAAGAAATGAAAAGTGTGTCCAGGGGAGAGAAAAGTCTGCTTATTAATATGACTTAAAAATGCTTAAAATGCACTTGTTTATTTTAATATTCTTCCCCAGTAGACTAATCAGCTCTATCTCACCTTCCAAAATAGATATATTTTCTTTCTGGTTTTAGTATTTGTTCATGCTGCCCGAATGACAGAGATATTTTGGATGTATGTGTGTGTTTTCTTTTTTCTTTGATAAGAATAATTTATTTTGTAATATTTATTATAACATGTATAGGTAGAGAGGTAAGAAGGAATTCCTACATATTTGCTTCTATCCTTGCAAAAAACTATTGCTTCAAGTGCCCGCTCTAATAACACGGCAAGCAATTATTGATAAGCAAGTATTGTTCACTGTCACTCTGATGGCTTTACTAAGATTTAGAAAAGGCATTTCTTATTTCTTGGGTTGGGACAACGTAGGAGCATAGCAATCTGTCCTTGGTCCATTTGACAGATGGTCCACCATCGGTTTCTGGAGGAAAGGAATGATTATGTTATCTTCTACTCATCCAGCTCCCTATGATTATGACCTAATGTGAATTGAAAATAGTGATTTCCAGTTTCTGCTGGCTCAAGTATTCCTGTCCATTTACTGGCTAGGCTTTACTTTGTTCTAAGAAACCCCAGTATGCAGTTTGATTAACTACATACCGTGCAGAGGCAGGAATACCCCTTACCCCATTTTCTTAGTTTTTCTTCAAGGAACTCTGCTGCAGCTTCTGTTACAGATCTTTCTCAATGGCACAGTGGTTGTAACACTTGATTGACATTCAGAATGTCCCCAGTTTGAAACGCAGCATAAACTTTTTTTGATTACTGTTTTTCTTTCCCTGAGCTACCTACTTTTCCACTGGGCTCTTTAAAAAAAATAAGTCTACCAATGCACCATTTCATAATTTTTCTGGTCACTCAAGGTACAAAGGTAACCCCAGTGGAAAAGTAGGATGGAGATATACACACATGCATACATGCACACACGTGCACATTCAAACCCGTATATATGTCCAGTAAGACCTGCCCACAGAAAGGAAAGTGATGGGTGATTGCTTTCCTGAATGGAAAGTTGGGAGGGCATAGCAGCAAGGGAATGTTTCCATGGTTGACCATAATAGCCTACAGCCTAAACTGGATCCATTGCAAGTCTCTGCCAAAAGATTTCAGTCTGGTTTTCTTAAGCTATCTTAGAATTAAGTAACCTTCAGTCCACATCAGGAGCAGCTTAAGAAAGCAGTTTGGCTATGTTCTAAAACACTAAAATTTACATGCTTAGTGACTTTGGGCCAGTCATTTTCTCAAACCAACCTACTCCATAGGGAAATTATTGTGAGGATAAAATAAAGAGAGATCCCATGGAAACTGCCTTGAGCTCCCAAAGAAAATGCAAAATCTAAATATAACAATCAAATAAACATAGAAACCCAATATACCAGAACATACCTGTAGGGAGATCATGACTAATCTGATATAATATTAAAATATATAAGTAGCTTATTGATAATATTAACTCATTGTGGGAAAGCATTTTTGTTAAGCCAAATAGACATAATTATGTCAGTATTTTGTAGAATTGTAAGGAAAAGCAAGTAGGGGAGATACTTGCTCAGTGTTTTGGCCAAAAATAGGTCACACCTTTACCACATACTGAACTTTTACTGTGATCCATGCCATGAAAGGAAATATATTAGGATAATGATCTAAGAATATTCCGAACTATGGAACCAAAACTATTAGTTATACACAAGCTATTGAGGAGTCTTATTGAAACATTGGTGATGTTAATATCTATACAGGTCCAGTGGTAGTTAATTAAAATTAACAGAGTTCAATGACTAACGATAAAGGTCAAAGTCTGGAGGGGAATCAGAAGCTGAGATAGAGACAGCATCATACATGGTATAAAATATTCCTTTGAAGAAGGGAAAAGTTTTGGTTTGGGGGAAGAGCTCCTTTGGACTTGCAAGGAGAAATCTTTGTTTATTTAATGGTATTTTTAATTTGATTGTTAGTTGACCGGAGTCATGTGTTGGAGTCATCAATTTATATGGCTGACATGGGCAGCCATATAAATTTAAATAGTAAATAAAAAATAAAATAGGGGAATTCATATTGGTGAAGCATATCAATAATAAAACTTGGAAAAGGCCAGCTAGATTCCACTTAGTTGAAAGGAGCTTTTGGAACCTGGGATTACAGCCCAAGTCCCCTTGAAATCCAAGGGACCTACTTCTGGGTAAACAAGAAAGCTTTGGCACATCATTCCCATAAATCAGTTTGATTGTAATGTCCCAAATTGGATTAGATCGTGCCCTAATTTTTATTTATTTGTTTGTTTGTTTATATCCGTCAATCACTAAGACCTGATCTTGACTCAAAGGAAACCTAACAATCCAATGAAACTTATTCCCAGATACAGGATAGGGTCCTCAATATACACCTGAGTTTCAGGGGGAAAAAAAAGAATAAAGTTGCTCTTGAATTAAGCTTGACTCCTGGTGATTACACGGACATTTGCAAAAAAACATGTAATTTTTTCAGTAGCAATATGGATATGATGTATAGTCGAAGGCTTTCATGGCCGGAATCCGATGGTTGTTGTGGGTTTTCCGGGCTGTGTGGCCGTGTTCTGGCAGTTCTGGTTCCTAACGTTTCGCCAGTAGCTGTGGCTGGCATCTTCAGAGGACAGGAGCACAGCTAGAAGATTCTCTCTGTGCCCAAGTTGGTTTGCCACTGCTGCCTTCTGGGATTTTTTCTCAACTTCCCAGTCTAGCCAACAGCTAAAGTTTTAAGAAGAATACAGCGATGTCCATGGGGGTGGGTCAAAAAGGTCAAGATGGCATCTGTGTAATAGAAACACCACCCCTTTTTAATGTACACATGTAAAAAGGGATCAGAGTTCCAATCATGTGGTTGCAGCTGCCATTTTGACTTTTTTGAGCACCCCATAGATGCCCCTGGAAGGATCCCATCCAAGTATTAACCAGGCCAGATCTTGCTTAACTTCTGAGTGCAGAAGATTGGTCAAGTATTACCACCTGAACTGTTGAAACATTTCTTTGATCTCAGGAGACAAAAATAATAAGCAATGCTAGGAAAATTGCTTCTTAACTCTCTGCCCATTCACATTTTTTCCCACCTTTTACTGGGTACAGATGAAAAAATGTCATCTTTTCTCTATCTTTCCCTGATTACAAGCACTTTCAGTGTCATTGCCCTGCTTTGGATAATAAGGGGAAATGAAGCAATAGTTGCATCAAGTTATCTTGATTCTGCATCAAGGTATCCCAGACCTCTGCTCTGCTCTGCTCTGCTCTGCTCTGCTCTGCTCTGCTCTCCTGTCCTGTCCTGTCCTGTCCTGTCCTGTCCTATCCTATCCTATCTGAAGTAGATTACAAAGGCTTTATGGGTGTGTTATGCAAAGAGCAAAACTGCAGTAGGGATACACTTTGTGGATTTTCCACCCTGTGAGTTAAAAAACACCCTTTTGAGGATGAAAACAGTGTTACTGAAAGAAATAAGGAAGAAAATATCATTGCAAAGACATTGCAGATATAGAGACTTCAAGCAAGTGTGTGTAGACAGACAGACAGATTTGGTCTCCTGGAAGTGCAATATAATCCTTGAAGCATGCCTCCCCAATTTTACTGGTATGCAGATGAGCAAAAAAATTGAAAGTGCTTTGTACATTAAAAATATAATAAAACCACTGAATAATGAAGGCTTGAGTCACATTTAGGCAACATTAGAACTTCAACAGGCTCTTTCTTTCGTTTACAAATGATTAATAGGCAACAGTGTTTATAAAGTCATGTTGCTCTCAGCCTTTTGTTTCTGTTGTGGGTGAAGTTGTTTGAACTGGGTTGGAGGAAAAAATGGGTATATGCATCTCAGTACATTTTGTTCCTTCAGCAAGTTTGGTTTATACTCTCCTCAGTATGCTTTTAATTGTCAGTTGGGTTTGTAATAAGTTTCCTTCTTTTTCTTCTAGGGCAGCTTCACTCTAAATGTCGTGTTGGCTCTGAGAAAAAGATGGAGGATAATATTGAGTGCTGCTCATGATTTGTGCAGAAAGGTACTTCAGGATTTTAGAGTGAATCTTTTGTTCCAAACTCCAGATGTGCATGGATTGCTGTGAGTTTAAGGTGGGTCAAATGACCCATTAGAATCCCTTTCAGCTCTGTTATTCTTGACTCTAAGATACCTGGGAATAAATGCATCAATAAATAGGCCTGGCAAAAGACAATTGATAAGATGGGGATCAGCTTCACTGGCAACTTGAATGGGCCAAAGAAGAGTAAATGATGGGCAAAAATGATTCATTTCTCCCATGCGCACATGTACACATATACAGTATACTAGATAAAGTGAAAAGACAGATTGCCCCTGTAAATTGTCATTTGGCTGTTCACACAGCCAATCTATGACTGAAATTTCTTTTAGCAGGCAAATAGAAATTAATTGAAAGGACATTTTGTATACTGTGCATCACTGTGGCTCACTAAAACCGCTTCTGATCAAGCTCATCAAACTTATCTTCTAAGGATGGCCTCTTGCCTAGGATGAAACTAAGAAAAAGTGTACAAATATATTCACATCCACCCTCCTATGTGACAGTTCAGCATGAATTTGAATAAGAACAAATACAAAAGTGTTAAGACTCCATATACCACTGAAATCATTGGCTTGGGTTGTAACAACTCTACCCACAATAGGTGAGTTTGTTTGTTTCAACAGTTGTTCCTCTTGCAGGTGGGAGCTGTGTAATTTGCAGGGGATTTTCTTCTGTGCTTTTTGTAGGAAAGAAGTGAATTGCCCTACTTCAACTGAGAGGCACAATGAGGGAACATTCTGGATATTCTTTTTCGGCAACCCCAACCATTCAGAGCACTCAATCACATCAGTGATTTCCATCTTGGCTGGGGAATGATTCAGCATTTCTCCCTGTGACAAAAGCAAAAAGGCTGGGAGAATAAGAAAAATTAAGGTGGGAGTGAAAACAGGAAAACAGCAACAGACACTGTGTTCTTTCACAATATGAGAAGAACACTGACTTGTATGCTACCTGCATCTGAATCCTTTTCGTATGATAGCTATTAATGATCCAGGCTAGTCTTATAATTCAAAAGGCTAATGTGTCTCTGTGAGAAGAAGGTAGCTTCCTCCTGAATGGAAAGGTACAGTTCTGACTAGCCCAGTCCTGCTCTTCAGTTAGCAAGGCTTGGGAGCCTTTGCAGGAGTGATCTTAAAAATCCAGCCGGTACACAAATTGCAAGAGAGAGGAAGCCATTTCATTCAGAACCCAAGGCCTTCATTAGGCAGAACATTCCATTGTCAACTTTGCTGTGCCAATGTAGGAGACGTACTCTGTGGGGGTGTTAGCAACAATGGGATAACCTGAATTCATTTCCCAACTCAAGGTGGCATTTTGGAATTGGAGGACTGGACATTGATGGCATGGAATGTACTAATAGGAGTAATTTGGACATTTGTTGGTTTACAGAGCAGTTTAGAGGCTCATTAAGCCAAGCATCTGCATTGCCATCTTTGGCTCTAGGGTGGGTTCTTGGTTCAAGCAGTGAATAGAGAGAGAGAGACAACAACCACTGTTCCTAATTTGACCACCAAGGGCCATGGAATATGGGGGAGGGTTTGGGAGGCATAAAAAACTCTCCCAAAAGATTGAAAAAATGGGGGAATGGGATAGAATGAAGTGGCTGAAAGGTAGAATCACCCATATACTGGTTGTCAAAGGACTGTCCTCTATTTGAAGGGATGTCTTGTCTAAATCTGATTTAAAGAAAATCATCAGAGACAAGAGCAAGAACTATTGATATTGCCTCTCAACACGTAGCAGACTGAATAGGCAGACAGGTCACCTGGTCACCATTTCCTCCAGTACTGTGAGTCATACTGTATTCCTAGGTTTTTTGCATTCTGAGTGTGTGTCAATATACTGCATGTATCTTAGTTGGTGGGATGTGGGCAGACTACAGTGGTATTATCTAGATTGGAAATTCAGACTTACATAAAGTATCATAGCTTGTAAGAGGTAAAACTAAGCTTTGATTGCCTGTGTGGCATTCTGCCCAAAATGCACCCACACTTACTGGTATTGTCATTACCTTTGTCAGAGAATGTTGCATGGGACACCTGTACTGATAACACAATCTACATGTTTTTTCTCCCTTACTAAAAAGTGCAATATTCTGAATGAGATCCCAGGACAAAATTATTCTCATAGGTAACATGAATGAATGGTTGAGAATAGGGAAAGGAATACAGATAAAATGATAGGGTTAGGGTTAGGTCCATTTGGAGGTTCAGTAATTAATATAAGTGGTGACTGATGAGTTTGGTATGTGCTTTAAGTATGTCTGTTCATATATATATGTAAATGGCAAAGGAACAAAGATATCTAAAAACATGACTGATTTGATTGCTTATGATGAAAAATTAAGAGCATTAGCGAAGGATATAAGGGTGATGAAAGATTCTGAATGTGGGATAAACTGTTATTTTGTAATGACAACAGTGGATTTTGAGAAAAATGGACATGAAAGAAAAGGGAAAGAAGTGGGGGGGGGAAGAGACAGAATGCAGGAAGAGTACCTACAGTATGAGTACTGTGTGAAAAGGTATTAGAACACAGATTAATGTTCCAACAGAATGAATAGAAAGTGGATGCAAATAAAGAAGATGGATAAGCTACTTAGTTATATAGAAGTGAGGATTGGATGTGTCGGAGAAATTATTTTTACTTATAAGTAAGTTGAATGCCATGGGAATGGGATATTTAAGAAGTGTTAAGGTAAAGAAGAGATTGGGTCTGTTGGAGTCTTAAAAGTTAGTAAAAGAACTCCAAGCAGCAAACAACAATCTTGCAGAGTAGAAGCGTGAACCCAAGGAAGACTTGCACATAAGGCTTAATTGCGTTCAGAAATAAATCCAGTCTTCACACATTAGTTAGATGAAGAAAAATAAAGATAGCTTACATTTATTCTGTAGATCTGGTTACAAGTAGATTCATTGTAGAAAACCACTTAATCATCTCTGGTGTGTGCAAGCGAGATATTTGGAGACCTGCATTTTAGCGGTCCTCCTGTTTGTGTGTGTGCTGGAAGAGGAAAAGATGGAGACTGAATCTCCAAGACCGAGAAGAAGCAGGAAGTGGAAATCAGGTGACCCAGGAACATCCCACAAACACAGTAGAGACATGTTTTACTAGAAAAGCCCCTCCTTTATGCTTGTGAGACAATGCTGTTGATTCCTGATAATCCCAACAGGGTCAAGAATGAATGAGTTGAGCAGAAGGGGAAGACTAAGAAAGTTGTGGTTGAATAGAGTTGATGAGATCTTCAAAAGGAGAAAAACAAGAAGCTTAAAAGACAAAAGGCAATGTAGTGGTGTATTGATTTAGTGTGATCAAAGACGGTTTGTAAGGATAAGAAGATATGGAGAAGTATATTGCATTGTGTTTGTATAAAATAGGTTTAGCTATTTTTATTTTTGTTTCATATTTCATTATTTTTGCTTACTATATCTTACTCTGTTTCTGCACATTGCATGATGATGATGATGTGCCATCAGGCTGGTGTCAACTGTTAGTGACTGTATAGACAGATTTTCTCCAAGATGTTCTATCCACAATGTGATCCTTCTGTCTATGATCTCTTTTGTCAGTCAGCTGAGGTAGTCTTTCCAGATGAAGGTGTAAGGCACAAATTCAAACGTTTATCTTGGTGTTGAAGTTACAAAAGCCCAGAACAGAGAATCCTATGGTTCTTGAGAGTGTCAAATGACAGAGTGTCACGGAGTGTCATTTGTGTAAAGGAAGCTTATCCTTAATTTGTTGTATATCACTCTGCAATAACGCAGTGGACATGCCCTGAATTAGTGTGCCCAGGTAAACATACCAAGCCTGCAAAATGGTGTAGCCGTCTATGCAAGGCTGGAAAGGGGTGAAAAAAGTCCTGCGGTTTTTCTTAAAATCAAAACAGACCCTTTGCTTCAAACAGAGCAGCTAGCGAGTTTGGAATTTCTGCTTATCTATGCCAGCTGCAATTTTTGCAAAGGGGACAGGACATTTGAGGGCAATGTTTGTCTGTTTTCTATGTAACTGTGTTTCTATTCCTGCATAATTTGTATTATTATGTATTTGTATGTATCTGAATAAAACATTGCATGAAGTGTATATTGTGCATTACATATGTGCAACAAGTGTTTTTAAACCATTTCTAGTTTCTGGATGACTATTGGTTGTAAAAACTGTAACTTGAACAGTGTAAATTAATACATGTACTAACCATTTTTGTTTCTGTTTCTGTACAAATGTATTTTACAGCTTTGAACAACTTCCATCATTGTTTGCATTGTGTCGAAATCCAATTTGGAGGGGTGTCAGATTTCTCATATGAGATTATCAAATTGGGTTTCTCTACAAAGCAAAATATTTTGGCAAATTGCATCCTTTACAAAGCAAAGGCCTCTCATGGTGACGTGAAGTGCAGGTGCAAGATAACAACGGTCACGTGTGTATTGTTATGGCTAGTTTCTGGATCTTCCCATGAGAACAAATCCTCCTGATTTCCTCTGTGGGAAGCCTTGCCCTGTGAGATCAAGGAGGGGGGGAACTCAGTGCTTAGATGCAGCACTGCTACCCCATAGCAGGACATGCTATGTGCTTTAGGCCTAATGCTTTAGGCCTGGTGTGTGTCACAGCTAACTTTCAGCCAATCAGAAAGCTAGAAGAACTGAATATACAACCATGCAAAATGGTGTTCTATGCTTCTTGATTTCTAGTGTCTTTTAGCCATGTAGTTCTTCACGTGTTCACTTCCCGTGGACTGGGCAGAGTTTGCTATGCCTGGCTTTGGGTATAGGCCATGGCAGGAACTCTGGCCCTGGGATCAATACACGGAACTCTGCTTATAAGTTTGTTTTGTTTTTCCTTTGACAATGCTGTACCATGTATATTCAACTTTCCTTTTTGCGATAATGTGATTGTATATACATTATTGCCTTATGCTACCAGTAAACACTGTTAGCCCTACAAGCTGCATTCTTGTCTGTTTATTCTCAAGCCTCAAGTTTTTTTTCCCCTTTAGGCCAGCGTACATCCCATCACCTTCTTCTAACAGGGCTCCCATCACTGCTGTAATTGAGTCCATCTACCTTGCTGTTGGTCATCCTCTTTTTCTCTTTCCTTCCACATTTCCCAGCATTACTGTATAGATTTCTCAAGAGAATTAGGTCTTTGTACAATGTGTCCAAAATAAGATAATTTGAGCCTAGTCATTTGTGCCTTGTGTAAGAACTCTAGATTGATTTGTTCTATGATCCATGTATTTGTTTTCTTAGCTATCCATGGTACTTTTAGGAGTCTTCTCTAATACAAATGTTCAAAAGCATCAATACTTTTTCTATCCTATTATTCAAACTCCATTGGAGTTGGGCAGCTAATAAGTTTAAACAAACAAAATAAATAAAAAGTTGACTTTTGCTTCCATAGAGTGTCACAGGGGAAGCCATTGCCTGCATGATTTCTGTAACTTGCAACATGATTGCAGGGATGCAGATTTCCAGATACTAGGTATGTGAAGGAAATGCCTCTTGTTGAAAAAGAGATCCCCCTCCCCCTCCCCTCCCCTCCCCTCCCCCTCCCCCTTCCTCCATATCAGAAACTTTGTGGCTCCAGCAGCTTCTCAAACTTCATTCTTTTACACATTAGGTTGCTCAGCATACTGTGATGGTGAATTCTCATTGCAAAAGCCAGTCAATGCTCCCATAGTGATGTAAGTTTTTTCCACAATGGAAATTCCCATTTTCAAATTTCCATTTCATTTGATGAAGTGGCAGTGATACAGGCAGGAAGATACTAGAAGTTTAGGTTATGAGAAATTAAGGAAGGAGAAAATAGAACTATGAAATAAAATGAGTAAATGGGATGAAAGAAAAGGCATCATCCTTTTTATCAGGCTAGATGGCATTGATAATAAGATAGGCTTCCCTGGTAGACTATTCAGGCTTCCTCATTAATACATTCCTTAGTTTGGCCCGAGCAGTTAAAAGCTTCTTTGCACATTTTTCTTTTGACACCTTCTTCTGATTTATTTGATCCTCTCTCAGCTTTTCCTTCTTACTTCCTTTAAGCTTCTTCCTTTGTGTTGCTTTCATTAAACATAATCAGTATTTTATTATCACCTTGCAGGGAAGCCAAGACCTGGGGAAAATGGGTGAAAACAATGGCTATGTTTAGTCTTCAGACACCTGAAAGCTGTCATGCGGAAGATAGAACAGAACTGTCCCATACAGAAGAACTAGGAGATTTGGATAGACATTGTAGGGATGAATATCTTATCTAACAATTAGGAGAAATCTCCTAAAAGTAAGAGATGTTTGATAGTGGAACACTGTGTTTTTGTAATAATTTTATGAAACATTATAATTAAAAAGATACAAACTAATACAAACTAAAAGAAAAAGAAAAGAATAAAAAGAAAAAGAAAAAAGAAAAAGTGCAGAAAAGAAGAAAAATAGAAAGAAAATAGAAAAAGAAAAAATAAGAATATAGTAAAGAGAAAGAAAAGAAATATATTTCTTTATATATTTCTGGAACAGGTGTTTTGGGAAATGGAGGGATCTCTACTGGAAGTGTTTAAGCAGAATCTGAGTGCCCACCTACCTCAGATTGAAGGGAAATATTTCTAATTTATAGAAGCACAGCTAAAAGCAGAAACAACTTACCTGCCAAAGCAGGATATCCTCTGGTACTAGGTTGGTCTTTGTGGAAAAAGATGCTTCTGGTTTGTTAATTTCTTACCCAGGGTTTAAAGATTATGTACTGGCAATGTGTTTTAGCACACTGTTTGGAGGCAGCTATTGGAAATGTTGCAAGCAGTTAATTAAAGTGTGTTCTTTCTTTATAAATCTAGTACTGCTACAGAATGTACAGGTGATGTTTCCATAGCAATCCCCTTGTCACATATCCATTCCGTTCAAGGGGCCAGCTGTTTTCCTGTCTTGATGACCTGACTGGTACAAGCCGTTTTTCCAGAGATTTGATTAAGTTTTGCAGTCGACCTGAATCAAGTGGTGCTCAAAATATTGAATGTGAGGCAGTCAATAGGAAAAAAAGTAAATAGGGCAATAACTGCTCTGCGCATATGCTGAAGCATCTGTAGAAAAATGCATGGTAACATTTAAAAGCTCAAGGATGTTCAACTGAAAGTGAATAGGGAAGAATGATGTTAATTCTATTTGTTGCCACTATAATACAGCATGAAGCTTTCCAGATGACCAGCTCATTAGTTATCTGAACATTTATAACGGAGGACCAAATGTGGTGTCTATATATTTTTTATATTTCTATGGTGACATTCATAGTGTTTCATTTGCCCACAGCTCAGGATGGGGAATGTTGGGATCCTCGTTAAACAGACCCATCAGTCAGTGTTGCTTTCCATGATCTCCAAGCTAGCCAATTTATTGTCTTTGTGACATGTCATCCTCCACACTGTATCAATGTGTGAGTTCTGAACTGAAAAATACGTTCCCTCCAATTATCTAAACCATGGTTAGCTGGTTAAGCAAAAGAAGATCTGAGTAACTGTACTATGGTCAGGGAAGAAATGGCAAAGACTCACAGGGAAACCTGGAGGGTCTGTGAGTGGTAGAAAATATTATCCTGGAAAAAATATCACCCACCTCGAAAGAAAAAAGTGCTATGCAACGTTTCGACATTGGGATTCGAATCATTGCAGAAATGGGGTGAGTTATTGATGAAAAATAGACTTTCTATGTCTATTTAGAAAACAAACTTGAGCACCCCCTCCCCAAATTGGGATGTTTCCCCCCTTAATTAACAACCATGAGGATAATGGGAGCAAAGATGCAATGATGGGAAAAATAATTTCCCTGGAAAATATGGGAATAGACTTGCTAAATTAGGATCCCATCCAGTTGAAATTCCATCTCAGATGGTAGCTCATGGATGCATCTAGGAAGCCTACAAATAGAGATCAAGGGAGCACTCCTTTCTTGTTGCTAGTGTCTTCCCCTGCACCTAGCATATAGAAGTGGACTGTCCCATATGTCTAAAGGCAGCACCCAGTTATCTGTTGGAATTCAGCAAATCAAGCATGCCTCATTAGCATATGGGTGATTGCTCTAGGAGGCAAACTCTGTGCTAGAGGAAGTTGCTTGTTGCCCCTCCCACTTTGTCTCTCTCTCTGATTCTTCCACCGATGGGGTAGGATGCACATGCCTTAGCTCTTTCCATGGAGAGGCCATGTGCTAGGCCTCAACTCCAGAGGCTTTTTCCCCTTTCTCCACGCAGCCTCTGGCAGCAAACAGGGCCTAATCTTGTTTAATGTCAGATAACGAACCAAGGAAATAATCTATTTCTAAGAAATTTTATCTGGACTTTGGATTTAAATTAATTGGCTTTGAACATGAGTCCACGTAACTTAATGCTTCTGAAGACACATCTTCTCCCTCCCTTGCGTATATGGATTACTCTCTTTTATTTATTTATTTAATTTTTATCCCTCCTTTATTATTTTTATAAATAACTCAAGGCGGGGAACATACCTAATATTCATTCCTTCCTTCTATTTTCCCCACAACAGCACCCTATGAGGTGAGTTGGGCTGAGACAGAGTGACTGGCCCAAGGTCACCCAGCTGGCTTTCATGCCTAAGGTGAGACTAGAACTCACAGACTCCTGGTTTCTAGCCCAGCACCTTAACCACTAGACCAAACTTCCTTCATTCTTGTGTATTTTTTAAAGAAATCATTCCTGCCCATCAGTCCCTTGAGCAAAACAGAGAATGGGGACACCTCTCTTATCCCATCTTCCTGTGGGGGTTTGCCTTGTTTATTTATTTATTTATTTATTTATTTATTTATTATTTCAATTTATTCCCCGCCCATCTCCCTTGCAAGGGACTCTGGGCGGGTTACAACAATTGAAAGTTTAAAAACTATACAAAAACAATATTTAAAATACATCCAATAATAATAATAATTTACATAAAATCCAAGATGGATTGGGGACCGTAGGATGGATCGTATTACTACGGGGCCAGCCAACCCCAGGAGGCACTGCCGCCTCTGTCGTCCCAGGCCCGGCGGCAGAGCCAGGTCTTAAGGGCCTTCCAAAAGGCCAGGAGTGAAGGGGCCAGTCTCACCTCTGGGGGCAAGATATTCCATAAGGCGGGTGCTATCGCAGAGAAGGCACGTCTCCTGGACCCCGTTAGATGGAATTCTCTTGTTGAGGGGGTCCAAAGCATGCCCTCTCTGCATGCACGGGTGGGGCGGGCCGACGTTATCAGGACGAGACGGTCCCTCAGGTACCCTGGCCCTATGCCATATAGGGCTTTAAAGGTAATCACCAACACCTTGAATTGGACCCGGAAGCAAACTGGTAGCCAATGCAGCTTGTGTAGCAGAGGTGTTACATGTGCCGATCTCATGGCACCCATAACTGCTCGCGCCGCGGCATTCTGCACCAGCTGAAGCTTCCGGATACTCTTCAGGGGTAGCCCCATGTAGAGCGCATTACAGTAATCTATACGGGAGATGACAAGGGCGTGACTGAATGTTCGGAGGGCCTCCCGATCCAGGAAAGGGCATATCTGGCGCACCACACAAAGTTGTGCAAAGGCCCTCCTGGCCATGACTGCCACCTGCTCTTTGAGCAGGAGTCGCGAGTCCAGGAGGACCCCCAGATTCCGCACTGGATCCGAGCGAGGTAGTGCCACCCCACCCAGAACCAAACATGACAACTTCCCGGATTTAGGGGGGCCATTAATCCACAGCCACTCCGTCTTACCAGGGTTCAGTTGAAGCCTGTTGTTCCCCATCCAGACCCCCACAGCCTCCAGACACTGAGATAAGGCATCGACCGCATCACCTACTTCACCCGGGATGGAGATGTATAACTGGGTATCATCAGCATATTGGTGATACCTCATCCCATGGTGACGGATGATCTCGCCCAGCAGCTTCATGTAGATGTTGAACAGGAGAGGAGAGAGAACCGACTCCTGCGGCACCCCACAAGTCAGGGGCCGCGGGTCAGCCCTCTCCTCCCCTATCAACACCGACTGGGAACAGCCCCGGAGGAAGGAGGCGAACCAGCGCAAAACTACGCCGCCCACCCCCAACTCCCTGAGCCGTCCCAAAAGTATACCATGGTCGACAGTATCGAAAGCCGCTGAGAGATCTAAGAGAGCTAGGATGGACGCACTCCCTCCATCCCGCTCTCGCCAGAGATCATCGATAAGCGCGACCAATGCGGTCTCCGTCCCATATCCCGGCCTGAAACCTGACAGGAAGGGGTCTAGATAATCCGTTTCCTCCAGAATCCTCTGGAATTGCCACGCCACCACCTTCTCAACCACCTTTCCCAAAAAGGGAAGGTGGGAGACTGGGCGAAAATTGCCCAGGATGGTAGGGTCCAGGGACGGCTTCTTGAGGAGGGGGTGCACCAGCGCCTCCTTAAAGGCCTCCGGGAACACCCCCTCACTGAAGGACAAATTAATCATCGCCCGGACCCATCCACATGTCACCTCACTGGCCGATTTCACCAGCCAGGAGGGACAAGGGTCAAGCTGGCATGTGGTGGCGTTCACAGTCCGGAGGATCCTGTCTACTTCCTCAGGTGCAACAGGATCAAACTGTTCCCAGATAACATGGTAAGTACAAGCCTCTGGCATCTCCACAGATCCTGTCTCACGCTTGGAGTCCAACTTGGAATGAATCTGAGCGATTTTATCCTGCAGATGCTCAGAAAACTCTTCCGATCGGCCCTGTAGGTGGGTCTCCCTCTGCTCCCGACCCAACAGTGATCTTGTAATTTTAAAAAGGGCCGTCGGGCGGCATTCTACAGATGCAATAAGAGCGGAGAAATATTCACGTTTCGCCGCTCTTACCGCCACAAGGTAGGCCTTAACTGCGGCTCTGGATTGTGTTCGGTCAGATTCAGTCTTCGTCTTTCTCCAGCGGTGCTCTACACGTCTCTTAACCCTCTTCAAGGCCCTTAACTCTTCGGTAAACCACGGAGAGCGGCGGGCCAAGCAGGGCCGGAGAGGTCGCATAGGCGCGATCTTGTCCAGGGCTCCGGCCGCGGCCCTATTCCAGGCCGCGGCCAGGAGCTCGACTGGACCATGAAGCAAGTCCTCGGGAATAACCCCCAGCTCCTTCTGAAACCTCACTGGGTCCATCAGTCGCCAGGGGCGGACCAGTCGAATAGGTCCTGCCTCCCTGCGGAGTGGGGCAGCACAAGAGAGTCTAAGGGTCACCAGGGCGTGGTCTGACCATGACAATGGGGAAAGATGTAACTCTCCCCTCAGATCACATTGCCACTGCTCAGACAAGAAAACTAAGTCCGGGGTGAGACCACTGTCCTGAGTCGGGTCACAAATAATCTGAGACAGGCCCATAGCTGCCATGGTAGCTATGAACTCCCGAGCCGCCTCAGAGTCCCATCCCAGAGATGGCAGATTGAAGTCCCCCAGAACCATAAGTCTGGGGAACTCCACTGCCAACCCCGAGACAGCCTCGAGCAGCTCAGGCAGAGAGGTTGCTACGCAGCAGGGAGGCTGGTACAGCAGCAACACTCCCAACTGTTCTCGTGAACCCAACTTGAAAAACAGGGTCTCACATCCGGTCACTTGTGGAGCAGCGCCCCTGAAGGCCACAAGGGACTCTCTGATGACAACTGCCACCCCTCCTCCCCTGCCCCAGTGTCTCGGCTGATGCCAAACCTGAAACCCGGCTGGGCAGATTTCCGAGAGGGCCACTCCCCCCTCTGGTGCCAGCCAGGTCTCGGTAATACACACCAGGTCGGCCCCCTCATCCGTGATCAAGTCACTTATAAGGGGGGCTTTGTTGTTCACCGACCTGGCATTCAACAGCAGCAGCCGGAGACCGGAGCCCACGAGGATCTGCTTACCAGGGCCTGGGTGTGAACACGGGGGGCCGGAACGCACCACCGGTAACAAACACCGGGGGCGCCTTCCCCAAAGATGGCTTGCCCTCCGGTTCCCATCATACCGTCCCCTGCCCGTCACCACCCGAATCAAATGGCCTGCCATATAGCCCCCAGAGATTCCCAGTTCTGACCCAGTAGCCTCCACTCCCAGGCCTCCGGAATTCTTAGGCTTAATTAAGAGTCCCTTATCCCAACCATCCATCATGTACTCCCACACACTCTTGGGCAGTGGTAAGACCCCCCAGTGCACCAGCTCTCGCTCTCGGCACTGGTAGGGTCTAGCACCACCCCACTCACACCCTGCACCTCTCCCCCAACTTCTCTCACTGGTCGGGGAGAGGTACCAACATTCACCACAATCACTCCTGCCCCACCTGACTCTCACCCAGGGGGTACTCTTCCACACTCATACAATCTTACCCCCCTCCCTCGTCTCTCACCCGGGGGGGTCCACATTCACACCAAGGGACTCCTCCAAGTTCTCTGCCGCCTTAGCTCAATGGTGTTAGTCCGAGCAATTGTTATTATTCTTATGCCCTGATCAACAGGGCTATCAGTCCGGCCTCCGTCCCATCCGCGTCTTCCAGGGCCGCCGGGTTCGCCACCAGTTCCAAACAGCTCCCACATCAGGAGCCTCCGGGTCTTTCAAATCCAGGGATTTGATTGAAATCCAGGGATTGTCTTTCTAATCCAGGGATAGAGCATGTTTGAGGACTTGGGGTCTCTCCAATGTAGCCTTCTGACCTCTCAGAGGATAGCAGAAAGCCATCTGATGACTCCATTTGGCCCATTTTATTTGGGTGTGTATGTGTGTGTTTGCATGTGTGTAGAAAATTAAGGGTGGGAATGGGAGTAGAAAGCTGTCAGGAGGCAAATTACTTCCAGTCCCACCCTTAACAACACTCCCGCCCCTCCACACCTAAAATGACAGATTTAGGGCTGATGTGAGGAAAGTTTTGGAGGATCTTAAGTGTGGAGATGGGAGTGGTATATTGCCTAGAGGTTTCCTACTCCTATGCCCACCCTTAAAATGCTGTCAAAATGCAAGGAAGAGCCAAAGTTGTTCAAGAAACTGGGAATTTGGGCTAGTTTGGAGTTCTGTTTAAAGGTGAAAATGAGAGTGAGAGGCCTAATCCAGCAGGTACATTCTCATGTTTTCCCTTTTAATTCTAAAGGGGGAAGAAACCACCTATATTCCACCATTTTACTACTGAATTTCAGTGCCTTGATTCAAGGTGCTGCAGGTCTGTAGGCAGGCCATGAGTTGCCCTCTTCTGCTCTGATAAGTTTGTGGTAAAGCATACTATTGAAGATGGGGAGGCAGGCTGGCAGGAAGAGTTGCAGCAATTGCCGGAAGATGCTGGAATGATTAAAGGTGGGTGAGCTGGTGAGAAGATGCTAGGAAGGTGGAGTGATAATGTAACTTGTTGTCTAATGCACATAACATCCCTGAATGTAATACCAGCAGTCTTCTACTTCTCAGTTAATGTGTCTAGGATTGCACTGTCAGTATCCGTTGGGGTAAATTCTACCAGCAGGTAATAATAGTACTTTTCAGCTGCCTTAACTGAAGAGGCTGACAACTTGAAGAGGCTGACAACTAGTTAACTTAACTAGGTAGATTGAAAAATGAAGCAAACTTGTCTGATTAATTAGATATTAATTAGTCTTCCTTAGAACTCCCCAGAAGAACTCAGTGCTTCTTTTTGTATGCAGTCAACATGCTCGTAGTGTGCCTACTTTGGAGCCAGCTTGATGATGCTTCCCATGACCTTATCTGCATAGTTGGAGAGAGGAAAAACATGTTTCTAAAAAATCAACTAAAAACAACATAACTTGGCCTTGAAGCAAGGACCTTTTCAGTAACTGTGTTGCAAGTATTTGCGTCAAGCAGCTGGATAGCCAAGCAGAAGCTTTCTCTACCAACCTCTGTGTTGAAAAGGTACATTGAGAAACCTGATGTGGGATGATTTGCAGAAGTTCTGGCACCTAATACAAAGAGCAGTGGTGCTGTTTCTCCCTGTTCCATTCTTTGCCTTTTCTGACAATATTTATAGAATCTTTCCTCCAGTCAATATATAACTTCTTTGCTGTTTTCTCAGTTCCCTTGTTGCAAGGGTACTTGGGTTGCTGTGTTTCTGTCTCATTTCTAGGGAAATTGCTCATGATTTGTTTTGCTTTTGATAAGTTTGAATTTTGCCTGCTCTTTTCAATACCCCTTGAGAATATTGATTTTAGGCCAAGGAAAGGGTAACTGGTCAACACACAGGGTATAAGGCTAAAGCAAAAGGAAATTGAAATATATGGTATGCCTGCTTCTGCATTTGTAGCTTGTCCTATCATGGGAGAAAGTTATTGGTCTAATATATAATATTTATATGATGCCCTTTATTCAGAGGATTTTTATTTATTTAAATAAATTTATATGGCTGCCCATCTTGCAATAGGTAATCTGGGCAGCTAACTACATTAAAAACTCAATAAAACAATCAAGAACAGTAACAATAAATATACATATAGTGGTAGCCAAGGACAATAACAGTTACAAAAATAACACCAACCCCATCCACCTCATGGTGGGTAATAATCCATAAAAACAAAACAAAACAGTAAAACCAAGTGCTCTCTCTTTGGAGAGAATAAGGGTGAGTCATTTTCTCTAGCTAGGTTCTAACCATGAGTTGTTTACCTTTAGCTTCCTTAACAAAAGATATGCCAAGCCCCAGACTATTAATGGCATTTCACCCATTCTTCTAGCTCCATAAACCACCTTCTCTCTGAAAACACAGAGCAACACTCTATCTTATACTAAGTCAAATCTATGCTCTTACTAGCTTGTTCAAGAGGCTCTACTCTGATAGAAGTGTAGCTCTTCTCAATCTCAGGTGGAGATCTTCTCTAGCTTTGCTTCCATCACCATAACCTTCACCTTGAGATGCCAGAGGGACAACATGTTCATCTCCCGCCCTTGGTAGCTAGAATTTTACATAGACAAATTTTCCAAGTTGGGACAAGTAGAGATGTGAGCCAAGTGGCTTGGGATTTCTACCCTATTTTGTCAAAATAGGCCTGCCAAATTGTCTAGGAACACACAGAAGGGTTACTACTTTTGAAATGAATGGGATGCTACTGAGATCACATTTTTTTTTAAACAGAGGGATTAAAAATCATAACCACCATTACCACTACCACCAGCCACATTCAAACAGTCCCCCAACTGTTAATGAACAGATCCTATGGCAAACCTTAGCTATGTAATCTGATTTCCAAGTATTAGGTTCTAGTCAAGAATTTGTACAGACAATCTGTATTGCTATTGTGTGTCTAGAAAGAACAAGCCAGTTGCAGATAAAATTGAATAGCCTTGAAAGTAATCACGTTAGTGGGATAACCCCATATCAGTAATTACATAAAGCTTAGGAAATGCTTACTTGTTCCTACCTTACAGTTTCTTGTCTATTTCAAGTGAGCTCCCTCTCCTTGAAGGCTATATTCCAGGTTGGACTTTAAGTCCAGACCTTGGAATAATAATTGGGCATCAAAGAGACTGGTGTTTTTTTTTTAGAATTTCCTATTTATTATTCCCTCTCCCCCACATTTTTTGTTAGTTGAACTGGCTGTTTTCTTCCTCAAGGTCTGAACTAGAGAACGTTCATTCATCCAAACAGCACATGAATGTTAAGCCTCTGCTTTTCCCTGTGGTACTTAAATTTATAGTCTTGTTTCTCTGGAAAAGAATCCCAGTTATGAACCTGTTTCCTCCCTTCACCTTACTCAAACATAAAGATAATGAAAGCTAGAATGGACAGTTTCTTCTCTGCATAGAGAAAATACAGTCCTGAAGTTATGATATGTATTTTTGTTGTTGTTGTTGTTGTTGTTGTTGTTGTTGTTGTTGTTGTTGTTATCAAACACACCAATTTCTTCTGAGTCGGTATTCTTTAACCTTACCTCAGTTCAACTAAGCTGGCAAATGGCCCATCTGTAGACATCTGTGCTGTTCAGTAGATACTCTTACAGTGTTGGGGAGGGAAAATTATATATCTTTGCACTGCAATTACAGCACTGTTTTGTCATATGGATACAGCAGTGCATACTCAGCTCTTCCCCTTTGCCCATATTCTTTTTTTGTTCGTGGCCCTTACTTTCCTTAGCTTGTAGCAAGCTATCTCATATCCCACCCAGAAGGATAAGTGACTGTTGCCTTGTGCTGAATGACGCAGATCCATTTCCTGCTATAGCTTTTCCAGCCAAGAGTAGTCAAACATAGTGCTAACATCAGAAAGATGTATTCTGTAATATTTGAAGCAAGTACAGTATAAGGCAATTTTGATTTTATTCCCAATGGAGATACCCCTCTGGAGAGGCAGCTGTATGAAAAAGGAAGTATCATGACTTGTGGAAAGGGATAGCCATCAGCTATGAGAATGACCATAAAAAAATGTTTGTTGACCAATTTAAGACATTATTTGATTTATCAATTAGAAAGCTACTTAGTGTTGATTTACTGCTGTAAAGGTTGTATCATAAACATTTACTGGCTCAAATGGAAGACATATCAATCTTGGGTCCCCTCCCCCTCTTTTTCCATTAGCTGCATCTGTGCTAAATCCTGCATATGCTGATGGATTCTCATAATCCGCTTGCTATGACGCTAGCATACTTACAGGGCCATCCTGCTATTCCCTTTCAGGATAAGCAACATTATGTGAAGTGCAGAAAAGGAGTAGTAAATAGTAGCAAAAGGGAGTGAAGGCATGAAATAAGAGGAAAAAAGGAACTATAGCTAAATCTAGTTTACACCACCACCATTCACTCTAGCTCTCTGTACCTTTTGATCCTTGCAAACCATCCTTGCTTCCATCATGTCCATCTACTCAATCATACTTTGCCTTTTGTCTTTAAACTCAGCTCTCTTTTTTTCAGGTCCTCATCAATTCCATTTAACCATAACTTTATTGGTCTCCACCGCCCCATCCTTCACTCTTCCATCCTTTATTTGTTTTGTGATTCAGTCCTCATTCATTCTTTCTGTATGACAAAACCACCTCAGTATACTTTTTCTGTACTGGTCACTCACTTTTGTATTCAAACCGTATTTCTTCAGCACCCATTCCTTCTTAACCCCATTTCTTGTGGTTTTACCCCCCCCCCATTTCTTAACTAAATACATAACATTAGGACAAGTGTCATGAACACACTTGTATTAGGAAAAAAGTGTACGGAATTATGTATATCAACAAGTACGCACAAAAATGTCTATGAATTTTCATGCAAGCTTAAAAAAGACTATGAAAACAGGCATTACACTTGAATTTATGACTGGAAAAATTTGAAACTGCATGGAAGCAGTTAAAATTAACGGATTAACCCATCTCCATACAAATATATCCCTATATTGTCTCCCCAGAATGAATATACCCTCTAACCCTATCCTGCAATTTTTTCCCTTTCCAGAAGTGAGGCATAAGGAAGACATAATTTCATTATGTTAATACTGCAGAAGCTACTAGACTCCCTGCCTTTTTGACTGCCTTCACATCTGGATAGCAGCGGGAAGGAAAGAAGAGTCTCGAGACCAAGCAGCCATGGCTTTGTCCGTAGTCCAAGAAATACAGATGTCCATTTGAAGCTAATTATAGCACTCTCTTCTGCATGTTAACTCAGAAACTAGTCACGTGGTTCAATGGGCTTTATTCCTGTAAATGAGCATAAGAGTTCAGCATCAGTGTTAGAACTGTGAAAAACAGGACAACCCTGAAGCAGTAGTCATATGCTTATTTACCAGAGTAAAACCTACTGAATCCCATATGACTTAGTTTTTGAGTAAATAGTAGCAGCATGCACACAAAAAAGAGTTTTCTTTCTCTTTCATCTGTTTCTTAAATTTCCCTTTTAAATTTCCCTTTTAAATACATAAACAACCGTAGGGTTAAAATGAGGCAAATGAGCCTTTTTGTGGAATTGGAAATAGGGCCACTTTAGCCTTCTTCTGGTGTCACTTTCCATACTCGGATAGATATTTCCCAAATTCGGCATCACAAGTCTTTTGGCCCGCAGCATGCTCTGATATTCATTGTGTTCTTCTCATTCTGACAATGAGTCATTCCAGGTATTCTTCTGGCTTTGCTGTCCAATGGGCAACGCTTACACTGCCTCTTAATGCTAAAGGCTTACAGCATGAGACTTATGTATAAACTATGTAAGGAAAGCTTGCAGATGGTTACTAAATGCCATTTCCCTTCCTTTCCCTTCCCTTCTCTTCCTAGAGTTGGTTCCGAAGTTCTATCATAGTTATTTCTGCAACCTGGGTAACCTAACCAGATATAATAGGTAATCAGCACCCTTTCCTGTAATAACAAAAAGAAGCAAGTTCTAAAGCACAGGACCATCTAGGTTGGAAAAAAAAGATACTATATTCCACACACAGACAATGAAGGGGAGTGCGTTTTATTTTAATTATGAATTATAATTTACAGAAAGGGGAACAATGATTAGGCAGAATGGACATTATTTCTTTCTGATTGAAGCTTCTGATCCAATGGCCAGAATCTAGGGAGCCAAGCCTCTTTCCTTACATGCATTTAACTGTGGCACAAACATGCCCTAGAAACCCCCTCTCTAGTCCCTGGGTACTATTTGATATCAGCTGATAGTTGGGCTGCAAAACCAGACCAAACCCAATAGTCTTATCATCTGTCAAAACCAACTTCCAACCTGAGCCCCATTCCACACTAAGGAGAGTGAGTGATTTGTGGACATATCTCTGCCAGCTGGTGATATTTGGTGGGAGGGGAAGGAAATAAAGCAAGGGCACTCCACCAGTTCCTGTCCTTAGCATGCTCTGTGCACCATAAATAAGGACATTAACATTTGCTGGCATTGTACCTGAAGCAGAATAGGGAATCTACAGTAGAGGTAGCAAATGTTATGATGATACAGTTTTCTGCTGGCTCAAGGTGAAGATCCCTACAGTACTCTGGAACCAGTGGAGATCTTGGGCTCCCTCTTTGAATATCTGCAGACCCACAGCTGGAAATCTCCTTTATTTGGTTCCAGGTCTGTGAGATAATCTACCTGGTCCTTTTGTTGATCTTATATTATAAAGCACATTGCCTGTGGATTATAGAATGCAATGGCGATTACATTCTCCACTCCAAGGATAGGCAGAGGCCTGACAGACTGAAAAGAAATACTTCTCATAAAAGCATTAGGTTAGAAAACTTGCTTGCCCAAATGCACATGAAAATGTGTACACGTTTCTGTACCTTTCTTTTTTAAAAAGTGGCAATCTGATTAGAACTAAGATAAACGATTTAAGATTAGAAAAATAGGTAATAGAATTGAAACTGATATATACTTCATCCCTGACTTTGCTCAAATCATTCAGTAGTAAACAAAATAGAAGTTGATCTTGATCTCTATTATATCTTTCATGTGAGGTGTCTTGGCAGCAGACATTTATCCACTGATCTGTTTGATTGTTGCTTTCAAAGCAGAAATTATAAATTTAGAAAAGGGATTTTGCAAAGTGGACAGTAAGCATAGAAGAGCCAATGGAATAATTCTATTGACGTCAATTCCCTAATGCTTTGTTCAGAATCTCTTTTGGTTCCCATTCTCTTTCTCTTTTACATGTCTTACATCTGGCTTTTGCTTTTGTTACTGCAGCTGGCCCCACATTTTTGGTAGTTTCCCCATCTCCATCAGAGCTCAGTACTCATTCCTTCTGTCAACAATACCTTCTCCAATCTGTTCTCCAAAGGCATATGCAAGCTGATGTTTTTTATTAGCACATAATCTCCAGCTTGCTTCCAGACTAATTTATCGGAATAATCTTGGCATCCCACAGAGATACCAAGGCCTGCTGCAACCTGATCTGTGCTAGAATTTTCTTAGTGTGACTTTTGTCTGTCCAACACTATTGGAGCAATTTTTGAGAGTCCGGTTTATCTTTTTTCTTCTTCTTCTATGCATACTAACACAACAGCAGAAAAGAAACAGGGAGTCTCAAAACAGCATGTGATACTGGGAACTTTTGATCTCTCTGTTTGAACTTCTGAAGACATGGACTTTCTCCTACGCCCTTGGCACCTGTTGGGTTTTGCTTTACCTAATGTTTTAAAATGTGTCTTTTAATTTCAAGAGAAAATGGGAAGCCAGCATGCAATATACTTTTTTTATATTTCTATTTGTGACATGCTCTGTGAAAAATGCTATCAATCAATCAATCAATCAATCAATCAATCGCCTATAAAACTAAAAATAAAATGTTTCTGATTCATATGTTATATACATGTTTCTCTTAACATACACATTTTTGCAATACATTTTCCAAAGCGCAATGCCTTTTTTTTTTTACTTCCCTACTATATACTGTACATTTTGTGTGCCTCTCTGAATTATCAAACTATCACTGCTAAATTCAAAAAAAGTTTAAATGGGATTCCTCTTTAACAACAGAGCTCTAATGAAACCAAGACTACTTTTGGAGTGGAACAAGTGTGAAGGAGTATGAAGAAGCTTATTTGTGTGCCAAGGGGAATTGTAATCAAAGCAAAGAAGATGCAGAACTGGACGTGAAAAATGGTTCAGCCTGGGATCAACACTTTCCTTTTACAGAGTTAAGACAAATTGCTGTTAGATTTTGTTGCTATGTAGGGTCTCATAGATATCACACATACTATCTTGCAGTTCCTACTAGTTAAAGTCACAGACAACTCTGGCTGTAATCATTACAGGAATAGGAGATTTTGAACTAAACTAACAATGCGGATCTGGATTTGAAATTCTTTTTGGCTTTAAGGTGCCCAACGAAAGGAAGTACAGTTTTTAATTTTTAAAAAAATTTATTTATTTATTTATTTATTTATTTATTTATTTTGCTGATACCTAATGGTTGGATTCTAAATTGCAATGCACTCCGTTGGAGATGTTAACAGCAGTCTCAAAGATGGCTGTTGTGGGTCTTCCGGGCTGTGTGGCCGTGTTCTGGAAGTTGTGGTTCCTAACGTTTCGCCAGCATCTGTGGCCGGCATCTTCAGAGGGCAGGAGCACAGACAGAAGCAATCTCAAAGTTTGCATGTTTATGAAATGCAGTCCGCAATTCATTCACTGCTTCCTTGATTAATCATGACTATGGCATAGGATGCAGATTTTCAATGGTACATCTCAAATTAGAAAGAGGAAATCTACATTTAGGAGGAGATGAAACATTTTGGAGTTAGATCTTTCTGATTTTATTTAGATTGCTCGTCTCTTGTTGGGGTACTGTTGATTGTCAATTTGGATAATTGCTGTTCTTCAAATATCCATCTGGGTGAGATGGGAAAGGTAACTATCCAGATACCCAAATTGGTGATCTCAGATTTTCTTGAGTGAGACTTTGTGCTATAACTTAGAATAAAAGGAGGATTCTCTTGTCTGGGCCATATGGTCCAAGAAATCTTTTTTGCTGCAATGATGTTGCTTTATGACTTTGCCTTCATCTTATCCCCAAACAATATCTGGGGCAGCTTAAGTAGTCCTTTATTGCTCTGGTGTTAAATTAATATTTTCCCCTTTAAGCAGGTAACAAACTGCTGCAATTTTGATATGGGTATATACCAATACATTTCAGTGAACCGCTGGCAGTGGAATCAATCTGGAACCTATTGGCCACTTTGTCCAGGCCCTGGGTACTCTAGTTCTAGGCCATTCTGCTTTGGGCAATGGAGTGTCTGTTTTTTTTCAAGCCAGCCTCTTCCTCTGGACTTGCTGGGTCTCATAGCAGATCCTCAGCTACTAGGACAGCAGTTGTCCTGTGGTGGCAGCGGAGGGGCATGGTGAAAGCTTCATAGCACAACTGTCTCCATGCCTGTCAGACGTTGTTTGGACTAGTTTTGAAAATGGCTTTAGTGCTTTTTTGGAATAACGCTAAACCCATGTCCCAAACAATGCTGATCAATTAGTTCAGATTTGGCACCAATTCTTGCATGGGTATGTTCAAAGGGCTTCTTCATGACACAGATTTAGCACTATTCCAGTGTTACATTATTCCAGAGTGGTGCTAAGCCCCTGACCAAAAGATCTGGCTATCAGCTGACATTCCTTTTGAACACATCTACACAAAATACTTGTGCCAAATATGTGTGAGGCGTGTAAAAAGGGGGCAGGGCTTTGGTTGTATGGATGCACACACCATTTGTCTCACCACCACCACCACGGACACCCTTGGATGACATCAAGTGATTTTGAAGTTATTGAGGCAACATTTTCCTCCCTTCTGCTCAAAGCAAATTTTAGCTCTTGTAAGCTAGACCTCTTTATCATTTAGCTAAGGGTATGAAAATACTTTTCTTTTTTTTAAAAAAAACTCTTTGAAAGGCCAAGTAGAATTCTTTTCCCAAAAAAGGTATTCTGTTTCTACCCGATAGTTCATATCCATCTTTCTGAAGTGGTTGGTTTTGAGATGAAGCTTGCAACCTTCTTGCGTTGTTCATCTATATTTTTTTTTACTTAAAAAAAAGCTGGCTGTATCACATGATAGCTGTGTCTCTCTTTTTCAATTTCCTAATATCTTATTTATGTCTGTAAATATTTGATTTGGAACTAATTTGCTAGGAAAAATGCTGGGCTGAGCTCCAGGCAGCTCAATTTCCTTCTTCTATCTCAAGACATTCCTCAGTCTGACAGCAGAAACTCTGGCAGATAAATATTTAGGGAAAGCAGTGGTGTTGTGTTACTCACTCACATACATAAACACACACACACACACACACACACACACGTTACCTATTATTTTACCTGAGGACTGCTTGTGCATGCACTGTGCCGAATAATACTTTTGCAGGAATTTTAATGAGGGAATATTCTCATTTAGGCCAGTAGAGGAACATCAATTAACATCAAGAACTAGTACCATAGCCTTTGAAGGTTCAGAGATAGGTCGAGTCTGGAAGGTAGATTTTGTTTTCCAGTTCAGGCTACATTCTGGAAGCTCTGCTGTTTCTTGGAAGTGAATATTCCTAACTAGCAGCTTATTGGTCATAACCACATGCCAAATCATATGCTTCAACTGTCCTTCTTTTTAAGGGTTAATCGCTATGTTTTGATCTCTGCCCCTGGTAAAACACTGTGTTTGGGTGGATTTAGGGGATTATTATTATTATTAAAAAATGGTTGCTAATGTGTAAATAGGCATGCAGTAGCTTTTTGTATGTCACATTTATTCTGCCTTCCCTCCAAGGAGGTTAGAAAGGCATATTCTTACTCTTTTATCATCTTCACCCACGGCAGTAGGTAAGACTGAATCATCCAGATAGCTTTATAGTTAAAGGATTTGTACCTTTCAAGTCCTAATTTTATTTATTTATTATTTATTTTCTATCCCGCCTTTATTATTTTTATAAATAACTCAAGGTGGCGAACATACCTAATACTCCTTCCTCCTCCTATTTTCCCCACAACAACATCCCTGTGAGGTGAGTTGGGCTGAGAGAGAGTTATTGGCCCAAGGTCACCCAGCCGGCTTTCATGCCTCAGGCGGGACTAGAACTCACAGACTCCTGGTTTCTAGCCCAGCACCTTAACCACTAGACCAAACTGGCTCTTACGAATTATTTATGATCTGTTATGTTATTAATTTTTATTTATTTAATTTTTATCACGCCTTTATTATTTTTATAAATAACTCAAGGTGGCGAACATACCTATTACTTCTTCCTCCTATTTTCCCCACAACAACATCCCTGTGAGGTGAGTTGGGCTGAGAGAGAGTGATTGGCCCAAGGTCACCCAGCCGGCTTTCATGCCTCAGGCGGGACTAGAACTCACAGACTCCTGGTTTCTAGCCCAGCACCTTAACCACTAGACCAAACTGGCTCTTACGAATTATTTATGATCTGTTATGTTATTAATTTTTATTTATTTAATTTTTATCACGCCTTTATTATTTTTATAAATAACTCAAGGTGGCGAACATACCTATTACTTCTTCCTCCTATTTTCCCCACAACAGCAACCCTGTGAGGTGAGTTGGGCTGAGAGAGAGTGACTGGCCCAAGGTCACCCAGCCGGCTTTCATGCCTAAGGCAGGACTAGAACTCACGGTCTCCTGGTTTCTAGCCTGTTGCCTTAACCACTAGACCAAACTGGCTCTCTAATCTGACATCCTAACTCAGCCTTTCTAACTTAACAGGAATTCATATAGTGCAATATACTAGGCCTGGTTGGGGACGATTGCTCTATCCACTGTACCACATTGTTGCTTGAATATGCATGCACATAGATTCAAACTGCAGTACACTTCTTTCATTTTCAGCAACTGCCCAGACTACTTTCCCCAGTTATGATGCTTTCATACCTATATGGTTAAAGCAGTAAGATGGTTGCAAAACAATTTTTTCTGGAAGTCACATAACTTTAAGTATACTTTGTCAGGATGCTGGGGAGAAGAGGTGGTATCTGTTTCCTCTGACTGTAAATAAACCCCAATGACCTCGTTAAAACAATATTATAAAGCTGTCATCCTATACTGCAAGAGTATTTTGGGTGATTTTGTTATACTAGGCTAAACATAGACAGGTCCTTGAACTTTTCAACACAGCTCACAACATTTTGCCTCCTCATTGCTTTCCTCCGAATGCCGTCAAGTTGTCTGTATCTTATTCAAACATAGGTCCCAACTTGGAAGGGCAAAGGTCTCCCACAGAGGACTAAAGAGCACCAATGCTCTTTCTTTCGGGGAAGAGCTGCCGTCACTTCTCCAGTGAGAGCTTCCAACGGGGTTTGATTGTTTTGCAATGGCATTACTGTACATTCTGGACATTAAGTTCATGTTGTAATCTGCTAGATGTTCTTGTCAGATAGATACATGCCAGAGCTGTTCAAAAGCATGCAGAGCAGCTTTCTGCTGCTCTCTTGTACTTATTATAAATCTTGAGAAGATTCAGTGTCTCATTTGGGGATTTTGGGGGGTGTCAGAAAGTGATTGTCATCTAGGATACTTCCTCACTACAACCAACAGTATCCCTGTAACTAAACCTTTAAACTTGCCCTTCACTTCTTCTAGCTTAGTCATTGTAATCAGAAAAGAGGCTAGATTAAAGCTTTTTCCCTTGATGTGTAATTTTCCATGTGTCAGTAACTTCATCATCATCACCATCATCATAGAAGTAATCAATCTTGTGAACCCCATCACTATGCAGAAGTGGTAGCATTAGTTTATATCAGAAGGGGGCAGCTTTTTGCTGGCTACTTACCTTTTTTTTATGGAGTAAGAGGTACAGTCACTGGGACTACCTTTTCCAGATATATCTCCACAGAATCTTCCTTTTTTCCTATTTTCTGCAATTTAGACTTCATGAAGTCTATCATAAAGCCTATTGTACAGTTTCACATATTTCCAACATCAGATTGATAAAAAATGATGCTGGCAATTTTCAGCAGCCATGCCATCAATGCTTAGAGCTTGGCTGAGGTTTGGTGCTTCCACTGTCTGTACATCTTTCGTGGTAATTTGTGTAGTTAACATTTTGTAGTCATAAATGACATGAATTCAAGCTGGCAGGTAAGTAAGCCTTGAGGTAGGGACTGTGCTTATTTCATTGTGATCCATGTAGACAATATTGACCTAAAGGGACCAGTCAGTGTCCAACAGTTTCCTATGTTGTAGCCACTTAACACATATTATGTTTGTTTCTTATTCTCCCAATCTGTAAAACTCTGTTCCCATATGGAAGATGCTTGCATGCCTTCCAAATAGTCTCATTTGTTATCCAAACCATTGAAGTAGATTTTAAGAGAGTGCAGGAGGCAAGGGCAGTCAGCAAAAATCCCCCCCCTCTTTTCCAAGACAGATGTCTCCTGTCTGCAGAAGAATACTGGGATACCACCCTTTGTGGACTAACTCTGTTCCTTCTGAGTCACTATAAATGCTTTGCATATTTTAAATGTGAGTGAATGCCAGCTTTTTGTAGCCATGCCAAAAATACTATTTCAGTAGCATTCATCTGTCTCCACATTCCCACATAAGCCCCCCCACCCCCGGCAAACTACAACATCTGAGATGCTTATTGATCTCTCTTTCCCAGATGAGTGCCCACCCGATCCTAAGTAACATAGACAGTGCACCTCCAATTATTTTATGTAAACAAGTCAAGTATGAACTTTGCAGTGATCTTTTCAGTAAAATGATAAAGATTCCCTTGAGTCTGTTAGGATTATCGCAAGTCAACTCAGCATTGTCTCACAAACATAGGGGAGGACTTTTCTACTGAAGCGTATATCTACTGTGTTTGTGGGAGGTGCCTGGGTCACCTGACTTCCTGTTTCCTGCTCCTTGGGTCTTTCAGGGCCATTCTCCATCTTCCCTTCTTCCTAAGCACATGTACACACAGGAGGGCCACATGGCTATGTGGGTCTCGTCCAAAACATTTCCCTTACATGCAGACCGGAGATGATTAAGCCTTTCTATCATGAAACTGCTTGTAACCAAGATCTACTGGGGGGAAAAGAGTAAGCTATCTTTATTTTTTTCTTCAACTAACTAAGGTGTGAAGACTGTTTTATTTCTGAACGTTAATTAAGCTGTATGTGCAAGTCTTTTATGGGTGCTTCTACTCTGCAAAATTGTCGTTAGCTGCTTGGAGTGTTTTTTCTAACCTTCCAGACTCCAACAGAGTCAAGGTTGAATCAAAGATAGTAATTTTATGGAAATGTCCATGTAGTTTTCCTGGCAAAAATGCAGAAATGATTTGCTGTCACCTTATTCTGGGATGTTTTTAGACTGCCCAGACTAGCCCTGGGTTTTTCTGATCTCTCTGATCTGGTCTTCCATCAAACTAATCTTGCTTAGTTTTTTGCAGACCAGCCAAAGTCACCTGAAGTAGGTGATTTTCTCAGTTGACCTGCACCAATCATTCAATGAGGCTGTATTGTGGCTTTGAAAAGCAGGTCCAAAGGGGTGCCATCATTTTCGGTACTTTTTTGCTTTCCTTTACAAAAAATAACAAAAACAATGGTCCTCTGTTAGCTTGAAAAGGAGCAGAAAATACTATTTTTAAAAAACGCTAAGGAAGTATGCTTGGAAATTCAGTTCCTGCAACGGGCTTATCCAACACATTCCTATTAGTGTTTTAGAAAGGGTTGAATTTTTTTTTAAAAAAAGGGTGGAAAGTTCTTGTTGTTTAGATTTACAAATGAGTATACACTAACCATTTTTAAATTAATTAATTGTTTGTTGTAGTGGAAGAGATGAGGTGGGAGGTAAGTAGGTGCCTTCAGGAAAAGACTTTAACATGCAGTCATTCACAGAACCCAATGGGTGGTCCTGGGAACCGTGTTTTTACTGGTTACCCCTTTGTTTCGTCTGACTAGTTGTGCTGGAAGCCATCCATCTGGGACTCCCAAACAATCTGATGAAATCCACACTAAATGTCAGCAAGAGAAGGTGTTTTTTTTTCCTTTTCTTGTCATAACACTGATTTCTTTTGTCTCAGTAAAATTTACTTTTTCTTCTTTCTCTCTCTCATTCCCTGTCTCCTCTTTCACCCTTCCACTCATGTTATGTTATGAGAATCCAAAGAAATGATCAAGCTGGTATCCAAGGGAAAATCTGTTGTTGTGCATCTCCTGAATAAGCAGCAGCGAAGACTTTCAGCATCCATCACATGTGGGATGCTTTAAATCAGGGGTGGGCAACATCCGGCCCGCGGGCCATATAAGGCCCACGAAAGCAATTGGTCTGGCCCGCGGCAGGGGTGTGGCAGGTGTGGCGGCAGTGGGTGCAGCAGCAGGCATGGTGGGTGTGGCGGTGGGTGTGGCAGTGGGCATGGCGAGCGTGGCAGCAGCGGGCATGGTGGCCATGGCAGGGGCAGGCGCAGCAGCAGGCATGGTGGGTGTGGCGGTGGGCGTGGCAGCGGTGGGCGCGGCGGATGTGGCGGGAGCAGGCGTGGCGGCAGGCGCGGCGGCGGGCGTGGCAGCCCCCCAGTGCGCGCAATTAGCTTCCACCCACAAACCCCGCCCCCTTCCGCACGATTGGCTCCCACCTGCAAACCCCGCCCCCTGGCCCTTGAGTGATGTTATAAATATCAAAATGGCCCTTGGCATAAAAAAGGTTCCCCACCCCTGCTTTAAATGATCAATTGTGGATTGGATTATATGGGCTCTTGGCTCAATTTGTGAAATTCACTTCCGCATTAGAGCTCTTGTTTACAAATTCCCCTTTCCCAATTGGTAGCATACGGAATCCTGCCAATGGTCCCCCATTATGCATTTTTTTTGTCCTGACTGGCAGGGCAATGCTGGAAGAAGGATAAGGTTGGCCATATAGTCATCCATTCTAAACCCTTACAATGCATAGCAGTGGCTTTGCCCATCTTGTACTGGTACACAGTTTGGAACTAAGACCCAGTTTGAGATGAACTTTCCAGCCTTGCTCTGTGTTATTAAAATCTAGAAATATACTGTAGATGCATATCTGCACACCATATTGGTGAGAGCCAGTTTGGTCTATTGGTTAAGGTGCTGGGCTAGAAACCAGGAGTCTGTGAGTTCTAGTCCCGCCTGAGGCATGAAAGCCGACTGGGTGACCTTGGGCCAGTCACTTTCTCTCAGCCCAACTCACCTCGCAGGGTTGTTGTTGTGGGGAAAATAGGAGGAGGAAGGAGTATTAGGTATGTTCGCTGCCTTGAGTTATTTATAAAAATAATAAAGGCAGGATAAAAATAAAATAAATAAATAAATAAATAAATAAATAAATAAATAAATAAATAAATAAATATTATTTCTGAAGACAGCATTTTAGCTATTACATTGTAAGAAGCCATATACTATATTGTATAAACTTCACTAAATGTTTGAATAATTCCAGAATTTAAGATTCTCTGGCTAAAGCACTAAGTAGAATTGAAGTAAAGTAAACCAACTGTTAGTTATTATAAGCACAATCATGGAATGGCACAAGACACAATTGGTTTCTTGCAACAGTTGAAATGTTTGCTGCCTGGATTTAATGCTACTTTTGTCTGGGCAAAATTTTTAACCCTGAAATTTGCAATGGCTAAAAATAATTCTCCTTTCCTCCTGCGGAAGGAAAATCAGCATAAAATTGATGGTAACATTACAGCATGTCTACATGTAAATATTTGGTGCATCCCGGTAATCGCATCTTTTCAGAAGTAATAGGAAGGATAGGAACAGAAAGGGTAAAGAAAAATGATCAACAGAATTTATATTCCTGCAAAGAAAGGCTTAAAGAGAAAGTTCTTTCACCCTATGAAAAATAACTGTTCTAAGATTTGCTTAGCTAAAAAAAAAGAATAAGGGGGATAGAATTAAATACAAACATATACAGTATCTCAACAAGGAACATATAGTTAGTGTCATACTAATATCAGTATTTCCTGAAACTGTATGGCTAACACTATTAATTTAGCTATTCTAAATGTTACATAGTTATTAACATCAGCCTTAATTAACAGTTTAACAAGAAAAGAACTTCCTTCCACCAAATTCAGTAAGGGAAAGACAGAACTTATCCTAGGATTTTAACAGATATCTTTTTTTGCAAGAAGAGAATGAATAGTATTCTCCAATAATGCCCTTCTGATCTGTCAAATGTAAGACATTTAAATGTGCTAGATACTTCTTAGTAGTGACTACAGCAGTGAGTAAATTTATTTGCACATTCTGTATTGGAAACATATTTCATGTTGGAAATATACTGTTTATTTCATACTTGAATTATATAATGAGGAAATTAAAGAACTGTTTATCTTATCTGATTTATAATGAACAATCTAGCCATTTGATGTTTTGAAATGCCCCTTAAGTCCAGTCATGGTCAAGAGATAAGAAAATTATAAAAAGCCATATTCATAATTATCAAAATGACCTTTTGCTTCCATGGCTTAGCCCATTTCTTCCACTTTATCCAACATAAATTCAAATGCCCATTTGTCATCAACAAAAACAAGGCTAATTTAAGAGTTTTGACCTTTATCTAGTTAAACTGCCTTCAATTTACTGGAAACTGGAACCGTAAGTTATCTATACAGAAAATGTATCCTGGACCCATTGTACAAGGCTTTAAGTAGTCAAAGTTATATAGGGCCAAAGTTTGGAAAGAAATTATGAGGAAATTATTCACTTTTGAAACATATGCAACAAGTGTTCTCAATTAAACTGATGGAACCAACGTTTAGAGCAGAGCTTTCCAAAAGTGTGTCGCCACACACAGTCTGGTGTGTCGCCACACAACCTGGAAGTGCTGATCATCATCAGCGCTTCCGGGTTTTCCCGTGGCGACACACCAATGGCGGCGCGCAAAAACCCAAAAGCGGCAGCAGCGCTTCCGGGTTTTCCCACGGCGACACACCAACAGCGGTTGGTGTGTCGCTGTGGGAAAACTTTGGAAAGCCCTGGTTTAGAGAATCAAAATCAACACTTAGTAGTTCTTTTTCTCAGAATGCTGTGATGGCCATTAGCACAAATAGCTTTCAGATTGATCATCACAAATCAGGATCAACAGACTTATTTGAAGCATATACATTCTTATGCCTGCATGTTGTCAAAAAGCTATCACTTAGATAGCTTTTTGACAAAATAGAGGTTCTATAAATATTTTAGCTTAGTGAGCACATTGGATATTTTGGGATCTTGTTATGGCACTCAGAGAACATGGCTGTGATGACTTTATTTATTTGTTTGTTTCTTTATTTGTATGCTGCTGCAATCCCAAAATTATCGGTGGTTTACAAAAACTGAAAAATTAATTAAAACTTCCACAGTATAATTCAGCTTCAAAATTTCTAAATCTTCATTATAAATTCATAACCAATAAGTCAACCACAGCAATCACAAAGTGTGATGATCCCAACAACAATGCCCTAATAAACACTTCTCAATGCAGTTCGTTAGAATGCAGATTAAGCTTTATTCAGGATACATGTTAATTGAAGCACTCCTAAAGATCTGAATGCGGATTCCTGCCAAACTGTACCATCTTAACTTCCCCCCTTGCGTGCCAAATTACCAACCGATGATCTCATTGTGCAAACGTTCTCATCTCCACACTCCCGCAGGTGGGTGACCTTGACGAAGCCGTTTCCAGCCTCTACTCTCAGACATACTGTAACACTCAACGGCCAGTCCCCCTCCCAACAGTTCCCACAACATCTCTAGTCCGAATCCCAATGGCAGGATTCATAGACATGAACCCTGACATGCCGATCCTCCAAAACAAAGAGCAATATACAGACTATAAGAAAGGATAATGCATACAAATAAACATAAAGACACAGCGAGCAATTCCAGAATTGTTCAGGCAGCAAGGATATGTGAGGCGTTGCAATCTGAAAAACAAAATCAAATAGCAAGTCACACAATTAACCAGGTTTAGCAGGAAACTGAGCATGGAACCTCTTTAACAAGCGAGTAGCCGAAACATGAACCTTATCAACCCATTCCTTAAATCCAATAGGTAGATGTTTCCATTGAACCAGATATTGAACCTTACCCCTATGCAATCTAGAGTCCAAAATGTCTTGAACTTCAAAATGTTCGTTATCACCCACCATAATGGGCGGGGGAGTGATTGGGTCTGGATGCCACTGAGGAGCAAATTTAACTGGCTTTAACAAACTAATGTGGAACACAGGATGCACCTTACGTAGGATTTTAGGCAAGTCCAACTGAGCAGCTACAGGATTAATCACTTTCACAATAGGAAAAGGTCCAATAAACTTAGGTCCCAGCTTTTTAGATGGTTGAGTAGATTTTAGATGTTTTGTAGACAAATACACCTTTTCACCCACCACCAGTGGCAATTCTGGAGCACGTTTGCGATCAGCAAAAGTTTTGTAAGAGTCTTTAGCATCCTGCAAGACTTTAAGCATGACTGGCCAATTGGCCCGTATTTTTGTAATCCATTCATCTGCCAGTACAGGATTTGGAGATTGAGTCATGGAAGGATCAGGCAGTTCAGGAATAGGGACAAAGTCTTGACCAGTGGCCACTTTAAATGGCGAAAATCCAGTGCTTTGATGAACAGCATTATTATACACAACTTCAGCAAATGGCAACAAGTCCACCCAATCATTCTGTTGGTAACTGATATAACATCGCAAATATTGCTCCAATACCCCGTTAAGGCGTTCACAACCCCCATTACATTGTGGATGAAATCCAGAGGTAAGTCCCTGTTCAGTTCCAATCAATTTTAAAAATGATTTCCAAAGTTTGGCAGTAAATTGACTTCCGCGATCGCTGATAATCCGCAAGGGGGCGCTGTGAACTCGGTAGATATGCACAATGAATAATTTTGCTAGTTGACCACCAGATGGCAGCCCTTTACAGGGGATGAAATGAGCTTGCTTAGAAAACAAATCAGTTACAACCCATATTACAGTTTTGCCTTTACTCTCAGGTAAATCCACAATAAAATCCATTGAAATTTGTTTCCAAGGACTTGTTGGTTCAGCCACTCCTTGTAAAAGTCCCACAGGTTTACCAGGTGCCTTTTTCATAGAAGCACAGATAGGACAAGACAATACATACTGTTTCACATCTTTTCTTAAAGTTGGCCACCAAAATTGCCTTCTCACTAAATGCAGTGTTTTAACAAAGCCAAAATATCCAGCAACTTTATTATCATGACAATGTTGCAAAATAGTTTTCCTCACAGTTTCAGGAATATACAATCTATCTCCACTCCACCATACTCCGTTAGTTTCCGTTAGAGATTGTTTATGTGCTTTCCACCAGTCATCCTCTATCATAGCTTGTCAGATTTCTTTTTCTAAAGAGGGTTCACATGGAGTATGTTGAAGTTTGGCTTGGCGTCTAGTAAGAGCGACTTTTCCCTCCAGTTGTACTGGCAAGGGCGAAGGCAGAGCATCAGAACCTTTCTCAGCATGGTTTTGTATACCCAACTGTTGTGGAGACATTACTGTAGACACAACATGCTCCATTTGAGTATCATGCTGAGGCAAGCGAGATAGTGCATCGGCCAAGAAGTTTTTCCCTGCTGGCAAATACTTCAATGTGAAATTAAACCTACTAAAAAATTCGGCCCATCTAATTTGTTTAGGATTTAATTTCTGGGGAGTTTTGAGAGCTTCCAAGTTCTTATGATCAGTAAAGACTTCAAATGGGTGGGGAGAGCCCTCCAGCAGATGTCGCCACGTAGCTAATGCATGCCGTACAGCAAAAGCTTCTTTCTCCCAAACATGCCAGCGTTGCTCCGCCTCCGTAAACTTACGGGAAATGTACGCACATAGTCTTAATTGATTAGTATTATCTTTTTGCAATAATACATATCCAATGGCAGAATTTGAGGCGTCTGTTTGTATAACAAATGGTTGTTTAGAATCAGGGTGTTTTAAAATAGGCTCTGCTGTGAACAACTGTTTCAATTGTTCAAAAGCACTTTGGCAAGCTGGCGTCCATTTTAGTTTTGACTGGGGCTTATTTGCTAATACACCATCAGTTGATTTCTTAGTTTTTAACAAATCCGTCAACGGTAACGCTATTTTAGCAAATGCAGGAATAAATTGCCTATAGAAATTGGCAAATCCTAAAAAAGCTTGTAATTGCTTTTTTGTTCTGGGGTTTTCCCACGCCAAAACATCTTTAACTTTGGCAGGGTCCATTTCAATGCCCTGATGAGATATTCTGTAACCCCAAAAATCTAGCTTTTCTTTATGAAATTCACATTTGGACAATTTCACATACAACTTGGCTTCCAACAATTTTTTCAACACTGCCTTGACCAATTTTACATGTTCTTCCATAGTTTCTGTATAGATCAAGATATCATCTAAATATACCAATACACCTTGATATAAAAATTCATGCAGAACCTCATTAATTAAGCTCATGAAGACTCCACCCCCCCTTAATACGAACGGCATGACTTTATATTGAAAACAACCTAATTGGCAATTAAAAGCAGTTTTCCATTCATCTCCCTCTTTTATGCGCACTCTAAAATACGCTTCTCTCAAGTCCAGTTTAGTGAAGATTTTTCCCTTTGTCAGTTGTGCTATCATATCCTTCATCAAAGACAAAGGGTACTGATTAGAAATACAAATAGCATTCAACCCCCGATAGTCGGTACAAAGTCTCAACGATCCATCTTTCTTTTTCCTGAACAACACTGGAGCAGCCATGGGAGAAGTAGATGGCTCAATAAATCCTTGCTATAAATTTTATCTATAAATTTCCTCAATTCTTGCAATTCCTTATGAGTCATTGAGTACAACTTTGGTTTAGGTAACACTGCTCCAGGTTCCAATTGCAGAGAACAATCTGTTTTACGATGAGGGGGCATTTGATCTGACTCAGTCTCTACAAAAATTTCCCCCTCCTCTTCATATGCCACCGGAGCAACAGCTGCTTGTGCCACTTCCCTCAGTGAGCCTGCTAATTCCATACACAGTCCCACATGGTCCCGTTCCATTCCCAGATACGAGCCATCCGCAAATTCCATCTCCCCAGAAACCCAATCAATCTGAGGGTTTCATTCCCTCAGCCATTTGAGCCCCAACACTATGGGCTGACTGGCAATAGGTGCCACGATAAACCTTATAATCTCTTGGTGTGTCCCAATAGTCATTTTTAGGGCTTCAGTATAATATTCAACTGGTCCCCCCTTCATGTCTGACCCATCCAATTGACAAAATATAATGGGAACCTTTAGCTTATGCAATTTCAGTCTTAATCCAGTCACAATAGCAGGGTGAATCAAACACCTTGAACACCCTGAGTCCAGCGTAGCCATCAAATTGTTCTGATCCCTCCCATCCAACATTTCAATTTTTACTTTAACTTGCATTGTAGGACAATCTCCACTCACCAAAGGATCTGAGCGCCTATCTGCAAATGCCTGGCCACCGGCGCATCTTAGGACAGGCATTGTTCATTTCCCGCCGGCAAGAATTCTTCATCTGTGGAGTTGTTCTCACCCCCAGCTACCTCAGCTTTATTGGCTTCTTCCATGGCATGGGCTGCTCCCTTTCTTTTAGGCGGTAGAGGCTTTGAAGATTTACTCTCAGGCTTTTTCCTCACAGCAGAAGTGGTTTGCGGGCAGTTGCTAATGCGATGACCCTCTCTCCCACATTTGAAACACAAGCCGCTTTTGGCTCTACGTTCCTTCTCTTCTTCCCAGGCTCTCTGGCTGATTGGTTTCTTTGGCGGGGGCCCCCCATCGCTCTTCTCCCTGGGCTTTGAAGCTGTTTATATGATCTTAACCGTAAACGGGTACTTTCTGCTTTGCCAGCTAATTGGATCCATTCTTCTAGTGTCTCAGGATCCCCCCTTCCAGCAGCCATTTCCAGAATCTCAGGTTTCAACCCCATCTGGAAATACTTGATTTGGAAGGTTTCAGGCCAGCCAGGTACTCTACTAATAAGCTTTTTAAACTCCATGGCATATTCCGCCACAGTTCGATTTCCCTGGCTCAATTGTTGTAATTGCACTCTAGCTGACATTTCTGACAACGTATCTTCAAATCTCTTCCTTAACGCCAACATAAATGCCTTAAAAGTTAACAGTGCTGTGGCATTAGTATCATGCATGGCTACAAGCCACTGTGCTGCTTCCCCTTCTAGGAAACTTGAGACATACCTTACTTTGGCTTCCTCATTCAGAAAAGAGTCCTCAAACTCCTCCATAAAACCCCTGACATGGGTCATAAAGCAAGCCAACTTTCCGGGATCACCATCAAATCGCATCTTTAGCTTGTTAACTGCTAAAGCTCTGGCCCTTCCCCTTTGTAATCCACTCGTGGAAGGTCGTCTCATCTCAGGCTCTGGTCCTGAAAAATCATCCTCTTCTTCACTGCCACTGGAAGTTCCACTCTCTGCTGAAGTGGTCATCGAAGTAGCTCCTCTCTCCGTCACTGTGCCCCCTTCTTGCTTTGGAGCCAGGACAAGCTGCTGCAGAGATTGGCTGATGGACTCTATTTGTTTGCTGATAGTTTCTAACTCAAAATCGATGCGTGCAGTCTTCGCCTCTAAAGAAGCCATCCTTTGGGATTGGGTAACTCTGGGTTTAGCAGTCCATTTACCCATCCCTGCCTGGAGGCCGCCTCCAATTCCCATGGACCACTCTGCACTAGCTTTGGGAGTACGTACCACAGGAAGCTCGGCTGCCTCTATTCCACTACGTCTGGATTCCCTTTTAGATCCTTTCTTCTTGCCAGCGACTGGTTCAAAAGCCACAACCTTTTCCTCTTTGGAAACTGCTCCTAGGCCTGTAGAAGTGCCTGGTTGTGCTTCTTCCTCCGCCTGAAAACATTCCATAGATTCCCCCATTCTGTGAGTTACTTAGGAGAGTCGATTCTCACCAGGGAGGCACTAATTGTATTTAGCGATTGTAACCTCAGGATAAACCGACTAGATTGGGATTCAGATCTTTCTGTGATGATCCCAACAACAATGCCCTAATAAACACTTCTCAATGCAGTTCGTTAGAATGCAGATTAAGCTTTATTCAGGATACATGTTAATTGAAGCACTCCTAAAGATCTGAATGCGGATTCCTGCCAAACTGTACCATCTTAACTTCCCCCCTTGCGCGCCAAATTACCAACCAATGATCTCATTGTGCAAACGTTCTCATCTCCACACTCCCGCAGGTGGGTGACCTTGACGAAGCCGTTTCCAGCCTCTACTCTCAGACATACTGTAACACTCAACGGCCAGTCCCCCTCCCAACAGTTCCCACAACATCTCTAGTCCGAATCCCAATGGCAGGATTCATAGACATGAACCCTGACACAAAGACCAAAAGGCAGAAAAAACAAAACATGAAAGAATAGAAAATGGTGCTAAATTAAAGATGGTCTTGGCCAAGGGTTGGAAATGGCGGCTCGCGAGCCAGATGCGGCTCTTTGGCCCCTTGAGTGTGGCTCTTCCGCAGCTGAACTCACCCCCGCCCCTTCCACACGATTGGATCCCACCCCCAAACTCTTACGCTCTTACACGCTCTCTCTCTCCAAGGCCGGGGCCACCTGCAGCCGCCCACACCTCGCGCACAGCCCGCGGGGCTCTCTGCCGCTCCCTTCAACAGAGGAGGGACCGGCGTGCCTTGGGAGCTGCTGCTGCTGCTGCTGGCGGCATGTCTGGGCGAGGTGCGCAGGTGGAGCTGCCTGCCTGGCACTCGGGATGAAATAGGATGGATCACACTGGATGATTAACCCTTGCAATCAGCAGTGATTCAAGAGATGATATTTTCATCTCCCATAGCTGAGCATACCTACGTACGTACATATATACATACATACAATTCTTTCCCTTTTGGGGATAAGCAACTTAACAAAAATAATTTGTTAAGAGACAAGAGAAATAATGTCAGAGTGCGTGGGTGAAGCGGCCTGATCCTTCTTCCTAGACACCAGTGATCCACGTACTGTGCAGTAAATAGACACTCAAACAGAGATTATATAAAATATCCTATTTACTTTATATACATACGTATTACAGATTACTTCCACATGGGTAACAAATGATACAGCGATGAAGTTACAGCAAACGAGAAGAAACGAGAAGAAAGAATACCAGGATTCTTCTGCTTATATATACAAACTGACCAATCACACTATAGGTCACTCTCATTATCTACCACACCCAACTAAACTCTTAGCACCTGTGGTATGAGTCACACACTGACACATCATTCCTACAACAATGGCTGCTAATTGGGTGACTTGCAGAATAATTCCCCTCTCACCTAGATATCAAGCCTCTGCAGTATAAATTTATCTAACTGTAAATTCCTGGGTATATACAAATCCCAACACCCCTCCAATTTACAATAGATATTACATTTCACTTATACAGAATAGAAGACATATACATATTGAATACACACATCCTATGTCTATCTATACTTAGAGGCTTTGTCATCACATCTGCTACATTACATTCAGATGGACAATATTGCAAATTAATCAGAGACTCTTTTACAGAATTCCTAACATTGTGATACTTGATATCAACATGTTTGCTCCTTCCTCTGATTCTATCACTCTTTGCAATCTGTATACATGCTTCACTGTCATCATATACACATATAGGCTCATCAATTGCTATATTAACATCCATTAACAATTACCTATACCATATTAACTCTGAACATAGGTCAGATAATGCAGCGTACTCTGCCTCTGCAGTAGATACTGCGACAGAATTCTGTTTCTGAGACTTCCACCCCACCAAGGTGTTACCAAACATAATTTTCAATCCTGTCATTGATTTTCTATCATGTACATCATTACCCCAATCACTATCTACATAGCATTTTAATTCCAATGGCATACAAGTTTTTATCAATAAACATTTATTAATAGTCCCTTTAAGATACCTAAACACTCGTTTAATACCTTTCCAATGCCTCTGGGTAGGTTGTGTAACATATCTACTCAGTACATTTACTGCATTCCCGATATCAGGACGCGACCATTGTGCTAAATACAATAAACTTCCAATTATTGACTGATAGTGTTCTTGATTACATGATGTTTGGTCATCATCTCCAGCCTCTGTCTTAACAAAATCAGTTGTCATCGGGGTAGGAACCTCCTTGCACTTTGGATTTGAAAGTGTAGGAGATTATTAACCAGGAAGCCATGTCAGAAAAAGCCTAGAATCTGGTTTTCAGCATTCAGATATCCTAGAAAAGACATTAAATCCTGCTGAGGAGAATTTAAAGCTTGTGTTTTAAGTTATCAAAGTATGAAATCATTTAGGATATTGAACAATAAATTGGAACTGAGCACCTGGTCAAAAAGCAAAAGAAAAAAAGGCATTTGATAAGGATACATGCTATATGAAACATTTGGTAAACCTTGAACTATGTTTGCCACGTTCTCAACCAGCTCATGTTGCTCACATATTACAGCATAACCAAGAGATTACCATTCCTTGATTCCTTGTGTTAAGGGGCTCAATTCCTAGGAAAAGTACATCGAGAATAGCTGGGAAAAAAATGCAGTAACTTGCAAATCTAATAGAAGCCGTTGCAGCAAATGAGAACTCTCTTTCAAGTCACCCACTACCTATTTCAGAAAGAAGGTATTATGTTTGTTTAGATTCCCAATTCCTTTGGACTGCCCACAAAAATAACTCCGAACTACTACTACCATTACACCCATAGAATGCATAACATCATTCCCAAGAGGTAGAACTGTAATCTTCCAGCCCCATATTCTGCCAGGCAGAAATGGAACTACTCATTTAGGGCTTCCAAACTCCAGTCCTGGTGGTGATCTGGAATGATATTGGCTACTGAGTGCTGGTCATGCAGCTGGCAGCTGAAACAGTTTCTTTTCCAAAGCTGGATTAAAGTGGACTCTGAAATGGGGCTAAGATAAATCCTAAGAAACAGACAGAGCAAGAGATAGTTGTTCATACCCAGGCTATCATTTGCCCAAATATGACACATTTGAAACTAGCATCATTGAAAGGTTCAGCATGTTGATTCTCCTTTTCAGAGATCTCTGCTTAAAGTTCAAGTGACAAGAGACCAATATGCACAGTTTAATCACTAAGGAAACCATGGAAGCTTGATGAGGTCATGGTTACATTTTCCAAGGGTGGTTAGGATTCGTATTGTAGAAGGAACAGTGGTTCAAGATGGTACATTTGCACCAGCAGCATTGCAAAATAATACATTGAGATTGTGAAACCAGACAGGAGTAGGCAGCGGATCAGAATTAAAAAAATGAAAAACTGGATCTGTTGGGCAATGTTGATACTAGTAAGTATAGTGTACCAAAATAGTAACTGCTTATGCAGAATGTTGGGTAAGGAGAACTTGTTTTGTTTTTATTATTGCCTTTGGATTTTTGCAAACATAATGTGTACTTTGCTTACAGCTTTAAGTTTACCAAGTTCCAATGCAAACAAAATAACTCTGAAGGTACTTACTCTGTCTATCAGCAGTGCTGTCCTGTTCCCTTGCTGTGCTTAATTTCATTGTGGAAAAATGCTTCCATTCCAATCGGCTACTGTGAGGTGTGATATGAATAACCTGTTCCCTCCAGTCACAGCCACTTTGTCCTGGCCTGCTGGTCTGCCTGCCCCTTCTGAAGGGACCCCAACTAGTGGACCTCTGGGTTTTTGTTTGTTTGTTTCATAATGGAATGATGAAAAGCTGGTTTTCGTTTTCTTCTTTTTACAAGTTCACTGATAGACCCTGAAACAGTTAGCCTTTCTTCCTTTTCTTCTTTTAACAAGGTGAAATTGAGTTCTGTCAGTTTCCCCATCTAGACAAGAGACAGGAAGAATGGTTAAAGGGTGGTGCATTCTTTTTCTTTTAAACCAGTCTACCAGGGGACACACCAGACAGCAAATTATCAAGTACAAAGGGAAGTCAACAGAAGGCTTGGACAAAAGTTATCTCAGTGGAAATCACGTGTCCTCCAAGATTCACCAATGGAAAGGAAAGGGGATGGAGCTGGCTTTCCTGGCACAGATGCTGCTGGTGCTGGGATCCAGAAGCAAGGGAATCCAAACATGGGGGCCTATGGTACACCTGGCCCAGTTGGAATGTCAGGCATCCCTATGGCCAAAGTGGAGGAAGGGGTTGAAATCTGGAAAGAGATTTCTTAAGCTGATTTATGCAGAGATGTCAAGTGAATTAAGATTGCAGTGTGGAAAACTCCTTCGTTAGATTTCCTTTTGCCATGAGGGCTTTGGGTTCTAGGAAAATAAACAAGCCTCCAGCACACAATAACATCCTTGTTTTTCCCCCCAGTTTATTAATAGATATAGGCAAGTTTCTTAGTTTCATTTTTGGAGATGTAAAGCAATTTATACGGTTCAGACAGTTAAGCATAATGTCTTCTTTCCCGTACCCTCCTCCTCCCTTTAGCTGCAAATAAATAGGAATGTGGCCATCATTTACAGCTGTCTGTGCCAATATATCTAAGTTAACTGTTTCACCATGTGTAATGTAGTTAGCTCAAGCTTGTGGTTATTTAGGTGTACAGTTTCCCTTCAATTCCCTCCTGACTGATAGGTGAGCAAGGGTGTTCAATTACCCTGGCCTGCATTCTCTCTTGGGCTGGCAGGACCTGGTCTTTTCTCTTCAGCCTCCTTCAAGGCCACCTGCATCAAGACCTGTCCATTGCAGTCCATCCCCCTTTTACTATGGCCTTCTCTGGACACCATCCAGGAGCACGTCAGGAGTCTTGCCTCTTCTGGCTCCCCTGGAACCATCAGACATTCAGCAGTTCAAACTGTCTGGCATCCATTTGTAATGGCAACCTGCGGAAGACCTTTGTATTTCGAGGAGTTAGGTGGCATGTTTTGATTTTTCTTCCCCCACACCTAGGAGATTAGAGTTTATTTTGAGTTATACTGATGTTTAATTGGCTTGTTTTTGTTGTTGTTTGGCATGAGAGGGGGAGAGAAGAAGCATATGCTCCAACAGCCCTTCAGAACATATCTCTGTGGGAAGAGGGGGAAGAGAAATTCTCCAGCTTGTTAAAGTTTAAGCATAGGTTCACTCCTCCAGCCACTCCTTTAGCGGCTTGGAATGGGGGGAATGATAAGAAATTGTTTTGCTTGGACACTGGCTTATCTGATGGGTTCCTATGTTATTGGACTGATGTCATGGACAGGTGGCCCAGCCCCCAAAGGAATCCCAGTCAAGGTCAGTCTGGGCTTGGTCATGGGGTTTGGAAGCCAGGCTTTGATAAAAAGCCTGAGTAGTGCCTTTGGAATTGTGGGAACTTTGAGGCAGGCTCAGGACACTGGGTGCTGTGGGACTCAACAGCCATTCCTTTCGGGGTTATTCTCCGCTATCTTAGCCAAGTTCCTGGTAGCAACAAGAGAATAAATGGATCACCTTGTTTGGTATGTATGTATGCATTTCTTTTTATATGCTATGCTTGTTATGCTCTTTGTAATTTAGTTAAACGGTGCTTTTGTCTAATTTGGTTTGTTTATAATAAAGCTTTAAGTTTCTTTATCCACTGGCGTGCTTATTATCATTGGATCAAAAAGAACCAATTGCCCTAGCCCCTGATCAAGGCGTGGACTCTTGGCAATACACCATTTTAGTTTGCCAGCCATCATTATTTCTCCTTCTTTTCCTCTTCTCTCTTTAAATCTAGCCAGATCCCTCCTTTTCTGTGAGAAAGTTTCTGCCTGTGAGAAAAGTTTATTTTCTCTTCTCCCAGACATCCTTTTCAGAGAAGAACAGCACACTTGTCTGGGAGTTCACATGATAGGATGGCAGGCAGTACTTAGCTGCTGTACGCATTGTCTTCTGTTTTACCTTTCTTCTTCCATTTCTTTTGCTCACTACTTGGAAAAGATATTCAAATGCCGTGATGTGTCTATACCTATAAAGATCAGAATCGTGCAAGCCATGGTATTCCCTGTGACACTCTAGGGAAGCAAAGCTTGGACTTTGAATAGGAAGAGTATTGATGCCTTTGAACTTTGGTGTTGGAGAAGACTCCTGAGAATATCATGGACAGCCAAGAAAACATAATGATGGATCATCAAACAAATCAACCCAGAGTTCTCACTCAAGTCACAAATGACCAGGCTGAAATCATCCTACTTCAGACACATTATGTGAAGACCCATCTCTCTGGAAAAGGCTCCAATGCTGGGAAAGGTGGAAGGAAATAGAAGAAGAGGACGACCAGCAGCAAGATGGGTGGACTCAGTTACAGTGGCAATAAGTGCACCATTCGAAGACCTGAAGGACCAGGTTAGGGATAGATCATCATGGAGAAAATCTATCTATGTGGTCGCTAGGAGCTGAAAACGAATTGATGGCACATAATCAATCAATCAATCAATCAATCAATCAATCAAAAGATCTTACTTGTTTTCTGAATTTTGCATAATGTTCCTTACCCTGAAAGGGAATCCTGTGATGGGTAGGTGTGTGTATAATGGAGCCAACTGAGGCTGCCATTTAAAGTGGAAAAGCAGAATGAGGGACCTTCCAGGGAAGAAATGGCGAACTGAAGACGGCTCTACTAAAAGTGGAGCTGATGACCGTGGCAGAATGGAGAGCCAGCGAGTAGACGGGCTCTTCACAATTCCTCTCCAGACAAGGAGAGGACTTGAGATTCCCCACAAGTGCTCCAGACAGTTGCTCCTCATGAGGAGACTGCACAACAGCAGTCTCCAGTGGGTTTATAGCTCTGGGAGATGAGGGAATAGACATCTTTGCTCAAACTATGGTCGGCGCCTTTATGGACACTGGGTTTGCATACTTCCTTTTCTAATCACATTCAGAAATTGCTTGTTAACTGCTTTTCAGCTATTAGGAACCTTTGGATTGACAAGTCTGAAAACACTGGGTGAGTTTCCTTCAATCCTTAGCAAAAGAAGTTTACATACAAATATTTTTGGGGGGATAAACAGCAAAAGGGTGATTAGAACTTTGATTTTGGAAAGTTACAAGCGGATTAAGGGTCCAGATAAATTTGAAATAGGACTTTGGAATTAATTATAAGAATCCTTCCTATGAGAAAATGCTTTTGTTTGAATTTTTTTAAAAAAACATGATAGGATGGGACTTTGAAGGTTGGGCACTAGAGGGAACTAGAAGGAACTAATGGTTACAATTAAAGGAGAACACTTAAATTTGACTTACTAATACAGAATATTTTAACATTGTACTTATTGAAGGATATTTTTGAACAATGGACCCAGAAAATTTTAATAGTGCCTGCATCTATAGATAGACTGTATTTAAAAAATGTTATGGAAGAGGAACACGTTTTACAGGACAAGACTGAGACTGATCTGAAAGTGGATTTAAAAATGATAGGCTACAAGAATGATATGGAAAAAGATGCTACACTGGACATACAAAAGAAACCGGCTGATGTCTTAATAATTAAAAGGCATATGCAAATAACAAACCAAGAGGGTGACCTGGACAATTTTCCTATATTGTATTTACAAAAGAGGGTTGTTAAAGCTTTGAAGAACTGTGTGAAAAGGGACAAAGAAAAAATGAAAAGAAATCAAGTTCTAGGACATTATTTGAAGGGACTAAAGATCAAGATTGTTGGAAGTAAAAGGAAGGAATATAAAGTTGGTTTATTTGATCAATGTTAAAATAGACAAGTTGTTATCTCTGGTAACCCTTAATGGACTTTTGCTCATCAGGACTGAAATGACGAGGCATTAAGGATTTGTTTATAGATAAGAGATGGGATATGGCATGAAGAGATCATTGGTTGTACTTTAAGAGAAGGTGATAAGTTACTAAAATTATTTATACTTGTTGTGATGAAGGGAGAAGTCATTTCTTTATTTTCTTTTTCTTTACTATATTCTTATTTTTTCTTTCTTTTCTATTCCTTTTCTATTTCTTTTTCTTTTCTGCACCTTCTATTTTTTTATTCTTCTATTTTTTTTAGTTTGTATTAGTTTTTTATCGTTATAATTGTAATTTTTAATAAAATTACTATTTTAAAAAAAGAAAAGCAGAATGAGGGAGGAACAGCTTCTTAATTTGTTATCCTTATGCTAGTTCTCTGCTGGAAATTCCTCCTTCAGCTGCTTTTAGGTTTCATGGTGGTAAAGGTATAGATGCCCTTGCAAAGACATCAGTGGGACAATCACAGGAATTCTACTGCAATGCAGAGACTACTGCAATGCGCTTTACATGGGGTACCCTTGAAGAGTATCCGGAAGCTACAACTGGTCCAGAATGCGGCTGCGCACGCAGTTATTGGTGCCCCTAGATCGGCCCATGTGACACCTCTGCTGCGCCAGCTGCATTGGGTGCCGGTATGCTTCCGGGTGCAATTCAAGGTGTTGGTTTTGACCTTTAAAGCCCTACATGGCATGGGACCAGGGTATCTGAGGGAGCGCCTCATCCCCATAACTTCAAACCGTCCCACTCGATTATGTACAGAGGGCATGCTCCGGACCCCGTCGGTAACGGAGTTTCGTTTGGTGGGGTCCAGAAGGCGGGCCTTCTCGGTAGTGGTGCCTGCCCTTTGGAACAACCTGCCCCCGGAGGTGAGGCAGGCCCCATCGCTCCTGTCGTTCCGGAAGAACCTAAAGACCTGGTTTTGCTGCCTCGCGTGGGATGGGAAGAGGAATAGTTCCTCGTGGGGATGGCTGGTGCCATAGAGCCCTTTTAAAGATCATGGTCTGCCTTCTTGGATTTTCTACTTAATTTATAATAATAATAAATTGTATATTGTATTTTTATGTGTTTTTATAACAGAATATTAATCTCTATGTTTGTAAACTGCCCAGAGTCCCCTTGGGGGAGATGGTGCGGTGATAGAAGTCGAAACATAAATAAATAAATAAATAAAATTCTCATCAACACCAAGCATGATCACCCTAATCTCACTTGAAGTTGACCATGGTACAATCACTGTCCTGACCATATCAGTCCTCCCACCCCCACCACACACCTGATTACTCAGCATCTAGTCAGTCTCAGTGCTCCCTCACTACAGGTCCAGACAGCTGCACTTTATGGCAGGGTCTGCCCCCTCCCTCCATGGGATTGTTCTCTGCCAAGATGTCTTCCTATAAGTTTCTTTATTTCCCTTTTTTAAAACTTGGGAGAGGCCCAGATAAATGTGGGAGGAGCAACAGAGACTACCACAGGCAGAGTCCTGAAGTCATACGTTCCCCATTCCTGCTGTAGTTCTCTGATTGGTGGATATTTCCTTACAGGCTGGTGACATCTTGAAAGGGGTGGTTCCAATAGAAGAGAATATACAGTAGAGGCTTAGGGTTGAACTGTGGAGTCCTTGCTGCTCTCTGAGCTTGGTTGTTTGCTTGTAGACGTTTCATTACCTGACTAGGTAACATTATCAATGCTAATGAGTGTGGGGTTTGCTCCCTGTTTATATACAGTAGCTTGCCCTGCCTGTGTTGGTGGGGGTGTGGAAGTTCCTTGATAGGGGTGGTTCCTTGAAAGGGATGTCCGAAAGCCTGAGGAGAAAAACAACTGCCTTGTGTATAAAGAACGGCAAACTCACAAATCAAGACAATACTATCGGACAGTGTATCGGACAGTGAAACAGATGCAACAGAAGCAGGAAAGGGTTTGGCAATGGGAGCAGCAAATATTATACTAACCTTGTTTGTGCCAGTTCAAGGTTGAGTGGATATCACTTCAACTGAATAGTGGAGAAAGACTCAGTGAGAAACTGAAGCATGACAATCATTTTATGGTTGAGTATTGTACCCAATGTATTGCTGTGGTTCTAAGGCAATGCAATTCAAACTTGCTTCAAATAAATTGGACAACATCTTCTAGAGCTACCAGATCTAGGTGGTAGAGATAGATATAGTTCTCTTCACTGCCACTTAGTGGTCATCTGGATTTTTGCTGCTCAGATTTGATAGCTCTAAACATTTCTAGACTCTAACCTAGAACTTTCCTAGGTTAGGGGGGAAAAAGCAGATCTGTATCATGTCTGGATATGCCTCATCAAATCCTCTAAAGTTAATCTGCAAATCTTTGCTTTATTGGTTTTAAAGCTACCTTGTGAAATGAGTTGCCTTTACTGACATCACTTTTATGGGGGGGAAAAAATCCATCCACTTTGGAGAACCAAACAGCAACAACACAACAGCATTGACACAGCACCTGCCCAAATCCTTGAACTGCAGAGACTGTACTTGTCACGCACAGCACGCTATTTCCCAGCCTCCCTGAACCACTAAATTAGCTTGAGAAGCCAGTTCTTGCCTTTTTCTGGTTGGAAAGTGAGGATTTAGTGCCACCTGCTGGCAGCACAACTGGTGCTGCTTTCTGATTGCCTGTTCCAGAGCTTTCCAAACCTTTCATGTTGGTGACACACTTTTTAGACATGCATCATTTCCCCCTTGTGGGGGGAGATGGGCGGTGATAGAAGTTGGATAAATAAATAAATAAATAAATAATCATTTCGCAACACAGTAATTCAGTTTTACTAGCAAACCGGAGGTTAAACTAACCCCTTATAAGAGATATGGACACATACATAAATTATAATAGCGAAATGTATGGGGACACAACATATCTCATGAAAACCTTTCATTTATATTTTTAAAAATATATAATTTGTAAGATAATAACATACATTTCCAAGATTGTTGTCATTTATGTAAATGTAAACAGTATGTAAATATGTGCAAGAATTAAAAAAAATTGAGTAACACCAATAACTACTTACCATTTTAATGAGATGTATGAGGTTGATGGGATGAACACAGCTTTTGAATATTTGGTGGAATATTAGATAAAGACACTCGCATTTCGTCATCAAGCATTTTTAAGCTTCCACGTTTCAGTGTCTTTAAGTTCGTCATCGTTGAAAAGGATACTTCACAAATGTATGTAGTAGAAAACTGCAGAATAATTTTTAACGCGTTTTTACCTATGTTTGGATGCATTTTTGAAACGCGAATCGAAAAGCTGTCTAAGTCACCCTCTTCATACATCATTAACAGACTTCGATCATTTTTTATTTCAGCTAATTCTTCTTCAATAAGTGAAAAGTTCCTCGTTGCAGTTGAAAGAAATGGATTTCTGATCCAATCATAGTCTTGGATTTCAACATTTGAGAAGTAATGATGAACTTTCTCTCCGAGCAATATTAAATGGTCAACAATTAGTGAGCTGATATCACATTTTAGCTCGCACTCAGCAGTTTTGGAAAACATTTCAAAATTTCCTTTTCACTTTCCTTTTCCAATTTGCTATTTTGTCTCTCATAGCACAAATTTGATCTACCGCTGTTAAGATATTTTCTCCTTTTCCTTGCATACTGGTGTTTATTTTATTCAAATGTTCAAATATGTCAGCAAGATATGCCAATTTTGTGCACCAACGTTTGTTTTGAATTAGATTGCAGAATTCATTTTGCCGATTTTCCTCAAAAGGGTCAAGCATCATTTCCCTCAATTCGTATACAGACAAAGCACTCGACCTCTTGAGAGCCAACAAATCTCTGTGTAGTAGAAGCTTTTTAAACCTTGCCCCCATTTCTTCACAAATATAAGCAAGTAATCTTGATTTAAGAGGTCTACTTTTAATGTAATTGACCATTTGAACCACTTTGTCCATAACTTTTCTTAATTCATTTCCAATGGTTTGCGCAACTAGTGCTTCGCGATGTAAAAAGCAATGAGTAATTATAATATTTTCATTCTCTTTCTTTGCTAAAGCTATAAAACCTTTTGTTGAACCAACCATTGAGGGTGCGCCATCTGTGCGTATTCCTACACAATTTAACCATTGCAAATTATTTTCCTTCATGAAGCAATCTAAAGTTTTCAATATATCTTCACCTCTAGTTCTCATTAGAAGTTCTAGACAACACAAGAATTGCTCAATAATTCTGTCAGTATGAATGAAACGTATAAAAACCAATAATTGTGCTAACCCACTGACATCTGTTGATTCGTCTAATTGCAATGTAAAGATCATATTATCGTCTTGAAAAATATCCTTCATTTGCAGCTTAATGTCATCAGACATATCTTGAATACGTCTTCCAATCGTGTTATCTGCCAAAGGGATTTTATTAACTTCTATCTCAAATTCGGGCCCAAACATTGTTTGAACAATAGCACAGCAAGATTCCTTTATCGTGGTTTCGGCAATAGTGTGTGTGTCCTTGTTTTTGGCAATTATTTGAGCAACCAAGTAACTTGCCTTTTGAGCTTTCTCTGATGTCTTCATTCTCTTTGTGAATGATGCAGACTGCTGCTTTATAGATTTTGAAAGCTCAATAAAGTATTGTACTGGTTTTCCTGACAAATGACTGTGTTTTGAGGTAAAATGGCGAAAGCAAATAAAGAGTGGGTTCACACAACTGTGCTAAACTATAGTTTATTTATTGTGTTTATATACTACCACATTCAACAAAAATGACTTCTGGTGGTTTACAGTATAAAAACAGCATACAAACCTAAAGATCAATAGAAACAGAAACAGCAATAAAGTGTAATACTTACAAATCACCCCTCAAAGGCCCTCCAGAACAACTCTGTCAATTATTATTATTATTATTATTATTATTATTATTATTATTATTATTATTATTATTATTGCATACCTTCTTCTTCATCTTTTTTACTTCCCAGTCTAACCTCTAGTTCTGGCATTCCCATCCAAGCAAGGACCCTGGCTGATCCTGCTTAGCTTTTGAGTTCACTTAGTCCTTTCAAAAGAGATGCTAGGTCTGGTGACTGCCCAACTGGCTTTAGGAGGCCTGGGGACTGGAAGTATTACCTCAACAATAACTGGATCAAATGGGAGAACTGTATGGAAGATGTTGAATTTCCACTTCTGGGGGAGGTATGGTGAACTGAAGACGGTTCTGTGAAAGTGGAGCCGATGACTGCAGCAAAGATGAAGGAACCTGTGAGTAGACCAGTTCCTTGGAACCTTTCTGGATAAGGAGAGGACAGATCACCCACGTGTGTTCAAGTTTGAAAAGTCTTCATTGGGCAAGTTTATCTTCAACTCTGAAGAAAAGAAAAGTTAATTACAAGCTTAAGAACTTAAAGAATTTGAAATAAACAACAAAAAGCTAAATAAGATTTTGATCTAAGAAAACAGATTAAGGGTCCAGATAAATTTGGAATATTGACTTTTACTATAAGATTTTGGAATTACTACAAAAAATAAACAACTTCTCATGGGAAACTTTTGGCTATCCTGGTTATTGCAAGTCATAACAAAAGATAAGTGATGATTTTAGAAACTGAATACTAGAGGGAACTAAAGATTTTAAGCAGAAGAAAAAAAATACAAGCAGGATGTCCTCAAGAAGCCATCGCTGGACCCTATGGTACTGGATAACTTTCGTCCAGTCTCCCACCTTCCCTTTATGGTGGTTGAGAAAGTGGTGACGTTGCAGCTCCAGAGGATTCTGGATGAAACGGATTATCTAGACCCCTTTCAATCAGGTTTCAGGCCTGGACATGGGACAGAAACAGCATTGGTCGCACTTATGGATGATCTGTGGCGGGAGCGGGATGGATGCAGTGCATCTATCCTAGCTCTTCTTGACCTCTCAGCAGCTTTCAATACCATCGACCATGGTATCCTTTTGGGTCAGCTCAGGGAGTTGGGGGTGGGCAGCGTGGTTTTACGCTGGTTCACCTCCTTCCTCCAGGGCCGGTCCCAATCGGTGGTGATAGGGAATGGGAAATCCGACCCTCGACCCCTCCTTTGTGGGGTGCCGCAGGGTTCAGTTCTTTCCCCACTCCTGTTTAACATCTACATGAAACTGCTGGGTGAGATCATCTGCCACCATGGGATAAGATATCATCAATATGCTGATGATACTCAGTTATACATCTCTGTCCCGGGTGAGATAAGTGATGCTGTGACTGCTCTTTCTCGGTGCCTGGGGGCTGTAGGGGCCTGGATGGGGTCCAACAGGCTTCAGCTGAACCCTGGTAAGACGGAGTGGCTGTGGATTAATGGCTCTTCCCTGTCTGGGACATTATCATCTTTGGTTCTGGATGGGGTTGCACTACCCCAGACAGATCCGGTGCGGAATCTGGGGGTTCTCCTGGACTCACGACTCCTGCTCGATGAGCAGGTGGCAGTCGTGGCCAGAAGGGCCTTTGCACAACTTCGTGTTGTGTGCCTGTTACGCCCGTTCCTGGATCGGGAGGCCCTTCGAACAGTCACTCATGCCCTTGTTATCTCCCGTATAGATTATTGTAATGAGCTCTACATGGGGCTACCCTTGAAGAGTATCTGGAAGCTTCAGCTGGTCCAGAATGCAGCTGCACGGGCCATTGTTGGTGCCCCTAGATCGGCACACATAACACCTTTATTACGTGAGCTGCATTGGGTACCAGTTTGCTTCCGGGTCCAATTCAAGGTGTTGGTTATCACCTTTAAAGCCCTACATGGCATGGGATCAGGTTACCTGAAGGACCGCCTCGTCCCCAATACATCTACCCATCCCACCCGATCATGCAGAGAGGGCATGCTGCGGACCCCATCTACAAGAGAGCTCCATCTGGTGGGGTCCAGGAGGCGTGCCTTCTCTGCAGTAGCTCCCACCCTGTGGAACAACTTGCCCCCGGAGGTGAGATTAGCCCCTTCGCTCCTGACCTTCTGGAGGAACCTGAAAACTTGGTTCTGCCGCCTTGCTTGGGGCCAAGGAAGAAGTAGTCACTCTTGGGGATGGCTAATACCTTAGAGAGCCCCTCTCCTACATTGGATTGAGTTAGATCATTTTATTATTCTTGGATTTTAATATTGTTTTATAACTTAGTATTTTTATATTGTATGTATATTTTATGTCTTTTGTTTTATTATCTTGTTGTAAACCGCCCAGAGTCCCTCCGGTGGAGGGAGATGGGCGGTGATATAACTTTGATAAATAAATAAATAAATAAATAAATAAATAAATAAATAAATAAAACTGGGACTTACAAAATATTATAACATTGGAAATATTAAAGGAGATCTTTGAAGAATGGAGCCAGAAGTTAGTAACTACAATATCAACACTGTCAGCAATGAAGTCTGCTTCTATGGATAGACTATGTCTAAAAGATGTTAATGAAGGAATGACAGTTGTGGAACAAATTTTATCTGACAAGATAGAGAAAGTACAGAATGTGGAACTACAAATGACAGGCCAAGAGAATGATTTGGAAAAGGACGCTTTACTGAATATACAAAAGAAACTGGCTGAAGTGTTAAAAATTAAAAGGGAAATACAAATGATAAACCAAGAGAATGACCTGGAAAATGTTTTCTTATTGGATCTACAAAAGAGGCTTGTTAAAGTCTTGAAGAAATCTGTGCGATCGGATAAAGAAGAATTGAAGAGAAATCAAATTCTATGACAATATTTGATTGAATTAAAGATTAAGACTGTTAGAAATAAAAGGAAGGAATATAAAGTTGGTTTATTTGATCAAGGTTAAAATAAGGCATTTTTTGCAATGTTCTGACAACCCTTTATGGACTTTTTGCTGATGTCCGGACTGAAAAGTTGACTATAGATAAGGGATGGGATATGGGATGAAGAGATATCTGTTTAACCTCATAGGGTGAAGAGTTATTAAATTTGTTTATACGTGTTGTGATGAAGGTTGGAAGTCACTTCTTTATACATTTCTTTTCGTTTTTATTATATTCTTTTTCTTTTTTCTCTTTCTTTTTCTCCCTGCACCTTTTTTCTTTTTTTCCATTCTCCTCTCTCTCTAAGTTTAGTTTTTACTACTGTAATTAAAATTCTTAATAAAAATTATATTTTTTTAAAAAAGGAAGATGTTGAATTTCCTTCCTTTAGGGAATAGCAGGGCTGTACAGAGCAGACCAAGAAGTCAGTGTAACACCCTGGAAGAAGAAAGTGGCCAATCACTTCATACTTTTGCTAAGAAAACAACATGGAAGCATCCATGAAGCCACCAGGAGTCATGCTCATCTTGAGGGAGATCTTAAGTACAACTCTGCTGAAATAAACATTACAGAGCAAAAATGCTTTGCCCCTATTCTCAACCTAGCTACTAGCCACTGCATTTTGCATCTCCTGCACTTTCTGGAAGGCCTTTGACACCGACCCACACAAGTGTGCTCTAAGTAGTCTAATGAGAGCAAAGTCTACCTTTGTTAGGAGCAGTTGGGAGTGGCAATCCAGGCCAAACTAGAAAAAGAGGCTGCTTGCAACTGACACCTCTGACATTTTAAGGACAAATGGACTGAGGAGCAGCACAAGTAGTAAACCTGATCTTCTGGAGAGGCTGCAACTGCATTTCAAGTCAGGTAATGTAATCCATCTAGCACAAAACTCTGGTCTTATCAGCATTACTTCTCTTTGTTTTGCCCTTTCTGTCCCTGGACATGTGCCAGACAAGGCTGGGAGTCAAGGGAACTGAAGTCTGGCACATCCAGGAGACCGCAAAGGGGGAAAGGCTGCTCTGAAACCATCTCCTCTTCTCCTGTAATCCCCACTTAAGGACAGAAAGAGCAGCTGGAAATTCAGTGGCCATGAAACAGGACCCAATGTATTGTCGAAGGCTTTCACGGCCGGAGTTCGATGGCTGTTGTGGGTCTTCCGGGCTGTGTGGCCGTGTTCTGGAAGTTGTGGTTCCTAACGTTTCGCCAGCATCTGTGGCCGGCATCTTCAGAGGGCAGGAGCACAGACAGAAGCTGGGCACAGAGAGTTTGCTTCTGTCTGTGCTCCTGCCCTCTGAAGATGCCAGCCACAGATGCTGGCGAAACGTTAGGAACCACAACCTTCAGAACACAGCCACAAAGCCCGGAAGACCCACAACAGCCATCAAACAGGACCCACTTCTGGTTGGTGGAAGGCTTTACTAGCTTCAAACATATCTAATCAAGGCTAGCTTGGGGACATGGGTTGGGGCAACACAACTGGAGCATTTGCTGGCCCAGCATCACCCTGTTTCCTTCTCATCCACTTTGTGTCCTTTACAAGCTTTCTGCACTCAAAATGAATGTTCAGTATGGGGTGTGTCTTGGTCCAAATCTTCTAGACCTTTTTGGTCAATTTTTCTGTCAAATAACATCAGTGAGGAAAGATCAATGTGACTAAAAATAAAACATTGAGGTTGAAAAAGATTTGTTAAGTAAAGACTTTCAGCATGTTGAAAATGAACTAAAAATTGTACCTTGCACATTTTATGCCCTTTGTCCAATGTATCCAGGTATGTATGATCTCTGTAATTTTTCTGCTCTTTCAAATTCTTATTAAATGTATATTCAGCACTGGAGTTGGGTTAGGTGACTATCATATTACGATTTATATTTTTGTCAGGTCCTTGAGCATGTTAGTGAAACAGAATAATTTTTAAATAAACCAGCCAGTATTAATAAAGAACCCAAACAATACCTAAGCCTGAATACTCTACTGTACACGCGTTTGAAACAGATTCTGAACTATGTTACAGTTGAATGAACGCTACAATTAATTTCACTCGGAGTGCCGAAGGGAAATCCAGCGTACTTCGTCCTCAACGTATTTAAAGTAGAAAAAAAACATGTTCAGTCGCTGTAAGAAAAAGACAATTCCAGACCTCTAACGATTGTTGATTTAGTGCACTTTCCACAGACTTGGACTACCGCGTTCAACTTACTCGTTAGCTACTTGACAACTGCACTCAATTAGTCTCGCGCTCTCTCGGAATCTCTCTCTCTCGCCTCTTGCTCGAGGCGTTCAAAGGGGGCGGTCTGTGGAGGCGGGACCTACAGAGGCCTCGCCCCAACGGTTTCGTGCGCTTCTGCCTCGTTTAGCCCAGCCCGGCCGGGTTACGGAGCGCCTGATTGACACGGACCAAAGTTATCCCGGAATAAAGGAAGCACGCATGTGCCATCACACCGGATGTGAACATGCTTATTTGCGCACGCTTCCCAGCCTGCTTTACCCGGGAACTCGCTTTGTAAAAAAAAAGCTAGAACCCGTGCCGAGCCGTGCCGTGCCGTGCCAACTTGTCCGATCCGTTCTGCGGCTTCCAGAGCTGCAGAAAGGGGGAGGGGGAAAGGCCGTCTTTCTCCCCACTTCCCCTTCCAATGAAGTAAAGCGTTAGGCTTCCCAGCACCAATAAATTGAACCAAGCCAAGCCCGTTCCAGTCCCAGAAGGGCTTCTCTGCGAGGGTCAAGCAATAGTTGCCTTGCGCGCCGCTTCATGGCTTTTCGAGTCTCCCCTCGTGCGCCTTTTTTCTTCTGGGCTTTGATTTTGCCCTTCGATCCTTAACGGGGAGGTGGGCGCGGCGGAGAAATTAAGAGCCAAGGAAGCATGGATTTTCGAGGGAAGAAGTACGAGCGGGGCACTAACTGGTCAGATCCTGAGGTGGTGGAGCTTTTGCACCTGTGGGCTGACGAATCGGTGCAGGCGGAACTGGAGAGCTGCCTGCGGAACCAGCACGTCTTCAACCGGATCGCCGAAGTGCTACGCGAGAAGGGCATCCACCGCACCGGCGATCAGTGCCGGGAGAAGATCAAGAAAATGAAGCTCGAGTACCGTCGCATCAAGGACAACAACAAGGCTCCGCGCGGGGGCAGGACGTGGAAGTTCTACGAGGTGATGGACCGCGTCCTGGCCAGCCGGCCTTCGCTCGCCTACAGCGCCGCCAGCAACGGCAACGGCAACGGCGGCTACGTGTTGGCGCAGCAAGGGCTCCCTGGCGGGGTGGCAGAGAGCTACCATCCCCACTTGGGCCCCTCTTCGGCGCTGACCTTCCCACCCTCTCAGCCCCCGGAGCTGATGGAGATCAAATGCGAGGAGGTGGATTCAGAGGGCCAGTGCTTGACGCCCGAGCCTCTGCCTTCTCTCACTTACCAGCCGGGGGGCTCTGCTGAGGAGCGTGAGATAGACAGGGCCTTCCTGGAGAGGTCCCAGAACGACTCTCCCGTCTCCAGGGGGGAGATCCCCATTGAGACCACTGTCTCCCTGTCAGGTAGGAATGCCAGATCCAACCAGGAGAGCCCCTTCCCTGCTCCTGAAAGAGACTGAGCAGAGGCCAGATCCTGGGCACTTTATAAGCACATCTGAAGGACCAGAAGGAAGGCAGGGTGGTGGGAACCACACAGCTCCTGGATGGGTTGCACTGCCCACAGAGATGCTTGCCATTATGAAAGGTTTCCCCATTGCACTGAAGAGAATGGCTGAACCTTTTTGCAGGACCTAATGCACGTCCTGTCAAATGGGCATCTGCCAAAATGGCTTGGGTGATGGGAAGCAGTCATGCAGCACACCGTAAATGGTAACCCTCTTTTCCAGGGTCCTGCAATAGAGTCTGAAAAAGAACGAGGGAGGGACACCTCTGTCCCCTCCATTAATCTTCCTTCTCTCCCCAGTACTTCCTCCTTAGAGTTCTGTCCTTTTTAGGGACCGGTTCTCTACTTCCTTTATTTCCTTCAATTGGACACTGGGGAAAGAGAAATGGGATCACCGTGCAAGAAGTGACGTTGGGTTGCTAACTTGTCCGTACTGAGCAGTGCCATGCAGAGAGTTGGTTATGGAAAGCCATTTCACCTTTCCTGTGCTCAGAGAATTTCCTGGGGAAAATTCTCATTATTCTGCTGTCCAGAGGGTAGTCAAGTGGTGGACTCCGTCTATTGCCAATCCGCTTTGCTGTACTGTGGGTAAACAGTAGAATCTGATCCTTCCTGCACAGTTATCCAGAGTGGGTGAAACAGGAAGAGTCACTACTTTCCCTTGTTAAAGTGGCATTGGCAACACTCAGAGGAGCCCAGTGAATGGAGAGGGAGTGGAGGCTGGGAGCCCCCCCTCCAGTGCTGTCCAAGCCTTTCCCAAATTAGCCTATTTGCGGGAGTGAAATGATGAAATAGCAAATATGACCTTCAAAATACTCTATGGTAATGCGCTTTGTGGATGAGTGACTTTTGTTACCAGAAATATGTTTGAGTCTATCCAAAATACTTTAGGTCACACAATTGAAACATGCTTGGAAACTGACCTTTGCTGTGTGTCCTCTTTGATACGCAAACAGTAGTTTTAAACCATGACCGACAGTATTTAAAACTGAGGTTTAAGTGAATTCAGGACAGAAGTAAACTGCTTTGGATCTCATAAAGACCAATTAATTCTGATTACAAGTCAGAAGTACCCTGGAGGTTTAAACTCCACCAAGCAAATATATTTAGTTACTTAAACACCTTCAAGTCTACATAAGCAGTCACAAAGTGAGTTCCTTGTACTCTTCATTCGTTTTTCCTAAGAGCACCTGAACAGAGTAGGCTTTGTTAAGCAGGAAGAGACTTATAGTAGTATCATTGACTATGGATTGATGGAGCTCTTTATTATTTTTAGACCAAGAGGGAACAGTGTTCTTTGGAACTTTCTTTTAGCAACCTCAGCAGAAGATGATTGGTTGGTGCTGGAACCATTTAGGAAACGAGGAGCTATTTTTGGTTGGGAGCAAAGCCCTGGGATCTGTAAAAGAAGATGGTTACTTGGCAAATGATTTCTTATGCATCAGTTTTGGTCTCTTGGAAATCACTGGGTCTTAGAATCTGTAGAGATGACATGTATGTTTCAGACAGAACTGCCTATTTAACAATGTTTTAGGAAATCATCTTTATCCTTCTGAGGCCTCAAAATGATGTGCTTCATTTACCCAGGACTTAATATGAGCCAGGATTCTCCATGTTTCTATAGTAACTCATGATTCCAGAGATTGGAATGGAGAAAGCAGACAAGTCTCAGTGTTTTTCCAAGGACCTTTTCCTGTTGCAGCCGCTTCTATTCTGTAGGTACTTTTTGAAATACAGATTCAGCCTATCATATTAGCTTGTTTAGCAGCTAACAAACTGGCAGGTTTTTAAAATTGATCAGCTTTAGTAAAATGCTTATAGCCTGAACTACATTGATATATCACAGGGTGGGATCTATAACACAAGAGATTAAACACAAAATGCAGACGGAATGCTGTCACTGAGACCCCACAAACTGGACTGTACCCAGTACACTACAAAATGAATGTTGACAGCAGCTTGGTCCCCCCCCCCCCCGCCTCACATAATATACTATTTCTAACATTCAGCCAGGTGTGTAGAGAGAATGTTGGTCCCAAATGATCTCAGATGATGGGCAGTGCACTTCTGTGCAGTATACCCAGAGTAATGCATTCAGACATAAAATGGGATCTGCCCTCCCATTTCAGCAGAAAATGTAAATGAAGCTGGAAGAGAAACTTTCTTGACGTCATCTTCTATAGGATGAGCTTCACATGGTGATGGAAGTTTTTTAGCTGAAGCAGTTGAATTCACTTAGATGCCTATTTTAACTACGCCTTGTGTGTATTAGAATTGGTTACAGGGCCCTAATCCTTTACTTGGCACCACTTATAATCGTGACTGGAAGCTTGGTAAGACTGGGATATCTCTAAACCTTTCGATACTTTGGAATGAGAGAGAGAGAGAGAGATCTGTTAGCCTGTATATACTGTAGAATTCAAGAGTGGCAAGTCTGCCATTTTGCATATTGAATTAGTGTAGAGCTCTACAATATTCTTGGTCTGAGGAGAAATGCTGGATGGGATGGTGGCTCGATTTGCATGACCCACTAAGCCAAAATGTGTCTTTGCTCATTTATAGTTTAGTGTATTCAGCAAAGCCAGCCACTGTAATATGTCACTATATTTTATGATATGGTGTGCTGTGGGAATCCAGCTGCATTCTTGTGCCTGTGCAACATATGTTATCTATTACATAAAGAAAAATGCAAATTTCTCAATATTCATTAGTGAAGTAACTCATTTACTCTGAAAGTCTGCTAAGGGCTTGGATGATTAAAGGAAAGCAGCAGATAATCATTCAAGCAGGTTTGACCTTTGCCAAAAAGAAATTGGTAGGGTTGATTATCCATAATCTGTTTACTCTTAGGCTTCAGTGAACCCAATGCAGCTTCCTCCTCTCGGATCCAAAGTCTAGGGCCGTGGCCTGGTTTTTCTACTTTGCACCGCTTGCGGAAGAAAAGGAAAGGCCAGCGGCTGAAGGACCCTGTGGATGCCCTGCTGTTGAAGACTTTAACTGCACAGCGGGAAATGGAGGAGCGCTTTCTGCAGATGGAGGAACGCCGACTCCAGCGAGACTCGGAGGCGGAGGAGCGCCGAATCCAACTGGAGCAGCGCCGCTTTGAATTGGAACGGGATCATGATTTCCGCATGTTCAACATCTTCGCCCAAATGCTGAGCATCTTGAAGCAGGGCAATCAGGGCTCTTCTGCAGCCGGAGTGGCTCCGAATGTGGACCTTAACCAAGCATTTCCCAGTACCACAGAAATAGGAGAACGGGTGTCAGAAGAAGCCAAGGCCCTCCAGTTAGGGCAAACCAGACTGGACAGGAGAGACAGTGTGTACGGCTCCTGCTACCGTGCTGATTTGCAAAGCAGCCCTTACCTCTCTGTCCGAGGCAATATGGTTAATATTGTTCAGACCTCCGAAGAGGTGTACGAGGTCTACCATGCTGACAAGTATGATGAGGATAAAAACCCCAGTGTGAGTAAAAGTCTTTCGGTTACTTGTTTCTAAATAAGCACACGGATTTTCCAATGGCTATCTATTATTTACCATCAAGAAAGAAAAGCTTTAACGAAGCTTTAACCAAGATGTCGGGTCTTGGTTCCTTAGTGTGCAATTTTAATGACTTAATTAGGCTTATTTGAGATGTTGAGAGCGTTTTATGGATTCTATGCCCAAAGTGGAAGGAAAAGCTTGCTTGTTCATGGACTATCACGGTGGGTATGTCATGTAGGACAGAAGGGAAGATCATCGCTATTCCCCAACTCTACCAAGGCATTTATTTACTGAGTTAACTAAACTTTTTTGAAAAACTTAACAGAAAGATGAGCTTTCCTTAGGCAGTAGCCACACTAGGGAGGGAGTGGTTTAATAGTTTCCTCAATTTCCATGAACCCACCTTGCCTCACCCAGGCAGACATGAGCATTAGAAGAAAAGGTCTTGTTTTATTTATTTTAAAATGGCATGTTTTTAGAGTTTATTCTCCTAAACATGGCATATAAGAATATTTTAAACCATAAGGACTATTATTATTTTTTAATGCCAGGAAAGATCGCCAATCACACAAAGTCATTGTGATTGGGTCCTATTTTTAAGAGATAGAATGGTCCTGATACATACTTTACTTGACACATGCTTCTAAATTTGTTATGCAGGTGACTTAGCTTTGCGACTAAATATTTCGTCTCAAAGCAGTGCAATTATGTCCCATTTTACTTCCATCAGTGGATTCAAGGTAGCTTTTCAGGTAGTTTCTCATCCAGACACTGGCCAGACCTTGACCTGTTAGCTTAAGCAGGTTGAAAGAAGAGGCACTTATTGGCACCAGAGATTTCTAAACTATACTGTAGTTCCCAGCATCTGTCAATATGGCCATGCTTTCTGGGATGTTGAGAACTTTAGTATAGCAACATTTGCAGGACCATAGATGCCCCATCCGTAAGCGAAATCTTTATGGTGGTTTAGAATTCTTTGTTCCATTTCACCCTTCACTGCTGATATTACGTTCTTAACACTGATTATAGTGAGCTTTTTCCTCCTGTCATATCAAAAATCTAGTATCAGTGAAGATTCTGTAGTGACTTCCACAGTAGCTCTTAGCTTTTTCTCCAGAGCAACACTTAGTAGCATTTTCTGCAAGTTAAACTTTTATTTTACATGTTTAATACTTCACTCTTCTGTCTCTGAAGAACTTCCAGAGCTGCTTACAGTAAAAAGAAACACACTCTGCCCCCATGATAAACATTAAAACAGCAGGGCATCCAAATGATTATAACAGCATTAACACTACTATCCATCAATAAAACCAGCTATGCTAGTTCTAATCAGTGTAAGCTTTTTATATTACATAAACCTCAAATAGCTACCCTCAGCTAGGGTTTCACGGAAAAAGTAAGATTTTTTTTTTAAAAAAAAATTCAGCGTAATTACATTTTTCTTGCCTGAGAAACCCATTATTAGAATGCTGATCGTTTAGATCATTCTTCCTCCCTAGCAATCAGTGTAGGCAGTGTAGTATAGCTGAACTGTTGAACTGATTTGGTTTGGATTCAAATCCTCTCTTAGCCATTAATTTTAGTTGGAGTTTTTTTGTTTACACTTCTGTTGCTCAGTTAGAGTTAGCTCACTGGACTTTTGTGCAAATAAAATGGCGTAAAACCATGTATCCCTCCATAGCAAAGAGTAGTATTTAAATTTAAAACATACATTTTACCCATAAAAAAAATTATCTGGGTAAGATAGTGGCTTGGCTAAGGTTTTTTTTCCATGGGGAATGAATGACTCTGTGTGTGTGTGTGTGTGTGTGATGCTAACCTGCAGTTTCTTTGAGTCCTATATGAAAAATGAAGCTTCCAAACATAAGCAGTGGTATAGAATATACAGTGGCATGGACAGTATAAATATGGGCAAATTGCAGTTGAAATCTTTAAAAGTCTCTCACAACAAAAAGTGAAATGAAACATAAATTATGTCCTCTTGACTTATATGTATCTTCTATCACAATCCCCTTTCAGAATCTTTATTGGCTCTAGAAATGCTAATGTTTTATGGAGCATAATTTTTGAGATAGCTGATAGGATACCAAGTAACATTTATTCTTAATGAAACATTTATCTGTATCCCCAGGGCATCATTAATTTGGGTACCAGTGAGAACAAACTCTGCTTTGATCTAATGTCCAAAAAGGTAAGAATATTGTAAACACATTTCATTCTTAAGTAACAGTGATCACCGCTTGGGGGTGATGGCATTTCATCATGATTTCACAAAGTAAATAATTTCCCAGACGAGTCACCTAAGGCTTATATTGATTTTCTGTTTTATTATCTGTTTATGTTGATACCAGTTGGCTTTGTTCTCCTCTTCATAAATAACCATATGCTTCTTCCTTCGGCATGGACCATGGACCTTTGGGAAATCCATTTAGGGAGCTTTGCAGGGTCACTAATACATGAATGACACTCACCACTCTATTTTTCATCCATTAACCTCGGACAAATGGTTTCATGGTGAATGGATACATTTCCTTTAGTCCAGGGTTTCTCAACCAGCGTTCTGTGGAACCCCAGGGTCCCGTGAGAGGTCACTAGGGGTTCCCTGGGAGATCACAATTTATTTAAAAAATGCTTTCAAATTTGGGCAACTTCACATTAAAGAGGTAAGTTTCATTCTTTATTTTTAGTTTAAGAACACTGTTAGTTCATACTGTATATAGAGGCCTACACATGAAACAAATATAATAATGATGTAACTTCTGGCCTATATTTGAGCCTGAATGTGCACGGGTTCCCCGAAGCCTGAAAAATAATTCAAGGGTTCCTCCACGGTCAAAAAGATGAGAAAGGCTGCTTTAGTCCCTTACTACCCCCCCCCAAGTTTTCCATGGACTAAGGAGGGGGGGAAGCAGTAGGCAAAAAAACTGGTATATTATGACAGGAAGTAACGCTACTGCTCTCTTTTAAATGAATGGCAATGCTCTTTAAGCAGTATGTATGTACAGTATGTATGTATGTACAGTATGTCAAGCTTGCAATATATATATATATATATATATATATATATATATATAGTGAAATTACAAAATAATAGTGATCTAAATCACTAAATAAAACCATAGGCTTATTTCACATATTATTCCAAACCATGGTTTGTACAAATGTAGTTTCTTGAACAAACTACTCTTGATTGGGTTCACCCAACGTATTAAACCAAAATCGGATGAATCACAATGTGCAAACCCAGCCTCTGGGTGTGTAGTTCATTTGCAAGAATGCCTTCCAAGTGAAGAAGGAAATTATGGAATCTTCATAGCTTTTACTTGCTAATTTCCAGACCAGTTTCTGGCAATATGCTTAATAATTCTGCCCTCTCCTTCTCATTGCTGATAGCTGACACAAAGTTCCATGAACCTCATAGAACCTTCCCTGCTGCAGTATCCTGACTGGAAGGGCCATTTGTTGTAAGTAGCCTTTGTCATGAACCTTCTCCCTCTTTTGTCAGAAAGCCTGAATCTGTTTTCCACAATACAGCCTAGAGAGGAGTGAAGATTTCCCTTGGGAAACTCTGACTGCTTTTGTATCTCCTTCAGTGTGCGAGAGGAAGTGGCTCGGTTTTTGACCTATTACAGCAAAGCACCTGCACCTCTCAAAGCAGAAAATGTAAGTCAACCTACTTTCTGGTTTGTCTGCTTGGTTTCAGCAAGTGACAACCATTCTATGTCAGACAAATATATCTAGACATTAGGGGGGTGTAGAGGGCAAGTGTGTGGTGCAGGGAAGAAATGCAGCTTTAAGAAGTTGCAGACTGATGTAGAGAGCAGAGATGGTACTTTTGTGTCACAAGTTGTCTAACCTCTCATCCCTGCCCCCCAATTTCTCAACACATGTATCCACTGTAGTAGCAATGCTAAAAGAAAATAAAACTTGCTCCATCAGGCAATCTCATCCATGATTACAGCAGATAATCTGCTCTTTCAGTCTCTCCCAAGAACATTTGTGGAACGCTGTGAGCCCCCACCCTGACTAGATAGTGAAGCCATGATAAGATGCTCAGCAGGTCTGTTCCAGCATTTCTTTTGTTCGCTTCCTGAAAAATGGAATCAAGTGTTTGCTTCAGATTTAGAGCCACTACAGCATGGATAGCTGCTTGTTACAAGTTAGAATACCGATAACTATTAAAATTCTTCTTGTTGGCGAAGCTGGTCTGAACAAAGGCTTCATAGGCATTCTTATCTCATGAAGTGTTTGGAAGATGAGTGTTCATCTGATTGGCAGAGCATCAAATGCTGCAAAATCTTGACCCAGTTTTAAATTGTACAGCAGCGATTCAAATGTTTGCTTTGAAATAATAAGGCAGAGCTTTCCAAACTTTTCATGTTGGTGACACACTTTTTAGACATGCATAATTTCGTGACACACTCTTACAGCAGGGCATCATTTCGCGACACACTCTTACAGCAGGGCACAAGGCAGGCACTAGGACCTGCGTGGAATCCTGGCAGGGCTCGGAGGCAGCAGCAGCCGCGACACACCCAGACACTGCAGCTGACACACTAACGTGTCCCGACACACAGTTTGGAAAGCTCTGTAATAAGGTATCTGGGAGTCTCTGACCTCTGCTTTGCCGTCTCATCCAAAGTTCTATCCTATAAGGATTCCTCTTCTTCATTCACATTCCTAGTTGAACAACCCTCATATCCTGCACTAAAAGTGCTGGTAGCTGTTTGTTCCACAGTAACAGTACAGACCCCAGACCACAAAGTCAACCCAGCAGGACTACTCTTCCATTTTCTTATTGATAACCTTTCCATAGAGATATCAGGTAGTCCTCATTTAATGACTGCCTCGTTTAGTGACTGTTCACAGCTATGGCGGTAATGAAAAACTAACTTTGCGACCAGTCCTCATATTTACAACCTTCTCAGGTCTGTAAAGCAAAGGAAAGCTGAAGTAAGATCATAAGCAGAGTCGCAGTTTCATTTAGCAACCACTTCGCTTAATGACTGAGTTGCTAGTCCCAATTGTGGTCGCTAAACAAGGACTACCTGTAGAAAGACTGGTTTCTGCCAAATACAAGTTGACTAGGCCAGGCCAGATTAGACCAGGCTACCATTTGATGAAAAGGGGTAGAGAGAGCAGAGCAACAGCAATAGAAAAGCAGGAAAGAGAGACAGATCCCAGCCCTTCTCTCTTTCTATCTCTTTGTTGCTACCTGGGAGTGTGGCTGCTTCTGACTACATCTTGTTTGGGTTAGAAGGGGGCAAGCAGTTGGAGTTCCTGTAGCCTCAGGAATCTGAGCCTCAGGAGGTGTTTTCCTTTCTTGGGGGTCACTACTTTCCTGTGTGTGGGAGCTGGGTGATGCCAGTTCACTTGGTAACTCAGCCCAGAATGAGGGTTCAGCCTGAGGGGAATATGCTCTGTAGTTCCTATCCATGGATATACGCCTAAGTGAATCACAAATTCATGGTAGAAAGCTTTACAGAAGGTATCACCACACAGAAGGACCATCCTTCAGTTTATTTATTTAACATATTTATATTGCTGCCCATCTACCAAAATAACATCACGATGGCACTCTGCAGTTCTCAGCACACACTGGAAAACCTACTAAGATGGTCCTAATGATTAACCCAGTTTGTAATGGTAATCTGTTAGCAATCCTGGTCTCAAGTTGTTCAGTATTCGTATGCCAAGAATGCAGCTGGAACATGGATCCACAGCTAAGTGGCAGAGAGTGTGAGCATGACCAGTGCTCACTCAGCAGTCTGACCACCTCATTCTGCGCGAGCTGCAGCTTCCAGATCAAGTGCAAGGGCAGATGCACATAGTCCATTATAGTAATCTAAATGTGAGATTATTAGTATTTCAGATACTGTTCCTATCTGGTTGGTTGGTTGGTTTATTTATTTAAATTTATTGGCTGCTCAACTCCAATTGATTCTTTGTCATCACAATGACAGTGATTAGTCTACGATTACTGGTAAACTATGTACCTGTTCTTTCTGAGGGAGTGCAGCTCCATTCAGAACTGAGAAATCACCTCATTCAAAATCACCCTGGGTTGATTTTGAATCAGGGTTCTGTCTTTGTTGGCTCTCATCCATACCTCATCCATCCTATCACTACATCAATATACTAGTTCAGTTTACGAACCTGTTTTGATTCAAGTAGTATAGATTGAGTGTCATCAGCTTATGGATGACTCCTAGACCCAATACATCTTTTGACTGTCCCAAGGAGTTTCATATAGATGTTTAACAGCACTGGATATAAAATAGTGCCTTTTGTTGATAGCATAGGTGATAGGATCTAAAGGCACAGTCACCCAGTATCACTTTCTGAGGTTTTAGAAGTAAAACCTTGGTAATATAATTTTCCCAATCCCAACTCACAGAAGTGGTCAAGGAAGATATCCTGGTCTATATATTAAAAGCCACTGAAAGATCAAGCAAGTTGCACTCTCTCTGCCTTCTGCAGTAGGTCATCTGTCAAGATGACCATGGCTGATTCTGTCCCAAAACCAAGGTGAACCTAGTTGGAAAAGGATCAAGATAATTACTCTCCTCTAAGAATGTCTGTAGATGCACAGATAATATCCTTTCAAGTATCTTGCCCCAGAGGGAGCACTTGTGATGTTTGGTGATAGTTGGCAAAATCTTCTAGATCCAAGGAGGGCTGTCAGCACTATCACAGAAGGGTGCAGTCATCACTACCTGGATCCACCTGGTCGGTGCTCCTCAACCAAATTGAATAAGCCAAGATAAGTAGGGGTCATGAGAGCAGGTTTCCTTCTGCAAAGACTCAGAAATGGAACTATAGTAGTGTGTTTATGTACATGCTAGAGATAGAAGAGAGTGGATAATCCTTGGTGCTCAAACTCTTACTGGAAGAATAGTCTCTCCAGAAAGAAAGTAATGTCTGTCTGAATGTCTTTTCTGTAGGTGATTCTGCTGAATGGCTGTGGATCTTTGTTTTCTACTTTGGCTATGGTTCTCTGTGACCCAGGAGGTAAGTGAGCTGGAGCAATTTAAAATACAGGTTTGTTAGAAGGCAGCAAAGTAGGACTTTTGCAGAAAAGGAGTGAAATTGCTTGTGTTTTTCTAAGTATTGTGTCTAATGTAGCACAGGATGCCTGTACTAAATAACTCTCACTCATCAGGGCATATCTGGAGAAGACCATTGATTAATTAGTTGCCATGGTTGGGATATAGAAGTTTTTTTTTAATTTGCTTGTTTATGACAGTATACTCCATAGACACTGCCATGTGATGATACCACAAATTACATGGATATTTATTTATTTACCGTATTTGTATACTGCTAATGATTTATGAGACAAAAGGACACGAACTCTGTGGAAAAAGAGTATCTATCGAAGAGAATATTCAAAGATCAAAGAGTATCTGTGCAGGAATATCTCTATAGAATTATATAATGGAACTCATTTCTTTTTTGTTTCCTTAGTAAATTCTGCTTTACTTCATAATGTGTGCACAACATTCCTACTTTTGACTTAGTATGTTCACTCATCCCAAGGATACAGTGGAAGATAGAAAAAAAATGTTCATGTAGATATTCCCATCTTAAATCTGAGTACAGGGCTTCAGAGAATTTAATTCTTTTCATCTTTATCGATTCGTTTTTCCTTTCAGTATGAGTTCTGTTCTGCTTTAAATGTCCTCTAGAAGTGACAAGCTAGGAAATCACAAGGTGTTCGTTTGTTTTTAAGTCCAAAAGGAGAAAGGTGTGTATTTTCACGGACTCAGCACAGAGTGCTCATCATCTCCTCAGGAGGAGGTTCTTGGGGATACACCTATCTTTCTCTCTGCTGACACTGCAAGAAATCAGTGATGGGAGATGAATGAATTGTGTTCCCTTTGTCACCGGAATGGATGTTTGAGGCTGTTCTGTCAGTCCTTTTTCTCATATGCTGCTGCCTGAACTACCGTAGCATAGCTTTTCATAAGCTAATGCCCATGATGATAGAGTGTGATGGGAGTTACAGTTAACACAAGGGTACTCAGCAAACTGGATAAGGATTCATCTCACATGGGTGGGCAAACTATGCAGCCACCATCTTTGCACCATCTCCAAAGCTTCCCCAATAAAACTGCTCTTTTGCAGCAGTGCAATTTTCCATCTTTTCTTCTTGAAAAGAGAGAAAGTAAGTCTGTTAAATTTCTGCAAGGGGTAAGACACCTAATTTGTACTTTTCCAGCTGAAGATAAAATTGCCTGCCCCTGCCATAGCTCTTTTAAAAAAAATAACTTCTTGTTTGATAATTTGACTGAATTCTTTGAGTACAGATTTTTTAAAAAATCCTCCTTTCCATTCCACTGAGGAATGTGTATTTTGTCTTTGAAGTGTGGAAATGACATTAAAACCACTGGGACTGCAGACTTCAGTTCTTAACCCTGAAATTAACATATAGTCCAAATTAACCCTGAAATTAACATATAGACCAAAGCTTATAAATAATTAACCTGATCCTCAGTTAATATAAGGAACACCAACAGCAGCAGTGGGTTACTGGCTTTATTCTTCTGATTTCAGAGGCGTTCCTGATTGCTACTCCTTTCTATGGAGGAATCACCAGAAATGTGTCCCTGTGTGGCAATGTCAAGTTGGTTTATGCCTATTTAGATAGCCAGGTAAGGAAGTGTATGGGTGACCGCCACACTCTGGAATCTCATGGCGCTCCATTCAGCTTTCTGTCTATAGCACTTGATAGTTCACAGGAACAGTAAGCTTTTCAACAGTTGGGTTGGCCCCCCATAGACTAAATGTTCTCTGTTGGGTTGGACCAGCAGAATGTTAGTAGTGCTGTCTGATGTAGATGTAGCTAGGTTTGAGAGTAACTGTTTGTGGAATTTAAAATGGATCATAGGGACATGGAGATATAAACAATATGTGATATAGATAAAGGGTATCTGCTTGTGCTTAGATTAGCATTCCAAGATTCTTTGTGTCCTGCTGAAATATCCATCCTGAAGTACAGAGTAGACTCCAAGTTCTGTGAAGGTCTGTGAATGATACCACCTTGAAGTGGGTTAATTATGTTCCTCATTACTGTTATATGCAGTGGGTCTGAAAGCCACCATTCAGTCTCTTGTTTGGTATGTTTCAGGTCACTGGCAGTTGCACTCGTCCATTCCAGCTTACGGTGGATAAGCTAAAGAAGGCCTTGCAGGATGCGCAATCAGAGGTGAACTTTGCTGATTCAATTCTTGCTAGATATACTGGCCCAGGACTGGATAGGGGGACTTGGCAAAAGGATATTATGGAACAAACTACAAATGTTTTAGATGTGGCTTCAAATTATTTCAGCAGCCAAGCTAGTCTATCAGCCTCAACTATTTTTGTAAACATTGCCTGCCAAATGTGGTGTGGACTGATCTGTGGCAGTTTTCCTTCTTCTGTGTTATAGCTTTAGAATGAATAACCTTTTTTTTAAGTATTACCTTCAACCAGGGAAAATTTCCCCAACCCTGTTTGACTTTGAGTGAAATGAAGATCAGAGTGCTACCTACAAGCATCCTCTTGCTAACCTAACTTAGAATAAATGAAGATATAACAAAGAAATTTGCTTTAGCAAAGATTCCCATTTATGTTTCTCTTATATTGTTTTTTCAAGATTCACTTGAAAGACCTTTTAACTTTTTTTCCCCTTCAGTATGGATCACTTACATAGAGAGGTTCAACTTACTTGTACTATTTCATTATCCTTTCTGCATTTTGTCTCGGGGGGTGTTTACCAATTAAACATATTTTCTTTTAATATTCTATTTTTTAAATAATTTTTATTAAAGGAATTTTCAATATTCTAGAGTGAAATAGAAGCAGTCTGCAGCTCTAAAATACTCATGACTTGATTTTATTAATTCAGATAGGGCAGGCACCAGGGACATTGGAAAGATGTAGTTTCCAGAAGACTGAAATCTCTGATCTAATCTTATAGAACACTTTCTTGCACTATTTCTCCAAGCATTCCTAAGGGAAGGGTGCAGTTACTTGTCTTTGAGATTAATTCTTTGGGGGGTGCGAGTGGGACTTAAATCCAGCAGGATTGTACATAAAAGGAAATTTGCCACACTGTAGAATGCACTGATTTAAAGAGGGAAATCAAGCTGCATGCTTCAGTCACTTAATAATAAAAAGAGTCAGTTTTTTAAAATCAAACTCCTGCACGATAAGCAGGTTTCTTGTTTAGTTCCCATATGCACATATATGTGTACTTTTAAACACTCTTGTTTATTTTACAGGGTATCAAAGTAAGGGGTTTAATTCTCCTGAATCCACAAAATCCCTTGGGGGATATCTATTCTCTCTCAGAGTTACAAGACTACTTGGAATTTGCAAAAAGGTATGACAATCTTAAAAGTTTTAGAGAATCTGATGGTCCAAAAGTTGAAATATCGTATGCTGCCTAGTTAGTATTGAACATTTCTGCATATTACAAACAGTTGTTATGTTATGGACTTTGAAAGTATTTAGAGACCTTTTTGTTACTTGCTGGCCAGCACCTGGAATGCAAATATCATAACTCAGAACTTTCAAGTGGGAGCAGATTTGTATGAGAGAAGCTGATCCTAAAATAATAGCATCCTAAGCTCTCCAGGACTTTCTGGGTTTGGGTCCTGAAGTTCACTGGCCCTTACTGTAGATTTTGGATGCTAATTTAGACTATGACCAGCTTTACCTGAACTTGATGAAAAGGAAGAATTAATTATTCTAGCACTGCATTCCTGGATGATCTCAAGAATTTTATGTGGATTTTGAACAGTATGGAAAAGGAACCTGGCCTGGCCTATTTTATTATTTCATGCACCTGCCATGAAATGAGAAATTTGGCACCATCTTGAAACATCCACTTCAGTAGGACTAGAACCACTGAAGAGCAATACCCCCCGTTTCCATTTGGAACAGCCTCTTCAAAAGGAATTTTTATCTGATAGGACTGAATTCTGCTAAGAGGTCCAGGAGTTTTACCAGAGTGGCTTTCTTGGGTGATTTCCCCCAAAACATGTCATCTGTGCCATAGATAGACAGACAGACAGACAGACAGACAGACAGATCAAACCTAAACTCCACTAGACCCTTAGGCTAAAGATTGAAGCCAAAAACATTGTGGAAAAGGGGAACAAATAAGAATTTAAGGAAGTAGGAGATACTCAGTTGTCAGACAATGATAAAGCTGAAGGAGCAAAAGTCATGGGGGCTGGGATTTCTAATTTTCATTCCATTTCATTAATTCCATTTTATTACTTCCTCTGTAAGCTTTTATTGGGAGAGTTAAGCCAGTCTAACTTTTATCAATGAGCTGCTTTATGTATCCAAGCATTTATAGGGAGACTGTAATATCTGTTGAGGTTTTGCTGTAATCTCTAGCAATGAGCGTGTCCTTGAGTTGCTGATGCCTGAACTCCGTTCTTATTCTCAAACTTTCTCAGAACCATAGATGTTCTTTTCTAGCCAGTCATTCTCATGACTGCCCATGAAAGAATGAAGAGCAAGTCATTTTCCTTCCAATTGCTGAAGTCCTCTCTGTTTTTATTTTCCTCCATTCTAGACACGAGTTGCATGTGATTGTTGATGAGATCTATATGCTGTCAGTTTTTGATGATTCTGCCACATTTCACAGTGTGCTGGAAATGGACAGGTAAGGTCTGCTTTATAGTTTCAGTCATCTAGTAACAAAGGTCACCAATGCTAGCAAACCGTTATAGAGTTGGAAGCCCTATAAATTTAATAAAATAAATAAATAATACAATCTGTGAATAATGATGGTGCCCTTCCAGCTCAGAAGTGGCAATTGTTATTGGAAGTAAAATATTCTATATTCCCTAAATGAGAACAGTGGGGTTTTTTTTTTGTGCTTCTGCACCAGTTTTTCATGTGGCTTCAGAAGGTTTCTTTGTAACCTAAATTTTTCCTCACTTTAGAAAGCTCCACTGAGAGAGCGGCTCTTGCTAAGCATGGTCAGCCCTGATTAATACTTTGATGAGGGACACCTGATGGCCTGGGAAGTTGAAAACTATCCCAGAAGAAAGCAATGGCAAACCATTTCCATAATGCTGTTAAGAAAATTGGATGAATGCATCCATACATACAGGCAAAGGAGTGGAGCCCAACTCAAGGGCATTTTTCCCCTTTACTTTCCTAAAACACATTTGGGGAATATGTAGCTTTCAGGAAGAAAGGAGACCTTAGGCACTTTTTAGTGTGCTTTTGGACCGCTAGACTAGACGTGACTTAGGAATTGCTGTTGGTCAATGGATCAAGGGATGGGAAAATTTAATCACTTGTATCCTGCCATAGTCCTGACAGAAGCCTCCTCTTTGAAGCTTCTGTTTTTACATCCGGTGATCACTTCCCTGAAATGCAAAGAGAAGCTGAGGGGGAAGGGAATATTGTTGACATTTGAATAGGGAGAATGTTCAGCTTCTCCACTTTTTCCATATTCACAAAATTAACAGGTCATTAATTTGGCCCTATGGAACAAAGTTTCCATTAACAATATTGATAATTATTAATTATGTCCTTCGTTGTTTTGGAACTCTGGGTTGATGATCAAGAACAACCTTCCCTAACTTAATGCCTTGAGATGTGCTTTACTATAACTCCCATAACTCCAAAGTAACATGCCCTTCTGTCTGGAAATTCTGGGAGTTGTAGTCTAATACGTTTAGAAGGCACCGGAGTGGAAAAGGTTGATCAAGAAGCCTCCATTATTTATTGCAAATATTCATGTATGTATTCTCCTTACATACAGATTGCCTGACCCACAACGTACCCATGTGATATGGGGGGTTAGTAAGGTAAGTACTACTCTACTAATATTCAGGTGATACTCCTTCAAATGCCTGGACTATGAATGTTGGTTGAATCAAAATATTTATTTATATTATGGAAACTGGATTGGTAATTCTTCTCTCCCTTTACAGGATTTTGCTGTCTCTGGAATCCGGTTTGGTGCCTTGTACACACTAAACCAAGATGTTATCAAGGCTGTGGCTTCTTTTGGTTACCTTCATGGTATCTGTGGGCCTATGCAATATAAAATTGCCCAGCTACTCAGAGACAGAGGTGAGGCAAAGAGTAACGTAGGAGCACCTATGTGCATTGCTCCTCTTGAGGAGAGACTTTTGCTACAGGTGCTCCTATTGTTTTATTTATAAAACGGATATCCGACATATAATTCTGTCTTGTCTCCTAGGATTTCAGGAAGTATATTGAAGGTGATTGCCGATTTGACAAATCTGGGAATAAAAAAAAATCTCACATTGCACCAAGATCATGTTCATATTGTCCCCCTTCACTTAAACACATTTGTGTGTTCACACACAGTTGTTATTTTTATTTATTTATTTATTTAATCCCCGCCCATCTCCCTGAATAGGGGACTCTTAGTTACATCAAATACTGTATATAGCCTTGGAAATTCTTGACCACTTTTTTTTCTCTATGGCCTGGTTCGCATATATTATTATTATTATTATTATTATTATTATTATTATTATTTATTACATTTATATTACCGCCCATCTCCCCCATCGGGGACCCAATACATGTATATACATATACATGTTCTTTGCTTGGTAAAGTGTCAGTGACAAATGATGTCTTCAAATGAATTATCACAGATCAAATGCAGCAGGCAGAATATGAATGTTGCCTTACTTTACATAAAGGACAGTATTTTTCAATGGAGTCAATTCATCCATTGACCTACAAGGCTTTTAGAAATTAAGTAGTAATACATACAGTACATATTTGTGTCTTTGCTAAACGTTTTCTACTCTTGGCTAGATTGGATCAACCAAGTATACTTACGGGCCAACCATGAGAGACTGAAAGCTGCACACACTTTTGTGACAGATGAACTCAAGACCCTTGGAGTTCCCTTCCTCAACCGCAGTGCAGGTTTTTTTATATGGATTGACTTCCGAAAGGTCAGTGGTCTTTAGAGGCCCTATATCTGTTCACCAGTGGAAAAACAGATGGTTGTGGAGTCCTTGGTGCTCCCTGAGCTTTGTTGTTTTCTTGCAGACGTTTCATTGCCAGGCTAGTGCACTGAAGATGTTGCCTAGCGTGGCAATGAAACATCTGCAAGAAAACAACAAGGCTCAGAGAGCACCAAGGACTCCACAGCTCAACCCTGAGCTACAAATATTCTCTTCGATTGAAACAGATGGTTCTTTTTACAAGGTGGGGTGTGAAGGCAACTGGTCTTCTCTGTTGTTTATATCCAGCATCTGTTTTCAGATTCCACTTAGTTTATCATGACGCAAAAACAATTGCCTTTTATAATCCAGTTTGTTTGGCCTTTGTGGGAAACAGAATGGTGAATTGGATAGGCCAGAAATTCCCTTCCTTGTCTCAGGAAAAGGTTGAGGTTTAGGTTTCTGACACATTTGGAGAGCACCAAGTTTGGGAGGGCTGAAATATACCTATTATTGTGAGAGTGTGTTTGTGTGTTCATGCGTTGCATACACATTTGCATCCTCACATACACACACACATAAAAAATGCCACTCTTTTTCTGTTTGGAGCAGTTCTTTTACCTTTTTGCTAGGTTCTCGGTCTACCCTTATTCTCTAGGGCAGAGATGGGGAATCTGTGGCCTCCAAAATTTGCTGGGTTGGCTGGGGCTGGACTCCTGGGAATTACAATTGTACTACATCTGAAAAGCCACAGGTTTTCTACCCATCCTGGGTGTGTTAAATTTTCTGCAGTTCAAGAGAGAATGATAGAATTCCTTCTTATGGGTGTAAGAGATTGTTCCCTTATTCTTTTACTCTCTTGTTAACTGATTCCAGTATTTAAGAAAAGGAACATTTGAAGAGGAAATGCTACTCTGGAGGCGCTTCCTGGACAAAAAGGTCTTGCTCTCTCCTGGTAACTCATTTGAGTGCAATGAACCTGGCTGGTTCCGCATCATCTTTGCTGACAAGATACATCGGCTGCGGCTTGGTTAGTGTTGTCCTCTTCTTTATTGTATCCAAGATTAGCCCAATAGGTGATCCAACAAATCAACAGCACATCTGCCACATCAGATAGGATGTTTTATTCTGACTGACAGTAGATCTGGAGCTTTCCCAGCCCACTCTGAAGATTCAGGGACCTCTTTACTGCTATTGATTGCTGCTCCTCTGTTTTGCAGTCCTGGGCAAATGGCATTATCAACCAAACGCTAGATAGGATGGATTTACACACGACTGATGGATTGTATTCAACTTGGTTGCAAAGCGAGTCTGACAGTATGCACTATTAATGATAGTGAAGTTTATTAGACCAACCCTCATGTCATGGACACTTCTTTGGGAAGTAATAAGTCCTATTTTATTCAGCTGATCTGAACACTACTTGAAACACAGAAGTGGATTGAAAAGTCCTGGAATGGTTCATTTGTAGGTATGTACTAGAAAAGGAACCGTTGGGGGCACATGTAGTTCATCATGGAAACCAGCTTAGGTTCATTTTCTGGGATATTCATCTAGCTCAAAGGAAAAGTCTAATGGTAGCTGTGCTTTCGACTCTTATTAAAATATTCTCAAAAATATTTTATAAGGTATGTGAGCAAGGAGCAAGTTCAAAGACACCATCGGAAATTGGAAGAATGCACTCATAATAACTGATATGCAGGTTTTCATGGGAGTTTATTGTCCTTCATCTACTTTTTAGACCAAGTTCCCCGTCTAAAAGAAAGTCTCATTCTTCCCCCCCCCCCCCCGATCTTGGTCAGAGCTGCAGTGTGTATTACTTGTGTGACTGTCTCTCCTCTCTAGTCTGCTGTTTGAGGCCATTTACAGAGTAGGGTTGTATAGTCCAATCTGGTGTTTCCCAAATCTGTTGGATTTATATCTCCCATAATATGGCCATGGCACTGGAGGATTATGGGAGGTTGAAGTCCAACATCTTAAGTGCACCAGTTTGGGGATATTTGTTTTAAGGGAGCTGCTCAGAGGATGTTGCACTATTGTTTAGTGCATTCAGTGGTCCTATCTCAGAAAAAGCCTAAGCTATCAATCAACTAAAACCTGAATTCTAAAATATGGAAGGTTTTGAAAGTATTCTAATGCCTTTTATAATGTTATACTGCAGATGTATTTGCAATAATGTATGGTTTTTGTCACCTTATCTAAAAAGCTGGAGAAAGTGCACAAAGATGGAAGAATACAGAAATACCCACAAGGGAGGAATGGATTGTGAAAATGGCGGAGTGTGTAGAAATGGCTAAGGAGGGAACAGTAATTACTTTTATACAAGATTGGAAACCCTGTGGAGTCCTTGGTGCTCTCTGAGCCTTGTTGTTTTCTTGCAGACGTTTCATTGCCAGACTAGGCAACATCTTCAGTGCGAATTCGTGTTCGCATTGAAGATGTTGCCTAGTCTGGCAATGAAACATCTGACGTCTGCAAGAAAACAACAAGGCTCAGAGAGCACCAAGGACTCCACAGTTCAACTCTGAGCGACAAATATTCTCTTCGATATGAAGAGGAACCCTTGATGGACTTTTCGCTGAAAATGGATAAAAGTGAACTGGTGATTTCTGGATTTACTGATCAAAAAGGGGTTGTTTATGGGAAAATATGTTATTTCGGAGGGTGGAGATGGTAACTGTAATGTCTATAATTGCTGCAAATTCTCTTTCAATAAAAATCATATATATTTAAAATAAAAAGCTGGAGAAAGGAATAATCCAAATTAATCTGTGAGGAAATAAGAAAGCATTTGAAGGAATGTTTTCCTTTCCATCTCAAAATAAATTTGAGTTCTTCTTTCAGCATTCTCATTAAGACCTGACAAAATCTTTTTAGGCTACTATACTACCTTCCTCTTGCCTGATAGCTTCAAGGCAGCTTAACAATATAAAAACAAGCTAAAACAAATATGAGATACATGCATTTGAAGCCCCAGTGAAGATCTGTTGAAAAGCAATGGAAAGGTGTCTGATTCTAGTAAGAATGAGGGTCCCTCTGTTGGTGCCTATAAATAACGAAGAAAAAAAGTCACCAGGTAAAATATTTCTTGGGAGACAGTTCCATAACTTGGGCAGCAGTGCTGAAAAAATCCTCTCGGTTTCTCTAGCTGCCCGTATCAACTAAGCTAAGGATACCAGGAGAAAGGTCTCTGAAGAACCTATGAAGGGCAGTTTCATGTCTGTGAAAGACATCCCTTTCATAACCTGATGTCAGGTCAAAAACCAGAAATTCAACTGAGCCCTGGAACTAATTAGAAGCCACTATTTTTTTTTTAACCAAAGAGCACTATGTTCATATTAGTCAGCTCCAGGATAGCATGGCTGGTCTATTCTGCATATCATTTGAGCTTTCTGGATATATTTTCTTTTCAGCAGCAGCCCTGTGTACAACGTATCACAATACTCAGAATATGGTACTGTCCCAGAACGGTTTGGATCATGTGATGATCAACTTTTTAATTTGAAGTGAACTTGTCAGGGATCGAGGACAAGAACCATGCTGAGAAGGGTTTCCAACTCTAGTTTCTTTATTGCTCTTACTCTATGAACAGAATCTTGCCAGATTAAAGCTACCTAACTAGCCTAAGGGTAATAACTCCAAAGCGCTCTAGGGAGGGGCTGCCTTGAACTTCTTAACCTTCCCAGCAACAGAGTCTGGTCTTTGAACTCTCTTATCAGTCTGGAATGCTCTCCCCACCTGGGAAACGGTATCTGTGCCGGTATGCACCACATCACCCCCTCCTTCAGGAACATATTCCATCACAGAAGCAGAAAGTGGTGAGATGCAGGTTCTTTTCTTGACTGTGATGTTAGTAGATTTTCTAGCATTGCCACCACTTGGAAGCTTTATCATCATAGTTCCACATCTGCATCCAACTTTTATTTCATCCTATCTATTTCTCTTACTCTCTACTCCCCACCCTTTCTTCCAGGTATGCAGAGAATCTGTGAAGTACTAGAAGAACAGGAGTGTGAAATCCTGAATGAAGATGAAGATCAGTTGTGTCAGTCTGAATCAGAAGGCACAGTAGACAGCACAGATGAAGTCATCTTTGTGTCTCACCACCAGGAACCAACCTCCTCAGGGAGTTCCACCCTTGGCGATCTGATTGGTCTTCTTCAGCAACAAATGCGCTCATCTGATTGGTTGCAGAAGAATACGGTGGAGCAATTTGCACAAGAGAAACCAGAAGTCTATGATGTTTTCAGCAAGTTAGTGGGAAAACAATAGAGAGCATTGGTGTGTTCCTGCAGGGTCTATCAATCAAGGTTCTGTCTTTTAAATTACTTATTGCTATTTTTTCCTATCTAGTAGGAAACCATTTATTTCTTTTTAGCTTTCTTCTCATTATTATGATGAATAGGGCCCAACTAGCAAGGGTTGGGTTTTCTGCAGTCTCTAACCTCTGTCTTATCCTTTTGTTTTTAATGAGTAGACTTCTGCTCTCTTAAGCAGGAAGCAATGGTGCCCTTCTGGTTTCATCTTTTTCTGAGGGAAAGGTTTTTTCCACTGAATAGATCATTTTAAAAGAATTGCTGTGTCTTCAGCTGAAACCCAAAATACAGCTAACTTGGATCTATACTGAGCATTTTGTAAACCACTTTAAGAAAAAAATTAGAGGCAGATTTACAGTAAATGTATTTTTACACAGGTAAAGGAAGTCATGTATGCATCTCATCTGTTCCATTGTGAGTACATTTATTAATGAAGTTCAGGATTCCCAAGACCAGAAGAGATGTCACATTTCTTATCTCTTCACTCTATTGAAGGGATCAGGAGGAGACCCTAGATTCACAAACTCCCCATAGTTGTTCTCCTCTCAAACATGAATGGTGATTACATCCCAAATGGCTAATTGTTATGTCTTGACATTAATTAACTACAGCTAGCTGTACTAAATGCTAACTTTTAACTAGGATTTAAGGTGGAGTTAAGCATTTAAAGCAAGTACGCAGAAGCTGTGCCCTCCCAAAGCCTTGGGTGCACCTTCCAAAGTTGTAATTTTTAATGGTACAATTAAAGCATTCACACACAAAAATGGGACATGAAGTTCTGAAATCAATTCAGATTTTTTAGCAGACTGGCACTGTTATATCTGCATTGATCTGGAAACCTTCAGAGTCAAGACAAAACCTGAAATTCTGTAATAGTTTGAAGAATTCAACATTGGGATTAATCAAAGATGGCCAGTCCGTTTCTTTTTATAGCTTGGATCTATCTCTGAAAATAATCCATTGATCTCTCATCAGTCCTGAAACAAAACAACATCCATTCACAGCATAGAGAGAAATGTTGATCTATAACAAGCTTTGCTATAAGATGACCTTTTAAAAGTTCTGTGGTAGGATTGTCACATTAATGGACAAGGACCTAATTTAACTGGCTGCGTTGTAGATAAGTGGAAAACCCACCATCACATGAAAAGAAATGGACCTTAAACAAGGGTTTGCTAATTAACACATTCTGAAGAATACTGGTTGTTTCTTAAATTGTTTTTCAGAATAAGTTAAGATGATTTTTATCTAGCAGGAGGAAGAGAAAGAGAAAATAACCTCTCTAAGATTCAGTTGTTTGAGTTAGCCTTTGGTAGTAAATGAAAATGATGGTGGGTCAGTGTGCCTTATCTTGATTGTTTCATAAATTTTTTAAAATTTCTTTCCCCAAAATAAAAAAAAGAGTTGCTCTCTGATTTGTAAAGTGCAATTGAGTTCACTTTATGAAAGCTGAAGTTTTTGTAAATTGTAGGTTTGATATGAAGGTCATCTTTACAGCTGAAGCAGAATATTGCTGTTAGATCTTAACATGGAGGGCTATGAGAAATTAGAAATTCTTATAGAATTATAAATAACTATGTAACTGGATAGCCTTATAAACTATGGTGCATGCTGTGGGAAATAAGATGTGTATTTTGGGTCTGAATGGAGAACTACAGGGCAAACTGATATAACTGCAGTTTGATATATGCTTATACCTTGAGGGTTGTGGGGAAAGCCCGTGTAACAAGTTTGACAGTGTAGAAGGATTTTCATATATTTGATTGTAAGCAATTAAAGTATCCTAAATGCTGTTTTAGCAGGAACCATGAATCCAAGAGAATCCCCAGATTGCATACTGCCCCTTCAGGGGAGTGCAATCTCATCAAGAGCAGTAAGTGCACATCCATGGAACCAGGGGGCTTCTGTACAAACAACTCTGTCTTGCTTGAATAGTCTGAATCTGTCATACTTAATCTAGTTCCTCACAGCGTCCAGACACAGCTGTTATCAGACTCAAAAACCCATGGATAACTTTCCCCAGCAGTTTCATGTGGGGGAGAGGACTAAGTCCAGGATTTAAGAGCCGCACAGGAAAATGCCCAAGGACTCAACTTCTTTTCCCCCCATCAACACCAATTGGAACTGCCCACTGAAGGAGGAGTGAAATCACTGCAGCACAATGCCCTTGATCCCCACAGTTAGCCCAAAGGGATATCTTGGTGGATGGTATTGAATGCCAGTGAGAGATCTAACAGCACTAGGAACAGTGCACCATCCCCATCCAGGTCCGCTACAGGAGTGACCACTGCAATTTCCACCCCATGCCAAGACCCGAACCTGACTGAAAGAGATCCAGATAAGCCACTTCATTCAGGGCCCTCTGTAGTTGTAGAAGAGCCATGTTTGAGGCAACCTGCCCGCTGGAGCAGCTTCCATCATACAAGGATTCTGCAAGTCTTCAAAAACATGGCTTTGCTCCCAGGCCTGGGATTAGGTTGGTTGTTGAGCCTCTGGCAGTTTTTGTGTAATAGTGTTAGGTTTGGGGTGATTTTTTTTTATCTGGGTGTATATGTTCTCTTTTTTAATTGGTTTTTCTTCTCTTTTTAATTATGTAAGCCACCCAGAGTCATTTTTGGAGTTGGGCAGCCTTCTGAATCAAAGCAACAAACAAACCTTCCCAAAAAGAATGCAGGTTGATAATTGTCTGAGGTAACTGAGTTGAGTGAGAGTTTCTCAAGAGGGTGCATCACCCTTCCATTAGGAACATGTTCATCATCACCACCATTCCTTCTCTGCTCACATGAATTGGCCCGGAGTGGCACAGATCTAATTTACAGGCAGCTGAACTCATTCCAGAGAGGGTCCTGTCTATTCCTCTAGTGACATAATCCTCTCTGCCCCCTCCCAATGCGGGCTACTCCAACCTTCATTCTTAATACTTTCCAAGGGACATCTCTGGAAATCACCTATTATTTAGCTAGGTCTACTCCAAACTGGGTTGGGGCCAGCCTCTAGCCTACCTCCATTCCCAGCCAACTAGGCATTCTCAACCCCCTCCTCCACAGCTTTCTAAGGGATTTGGCAACTCACTCCACTCAGCCTCCTGTATATCCTGCCTCTGTGAGGATACACTGAAGAGCAGAATTTCACACTTCTCCCTGCCTCTTATCAGGGAGATGAATGCTCACCTGAGCCACAAATTCTTTTCCTCCCTCAAATTGTGTTCCACTACTCCCCACACTCAGGCTCCTTCCAACCAGACAGAGTCCTTCCTTCTCAGATATACTCTTATTTGTCAGTGACCATGCCTCCTCTTACATAACATCCATCAATTCCAGCATGATCTCCAGGCTGCTTCCTTCTTTTCTTCCTCCTTCTGTATCACTTCTCACCAACAATCATGCAATACAATCAATCCTAGGGTTCTCCCCAGCCTGAACACTCTATATCTCTTTCTCTCACCACCATACAACTTCCAAGTAACTCACTCACTTTTCATCGCTCTGCATCCTTTTTTTTATTATTATTATGTTTTATTAGATTTTAAATATACAAAGCTAAAAGTTAAGAATGAAACGGAAATAGAAATACAAATTAAAAAGGAAAAGAAAAGAAAAGTGCAGCAAAGGAAAAAAAAGAAAGAAAAAGACAAACATAGAAATTGGATAACCTCCGATCCATCTATGGTCATAAGAATAAAATAGATAGTTTGTTTTTACATGCTGGCTATTCATATAACATTCATATATTTTTCTTGTCTATTATATACTATTTATATATAATCTAATCATCAAAACCCCATATTGGCTTTACTCCTCCTGCTTTTCGCAAATAGTCTATCAAAAGTTTCCACTCTTTAAAAAATAAAATTTGAATTTTCTTTTAGTAAACAAATCAATTTGTCATTTTCTGCCATTTCTAATAGTTTCAACATCCATTCCTGTATTGTTGGTACACTTTAATTTTTCTAATACTGTGCATATAAAAGTAAAAAAAAAGTTTTTCTATTTGTACATCCCAAATTCCAAATAAAAAAAGAAAAAATTCTGGTTTAAATCTTTTAAGTTATACCCAACCCTGCTATTTTTAATCTCTCACTATAATATTTCTTCAGATTTTGCTCTTTTATAACTTTCCTCACAAGATATATCAGTATATCTCTTGGCACTTTCTTATCTCTAACGTAGCGTGAGTTAACTCTGAAGATTTTATCTATCTCAGAGTCCATGTCTTCTTCTTCTATCTCTAAATATTGAGCTAAAGCACCAACTATATATTTTCTCATGTTCTCATCTAATTTTTCTGGAACTCCTCTCAATCTCAAAATGAATTCCTTTTCTCTCATTTCTACTAATGCAAAAGCATCTAAATTATATTCCATATCTTTAGTAATGAAATCTGATTTAATCTCCAATTTCTTAACCTGTCCTTGTGTCTCTTTAAATTCCCCTAATAGAGTATTTGCAACTTCTTTGACATTCTGTATTTCATTTCTAAATTCTTTTTTTAAATCTTCCTTCATCACTTCCATTTTTTCTCTACTTGTTGGCCTAGAAGATTGTCCATTTTTTTGTCCATTTTTATATCTAAAGAGGCAATTAAGTCATCCATCTTTTTCTCCAAAGTAGCAGTTAAATCGTCCATTTTTTCTCCAAGGCAATAGTTGAATCATCCATTTTTTTGTTCAGTGCTGTAATTGTATCCAATATTTTTTCCATGTCTGATGTTGGTACTTCTGAAGGTGCAGCCATGGACTCCTTTTCCTTATCTCTATCCCTCTTCACTCTTGCAACCACAGTAACCAGGTTGTATATAATATTCCTATAAAGAGAAAAGAAAAATAACAGAAGACAAAAGAAAACAACTATAAACAGTAAAAAAAGAAAAAGGAAGGAGGAGGGATAAAAGTTATTAAAAATTCAAAAGAAAAAAGGGAAAGAGAAAAAAAATTCCATATACAATGAAAAATTAAGAAATAAAAATAATACTGCCTTTTCTTAATAGATGTTGCATAAAAAAAGGGCAGAATGTACTTTGGTAAAATCAACAGTTCTCACATGGAAAAAATAGAAGATAAGAGTACGAGTATGTCCTTTAACTATAGTCAAAATATCCTTTTGAATTCAAAATCCAGAGAGGAAAGTTGATTAGTCCCACATATCCTTGAAAATATAATAACAATCCAGTTCTCAGGCAAGCTTATAATCACAAGTCCCAAAGAGGAAAGAGGAAAAAAGAATAGGGGGGGGGAAGAAAGAGCTTCAGCTCTAAATGTCTTTACTCTCCAAGATAAAATGTAACAAAAAGGTCTATTAAAATCCCATATAATAAGGAAATTCCAAAAAACTGTTCAAAGCAAAGGAACTCCAAAAATACCCTTTATAATCCAAAAAATATCCAAACACATTACAGGAAAAAAAAAGAGAAAAAATGCCATCCCAAGATGAGAAACAAAAGAAAAATAAAATAAAAGGCAGACCATTAATCCATTTGAATTCAAAATCCAGAGAGGAAAGTAGATTAGTCCCACATAGGTAGATAAGCCATTCGTCAATAGTCAATATCACTCAGTATCACTTAGCTCCGAGTAAAGTCATTATTCTTTTAAACTCCCACCATTTTCTCAAGTCTTCTTAGCAAGAAAGTTACACAAGCACCAGCAGTATCAATCATGTCCATAGAAGGATCTTAGCAGATGATAAGTAAAATTAAAATAAACGCAAATATAAATCAGTGACTAAAAGTGCTGAATTTAGGTGCTACTTATCTGAAAAGATTTCGCGGTTTCCTGCAGAGCAATAGCGATGTTTCTTCCAGTCGCTTTCGCCGCTTCAATTTCCTTTTTCCCGTGGTGGAAAAGCGGGAATTGGGAAAGAGCGGCGATTCCAGCAACCCTTGTGGTTTATCTTCTGATCCCCTTTTCTTCAAAGGGGAGATTTCAGCGGTTTTGTCTCTTTAAAAACCGCTGCAGGCAGGCAAACCGTGGAGCCGAGACAGGAGCGCTTGGCTCAGCGCACCGACATCTTCAGCACCCGGAAGCGATCTGCATCCTGAGTCCTCCAGAATGTTCTGACCACCATTACCAGCCCATTCTTTTATTCATCTTCATTATTATAACTCTCTTCTCCAGTGCTCTCTGCTCTCTCTTGACTTCTCTCACATCCTCTTGCTTCATTCCCTTCCACCTCCCAAACTCCATCTCTTCTCTAAACTTTCCTCTGGCTTTCCAGCTGCTCATCCTCCATATCATCTGTCTGTTCACTGCTTTTCCATCCCTGACCACTCTCCACTGTGTCAGCTCGGACTCCTGTCCCTCCAGCTCTCCTCACCAATGGCAGCCATGCACCACCAACCTTTCTTAAAGCTAGTTCATGACCAACAGTCATTCTAAAGCAGGACTAGGCAACTTGTGACCTATTAATTCAAGTGCAGCCTATAGGCTAAGTACCTGCTGGTTAGCAACCCCCTGTATTTTTCCTTAATAGTAAAACATGCTTTGCAGGCAGGTTGAACTTTAACATGATGAGTTACACATTTGAACAGAGAGTTATCTGTTATGGGTATGACCAAAAAAGAGCATTGTGGGTGCAGGCTGTTTTAGACAAAATTTATTTATTTATTTTCATGTCCAGATCAAACTTTACTCTGCCAAAATGTAGCCACCGCCACAGCTTTGTCATTAGCTAGTTGTAGGTCGTCAACAGTACAAGGATCCGGCAGAAATCGACACACCATCAGATGCGCCGGGTCTTGGGTTTCTCTGCATTCACAATAATATATTGTCGTCAGCCAACAACCCCCACTTAAATAAATTTGTCTTGCACCTTGGTACCCCCACCCTCATCCTGTTCATTGTCCTCCAAACTATGTAAGGGAGAGTGTTTCCAGCGGCCATTTCTTCCTTCGGTAAAATACTCAAATCAGTGAGCTCATTCCTCCATTTACTTATTCGATTCTGTTCTGTGGCCCCCTCTAGGGTATTAGTTCTTGCCATAAAGCTCTTTCTAGATTTAAGTCAATGATTTGGGGGAGTATATCTGTTCAAAGGGTGATGAGGATCAATCTCTTTCTTGGTTCTTTCAGCATCTGCTGCTACTTCCCTTCTAATCTTAGGTGGAGCAATGCCAACAAGAGAATATAGGTTATTAACGGGCGTAGGTTTGAGGCATCCTATCTCTATGCGCATTGCCTCATTCACAGCGATATCTACTTGCTTCGCATGTGCCGATGCGTTCCATACTGGTGCTGCATATTCAGCAGTAGAGATACTCAAGGCCAGAGCTGATGCTCGCAACGTACCTTGCTGGGCTCCCCATGCATAGTTTGTCAATCGTCGGATGATGTTATTCCTAGCACATACTGTACTTTAGCCTTGATATTCAGGCAATGTTGCTTAAAAGAAAGCATTCTGTCCAAAGTAACACCCAAATATTTAGGTGTTGGGCAGTGTTGTAATCTGTTCCCTCTCCACGTAATATCCAGTTCAACCCCTGCATCTCGATTGCGAAGATGAGAGGTACATACTTGAGTTTTGCTTGGATTAGGTTTTAAGTAATTATTATCACAATACCGCTCCAGTTCTTCTAGAGCCCATGATAATTTTTCAGCACACTCATCGAAACTCGGTTCTTGTACGGCCACCACTGTATCATCCGCATATATGAACATTCGCGTGTTGGCTGGGGCGGGTTGGTCATTAGTATATATTTATTTATTTATTTATCGTATTTATACCCCGCCTATCCCCTCCCTAATGGAGGACATATATATTGTATAAAATCGGAGAGAGTACACTGCCTTGTGATAATCCATTCTTTTGCTTCCTCCATCTACTGTTCTTACCATTCAAAGTCACATAAAACCTATTTTGAAGGAAACTCCCTATAACCCTGGTGAGCTTATGGTCTCCAGTAAAGTTGTCTATCTTGTGCAGCAATTTTCTATGATTGACCATATCATATGCCGCAGTAAGGTCAATGAACGCCACTCCAGTAATTAATTTTCTTTCATAACCGTCCTCTATGTGTTGTGTGAGATTAAGTATTTGTCTGCAACATGACCTTCCTGGTCTAAAACCAGCTTGCTCATTCATGATCTTTACATCAAGAGTCTCTGCCACTCGATTAAGAATCATTCACTCCAACAACTTCTAAAGATGACACTGGTCGATAGTTCTTTGGATCAGTTGGTTCCTTTCCAGGCTTCAACAAAGCTACCACTCTAGCCTGTCTCCAAAGCCTCGGAATCCTAAATTCAGTAATACAGGTGTTCATCATTTGCCGGAGCCACTCCAAGGTATTAGGTCCAAACTGTTTTATCTGTTCCGCCCTTAAATCATCAATGCCCACGGCTCTATTTTGCTTCGGACTCTTTATGGCTCCTTCTAATTCAAGTATTGTAAAAGGGGCACTGAGGAATCTGTCCTCTTGCTCTTCCGCACTAATAGCTGGTTCTTGTTCTTTTTTCCCTTTAATTTTCCCATTTTTCAGGAGTTGACTAGCTATTTGGTCTGCTTTTACATTGGTTTGATTTTGTTGAGGTTTGGTTGGATCCCCACCTAGATTTTTAAGCAGTTTCCACACACATCTGCTATTCTGCTTCATATCAAGGTTCTCTACTAACGTACACCATCGTAATCTCCTATCTTCAGCAATTGCTTCCATCAGTTGTTCCCCAGCCTCAATTGTATCCTCCCTAAAAGGATCTTGATCAAATAAGGACTGGTATCTATCTAGCAGAGGTTTGGTCTCCTTAGTCAACCCCAGGATATAGTGGGTACGGCATCCTCTTGGGATATTTTTCCTTGAGATTTGTTTCACAAGGTCAATGAATTGATCGTACTTCTCTGGACGTGGAAGTATTCTCCCTACATCTTTGTCCAGTTGTTCTCAAAAGTTTGTCCAATTAGCTTTCTTGAAGTTAAACCGCCTATGAAAAGGAACCTCTTGTGGTCTCACTACGGTGTTAACCACACACTCAATAGGTCTGTGTTGAGTATGAGGAATCGGGATGTCAACAAATTTCATGCATTGTCAACAAATTTCATGCTCCCATACTGATCATGTGGTCTCTCAGTCGCCACCTCCATTCCAGCAATTCTGGGTCTATGACTAGTCATTCCCCGATGTGTTTCCTGGACCAAAAGTATATCACATTTGTGCTTCCTGCACATATCCGCTAATAAAATACTCTTATGAGTAGAAAATCCCTCAATATTTATTGAAATCATTGTCAGGGTTGGTCGTGACAATGACCGTTTTGGTGGGTTCATCTTCTGCTTAGCTGTGGTTTGATCTGGTGTTAGAAGGATTAGCCAGTGCAATTTACCGTTTCCAGGGTACGCCCGATTGTATTGTTTCGACTATCTTCGGGGAGGCTCCTTCTGTGTACCCCTAGACAAAATAATAAAGACATAATTTTCCCCTAGCTCATAAGGTCCAGATTTTTCAGTAGTTTTTTTCTCTCAAAACTTTTTTTTTTGTCCTAAGCTGCAGGGAACATTTATTCATAGCAAAGGACATGAGCAAAACAAAGCATAACAGTCCCATGCTGTATAAACATTGGAGGCAAATACTATTTTTAGCTGCTCTGTGTATTCCCTGCTGTTCCCCATCAGATTCTGAATGTGCAGAAGGACATGCATGCACGAAGGCTTAGCTATTCTAGCTGAGTCCTCCTTGTGACCTTTACTTTCCTCTTCTGAACAAGATGCAGAAAATGTTTGATGGGTTAAAGATGGATACGGCGATTAGCTGTGATAACAAACATTTTTTCATTGATCAGTACTTAAAATATGTAGCATCAAGACTGAACATGTCAATCCAATTTCAAGTCCAGAGAAGTATTTGCAGGAAGAGACCCAAGTCAGACTGTTTAAACTGAGGGTGTCATTTGAGCTAAATACCGAGAAAACAAAACATTGAGTATTTCACTCCCATTAGATATTTGGTGGTACTGGATCAATGGTACAGAACTGTTGCTGTCTGTGACTCAGTGGCCCTTACAAGTAAAATACTTGCATATTATATAAAATTAGCATCTGGCTTCAGGCCAGGTATAATAGAGTGTATGTAATATGACTCCAACGCTCCATTTTTTACTTTAATTGCACGTATGTTCTGCAGCCAAATTTACAGTGTGCTATTTCTGATCTAGAACTGATGTCTCTTGGGACATACCATTTCAGAATGTACATTAGAGAATTGTATTTGTAAGCAGTCTACAGTCAAAGGCACCCTGAATTACTCAACAGAGATAAGTAATCTTTTTGAGCCTAAATATGATTAGAATGTATATATCTATAGTTGTCTCCTGTGAGGGGACTATACCATATCAGAATCAGCACTTGCAGGTTGATTTCTCATTGAAGATTTTTCTAATAATTTCCATTATTATTTCTAATAATTAACAATTGTCTCTAATAATCATTATTATTTCTAATAATTTCCAGAGATGATAAATGATATGTCAGGGTTAGTATCTTACGGGAGATAAGCCTGGAGAGATTGGCTTTAGGATTCTTCTCCATGCTCCTGAAGATGAGCTTTCATCCCATTTTGGCGACATGGGGGAAGGTATTCCTTTGCAATACATCAAACCCCACAACATTAGTCTTACTGTGCCTTAGGAACAAGCTTGGTAGAGCCACTGCCCTTACATGGCGGCGGCTGCTGCTGCTGCGGGGAACCAAGGAATAAAGAAGGGGAGACTTCTCCTTTGCTGCCTGCTTATCTCCCCCCCCAGCCAAGCTTCGGCCTTGGTTTTCCACCAAGAAACCCTGTGGCTGGCTCCAATAGCAGCAGCAAGTTACTGCTGCACTCACGTCAAGTATGGGTCCTTCCAAGGGTTGTGGTTGTTGCTGTGGGAAGTAGTGGCAAGCAGGGAGGATTGGGAAGGTGTGATGAAGGGGAGAGCAGCAAGGAGATGAAAAGAATTGGTCTGTGGGCGGAGGTGGTAATATCAGCCTCGTGGAGAGTATCCATAAGTTGATATTCCCTGACCCCACCCCCAAAATGAGTGCTGGGTGAGTCTTCCTTTCCCTCAGCAGCCAAAGAAGAAATGGCCATGGAGGCACAGAGCTTTGGGGCAGGGAGGGAGGGAGGGAGGGGGTGATCCTGCAGCAGGCTATAACCTTGATCTTGCTTCAGCCTGCCTTTGGGGCAGGATGGCACCAAGGTGGAGGCTCTGTTGTGAAGACATATCCTCAATAAGCAGTAAGCAGGCCATCTCAGACCCAAGATGAGAAGGGTGTGAGAATGACCATTAGTCAGCTTTTAAAATGTTATCCCTATTGTATATACCAAATAGTTCAATGGTTACTTCAAAGGGGTGATTTGAAAATACTATTTCCCTGAACCATATGTTGTCATCGCCAATCCATCTCCACCGATAACCAGCTAGGAGTCCCAGCTAAGCTCTGTTGTCATTTTGCTGTCCCCTCCAGTATCAGCTCTGTATAATCATCATTATACAGCAACAGGAAGCGGGTGAGGTGTTGGCTGCAGAATATGAATGAACAGCAAGAGAGAAATTGGCTTTGAACTGAAAATGCTTTACTTGTGATCTGAAATTAATTCCCCAACTGCCTTGCACTGCACATGAAAGCTCAAAGTGGGGGGGGGGGGGGAGGAAAGCCCTGCTCTGACGTATTTATACAAATAAATAGCCTGTCACCTGAAGCTGGTGAATAATTCCGCAGGATATAAATGGCAAGTCAGGATCTAAAAATAAACTGGTTTGCTGCAAACCTGTCTGCCTTAGGTGTACCATCAGAATACAAACAAGATCTCTTCTGCAAAGAGCCAAGGAAAGGTACATGCTCACACTTTTAAAAGATGTCCTCAGAATTAAGCACCACAGAAAGCAGTATTTACCGAATTTACATTCTTTGCAGATTTATTTCGTAGAAAATTCCTATTTTACTTGATAAGAATGCAGCTAAATGAAAAATCTCCTTCAAACTGAGCTTGACTCCTGGTAACTTCATGCAGACATCCATTTGTCATTGCTGTCTTCTCAGATTTTTTTTTTATTCTCAGTCTAACGTACAGCCCTACGTTTTCTTGGAGATCGCACATCCCAATACTAATCAGGACCCTACTTAGGCTTTTTTCTGGATCAGTTCAGGTTGGCTAAGTACAATGATTTCTATCAATAGTTGTTGCTTTTGGAATTAACCTGATGCAGTTGATTAATTGGGGAAAAAGCACAGACACACCCTGGATTAGATCTAGTTAATGCTTGGATGGGAGACCATATGGGGACGGGTTGTAGGCTGGACTGGAAAGTAAACATTAAAAGAAAAAAGTCTACAAAGGTGGCATTGGCAAACCACTTCTCTATTGCTGCCAAGAAAACTACATGTACTGTATGTGTCTATGTAGTCACCAGAAATTAAGTTCAACACAAGAGAGTCTTAATCTTCACCTTTTACAGATTCACATGATTTATTTTTATTTATTTTATTTTATTCATTCGATTTGATGCTGCCTGACTGGGTGGCTGTAGTGGCAACGAGGAAGACCATTGTTATTTTGAGGAGTTAAGTGACATATTTTGATTTTCTCCCTCACATGAAGAAGATTAGAGCTTATTTTGAGTTATACTGATGTTTAACTGGCTTGTTTTTATTTCTATTTGGAATGGAGGGGGAGATAAGAGAAAACCCCAAGATTAAAAGTTTAAGAATAAATCCACTCTTCCACCAGCCCTCCAGAAAACATTTCTGTTTGGAATGGGGGGGGGGGGGGAGATAAGAAATTGTTTTAGTTAAGCACTAGCTTATCTGTATAGCTTTCCAGGTTCTTGGATTATGTCATAAACAGGTGCTCCAGACTCTGGGAAGCATCCTAGTCAAGGTCGGGTCATGCAGCATCTGTACCATGGAAACAGAGTCACGAGGTTTGAGGGCCAGACTTTGATAAAAACCTTAGGATTGTCTTTTGAGTTTGGGAGCTTCTGCGCAGACCTAGCGCTGGGTGCTGTGGAAATTGAGCCATCCTGGGGTTATCTCCGCTGGCTTGGTCAAGAGGCTCCTGACAGCTAGGAGATAGGGTCTCAACTTGTTGGTATGTTATGATTTTCTTTTTTTAAGCTATGCTTTTTATCCTTTTGTTTAATCTGCCTAAACTGTGTTTCTGTTTAAATTTGTTTGCTTAAGTTTATAATAAAGCTTAAACTCTCTTTATCCACTGGTGTGCTTATTGTCTCTGGATCTAAAAGAACCAATTGCCTGAGCACCTGATCACTGCTTGGACACTTGGCAGAACAGTGGCTCACGATATTGTACACCAAATAACACAAAAACAATATAACAGAAACAAGCCGACAACAAAATCAAACTAGAACAGGAGAAAAAGAAAGGAAAGCAAGATGGTGACCCTGGCAAAACATCCCATCCACATCCAACATCCACCAGAGAGCACCAACCACCCTTTTTCTATTTAGCTCAGGGCCTGGGTGAAGAGCCAGGTCTTAATGGCTCCTCTAAACAACAGCAGAGTGGGGGCCATCAGGATCTCAGGGGGAACCTCATTCCAGAGGGCAGGCCCTGCTACAGAGAAAGCACATTTGGCACATTTCCTGGATCCTGATATTGTTGTTGTTTATTCGTTCAGTCATTTCCGACTCTTCGTGACTTCATGGACCAGCCCACGCCAGAGCTTCCTGTCGGCCGTCACCATCCCCAGCTCCCCCATGGTTGAGTCCGTCACCTCCAGAATACCATCCATCCATCTTGCCCTTGGTCGGCCCCTCTTCCTTTTGCCTTCCACTTTCCCTAGCATCAGCTTCTCCAGGGTATCCTGTCTTCTCATGATGTGGCCAAAGTACTTCAGTTTTGCCTTTAATATCATTCCCTCAAATGAGCAGTCTGGCTTTATTTCCTGGAGTATGGACTGGGGTTTTGCCATTGCTCTCCTCCCACTGCATATTCCTTAGGAATATTAGTGAGCTCATATCTAACTGATCTGTGGGTCTTCCCTATTCTCTTTAGTCTGATTCTAAATTTTGCAATAAGAAGTTCGTGATCTGAACTACAGTCAGCTCCAGGTCTTGTTTTTACCAACTGTATAGATGTCCGCCACCTTTGGCTGCAAAGGATGTAGTCAATCTGATTTCGGTGTCGACCATCTGGCGAAGTCCATGTATAAAGTCGTCTTTTAGGTTGTTGGAAGAGACTGTTTGTTATGCACAGAACATATGGTGGATAAAAAAAAGCCCAAGAAACCCAACATTTTGCAGATGCTCATGATGCACGGGGCTTTTTTAATGCCATAAAGGCCATCTATGGACCAACAAACCATGGTACAAATCCCTTACGCTCAGTAGATGGTGCTAAACTTCTAAAGGACAAAGAGTCTATTGCACTGCGCTGGAAAGAGCATTACTACAATCTCCTTAATCGTCACTCTACTGTGGCTGATGAAGTCTTCTTGCAAATCCCGCAAAAACAAATAAGAAATGAGCTTGCAGTACCCCTTAGTTTGGAGGAAGTCAGTAAAGCCACTAAACAAATGAAAAATAACAAAGCTAGTGGACCTGATGGGATTCCTGCTGAAGTCTTTAAAGAAGGCGGGCCTGAACTTACACAACAACTTCATAAGCTCATCGAAAAAATCTGGATGAGGGAGGAGATTCCAGCAGACTTTAGGGATGCCATAATTATCACTCTCTTTAAAAAGGGTGATAGAACAGACTGTGGAAACTATCGAGGCATCTCCCTTCTAGCCACAGCAGGCAAAATCCTGGCAAAGATCATTGCAAACCGTCTCCTATCTGTATCAGAAGACATCCTCCCTGAAACGCAAAATGGCTTCCGCCCTTCCAGGGGAACAGTGGATATGATCTTCACTGCACGACAGCTTCAAGAAAAATGCAAGGAGCAAAACCGCCCTCTGTACATGGCGTTTATTGATCTGACTAAAGCTTTTGATACTGTAAATCGTACTGCTCTCTGGACCATCCTTCTGAAAATCGGATGCCCTGATAAATTTGTGAACATCTTGCGGTTACTCCATGACGACATGATGGCAACAATCCTGAATAACAATGGCTCTCAAAGCGATCCATTTAAAGTGGAATCCGGCGTTAAACAGGGATGTGTTATTGCTCCAACCTTATTCGCTATCTTCATCGCTATGATTATGCACCTTGTTGAAGAGAAACTTCCTACTGGTGTAGAAATTATATATCGAACAGATGGAAAGCTTTTTAATCTTAGTAGGCTGAAAGCAAAAAATAAGGTAATTGCAACTTCTGTTATAGAACTTCAATATGCTGATGATAACGTAGTCTGTGCACACTCCGAGGAAGATCTTCAAACTATCCTAAACATCTTTGCAGAAGCATATGAAAAACTCGGCCTCTCAATTAACATTAAAAAAACCAAAGTGTTTTACCAGCAAGTTCGAACCAATCCCTCTGCAGCGCCATCAATCCAGCTTAAAGGTGTGTCATTAGAAAATGTCGATCACTTCTCTTATCTCGGCAGCCATCTATCTACAAAAGCCGACATCGACGCTGAAATTCAGCATCGCCTGAGCTCTGCGAGTGTAGCTTTCTCCCGAATGAAGCGTAGAGTGTTTGAGGATCAGGACATTCGCAGGGAGACCAAAATGCTTGTTTACAAAGCCTTTGTACTACCAACCCTTCTGTACGCCTGTGAAACATGGACCCTCTACAAACGCCACCTCCAACTTCTTGAAAGATTCCATCAACGCTGCCTCCGAAAAATTCTGAAAATTACTTGGGAAGATAGGCGGACTAATGTTAGCGTATTAGAAGAAGCGAAAACCACCAGCATTGAAACAATGATCATCCAACATCAACTTCGCTGGACCGGTCATGTTGTTCGAATGCCTGACCATCGTCTTCCAAAGCAGCTACTTTACTCCCAACTCAAGAATGGAAAACGGAATATTGGTGGACAGCAAAAGAGATTCAAAGATACTCTCAAAGCTAACTTAAAAAAATGTAATATCAGCATTGAGAACTGGGAAGCCCTAACTCATGAGCGTTTCAATTGGAGGTCATCCTTTATTAATGGCGCTATGGACTTTGAAGCAGCACAAGTACAGGGCGAAAAGGAGAAAAGAGCTGAAAGGAAGGCACGTCAGGCAAGCCCTCATCATGACCGTCTCCCACCCGGAAACCTATGCCCTCATTGTGGGAGGTTGTGCGGATCCAGAATTGGCCTTTATAGCCACTTACGGATCCACCGTTAAAATTTTACCTTTGGAAGACAATCTTACTCGGCTACGAGTGATCGCCAATGTGTGTATGTGTATGCACAGTGAGTTGTCTTGGCAAAATTCTATCAGCCTATGTCCTGCTTCATTTTGTTCTCCCAGACCATGCTTGCCTGTAATTCCAGGTGTCGTCTGACTACCCACCTTAGCATTCCAGTCTCCTGTAATGAAAATAACATCTCTTTTTGGTGTATTATCCAGTAGGTGCTGCAGATCCTCATAGAACTGATCTACTTCTGCTTCTTCAGCATCTGTGGTTGGGGCGTATATTTGGATCACTGTGATGTTAAATGGCTTACCCTGAATTCGAATTGAGATTATTCTATCGTTTTTTGGATTGTATCCAAGCACTGCTTTAGCCACTTTATTATTAATTATGAAGGCTACTCCATTTCCTCCAGCAAAGGAGATCGTTACCTTGTCGTGGTGCTGGAGCTTGACATCCTGAAGAGGTTGAATGGGCCTTAAGAAGCATTGCTAATAACAAGGCAGCAGAAGACGACGGTATCCCAGCTGAACTGTTTAAAATCTTGCAAGATGATGCTGTCAAGGTGATGCATGCCATATGCCAGCAAATTTGGAAAACACAAGAATGGCCATCAGATTGGAAAAAATCAACTTATATCCCCATACCAAAAAAAGGGAAGCACTAAAGAATGTTCAAACTATCGAACAGTGGCACTTATTTCACATGCCAGTAAGGTAATGCTCAAGATCTTGCAAGGTAGACTCCAGCAATTCATGGAGCGAGAATTGCCAGATGTACAAGCTGGGTTTAGAAAAGGCAGAGGAACTAGAGACCAAATTGCCAATATCCGCTGGATAATGGAGAAAGCCAGGGAGTTTCAGAAAAACATCTATTTCTGTTTTATTGACTATTCTAAAGCCTTTGACTGTGTGGATCATAACAAATTGTGGCAAGTTCTTGGTGGTATGGGGATACCAAGTCATCTTGTCTGCCTCCTGAGGAATCTGTATAACGACCAAGTAGCAACGGTAAGAACAGAGCACGGAACAACGGACTGGTTTAAGATTGGGAAAGGAGTACGGCAGGGCTGTATACTCTCACCCTACCTATTCAACCTGTACGCAGAACACATCATGCGACGTGCTGGGCTTGAGGAATCCAAGGCTGGAGTTAAAATCGCTGGAAGAACCATTAACAATCTTAGATATGCAGATGATACCACTTTGATGGCTGAAAGCGAGGAGGAGTTGAGGAGCCTTATGACGAAGGTGAAAGAAGAAAGTGCAAAAGCTGGGTTGCAGTTAAACCTCAAAAAAACCAAGATTATGGCAACCAGCTTGATTGAATACTGGCAAATAGAGGGAGAAAAAGTGGAGGCAGCGACAGACTTTGTATTTCTAGGCGCAAAGATTACTGCAGACGCTGACTGCAGCCAGGAAATCAGAAGACGTCTACTTCTTGGGAGGAGAGCAATGGCAAATCTTGATAAAATAGTTAAGAGCAGAGACATCACACTGACAACAAAGGTCCGCATAGTTAAAGCAATGGTATTCCCTGTAGTAACCTATGGCTGTGAGAGCTGGACCATAAGGAAGGCTGAGCGAAGGAAGATAGATGCTTTTGAACTGTGGTGTTGGAGGAAAATTCTGAGAGTGCCTTGGACTGCAAGAAGATCAAACCAGTCCATACTCCAGGAAATAAAGCCAGACTGCTCACTTGAGGGAATGATATTAAAGGCAAAACTGAAGTACTTTGGCCACATAATGAGAAGACAGGATACCCTGGAGAAGAAGCTGATGCTAGGGAAAGTGGAAGGCAAAAGGAAGAGGGGCCGACCAAGGGCAAGATGGATGGATGATATTCTGGAGGTGACAGACTTAACCATGGGGGAGCTGGGGATGGTGACGGCCGACAGGAAGCTCTGACGTGGGCTGGTCCATGAAGTCACGAAGAGTCGGAAGCGACTGAACGAATAAACAACAAAACTCCATTTCTTCTGTGGTCCTCTTGTCCACAGTAGTAGATCTGGTGGTCATCTGATGTGAAGTGGCCCATTCCAGTCCATTTCAGTTCACTGACACCTAAAATGTCTATATTTAATCTTGACATCTCACCAATAACCACATCCAATTTGTCCTGGCTCATAGATCTTACATTCCAGGTTCCTATGGTGTGTTGATCTTTAGAACATCGGATTTGTCGTTCACCACCAGCACCGTCGGCCGCTAGCCATCCTTTCGGCTTTGAGCTAGCTGCGTCATCACATCTGGGGTTAGTTGAACTTATCCTCTGTTCCTCCCCAGTAGCATTTTGACCATCTTCCGACCTGGGAGTCCCATCTTCCGATAGTATACCGACATATCTCTGGTTGTACTGATCCATTTAGTTTTCATGGCAAGAATACTGGGGTGGGTTGCCATTACCTTCCCCAGGGATTGTATTTAGTCTGACCTCTCTGCCACGACCTTCCCGTCTTGGGTATCCCTTCACGGTTTAGCTCATGGTTTCATTGAGGTGCTCAAGCTCCAGCACCACGACAAGGTAACAATCTCCTTTGCTGGAGGGATCCTGATATATGACATTGTTAATTGAAGGTACTCGGAGTACGCTGGCCTTTTCAGCTCAAATTGGCTAGGTAAATACCATGGAATACCTCTGGGCACTGAATGGTCAGCAGCAATGGTCAGCCCTCTTTTTGGCAGCATGTGGAATGATCAACGGTCCAGTTATATGGAAGTCTCTGTGATACTTGGTCACCATTCTCATAGGACAAGGGTCGGAATTGGCGGCTCGCGAGCCAGATCTGGCTCTTTGGCCTCCTGACGCTGGCTCTTTCTCCATGTCTGCCGACCGACATCGGAAAGCCGGTCTCCGGAAGCGGCGCGAACCCTGGAGAAGAAACAGAGACGCTGATTGGTGGAGGATCAGAAGGAAGGGTGCCCCCACCAATCAGCGTCTCCGTTTCTTCTCCAGGAGAAGAACCCTGGAGAAGAAACGGAGACGCTGATTGGTGGCGGCGCCCTTCCTTCTGAGCCTCCACCAATCAGCGCGCGCCAAAGGGGAGCAGAGGGGCGGGCTGAACAAGGCGAAGCCCGATTGGCCCTGCTTCCCAAAGGCGCGACTTACCTCCATTGGCCGATACAAGCCGCACAGAAGGCTCTAGATTCCGCGCCGGATCCTGTTTCCAGGCCTCGCCTTGCTACTGCCCCGCTTCCGTGCTGGAGTCTCCACACTTTCTCCCTCCACCACGCCAAGCCGCCTTACCTTGCTGACGAGCCAAGCCTCTGCCCGAACCGCTGCTGGTCGCCGCGTCTTCGTGCTTGCTCCCAACAGAAGAAACCGGCATCGGGGTAAGCGCTGCTACATCGCCTGCTCCTTGCCCGTTTACCCAGGTTTCCACCAGCCCAGACCAGCAGCCCAGCCTGACCATCCCCGGCGGCCATTGGGCTGCCTTTGTCGACCCCCGGTCTACCCACCACTGGGCAGCTTTGTCTGAGACCAGCTGCCAGGCCCAGCTCACGCTGGCCACCCCCGGGCAGCTTTTCCCAGACCAGCTGCCAGGCCCAGCTCACGCTGGCCACCCCCGGGCAGCTTTTCCCAGACCAGCTGCCAGGCCCAGCTCACGCTGGCCACCCCCGGGCAGCTTTTCCCAGACCAGCTGCCAGGCCCAGCTCACGCTGGCCACCCCCGGGCAGCTTTTCCCAGACCAGCTGCCAGGCCCAGCTCACGCTGGCCACCCCTGGGCAGCTTTTCCCAGACCAGCTGCCAGGCCCAGCTCACGCTGAATTGTAATTATTTTGTGTTGGTGGCTTTATTATTAAAAAATGAAGCATTTTTTAGGTGCCCTGCTCGACATGGCTACAAAGAGGAAGCAAAGGAAAACGGAAGAGGAAAACCATGAATTTAAAGCTGAACGGACCGAGGCTTTCGCGTTTATTCAAAACGCAAATGGCCTTCCAACCTGTCTTATTTGTAAGGAAAAATTGGCGCAGAACAAGAAATCAAATTTGGAGAGACACTTCACAACTAAACACGTGTCATTCAGTACTAAATATCCTGCCGGTGATGCAAGGAAGAAAGCAGTTGAGGAACTTCAGAAGAGTCAGGAAAAATCAAGTTCTGTATTGAATTACTGGATGCAGTCTTCCACCAATGTTACTACTGCGAGTTTTGTGGTTAGTCAAGAGATTGCCAAGAGAGGGAAACCATATACAGACGGCGAATACATAAAAGCTTGTTTTATAAATGCATCCGAAGAGCTATTTCGGGATTTTGGGAACAAAGCAGATATTCTAAAAAAAATTAAAGAGTTACCATTGTCTGCTAAAACAGTGAAAGATAGAGCTCTCAAAATGTCTTCGAACATAACCAACCAGCAAGTTGAGGATCTTAAATTGGTTTCAGCTTTATCAATAGCAGTTGATGAGTCTTGTGACATAAATGATACAGCACAAGTTTCACTGTTTGTACGATTTATTTCGCCTACAGGTCCCAAAGAAGAACTTTTGGGATTATTGCCACTCAAAGGTCAAACTCGTGGAGAGGATATAGCAAATGCTGTAATTAAGTGCATTGAAAAACACCATATTCCACTCGATAAAATTGTCTCAATTTCAACAGATGGTGCGAAAAGTATGACCGGTGTAAGAAACGGGTTTGTTGCTATTTTTAAAGAAAAAATTAATCACGAGATACTTAGTTATCATTGCATCATTCATCAAGAAGCGCTTTGTGCGCAAACATTTCCAGAAGACATATGCAAGGTTATGGAATTGGTTATTAAGATTATCAACTACATTATAGCTAAAGCTCTTAATCATCGCCAATTTAAAGAATTTTTAGTTGAAATGGAGAGTGAGTACGCAGATCTTCTGCTGCATAACAAGGTACGTTGGTTATCAAGAGGAAACGTTTTGAAACGTTTCGCTTCCTTATTAACAGAAATTAAAGCATTTCTCCTTGAGAAGGGTGTTCACTATCCAGAACTAACGAACGATCAGTGGATCCAAAAATTTTATTTCATGGTAGACGTTACGTCTCATCTAAATCAGCTTAACCGTAAACTACAGGGGAAAGGAAACACAATTCTTTCGATGTTAGAAGAAGTTACTTCATTCGAAAGCAAGTTATCTGTTTTTGCTCAAGATTTGGAAAGAGGAACTTTGACTCACTTTCCAAGCCTGTTAAAACATCGCCAGGAAAATAATTCTGATATTGACATTTGCTATTTCAGAACAATACTTGTAAATATGAGGGAAGCTTTTCTCAGCAGGTTTCAGGAATTCAGAAACAGCAAAGCGACGCTAGCCTTTGTTAAAAAACCTCTTGATGCTACTTTGACAGAATTAAATTTTTCTCCCTTTAACATTGACATTGCCAACTTTGAAATGCAATTGCTGGATTTAAAAAACAAAGAATTGTGGAGCTCGAAATTTGAACGCCTTTGTGCTGACATAGAAATACTGGAGAAAAACAAATGCGAGGTTAGTTCACAGCACAAGTGGTCTGCTTTGAACGACCTGGAGAAGGAAGAAATGCTGATTTTTAACACCTGGAATGGTATTCCTGACTCATATGATCAGCTGAAAAAACTAGCGTTTGCTGTTCTTTCCTTATTCGGGTCTACATATTCATGCGAACAATCATTTTCAAGCATGAACCTTATCAAGAGCAAATTGAGAAGTCGTCTTATTGATGAGAACCTGGAATCGTGTCTAAAATTAAGAACATCATCATACAAACCTGACATCCCCAAACTTTCCCAGGAGATGCAAGGCCATTGTTCACATTAGTGTTTGTCAGTCATTGTCATGATTTAATTTTATGGATACCTTTCAATTTAATGTTATTTAATGTTATTTAATGTTATTTAATGTTCAATTTAATGTTCAATTTAATGTTATTTAACGTTATTTAATGTTATTTAATGTTCAATTTAATGTTCAATTTAATGTTATCAATAAATAATACTGTTATTTAGCATGATATCAAGTTTTATTCAGCACACCCATAGCTTGACTGAGATTAAAAACGATAAGTAAAAAAGTAAAGTTTATTAATTAATTAAGACAATACACAAAGTTTATTAAGTTAATTTTAGGGAGACGGACTCGACAGCTGCCTTCCCCGCGGGGAGCGTTCCTTTTTCAGCGCACCCTGCTCCGTCTTCCGGGTCTCTTGCCGACGGGGCCCTTTTGAAGGCAACGGCGTTGTGGGGATGTTGCCGAGGGAAGTGGAGCCGCCCGCCAACGCCCTGCTTCCTGCACGCCCTGCATTCATGGAAATGGAGAGGAAATCTCTTTTGGGTAAAAAGTAAATCTTGGTATACTAACAGCAAAGGTGGTTGAACAGCAAATACAACTAATAAATGCATGTAACCAAAATAATGACCAGAAGTATTGTTGAAGGCTTTCACGGCCGGAGTTCAATGGCTGTTGTGGGTCTTCCGGGCTGTGTGGCCGTGTTCTGGAAGTTGTGGTTCCTAACGTTTCGCCAGCATCTCTGGCCAGCATCTTCAGAGGGCAGGAGCACAGATAGAAGCAAAATCTCTGTGCCCAGGTAGAGTGGCAATGTTCTATTTAGAACATTGTTCTAAATAGATTGTAAATAGAACATTGTTCTATTTAAATAGAACATTGCCACTCTACCTGGGCACAGAGATTTTGCTTCTATCTGTGCTCCTGCCCTCTGAAGATGCTGGCCACAGATGCTGGCGAAACATTAGGAACCACAACTTCCAGAACACGGCCACACAGCCCGGAAGACCCACAACAGCCAATGACCAGAAGATTGATTGGAAGATGAAACAGTAATTTAATTGCAACTCAGAGCATGCTTATAATAGAGAAAACCCCAGGAAACTCACTGGAGATTACTACTGAGTAAATACCTTCAGGAATGCATTATTCATCCATGTCTATAGAGAGCATGTTTGCAGATACATATACGCATAGGCATGGATGACAATGCTTGCATCAACAAAATAAGAAAGCAAATTGCACATGGGTGGCCTTTAACAAGAATATATGTATAGAAACTAAACATGCTTCATAATGTAAAATGATGTCAGGATAGTAAGCAAGAGGGTAATACTTGCACCAAAAATAGCTGAGTAGAGATGAGAAATACATTTGTTTAATTTGCATTTTAATGTGAACCAGTTTGTTAAATTTCATATTTTAAGGACAACCTTCTTTCCATTTGAATTTAATGCCTGCTTCCTTCATAGGACGGAAAAACGGTAGCCTTCTGTTGGCCACTTGACAAAGACAGCAAACCTAAAGTCACACCCATCACCTCCCAGATGAATTACTATAATACGCTCTACATGGGGCTGCCCTTGAAGAGCATCCAGAAGCTACAACTGGTGCAAAATGTAGTGGCGCAAGAAGTTATGTGCACTCTAAGATCAGTGCATGTTACCCCTCAGCTTCACAAGCTGCAATGGTTGCAAGTTTGCTTCTGGGTTCAATTCAAGGTGCTTGTTATGACCTATAAAGCTCTACATGGCATGGGGCTGGGTTATTTGAGGGACCGCCTCTGCTCTGTCACATCTACCCATCCCATAAGATCTGGCAGAAAAGGCATGCTGCATGTCTACGAAGAGTTCCATCCGGCAGGACAGAGGAGAGCCTTTTCTGCTGTGGCACCTGCCCTCTGGAACATCATCACCCCTGAGGTTACATTGGCCCCAACTTTGTTGACCTTTAGGAAGCCCCTGAAGGCATGGCTGTGCCATCAGCCCTGGGGATCCTGGGGACCCTGCAAGATGGTTGCATTGTCTGTGAGCTGTAGGCTGGCACTTTCCCATGCTTTTGTTTTAATTTATACAAGTTTGTCTTTGCTGTTTTAACTTGTGTGCTGCCTAGAATCAAGAGAGATGGGTGGCTATATAAACTTAAATAAATGCAGCTGGAGTCAAATCAGTATTTATTGAAGCGAATATTTGTAGCTCAGGGTTGAACTGGGGAGTCTTTGGTGCTCTCTGAGCCTTGTTGTTTTGGCAATGAAACGTCTGCATGAAAACAACAAGGCTCAGAGAGCACCAAAGACTCCCCAAATCAGTATTTCTCAACCAGGCATCTTCCACACCTGTGAACTCCAACCCCCAGAATTCCCGAGCCAACATGGCCACTGCCTAGAATTCTGGGAGTTGAAGTCCACAGACTTCTGGAAATTGCTTTAGTGGGGAAACAGTCTTAGCCCAAGAGCGGGTCAGGATAGGGCCAGCAGGGACCGCAAAGGTCGACCCCCAACAGGACACCCGTATCCCTACCGGTAGCCGTGGCGAAGGCGGGCACGCTGTGGAAGCGAACGCGGCTTCCACTGCGCTGCCCGTCCCAGGACGCAAAAGCCGTGACCGGCCCGCAGGGGCAGTGAATGGCGACGACGGTCTGGCCGGGAGAAGGCGAGGGCGTCGCGGGGATGTTGCCGAGGGAAGTGCAGCCGCCCGCCAAAGGCCGTTCTCTGCGAGGCGCCGCAGCGAGTTGGCTCTCCTGCCTGGCCTTGAGGCACTGCTCCTCGCTCCGCCTGACCCCGGCCGTGCAATCGCGGAGGCGGCTTTTGCTCTGTGAAGACCCGCTGTTGCAGAAGCGGTAGGGAAGAGCCCTGTCGCCGCCGCCCCCGCTGTGAGTATGAGTGGGGCCGGCCAGGGGGGGGCTGGACGGGGCAGCCGCCCCCGGAGACTCCGCGACCCCCCGGCTGCCAGAGAGGAGGAGAGGCGGTGGAAGAGCTGCAGCCGGGAGGCCGCTCTCCCGCGCCCGTCCTGCCGGCCGGAGGGTGGGAGCTGTTTCTCCGCCATTCCCGGAATGGCGGCCGGGCCGGGTTCGCGGAGCCGCTGGCTGCGCGGAGCCGCTGGCTGCGCCCCCTCCCTCCGTGAGCCCCCCGCTCCCTTCCACGCGATTGGCTCCCGCCGCTCTCTCGCGCCCGTCCTGCCGGCCGGAGGGTGGGAGCTGTTTCTCCGCCATTCCCGGAATGGCGGCCGGGCCGGGTTCGCGGAGCCGCTGGCTGCGCCCCCTCCCTCCGTGAGCCCCCCGCTCCCTTCCACGCGATTGGCTCCCGCCCGCAAACCCGGCCCCAAGCCACGGGATTGGCTCCCGCCCGCAAAACCCGCCCCCTTCCACGCGATTGGCTCCTGCCCACAAGCTCCGCCCCCTTCCATGCGATTGGCTCCCGCCCGCAGAACCTGCCCCCTTCCACGTGATTGGCTCCCGCCCGCAAAACCCGCCCCCTTCCACGCGATTGGCCCCCGCCCGCAAACCCCGCCCCCTGGCTCTCGAGCACTTCAAAATGTGCACGAGCATGCCAAAATGGCTCCCGGCAAAAAAAGTTTGCCGACCCCTGTCATAGGTGAATGCTTTCTTTCATAGATGAATGGCTGATTCTCAATTTTCAGGCAATCCTTGATTCATAATGAACCATTTTCTCCTTGGCATTAATAAAATAGTAAACTTTGGGTTTTATAAATGCCCACAAGCCAATGCCCAATGTTAAAGTATTTGGTAAAGGTATTCTATGTAGAATCAAGCGAATGGTATTTCTACACTATGAATCTAGCCTGGAAAGTGGAAATTTCCAAGCTCCTATGTTGCAAGCGACTTTCCCATAACAAAAGAAGTAAACACCAGATGTGCTCCTCTATCTAGTCAAAACAAATGCGTTATCAGTCCTTTTCCCATGAGAATAGTGTCTCGAGGGAAAGCCAATATGCAACACTGCCACCCCATGGCGGTTTATAGTAAGTACAACTGTTGCTAAAATGTTAACCTGAAAAGTAACCTTAGCCCATTTTAGCCAATCAGAATATTGAACCATGAGTATAATTCAGCTATGAACCATGGGTATTCATCTCACTTATGTTTTTCCTATGCTGCTTCTATGTAGACTGCTATCTACATGTACTTGTATCTGAACTGTAACTATGCCTGGTCTTTGCACAGACCATGATGTTTTCTTTCCATTCTGGTGATGGAACTCTGCGTATGCTTTGTTTTTTCCTTTTTGCAATAATGCACTATACATCCATTATTGCCTTATGCTATCAATAAAGATATTGTTAGCCTTACAACACGTTGTTTGGATTACTTCAAGCCTGGAACCCCAATAGCCACCATCACCCCACAATACTTGGCTATCCAGAGTTTGTTACGATAAAAATAAGCACAATTCCTTGTATCTGGACCATTTGTGGGGCCAGTTTAGAGTCACATGACTACAACTGCACGCCTTTGGTAACTTTATGGAATTATACCTCAACATTTGAAGGATATCCTTTTTCTGAAAGATGTGGAGCAAGACTTGGTTGTCAAAAGTTCTTAAGGGCTGACCTAAATTTCCGTAGTAAATTTTATTTCCATTTCTGAGAAGTGGGAGCTTGAGCTGGCTTGGAAGATAAGAATGTTTACACTGCATGGATGGACACAATTTGTGAAAAAATGCTCATCCAGGCACATATAAACACACTTCTCTAAAATGCAAATGATTTAGAAGCCCAAGATTTCTTCCAGTTACTGAGATTTCCCAAGAGACAGGAAGCAAAGCACCTCCAGGCTAAGAAACAATAGGTTTGCACTACATTATTTCAATGGGTCTATTCCAGGAGTGGATAATTTGCAGTCCCCAATGACTCTTCTTTGTGGCCCTAGAACCTTCATTTGTCAAAAGTTAGAAACATTCCAAATTATTGATAAAAACCAATTAAAATTAGAATTAAGCCCTAAAACGGGCTATTTTTTTAAAAAAAAATCCGTACAAAGAGAAAAAATTCCAGAAAATCCTTGCTCCAGCCATCTGTATAACATTGCTCACCCACTTTATGTTCTTGACACTTCTACTGTGGCCTTGGGCTTTACACAACAACATCAAGTGTGGGGCTTATCCACCATAAGTTTTCCCACCCCATGTCTACTTGAACCCAGTTATATCTAGATTGAAACCAATGTTTGATTGTTTGAAGATTTGACCCTGAAGTAATTGTGCTGTTTTGTTAAGAAGCAAAGGATGAAAATGTGAAACACATTTTTATTCCACTCTGAGTCTTGTCTCTGTCCATCCATCCACTATCCCACTTTGCTATGAACATTCTTCAAATAATTTAAGCACCAGTCACTTGACCACTGGGATGTAAAGTGATTTGATATTGGGAAGCAAGTACTAGGAACTTCTCTTGTTTGATCAAATAGTCTAGGACCCCAGCATTTAGAATAGGTTAATTTACTAATAAAGTGACAGCATATAGCATTGTGTAAATGTCATAGTGATAAGCACAGTTCTGCTGTCATGACCTATATGCTGTCATGACCTGTATCTCGTAGACACTTAATATAGCTCTCTTAGCATCATTCCAGAAGTGATATGACATTGTACTAAATGCAGAGCCTGCTTCGGCTATGTAATAAGTAATATCATCTTCCACAGTGAGAGGACAGTCAGTGAGAGCATGCTCCCTTAAATAGCTGGATATAAGGTTAAAATGAGCATTAGTAGGACAGTAGGACAGCATGAACATACACATTCCCAGAGAGGAGCCCAGGTTTCTCTGACCTGTTTGGGAAAGAGAACACATGGCTAGCTAAGCAAAGCACTTGGTGCATCACAAGCTTCTTTGGAAATATGTCCCACTGTGTTCAATGGAGTAAATCTAATTCAACTAAAAGTCACTACATTAACCCCATCGACGAAATATTGGGTGAATTCATGGGGAACCTAAGAAACAGTGAAATGCCTGTGCACAACCACCTTGTTGTTTACAGAAGGGATAGGCAAATTTTTGATGGACGAAAGCCATTATTAACATTTTGAGGGAGACTGAGGCCACAAAGGGACAGGGCTGTTTTGTGTTTGGGGGTTTTCTTTCTTCTTCAATTATTTAAGGCTTGCCCTGAAGATTTTTTGTGTTCCCACCTCAAAATGGTGGACATCATCAAAGGAATTTCAAGAGCAACGGATACTTACATTTGGTTTAGAGCCTTCAGATAATTAAGCCATGCTAACAGTTTGATCCAATGCATACATGGCAGTATTTCCCATTTAGTTCAGTGAGGTTTATTTCAAGCAAAAAGCGAGGAAGACTGTAATCTGATGTTATATAAACTTTTTTTTTATCGTTCAATCATGTCTGATTCTCGGAGACTGCCTGGACAGGTCCCTGCAGTTTTCTTGGCAAGGTTTTTCAGAAGTGGTTTGCCATTGTCTTCTTCCCAGGGCTGAAAGAAAGCGACTGGCCCAAGGTCACCCAGCTGGCTCTGTGCCTAAGCCAGGACGGTCTCCCGGTTTCTAGCCTGATGCCTTAACCACTACACCAAACTTAGGTGTACCTAATTCTCCCCATTCTGTGTATCCATGAGGAGAGAAGTTCTGTGACTAGCCTAAACTGTCCAGGCTAGTCACAGATTTCAAGCAATGTTCCACTGAGAGAATGGTATATTGAAAGTTTTAGGATTTCCCAAAATCTGCCGTTCTGCTATCTGGAATACTTGCCATAGAATGCTGTATCCCCAAAATCTTGTAAATATGAGTTTAAATGCTATTTTAAACAGGTTTCTAGATTTCACTGGTGTATGATTTGAATTTGAAAAAAAACACTAAAATGTGAGCAAGGTGAATAAACATACATTTAAAAAAAATATTTTCTATCCCACCTTTATTATTTTTATAAATAACTCAAGGCGGGGAACATGCCTCATGGGATACATTTATTTTTTAAAGTATTTGTGTATCACTCATCACCAACAATCCTGAAGGATTTACTGATCAGTTTTCAGTTGGTAAAACTGGGCATAATGATTTCCCTTACTAGTCAAAAACAATAAAGACACAGATAATGTAATGCAGTATAACTAAGAAAGCCTTAGCTGGATCAACACTAAACATTTCATTATAAACAATCTGTATTGAAGATTATTTTACCATGAGATTTCTCCCCTTTTCACCAACCCTCTCCAGCTGATTTGTCCATGAAGATCCTGCAGAAAAGGCCAAAAAAGTTCTCCTTTCATTTATTTGTTGTTGTTCAGTCATTTAGTCATGTCCGACTCTTCGTGACCCCATGGACCATAGCACGCCAGGCCTTCCTGTCCTCCACTGTCTCCCGGAGTTTACTCAAATTCATGTTTGTTACATCGGTGATGCTATCCAACCATCTCATCCTCTGCCGTCCCCTTCTTTTGCCTTCAGTCTTTCCCAGCATCAGGGTCTTTTCCAGTGAGTCCTCTCTTCGCATTAGGTGGCCAAAGTATTTGAGCTTCAGCTTCAGTATCTGTCCTTCCAATGAGCAGTCAGGGTTGATTTCCTTTAGGATTGACTGATTTGACCTCCTTGCAGTCCAAGGGACTCTTAAGAGTCTTCTCCAGCACCACAGTTTGAAAGCATCAATTCTTCGCTGCTGAGTCACAAATCAAATGACAAGATATTGGGATTTGCCGCCATTCCTTCAGTTTGCTTGGCCAGTTCTGCTGGGCTTCCTGATTGCTTGGAGTGCCTCTGTGCAGGTTAGGGCGACCATATTTTCTTGGAAAAAATAAAGGACAAGCCTGAAAAAGGGGAAAATCTGAAAGAGGTTCCTAAAGATAAAAAAAAACCTTTGCTTTACTGGGCTCAGGGGGCTTCCCATTCATAGCAAACTTTTACATGGAACACTTTGAAAAACAGGCTTTGGAATCGGCACCCATTACACCAACAGTCTGGTTCCGGTTCGTGGATGACACCTTCGCAATTTGGAGTCATACTGAAGAAGAACTGGAGAAATTTCTGGACCACCTAAACGGCATCCACCCCAATATACAATTCACCATGGAAAAAGAAACTGATGGCAAACTTCCATTTTTAGATACGCTGGTCATATGCAATCCAGACCTCAAACTAGGACACAAAGTATACAGAAAACCCACCCATACGGACCGATATCTGCACAAAAATTCCAATCACCACCCACGACAAAAGAGAGGCATGATCAAAACCTTGGTGGATCGTGCTAATCGAAACTGTGAAACCCAATTTCTCAACAATGAACTTAACCATCTGAATTGGGTCCTATAGGCAAATGGCTATTCCAAGAATGAAATAAAAAGAGCCATCAAACCAAGAAAACAACATCCAACTGAAGAAAAACAGCCCCCCACAAACAAAGTATTCCTGCCCTACATCAAAGGAGTCACTGACCGCATGGGAAAACTGATGGAAAAACACAACTTTCAAACAGTCTTCAGACCCACCAGAAAAATACAACAAATGCTAAAATCAGCAAAAGACAAAAGGGACCCCCGCACCGCTGCAGGAGTATACCGCATACCATGCAGCTGTGGACAAGTATACATCGGAACCACAAAACGAAGCATTCACACCAGGATAAAAGAACATGAAAGACACTGCAGACTACAGCAACCAGAAAAATCTTCAGTAGCTGAACATGCTCTCAAGCAAACGGGACACAAAATCCTATTTGAAAACACAGAAATAATGGACAACACCAAAAGCCACTACACCAGATTATACAGAGAAGCCATTGAAATTCACAAACACCAGCACAGTTACAATAAAAAAGAAGAAAGTTTAAAAATTAGCAAAACCTGGCTACCAGTCCTGAAAAACACAGCCTGCAAAAGGTCAACGAACTTAGTCCAACCACCAGGACATGGGAATACTTCTCACAATGAACATGCTAATCACGCTCATCAGCCACTCGTTAACATTTCAACACAACAAAAAAACCCACCTAATCTCCTATAATTTAGCTCTATAAATAGAACATTGCCACTCTACCTGGGCACAGAGATTTTGCTTCTATCTGTGCTCCTGCCCTCTGAAGATGCTGGCCACAGATGCTGGCGAAACGTTAGGAACCACAACTTCCAGAACATGGCCACACAGCCCAGAAGACCCACAACAGCCATTGAACCCCGGCCGTGAAAGCCTTCGACAATACATTGTGAAGATATAGTTAAACAGTTATTTTCAAGAAAGATCTCAGAGCCTGCATTTTACTAGGGGGAAGACCCCTCTTCCTCTTAAGCCATTTGTATCCATGTACATAATTCTATATATATTTACATCATGCCCACTTACTCATTACTAAGTGGGGTGGGGGGTGGGGGTAAACAGCTCTACTGTAACCTTTCCTCATAGGAATGTTACTCAATCCTCTCAGTTCCTTTTCCTATAACTTTTACAACTCTTGAACATCTTTTTGAGGTATGAGTAGGATTATAATACTAAAGATGCCACATTATAGATCTGTATAAAAGTATTATATTGGCAGCTTTATTTTTCTAATGATTTCCAAAATGGTATTTGATTTTTTTTATGGGAATCATAGAGCGAATCAACATTTTTAATGTATCCACCACTACCCCAAGATCCCTTTCCTAGCCAGTCAGTTATGCCCAATTCAAATCCCAATCACTATAATTGTGATGAAGATTATTGTCCTGCAATGTGCATCTTTTTACTTTTGCTTATGAATACATAGGTGCCTTTGAGTCATTCTTGACTCCTGCCTAGACAAAACCATGCAGTTTTTTTTGGCAAGATTTTTGGAAGCAGTTTGCCATTTCTTCCTAGGGCTAAGAGAGAGTGACTGGCCCAAAGTCACCCAGCTGGCTTCATGACTAGGCAGGACTAGAAGTCATAGTCTCCCAGTTTCTAGCTTGGTGCCTTAAACCACTACACCAAACTGACTCTCCTTACATTTGCTTACTCACCCAGACTGTATAGATCCTTTTGGAGCGCTTCCCTGTCCTTATTTCAACCAATCTATTTAATTACTGATATCTGCAAACAACACAGCTGATCATTAGTACTAAATAATATTTGAACTCCATCTACATTACAGAACTTGGGGGAGAGGTACCCATTTCTTACATACCTCCCTTATGAAACACTTCTTATATTTTAACAGATCAGTAAGAAACACTTTCTATGCCATAACTGCTACATTTGTTCATGAAATTCTGATGGACTTTCTGAAAATCTGAACTAAGAGTATCTATTTGACACACTGAAAATATTCTTACCCAACCTCCTTAGCCACCCAAAGTAGCTGATGCTAGAAGCACAATAGCAAAGGAAGATTATGTGAGAATTTTCTTCCCTAATGCCTCAGTGTTATACCATGCCAATCATAGGATCATAATAAAGATTTTTCTATGAGTTCTCTAAGAATTTTCAGATAGATGCTTAGGAATGCATTCATTTCTAGGTGCCGATTATATATAAACTTTTATAACCATTATTTGTCTGTTTATTAAATTCCCCTCCTCAAAATCCCAATTCAGTCCTCAGTGTATCTGAGTTACTGAAGAAGCTACTTGGACAAGCAGTGAAATGTTTCAACCAAAAGAAAGAATTCCAGTTGCTATGACTCAACCTACAGACAATTCCACCTGGATGACTGAGAATCTTCATCTACGACATATCCTCAGTGTATTGTTTGCAAAGAAGACAAATGGAGGGGTTCCCTGTTCCTATCTTCTTTTACTTAGTTGTGACTTGATTTGAACAAAAGAATCATTAAAGAAGGGCTGCAATCTTAAGGTTCCTAACGTGAAGGATTTTCTCAGTAAAAAAAATAAAATACACAAAACCACCTTTCTTCTCCTCTGCTGGCTTGCAAACAGTAATGCTTTAAATGCTCCAAAACTTTAAAGTCAGAACTCTCCAATACTATACTTAGGGCCATTTCTATAAAGGAGTTAAACTAGTATTTTAATTACCTTGTCATTTCTATCTTAGAGCTGCCTATCTTTTTCAAAGAGTAAAAAAGTAAATCCATCCTTTACAGAAGGATAAGAAGTATGTTTATAGTACGAACAAGAACCATGTTTGAAACCAAGGGGATATTCAGGTTTTAACCAGGATATATAGGGATGTTTCTGAGTTTCTTCTTTACCTCTGAGAAAGAGTAATTTTTTAGATGTGGAGCTAAAGGAATGTCTAGAATGTCAGAATAGCATATATGGAGGAAAGATGTAAGAGAGGAAATATAGGAAGAAAGTACTGGAGGTGGTACTTTTTGCAATAATTGCCAACAAGTATCACAGTTTGTAAAAATAAAACATCCTGATTTTTGTCCATCCAGCACAAAAGATATCAGTGTTAAACATTATTATTATATTTTTATCCCACCTTTAAAAAAAAATTGGTCAACTCAAGGCAGCAAACATACCCAATACTCCTTCCTCCTATTTTCTCCACAACAATAACCCTGTGAGGTGTTTTGGGCTGAGAGATTATATATTATATTATCATACCTAATATGGCTGTGCATGCTTCAAAAATTCCTTGGAAAGAACATAGCTGTTTTAGGAATCATAATTACTCTAATAAATTAACTCCTTAAATCAGCTGCATTTTTTGTGCAAATTTATTTCAAGTAGCACAAAACACACAGCATATGAAACTTTGAGGAGAGATTTAAGCTACATTTCTCTACAAAGGAGTATGCTTGCAGCGATCTATTGTAAGACTGTTATAAAATGGTAGCAACTATGTTTCTAAAATAGTAAGTCAAGAGAATAATCTATTAACCTGTAAGAGATCATATGCTAAACAGACTCGTCCACCTCTTATTTTGAGTTGCTGTTCCCTCTTTTCAGAGGGTTAGGGAACTTCAGTCATACAAATGCTTTCACCTTACCTATTACAAAAAATAAAATTGTTGCCTCTATAGATGTCAATTCTTATTAGATACTGCATGATAAAAAGGGAAAGTATTTATTTATTTATTTATTTATTACATTTACTGTATATCCCGCCCATCTAATTTTACTTACATACTGCAAGTTCTTCCCTACTGTTTAAGCTTCATATAGAAAATACTTATTCTTCTTTATGATGAATAATATACAGCTCCAATTTAATGCCTTTTTTGTTCATGAGAGTAAACATGATATATATTGCTGATTACAAAAACTGTTCAATCCAAATTCCACTTACCAATGTATATGTAATGCACTTTGACAGCCACACCGCATAGAGGCAATATACTGTATATAAAGCTTATATGGAAATATTGCCTCTTCTAAGATGTGACTTTAATATAGGTACTAATATTTACTGATCATACAGACTTCTTACTGCTGGTTTTCACCTATAGAACCCTACATGGCACAAATCCCAGGTTAGCTTAGAAACTGTCTCTAGATAAGATTTTGCCTCTCCTGGGTGATTACTGGGGGAGGTGATACTTAGGGTGCCAGCCCATGAGAGAGAAGGGCCCTATAAACTCAAAGCCAGATCTTCATTTATGAAAATTAGATCTTCGCCTAACAAATGGAGATGAGCACCGCCCCCTAGAGAGTCAGACACGACTGTGCGGGGGAACCTTTACCTTTTTACAGCAAAGGAACTTTTGGAGGCAAATGTTGGGACTACTAAAATGATGAAGAGCAGATTGCAGGAATCAGAGCTGAAATAGATAGCTGAGATTTGACGATCTTCATCTAGGTAATACAATAGCAGCATTAATTTACAAGAGACAGAAGTCAGTTCCATGATGGATTTAACTTCATCCCTATACCAGTTTGGTGTAGTGGTTAAGGTACTGGCTAGAAAGCAGGAGATTCAGTTCTAGTCCCACCTTAGGCATGAAAGCTGGCTGGGTGACTTTGGGCTAGTCACTCTCAGCCCAACCCACCTCACAGGGTTGTTGTTGTGGGGAAAATAAGAGGCAGGAGCATTAGGTATGTTCGCTGCCTTGAGTTATTTATTTAACAAGCGGAATAGTAATAATAATAATCTGAACATCAGCATTCTGGAAAGGGTCATCCTTTTCAAAATCGATTGCACTCCATCTTCCTGAACAGCTGAGCCTCCTAATAGCTGTACTTCCATTAGGAACTAATCTTAGTGTATACACGAGCAGTACTCATGCCATACGTGGTCAGGAAGCACAAGAATGGGTAAACCAGGTTTGTGCGTTTTCTTAAAGAATAGATACACTAGAACTCAAGATCCACCAACACACGCTGCAATTTAAAGGACTCCAAATCTAGGGTTTGTTCTCTTTCGGTAGCGACATCTGAGGGATCATGGCTGGGCCGCTGCAGAGACGGAAAAAGTCTCTAGCCAGGGGCTCCGACACCCCGAAAACAAGCCCCCCCGCCGTAGTCTAGAATCCTGACAAGACCAGCCGGGTTCCAGGGCTCGAGACACCGCCGCTCACTGGGAACTGAATGCGCACAGGAAATAACGTCACATTCAACCGGAAGCCGGAAACGTCGTCCGTGGCTGGCGAAGACGGACGGGCGAGGGGAGCGTCTGCCGATCGCGGTCCCCTCCGCCGAACTGTCGGGCGGAAGGTCCGCAGGTGAGAGAGGTATCCATGACAACTCGAGGTTGTTCTGGCGTGGCTCTTGCGGAGGGTGCTTCCAACTCGGTTTCTCAGAGGTTGGGAGATCTGGTGTAGGCAGAGCGTGGTTTCAGGTGTTCAGAGAGGTGGGAGGTGAAACGCTCCCACTTCTCCTTCTTTGAGACCCCGAAACCTCCTTGTCTAGTGTCGGTTTCTGCGCGGGTAGAGTGGTTGTCTTGAAATACTCGGTTTCTTCCCTTTGAATGCCTTCACCCATCTCGCTGTTTTCTTCCTGCAGCACAACTTGGTGTTTCACGGTGAAAAGGATAAAATCAGTTCAGAAATACACCTTTGTGAGGTTAAGCCTCACAACCTTTAACTAAGGCTACAAAAATCCGGACAAC